>OY756433.1:11027040-12227040 GCA_963576905.1 Mystacides longicornis | reverse complement strand
AGGACTTGAAGTTTAATGTTTGTTTCGTTGGACAAAGGAACTGCGTTTTGAAGTAGCTATTCAATTGGCTTTTTTCTTGTCCGTGGCATGTGCTTCATTTCCATACTTCGTTTCCTATTGCTCTTACTATCTGGCCCAAATTGCGATGGCTGTAAGTAATTCTCTATCAGAAATTTAACTTGTAACTAACTTGTTTGGGATTCTCAAAAATCTGCGTATAAAACAAATTTTACAAGCTTTCACTCTTTATCACCAATGTAATTGTGAGATTAATTACTATTGATTTGGTATCCTTGCTTTTTTCTTAAAATGCTATACTTTGCCTTTACAAGTTTCAATTGTTTCTATTTTGTGTATTTTTTTGTTTATTATGTTTTATATAAGTAGGAATAAATGTTTTTGACGTCCCCAAGTGCCAAGATTGAGTCGATGGTGGGAAGAGCTAATAAATGAAATATATAAATGATTAAATCCTATACATAAGGCAAAGCACCATTGCTTCCTTTCTCCTAATCTACACAATGGAAGTGCTTTAACGTACATAACAATATGTAGGTAAAACATGTATAAATCTAAGTTTGCACCCTTTTGCATGCACGTTAATAAAAATAAAAAAAGATCGAAAGAGGGCATCGATCCAATGCCTTCGTTTCATACTAAACAAATGAATTTGGAATGAATGAAATTCTCCAGAAATTTTTATGACACTTCTTTGTTAAAAAAAGTAACTTAGAACAAGAAACCATAGATTATCCTGTCAACGAAGGTCAGATGGATTACAATTTAATTGTTGCATCACCGTGGTACTTGTCCAGTCGGCTTCGTGAGTAATTGATATCGCATGAAAATGAATTGGCCGTGTTTATCAATGCGTAATAATGACTAATCAATGTTAAAATCAAATCAAAGTGACGTTTTTAATTCGATCTCCCTATAATAATGGCGTATGTGTAATATCAAATTCGTAGTTCAATGTCAGCCCACTATTTGCATATCATTGTCAGGTAGGTTCGAGTGTTATGCTCACTATAAATATTATGCTTGTACATAACAAGTCACATTGAAAGTTACAAAGAGACGTGGTTTGTTATTAAATCATGTAGTGTACTGGAATCATAATATTATTATTATCATCTCAAAATAGGTCTAACAATAGTGGTGAATAGACGTTGGTTACATAACTCAACCTACGAGTGGGTATATGCCTACCTTTTTGAATATAATACCTAATGATAACACAGTAATATAATATCGTGAGCTAATTTTGTTTCGGGAATAAAACTAAATCTATTCTTTTTTTACCCATCACATCCATCCATTCCTATCCAGGCAAACCTCTTTAGCTTCATTCAAGAGCATATCGTTCCGCTTACATTGTCTCCTATTCCTTTTACTTCTGACTTGGCCCTTCTTTAAGACGGCACCGATCTGGGAGCTAAGTCGAAATAAATAACGTTAAACGTGAAAACTGTTAACGTTCCAAACGTTAACCAAATGTGTTTCGTCTTCGATATAACAGCAGCGTCGTAATGTTTCCATAGATTTCGAGGTAACGTTTAACGTTAATTTTGAACATCTGTCAGAATTATTTTTTTCGACTCGGAATTTTGAACAACATTGTTTAACGCACGTTGATCAACAGTTTTTACGTTATTTCTATGGAAATAACAACAAATTGTTTACGTTGGAGGCTGTCGTTAATATTTCGACTCGGCCTCCTGGGAGCTAAGTCGAAATATTAACGACAGCTCCAACGTTAACAATTTGTTTCGAAGACGAAACACAATTTTTTTTGGTTTGGAAACCATTTTCAATTCGGTTAACGTTAACGTATGGAACGTTAACAGATTTCACGTTTAACGTTATGTATTTCGACTTAGCTCCCAGATCAATCTACATAGGTCGGCCACGTCTTCGTGCACCCATGCTTTCAGATACTGAGTGTCGTTCATTTTTCATTCATCCTCTCAACATGCCCGAAACATCTCAATTTATTCACTTAGTTACTTCTTACTAAGCTGATATTTACTCCACATTCCTTTCTAATATCATCATTCCTCGTCTTGTCAATCAGTCTTTCCGCGTATACGTAACTTCCATTCTAGGTTACAGAAAAACGTCTTATGGGGGCTAGAAATATAGCTAACGTGTATTTGTTCGTGTACATTCCTACTGACTTCTGAACTTGGAAAATAGATAGGTAAAAATAATAGTTGTTTTTTTTTTTATCAATAATTGTATTTTGAACTTGTAAACAAACACACACTACTTTTTAAGATTGCAGTATACCTATATCGCATTTTGTAGAAGTTCCATACAATATACACTATCTATTATGACGGCAAATTACAGTACCTAGATATATTTAGGTTATTGCATATGATTGAATAGTGTATACCTACTATCTACGGCCAAAAAAGTTTTAAAATTCTGCTAATAACACTCTTCTATACACAGCTGTCAGTATAGCCGGCGGAATATTTGAAGCATTCTTTACCAGTCAACCGGTACCGTCCAATCTGAGACAGAATTCCAACCCCGAGTAGAAATTTCAAGTGAAAAAACACATTGAAATTTTCTTACCCGACCGGCAATCGAACCCGGGACCTCTTGATCTGAAGTCGGATCTATATAGGATATGTTTGATTTCTGAACTATAGGTTACACGACTGTTTAAAAAGAACTGAATTTCCAAATGCCCTTTCTAACCTGACATCTCTTTCCTCCTTTAATTTAATTTTGGAAATAACACAACGGTAGTAACGAATATTTTACTGAATGTCCTGTCACGTGTACTTCCAAATTATCTCGATGACCTTACACTGCCACCGAAATAATTGATTTACTGGCCGTTATGCAATAGATTATGTATTATTAAGTCCAATGTTATTATTATAATGTTCCAGTGAGTTCCTGTAACACACATAACATTTCAAATAGCTGCTGTCGTCACGTATAAAACGAACGCTTCGTACATGAAACTACGGAGTGACAAATCTATCCGACCATAATGCGTTGTTAATTGAGATGTTAAATGCGTTTCGGGTCATCCATTAAGAGCCATTTGCTCAATTGGCGGATCAAATCGTTACAAAGTATTTTCTTTTCATTAAAACTCCGACTTGAGAGGTCAATTAGTGAATTATTGTTCTTACAGCAAACCTTGATAGAATGAGTTGTTTAAAAATGATTAAGATATGTTGTGGTCTTGGCTTTTATTTTCTTACTCCAAAGAGAGGCAAAAAAGAAGAAATTGTGATGCATATTTTAGAAGTTTCAAGCATCTAGGTAAAGTTACACCACTGCATGCGAAGCAATATCTACGGATAGTACCCCTGCAGTGGAGACGAAGAGGAGGGGTTTTTAGTCGGTAGGTCTGCCTGCGCGCAGGAGTCCGGCACAACATCCAATGAGGATTTTCCCCTCCTCCAAAGAAAAAAAAAAGGTAAAGTTACAATTCTTCTTAGACTAAACTTTTTATTGCGAGTTTGAAGCTGTACCCGTATTCTAAATTTTATCGGAAGGTAGTCACGGAAGTGTGAGTATTACACGATATATTATTTTGTATGGAAAACGTGAATAGCGCCGCCACAAGGATACGTATATTGTGCCGGTGCATGTTGTCAGATCTATCGCGCACCAATAATAACAATAATTATTGTTTGTATCATAGACATAATAATGTACTTTTAACTACATACTTAGTAACTTTTTATAATGTCATAATAATATTGTTTTTTTTTTCATTCATATTATTTTTATCAATGTTTCATTGCCTGTATTTTTTTATATACCTATATATTTTGTATTGTTTCTCATTATTCAGCGAAAAGGGTGCAAACCTGTTATGCTGAATTATGACTTTTTTTAGTTGTTAATAAAATAAAATAAAAATAAAATATACGTTTTCGATACAAAGTGTACCCTGACACTCACTTTACTTCCGTGACTACATTCCGATAAAACTTAGAATACGGGTACTGGTCACCGCGTTCCGATTTGTTTCTATAGTTTGTTTCTAAATTGTGAATGAAGGACAATATAAAATTTGTTGATTTAGGTCAGCTGATAATTATTAATTTAGCAAACTTTTTCATATCGGAAACCTTTTATCGTTATGAAAAGTATTGTCAGTGTTTGAAACCGGTGATTTACGGTACTAGGATACTTTTTCCTCGTCTTATCCTTCATCTTCTCATCCTTGACTATGGTACAGATAACAATATAACACAACTCCTAACCGTACCCCTATTCCGAATATTGCTCCACTAACGTAAGTGAGAAACTCACTGGTATTTTGTATAGGCTGCGGAGCTTTCCGAAGTATTCTGTAGGGGTGCTATAAACGTTTCCATACAAAATTTTGTTACTTCACGTCATCTTTAATGTCACGGAAACTTAGAATAGGGGTACTTACAGCTCTGCAGTGAAACCCAAGAGAGTGCGGCCCATCTTGCCAGACTTTTGAGGTGCATCTAGAATTTGAAGGTTGTCTCATGATATCATTGTGATCCTTTAAACATTTGTGACATTTTCTATTGATGAATGGGGCCAACAGGGCGTAGCAGATGTCATCAATGGATGTTCCGTGCCAATGATACACCTATCAGCTGAATTATAACGCTGTTAGGCCAGCCTCCCACTTGAATGTTACAATATTCGTATTTACACCGGTATGTACTAGATCCTTTTATATATAAATAGTCAGAGTGTAGGTACAGATATGTAGTGACTATATCCCGACGATTGCACGGCACAATACGGCACGGTGTTATATTAGCGTGGGCAGCGGACCCAGTGTTCCTTGTGCCGCTGCCCGCTACCGACTTAATGCCGTTTGAAGTACCTGTGCAATCATATCTAGTTTCCTAGCTTACCTTGGTGTGACTTCAGACCAATCACATTTAACTAAAAAATCAGACATGGATGGGCATCGTATAACCTTTTGAGTATTGTGTAAGACCCTCCATGCCAAACAAGTATCCCTATAATTTGTAATTCCTTTTTACGGTAATTTAAATAAAACAATTTATTTGTTATTCCACAAATTTAATAACCTGACTAGTTTCGCAGGCACAGGTCCTGCATGGTCACAGATGACTTATGCAGGACCTGTGCCTGCGAAACTAGTCAGGTTATTCAATGTGTGGAATAACAAACAAATTGTTTTATTTAAATTACAATACCTATTTAAATAATTCCTCCAAGAATGCACGTTGAATTCGTTAATTATTCCTTTTTACTCGCAGCTATAAAGAAAGACACTTTCGTTGACGGGAGAGTTAGTAGTTCTATTATTGTAGATACAACTTGTGCACAACAATCATCATTCGAAATGAAACAAAAATGTACGGTGTATAAAATGGCTTATTCTAAAGCTAATGCCATAAAATTTAAGCATATTATATAAGTAAGTGCACTTTATTTACATTTTGTGTTGGGTTTTTTGTCTGCAAGCGTTGTATTTTCGCAAGACCGATTGCTGTATAGAGTTTTTTGCTGTCTGAAAAGGAGTATTGAATTGTTTTTTAGTCGTCTTATTTCCAATGCAATGATATATCTGTCCTACTTTATTCGAGAAGGTTCTAAATGCTCTCAAAGCTAGGCGTAGAATTCCGCTTTAATAATATAGTAATATGAAAATCGTCATTAAAATAAGTTTAGTTAAACTACCGCGATGCTAACGGAGGTTTTCAATGGCCCAATAACAGGAGTATACCGGTTTTAAGGATGGTGTCTTCTTCGATCGACTTGTCAAGATTTTATCAAATCATCATACGAATGCAAATAAAGTTAGCCAATTATTTCAATTCTTGTTAAACGTGTTTTAAACGAATCCGGTTGATGTGTGCAGTCCTTTTATTTTATCTTCAAATGACAGTGTAATGAGCGTTACTTCGTAATCTGTGTAATTTCGTTGTCTTCTCGCAGTCGAGTAATTGTTTGTATATTAACTCACGGGCGCAAATAACAATAGTAATTATATTAACAATGTTTACTCGGGACTCGGGGGGCTCTTAAGAGTAGTCTCCTCTGTGCCGCAATTATCTTATTTTGTTGTACAAGAAAATGATCAACACAATTCTATATCAAAGGATCTAGTCCATTTGTTTGCGCCAAAATGATTTATGGCCTCGCTCATTTTTCAATTTAGTCTACATACTTATCCACTAACAGTGCATACGAAATAAGGCATTACGAAACGAAATATTTTTGAATTTCGAACGAAATGGCATATTTTCAGTTTTTTTCAGATACCAGCTGTTGTAGAAAAACAATCGTCCGTTACGAAATAGAATACGTTCTTACGAATTGTCGAAAGAAATACACAAGACATATTATGCCAATTTATTAATTCATTACCTATAAGCTGTCAAACATCTTGCTTAACTGTTGATATGTTAGTATACGTCATATAGCTTGGTGGTAATCTTCTGCTGAGAATTCCATATTTTGACGTTCCGACACACAAAAGTCGATTTCCTGGGAAAGAGTTAACCAAAATTGTCTCCTTGCCTTGCCTTCTCTTGGTGTGAATGAGCGGCACAATGGCGTTTTAATTTTCGTTCAATTTATTTTTACGTTCTGTCGTTACTTTTTGTCCCTAAAGTGCCATAGTTATCGCGGGAAAACAATTTCGGTTACGTGAATTAGCTGTGTAAGTACAAGTAACTCGTACTTAAGGTACACAATCAGGCGACTCTGGCACTCGTTGGAAAATTGTGCATATTGTACCTGCTTCAATGTACCGTGCTATTCAATCATATACCTATAGTATTTTATTTGCATACAACTTAATTTTTATCGCAAACTAATGGTGAATAATTGCCCTTGTACCTGTAGTCTGTGATTCGTTCTTGTCATAAAGGTAGGTAGGTCTCTATCAATCACTCTCGGGATTAACGATAGACTTGAGTCAATCGTATGCGACATACATACTTCCTTAATCCGGATAAGAACAATTAAATCTAAACACTCGCAGAGCAATCTTGTTAGTGTTTGAATCGGGGTCTTCTAGTAAGCCAACCTTTGATTACGGTGAACTATTTATTTATTTTTTATATAAAAGATAGCTTCTGACATATTTAAAATAAGTATTTGGAATACTATCACGTGTTCCAAGCGGATTCTTTCGACAGACTGTTCGAACGAGAAGCTACGCGAGTATCATTATACCTCGGAGACCTACGATTGTACTCGAAACACACTGTTTATTGTATTCAGCAAATATGATGTCAACGATTTAGTTAGATAGGACTGTGTGATGGTAATAATGTGGAATATTTTCCTCATGCATGCGGCTAACGAGTTTTGTTAGAATTCGCGGCTTAGCCGTTTGACAAATGCACGGTAATTCAATTACTGCAAACGTGTAAAATTTCAGACGTTTATTTTATTTCGTTGAAATGTCAGCGTGGTGCAATCGCCAGATAGGGCCGTCACATCTCGTAGAAACTTATCTCAACTTTACAGTTACATTATTTTAACCGCAGAGTTCAACCGTCTGTGAAGTCCGATAGAAACACTATCACTATGATTCACTAGAAAATCCCGCTTTGGAAAATATGCTTTGGTGGTGAAAGTGTGTAGTGTAGTTTGACATTTAGTGATCAGAGAGGTTTCTCTTGTTTTTGTCAAGTGTCGCGGTATCATGGTGGGTACGATTGGTGCCCCTGTGCGAAACTGGGCAGGCATTAGCGAACCCTAGATAACACGCTAGTTTAAATAATATGCATACACGTAGGTTAAATACCGTGCCACGATAAGTACTACGTCCTACGGCCAGTTCTCTTTAGTCTCGCTGAGGTTGTGCCAGTATCAATATCTCTCGCTATTAGATTACTACTTCTGTTGATCGAATATTGAGTCAAGTCTTTTTTTTAAGTGTGAAGACGTTGCGTTGTATCGGGAGGTTCTGCTCTTGTAGTGTTTAGTGTGTTGTTGCTATTTGGAAATTAGTAGGTGAAGCTACACTCCTAGTGTTTGGTGTTGTGGGTGTCTGCGTAAACAAATCCTTGGACAGTGCACATAACAACGTATCGGATCAGCACTTAAACTAACAGCCAGATTTACTACTTGAGTTAGTTTGTTCTTACATTTAAGTGATATTGATAGTTTTACCAAAAATTGGTAAATTTTATTTGCTTTTGTTGAAATGATTTTAAGCCTTTCCGAAATTGGAAATAGACGAGTTTTATCTAATATTTAACATTAATCTTTTGAATCAAATATGAATGCTTAATAAACGCCTTAAATAATGTCACAATTTCTTTTATGATTTTTTTTTCAATATTTTTATACGCAATAAAAATAGATAACTGTTTACTGGATATTTAAAATACATTGGCGTGTTTATTGCCTAAGAAAATTTCAGCCCACCAAACAAGAATATATACTAGAAGCTTTACTAACAGAAGCTAACTAAATAATCAAAATATCCCCTTAGAAATGGTCAAATATAAAATATTTTATTTCAAGTGTTTATTGTTAGAGTGAAATCTATATAAAATTAGGTGTTTAATTTTTAATCTATGTACAAAAAGTGTTGTTTGTATAGTATGTTGCGATACTGTAATTCCGTCCACACCTATGTAATAAAATAACACATAAATATTCCAACAATAATTCAAGAGTATAATAATTGAACGGAGTAGAGGATCCACTCCACCTCGCCACTATACTGTGATTATCTGCTGACAGCTTTTAATTATTTGATTATGCTTTTTGTGGCCATACATTACAACTAGCTCCGGGGCTTATTTCGACTAATCATATGGTTGTGTTTTGTCTATTTTTATCCATACTTTACCTATCTCAGGATCTAGTAACACGCACATATCTGTTTTCAATATGAATTGTCATATTATTATTGAGTTCTAATTCATTTTATTTGCAATTTCTTTATTGTTTTTTTTTTCAATTTGTTTATTTATTAATCAAAGACATCAACACTGAACTGAACAAAATAAATCATAATACAAACACGTAGAATCATCTTCAGTGCTCCAATAACTGGCATCTCCCGCATTGTTAAGCTGAAAAATACGTCGTTTGTTAGTTTGGATAAATAAATTAGATGTGGATAAATACTAAATCTCAAATATTGGTCATGTTTCGCTATAACAAAAACACATAAGTATCTCAAATAATCTTGACAGAAGTGTCTCTTTTGATACCTGTGCTTTGAAGATTTTAATACATACATTTTTATTTCATATTAAATGCAACTTTATTGTATGATTTTTGTTGCAATAATAATAATTATGTAGCTTATCATATGACCCATGTACGTATTCATACTATAATAAGATTAATCTTCGCCTTGTTTATTTCCGCTGCAAGTTTTATTTTAAACGTTGACCAGTTTTTTGTTGGGGAAAACCGTCGGCTTTTATTTTGTTTAGAACATAAGTTTTGTCTGTGTCTGTGCAACACTTGTGAAACAGAAAATTTTCCATCAGCCGATGCTTGAATGAAAAACCTCCAAAACTATAACCAGCATACTTGTCAATATTATTAGCTTTTTTCACGTCCTGTCAGCTAACAGTTTTGTTGTATTTGTGAGTGTTGTCATGCTTTGTTTATTCAGATGGTTCATCCAATAACTCCACCACGATGATGGCACGAAGATTCAGCGACGACTACACGAGGAAGCACCTGGCCGGTTAGTATCTTACATCCTCTTTACAATAATTATCACTCTGACATAGTTTCAGTGGTTGGGACCTCACCGAAGTCCTCTAACTTACTCACATCTCCTTCAGATGTTCATTAACTGTCTTATTAGTTTAGAAACGCTTGGTTTGGTTACTGCTGTGCATGCATTGTTTCAACCGACAAGAGTAGCTTATTATCTGATGTAATCTTGCCCGGAGTAGGCACACAATTTAGCAGAGTTGATAATTTACGCGGTTACAAACTTGTATGTAGTTGGCTTTACATAAATGGTTAAACATAAATTATTGGGCATTAATGAAACAATTACTACGGAGATTATTAGAGTTGTAATCTGTTGGCAGTCAAAATATCTACAT
The DNA here is from genome assembly GCA_963576905.1 of Mystacides longicornis. Classification (NCBI taxonomy): domain Eukaryota; kingdom Metazoa; phylum Arthropoda; class Insecta; order Trichoptera; family Leptoceridae; genus Mystacides; species Mystacides longicornis. The sequence continues at coordinate 12,217,006 of OY756433.1, read as the reverse complement.
AAAAAATATTTCAACAACAATCAATAACAAATATAGTAATTTAAATGAAACAATTGATTTGTTATTCCACAAATTATTAAATATCCTGACTAGTTTCACAGACACAGGTCCTGATGCATGGTCACAGGTCACAGGTGACTAAGAAACTACGATTTGATAAATTGATCGCGCTTGTTGGTGAAATTTTCCTGGCTAGTTTTGTAAGCTTTCATCGTACACACCCTTTTTTATCTCACTTTTCTTGCCTTGCCCTTGCATCGCCGAGGTGGTCTTCCCGATAGATGTGAAAACAGCTGCGAACACCAGTTCTATCTCTGACCATGCCTGTCCAATATCTTCTATGAGAACTGCTGCGGTATGCCACATTCATTACACTTGTTTTATTCATGCCGTTATTTCTAATTTTGTCCTTGAATTTATGGCAAAAACTTATTGATTTCGTAAAACAGGATAAATTAAAATTCTCTTTCCAAGTCCCCTGTGACAATCTCGGACATGTGCCAATACTGTACTAACTAGTCAGGAAAATGACAATGGGCTATGTGAAAAAACAATCTTCTTTTTATTTCAATTTCATCAACGGAAACCTTTTACATTCTAACCTATCGCATTTGTAGCCAACTACTCATCTTCGAACGATATAAGGTTTTCGATATACAGTAATAAATTATTATGAACCAAAAAAATGGGCATTTGTTATTAAATTTGTCACCTAAAATTAATCATTGGAAAATTTAATTATATCACACATCATCATAATACTTATGTAACAAATTAACAATTTCAATAGTATGATCTATGTGTGTAGACACGTTGATTATGAAAACATATCGTTGTGGCTATAAATAATAACATTAATTAGTCATTAAATGAAACAATACACTTTATAATTATTAGCCGTCGGACAATGTGCTGTGGGACGATGATAATATTATTATTTCCCTTATTTAATCTTAAATAAAAACTATTCGCCATTGTCAAGCTAATTTCCTGCCCAACACCTTTAATTAAATCTATTGCTCATTGATTCACGTTTCTGCTTAGAACAATACGACACCTTCATTTGCTAATTTAGACTAGGCTATGGAGGCTTTTTACGTTGTCATCATGTAGGAGGCCTTGTGTATTATTTTATAATATATATTGTGTATCTTTTTATTTGAATATATTCTGTAGTGCACGTTTGTGATTTGTGTTGGTTTTTGCATGTCGTTGGGGCCCTTCAGATGTCCAAGAGGCTGATGAAGAGCTGGAGAGTGGTTTGTTCGGTATGGGAGATTACACTTACCTCCGCAGGGAGCGGAAGCCTTCTAGTGAGTATCTGCACCTCCGCTCTTCTGGTTTATCTGTCCACTCCCTAACAACCTATTCATATTCATGTTCATTGTGTTATGTATTTGCGGTACTAACATCTCCCATTATACTCTGGTCAATTTTGTATTTGAATTTTAATGAAAATGATCTCACGTGTTATCTTTTGTGAATTTACGACGCCAAAAAAAACAATAAGCTACGCTACGCTAGGCTTTGTTTCATCCTCTCCTACATGATAATATATGGATCTCGATGAATCATTCGACACTACCATCCCACTTACTTAATGTCCATTTTGATTATTACGCTTATAATATAAAAAAAATGATATATTTTTATTATTTCGTACCCAGATTTATATCATATTTTATGAAAAAATAAATCTCTTCAGATTTTATTACAATTAGAATCGTCCAAATAAAACGATTCCAATGAATAATATGAATACGAAATTGACCTTTGTAAATCTTCGTAACTATATAACAAAGCATATTCCATCACATTGTTGTACTGATTCTAGCAAACATCGAAATTTATTACTAACTTGGTATTTGTGTATTACATATTATTGATGTGGCATATTTTGACGTGGACGAGCGGTTGTGATTGTGAACAGGCATCAGGCGCTCGGTGGGCGTGCGAATGTGACTTTACCTGTTCGTATTGTTTATTTTGATGCTGTATGTGGAAGTCGGCACGCGAGGAATGAAGACATAAAATGCGATTAAGCTACGTGGATGAATTTGTCTTGATTGAACACCTGGACAATCATTATTAGCGATGTTAGTGTTAATTTTATACTATCCGCTCCTATTTATGGAGAAAACGACTTGTCATTAAACAAAATCATTCGCTGCAAATACCTACACAATAATAATAATATATTGGATAGTCTTTTATCTTGGCTTGTCCAAACTTTATGGTGCAATAATTAAAAATGTACGTTTTTATATTCGTTTGTTTGTTTATTTACTAAACAAATTTTTAAACTTCACACTTCTGTCATAAATTCATCGCACATTTTGGTCGTTTTTTAAATTTACTTTATAAGACAGATATTTGTACAGACAGTGATGATACAAAAAATAATTGCACAAATTTTAATTGACAACTTGTACAAATTGTAAAGTATATGCGCAAAAGAGCGAGTAGGTAAGAAGTAAAAGACAAACAATATAAAAAGTTATGCAGTAATATAATATGTAGCCTTAGTTGGGATTAGATTTGCCTTAGACTAAGGGTGAGAGACTGTCGAACAATGTGTGTAAAAAAATATGCAATGCAAGCACCGGAGTGCATTTACATTTTATTAAATGTCAGTTCATTTACTCCCGTCGTTTGCTTACTAAAAAAATCAGTCGTATTGTTAGAAGTAAACATGTTGACGTATGTTCACAGATGTTGTAGCTGATGACAATGACATTCTAAATCTTCTCGAGAAACTAAAAGATTTAATATCATGTCATTTTGTTGCATATTATTAAAACCACTAGGTATCTAATATTATCGCGTTTCTGCGTGCATCGGTTAAATTAGAATACAGTGTATTATCTTCAACAAAAACACAACCACGTTAAAATATTCCACCTCTATGTATATTAATGTCGTATTATTGTGTTTTGTTTATGGTTCATTATTATTGTGATTTGCATGTTAATCTTACGTCACATTTTTTTGTTGTGTTTTATTTTTGTTTCAGTGTTATTAAATGAAAGGAAATGTTGAACTCTAACGAGATTGAAATTTTCGTGAGTAACTTCAATGCGGATTTAGAACAATTTTTGTTAGTAATCGTTCGTGTGGGTGAGATATTGGGTTTCCCCAATTACTGGGGTCTGATTGACCATAGTGCATATTTGGATTAACAATCTCAACAGACAATGAGTCTATCAGATCTTATATAATATGTATGTTGCAGTGAAGAGTTAGTCTATACTTTTTTGTTTCCGGAGGTTGCTCCAGCATGCCTTTGTGCAATCTGAATCGATAATTTCGAGGAAAGTTATGCAAAATGTGATATTGTAAAACTTTTTCTTTTGATGTTGTCCAATACTATCTTACTAAATTATTTCCTTACAGACCGTTCAGACTAACGGAACTATTTTTCGTCGAAATCGCTTTATCTGGTGAAATGGAAACTAATTCCGAGGTAGCAAGGAATACGCATTTCCCGCATAGTTTCTGGCGTTTCTGGTAGCGCCAATAATTCTTTCATTTCTAAAACATATTTCACTCCATAGCTCGTATTTCCATCCTTTGAAATTGCGAGGTTGAAAACGTCGTGTTTGAAGAACCCTTTACGGCTTGTCAATATTTTTGGAAGATTTGTTGAAATCTTACAATATAGATAATATAAAATGATGTGTTGTTTGTGATATCGTGATCGGTTTGGCAGTGCGTAAACAGATTGTTCCGCACATTCGAATCCTGACGTGTCAATATCGACATCGTGACTGATTCTAGACGCAAACCGCGTATTACTATGTTATAGCGAGCGCAATATCACCTGGCACCCGACATGACTTCATACAGGAGCCGTTCACAACAAGGCGACACAACACATCCCGCCCACCCGACTGAACATACGCTGTTTTAGGTATATAAAGTGACAGATCTTCCTAATTACGTGATGGCCGGCGCGAATTACTGCCGCTAGATATATTTTTATGGAAACAGAGTCTGTGATAATATATTTTTAAAGCAAAATGTCATTTGATTCGAATAAGATGAAATCACCACGGACGAATTATCCAAAATAACGAAGAATGAAAAAGTTGTGTCCATGTCTGAAGACAATAAGACATTTATCTCCCATCAGGGTTTTCAAAGGCGCTGAATTTCGATCGTTTGAAAAAGAGCTAAGGTAAATGTATCTATAGCTATGCATGGAAAAAGGCTAGATTGCATAAGATTTAGATGGAACATTTTAGAGGATTCTGGTGATCTTCTTAATATTATGGTCTTGAGCGTGTAGTCCCAAATTCGTTCGCAGAATTCTGTTAGCTGTTTTTACATTCTGACTAGGAATTCCAAGCTGTGATTTGTTACTTTTAAAACATGAATCTTTAGTTTTCTTTTTATAGAATGTATATACCACTGTTACGAGTACATATAGTATAATTATTGCTCTCTCTGGAGAGCCTGTTCACTAGAAAGTGCGCCTCCAGATGCCGGATCGGGGGAAAGCTCTACGTAAAAAATCTCTTCCTTTAGTCTTCCAGAACATATTATTCTGAGCTAACGCCGGAGGTTTTCTGCTTATTTTAGGCTGGAGTACACAACAAAGCCCGGGGTTAGCTGGTAGAAATTGCCATTTGGTTCTTAGTGTCTTACTTATTTATTTTGAAGATGGCAGGTGAGGAACCATAACTATCTATTTTCTGCCTGAAGAAGATTCCTCGACATCAGTGGCAATTGGTCGTAAAAATCCCCTTTCAATTATTAAAATGTACACTTGCTTGTCAATAGCGCAAATGTGAATAGTACGCTTGCATTATAATATTTTGACGTAATCCCAAAGAATTGTTATTTGAAAAAGTTCAAGGCCATCTGGTTTAATGTTTGGGTGCTAACTGCGTGAATTTACATTAGATTCTCCATCCGTGAGATGCTAACGAAGAGACGACGCCTACCTCCATTACACCTCTATCTGACGCTGACCACATATTAGAATACCTGAATATTATTATAGACCCGCATGTCGTGTTGTGTTGCTATTATTAAATCTCATAAAATGTTTTTTTTTTCCTAAATTATTAATGCAAATATTAAGAGGCAACGATTATATTTATACATAATTTTGTTAAAAAATGTCGCCGACCGACTTCTTATTCTTATGAAGAAGTTCCAAATATGTATTTATGTTTATAATCTCAATTCAAAAGTGTGTGGATAAATTACGAATTAATTATAGTTAGAACCCTTTGGGATGGACTTGATAATAATAGCATCTTTCCATTTTCGTTTTATTTTGTTAAGAAATCTGGGCTCTTTCACCGAAAGCAAAGCTTGTGGTGTGAAAGATAAAGATTATCGGTAGCGGGGATTGAACTCACGACCTTCGGAACGAGCTTTGCATTGTTTATTGGGTGCCAGTTTAGAGTAAAAAATTCTTCCAATTCTACCTTTCCTTCGCTACTAACATTGCCGAGTAAAATATTCTTCCGTAAATAATGTACCTACACATATTATGTGTATTAATAATCAAATATGTATCACGAGACTGTGTGGGCATAATACTGTTAGTTCAACATTTCCTTTTATTTAATCATGCACAGGATATTATCAAAACTTCTTACTAAGTACTTGTAATTATTGTATTAAATTATCGAACTTTTTTAAAGCAACACTGATTGCCTCCAAGTTTCACACTTTCAAAACGGGAAAATGGCGTACTATGTAAGAAGTTTCGATATACTTTTGTTTGTGTTGTGTATTGGCACGTTGTGTAGTAATGTGTGTAGCTTGAGCACAATGTTTGGGTAGCTTGCAGCACGTACAGCGTCACCTCCATGGATGCACTGTGGGAGATTCATCCCCGGAGGATGAGCGAGGCTGGCCTCAGAAGGACCTCAGGTGAGATACGCACTTTCATACATCATCAGGGCACACACACACACTAATAATTCAAACACTTCAATTCATAAAGACGACCGTACCACTGAATTTTGCAACTACTTAAATATTGTATATTCCTTTTCAAAAAGTTTCTTCAGCATTATTGTTCAATAAAGCAGTGTTGTGGTATGTACAATTCAATAAAAAGATGTTAGCCATATTATTTGTCCTCGACTTATTTGTAGTTTTTATATGTAGGTACTTATTTAATAGAATGTAGTTGAAATTTATATATTATTATGTTTATTATTTCTTATGGTATCATAAATGGTTTTGGTATGTTTTTCTATGAAGTAATTAGGTTTTATTGAAGAATTTTCAAGTGTTCTCTATACAATATTTAATTGCTTAATAGTAGGTATGTATATTAATTGTGTTTTTCTGATTGATGGATGATTAAAATTTTTAAGTTGTAATTTGTAATGTATGTTCTGATTATCATACTGGTCCATATTTTTTTTTTAACAATTCTCTTTTTGAAATCCTTCAAATATGCCTAGGTATAGATATCTCTTTGAAACATACTGTTTGATATTTTTTTTTGAAATTACTTTCTATTTAAAAATACTGTAATGGTTTTTGTAAATTTTATATAGATCACAGTGTAGTGCTGACTGAAGACACAGACAGTTTTATAATCGGAGACCGGGTTTGGGTCGGTGGTAGCAAACCGGGTCAAATCGCATACATCGGAGAGACACAATTTGCTCCGGGGGACTGGGCTGGCATTGTATTGGACGAGCCTATTGGTCAGTATTTAGTCAAAATACTAAAGCAGATATGAAAGTTCATATTACGATCAATCATCAGATTTATATTTTACAGGTAAAAACGATGGATCCGTTGCTGGTGTTAGATATTTTCAATGTGAAAATAGACGAGGAGTTTTCTCCCGTCTCACAAGACTAACACACGAACCCTTGGCGTCTGCGTCTCCTGCTTCCCCTTCCAGTGAATTAGCTTGCTCTATAAATGGGGGCAGTAGACCTCAATCATCTCTCAGAATGCATTCTTCTCCTGGGCCCAAAACGCCATCTTCTCCAGGGCCTAAAACTCCGGTTACTCCAGTATCTAGAACTACTCCCACAAGAGTTAGGAGAGCATCCTCACCAAATGGAAGCATGAGAAGTGTCAGCAGCCGTATGAGTTAGTATTCTTGTCTATATTTCTAATTCTCATTTAGAGAAGTTCTAACAAAACATCACTCCCAATATTATTATTTTATATTATGTGTCAGGTACATCAACGATCCCTGCTGAACTGCGTCTCGGTGATAGGGTTATTGTATCATCCAGTCAAGGCAGCAAAGCTGGTATTTTACGCTACATGGGAACAACAGAATTTGCCCCAGGTCAATGGTGTGGAGTGGAATTAGATGATCCCGTAGGCAAAAATGATGGTTCTGTAGAAGGAAAAAGGTTACATTACTTTTATAAATTTGAAAAATAACATTCATTAAGATTATTTACTTTTGTTATTTTAACTGTTGTATAAAATTTCAGATACTTCGAGTGTGGCCCAAGATTTGGATTATTCGCACCACAATCCAAAGTATCGAAATCGCCATCAAACAGACGTCCAACGTCTTGCGCCGTCCACGGATCCAAACTGAATTCACCTCCAGATTCCACAGCCTCCATTGCGTCTTCCATCATCGGCAGTGTTACCAGACCTCGATTAGGAGTGACGTCTCTGGTGGGTGTGCAAGGACAGGCCCAGGTCGGCTAGGCCGAGTGGTCCAGCCCCTGGAGTCTTCCACCCCCCCGCCACTACCACGCCGCTTGTGTATCGCCCGAGATGTTCGACAAATCCATCATAATAACCACCATGTATTGAAAATGCTTCAAATCATTCCATTTGTTGTATTATTTTCTTGAAAACAATTTGAATCACATTGTTTTATTAAAATTTACTTCTTTGTGTGTCCTATTGATTTGTGCACACAAAATGTTTGGTTTTGGTAAAGTTTTAGTAGAACTGTTTTGTTGGCTAGTATTTCGCTCTAGTGAGTTTTATTTCTGATTTTATTTATTTATTATTAATGCCTCACTTTGTGCACCTGTTAATTTGCAAGTGCTTCATTGTTTTTGCATTTTCTCTCGCATCCTGCACCAACATAATCAATCATTTCAATAATGTTGTACACCCTCGATATTTTATATTTAAGGTCACCTCTTTGAGTGTTGTGTTTGTTGTGTGCTGGATTATCCAGTATGTATCTGTGATTTTATTTTTAAGCTATGTTTTTTTTTTCAATATATTATACAACTATCAAATGATATTTTCATTCAGTACATACTTTAATATTGAGATTTATCAAAGTATTACTCTGCATAAGTTTTCCTGCAATGTTCAAAAGATGATTTTTTTTATTAATATTTTAAAGTACAACATAATGTAGTACAAAATAAGATAATACCCCACATTCCTGCTGCATGAATGTATTTATTTGGTTTTGCACTTTCTCAAACTACCTATGTTAAGATTCACCTTATAATATTGCACAATCTACTTTTTTTTTCAAAAATTCTCTCACACGCACTTAGTTTATAGCAAGTGCACTTCATTTTATTGATTTTGAAGGCTTGAACTGGTTGCTGTGATAAATTTATGTTTGTTGTTGAATTTTTTTTTGCCATATCGCATGTGCTGGTATCTTGAAAATCATTGATGACAGAAGTGAACTAAGTACACAAAAATACACATCTAGCTGTTCGAGTTATTGATTATATTATGTAATACTTAATTATGGATCAATGGTTAAAATCTATAGATTACGAATGGAAGGCTTCATTGAATATTGAAAAAAAAATATGATAAGTATATTTTTTTTGTAATAAAATCGATTAATGACCCTAAATAAAAATGTTTTATAGAATATTTCGTATTTTTCTGTACTTTTGTCATTTTTGTTTTCAATGTCCAAATTATGATTTTTTTATTATCACATAAACCCATTCCCACCCACTGTATAATATAGTTGTGTACATCATTTTAAAAATGATTTCAATTTCTGTTATTATGGCAATGCTTATTATTCTTAATTTCTAGTCTTAGATTAATTATTAGTAAGAATTGATGTTTTAAAAGAAATAACAATGGTTTTTGTAATGATGTACACAAGCGTGTGCAGTCGGCGGGAATGAGTTAAAAATGTGATCTTGTTTCTATTTCAGTTTCTTTTTTGTAAAATATAATTCCTAAACCTTGTATCTAAACAGCTTTTCAATTATTACTAAATTTTATTAAGATGTATTTTTTAATAACCCATAGTTCCTAACCTTTTTATCCATTATAATACACAAGCATGTCGTAATTAATTTATAAACACGCATGTAATTAATACTTTCAGCTTTATTCTAACACTAAGAGCACTTTCTTGCATGGGAATTTAGGTGTCTGGTGATTAAAATTGCCTGCTAATTGTATCTATCTCATATCAATATGATGATATTCTGTGCGAAGATCATCATATTGATATGACTATGGATATTTTGTATAGTTGATAGATTTATATATGAAGAGAAGCATTTGACGTACTAGAGTTGAAGTAGAATATTATGTCGACGTATCTGGCGTTACCCAATTGGGTGGTAAGACTGAGTTTAAATAAAAAAAAAAAAACAACTTGAAAAAATAATTTAATTAGTAACATGAAAGATTTAACTAAATTAAATTAATAATCCTTCATTTTACTGTTAATTTATTTTTTTAACCAATTAATTTTGTTATCTTTTTAAAATATAATATAAAATATAATATAAAATACTAATTTTATTCTTTTAATTTTTTTTTACAAAATAAGTACATAAGTATAACAAATTAATTTAAACTAAGAGATATTTATTATTATTCTAATGTTAAAACAAAATGAAGACAAGTTGATTAATATATCATTAATTTAATAAAATTAATTTATACAAATTTATACATTTTGTAATACTTTGAAGGGGAAGTCTTGTTATTTAACTGATGTACATAAATTTAATAAAATGTGATCAGATTAATATTAATTATTAAAATGGTTAATTTTTTATAATTTTACAATTTATATTTTACTTTTAATCCCAATAACATATTAATTTTCTTAGCAGAGATTGTCAGGGCCGAGAGTTTCGTCTACGCCGATGTCCGCTAAAAATACTTTACAGGTAATTCTGATGTGCTGTTGTTAAAAAGCTGAAATAAGGATGTATTCTGTATGACACAGATCTGTTTTTTTTTTCTAAGATTTGTGTGGTACATAATATATTCCAATTATATCATAAATATTTTGATATTCATATGTAAAGTATTTATTCCATAAAATCTGACTACAAAACATTCCTAAAGTTATCATATTTTGGTTATAAGAATCTTCTCTAAAGATTATTTGTTTTTTTTTCTGTAAATAAATTTATAATTTGCTTTGTTATTTGTGTTTTCTTTTTTGCCTTCTCTGAAGAGTCAACTGTGTACCACTATCAAGGTCTTCAAATGTATGAAATAAACTGTAAAATCAGAGATAATGAAAATTTAAAATAAATATGTGTAAGATTAAAATGATGAACTATTCTTCTTCTTCTTTGAGTCCCCTATCAGGTCATTGGCCATCACCATCTGTGGCAGTACTGAGCAGCTCCTCGATGATCTGAACGTCAGTCTAGAATAAGAACTGTGAATATTTGGTTCCTTTGGTCGAGCATCTAATTTAAAACCCTTCGAACTATAAGCTATAAAACCAAATATTATTATTATTATTGTAAGGCAACATATCCTAAGGTTTTCTTGCGACTGAGTACATGGTTCAGATATAACAATCCATAAGGGAATATTTTCCATAAATCAGGCATGTCCAATTCAAGATGGGTGTTAACTAAAGAAACCCCTTCCATGTAACTGATGAATAATTCTACAAAATACAATCACTATCTTATTTTCTTTTCATCTGAACCATTTTTCTATGCTTATAAAGCCCATCATTCACTTTAAAATATTACCGTGAATGGGAAAAACCAAATGGATGATGTGGAGCGAGAGGATCTGTTTTTTCACTCACTCAAAGTGAACACAAATACACTCTTTGACTCTTTCACAGTAAGCTAAGTACTTAAAGCTTGTGTCGTGAAAGAGGAAGATGGTCGGTGCCTGGGATTAAACCCACGACCTCCAGTACAAACAGTATGAAAGCTGATGTCGTATCAACCAGGCTCGTTTCAATTGAATATCTAATCAGTCCAAAATCGGATCATGTTTGCTCATCAATTCAACACACACAACAAACACTCTGTACGGTAATTCAAAAGAATTACAAGTTACAACCATTGGATTTCATCCATTTGAAGTGATTGTGAGGCAGGCTTTATAAACATTGAAAAATTATTCAGATGAAAAGTAAATAAGATCGTGATTGCATTTTGTAGTGTTATATCAGTTATGCCTGACACATTAGGGACCCCTAAAGTGTGTCAGCAAAAATTCCTCTGTATACACTTTTATACAAGGCCTGACTAAGCCAAGCTACAAGTATATATGTGTTGTGTCTTTGTAGAAATACATAATGGTAATAAGAAGTAAAGTAAATTCTAATGTTTTCTCTGTTTGTTTCCTTCATAAACCCAAGTAAAGGCATGAAGAAGCAAGATGAGACCTCCACTGCGTTTTGTCATACTCAATGATGATGACCGCAACCCATGCACACCATTTCCAAATACCTCAGCTAGGCTTATAAGGAATGGAACATTACTATGTCCTCATACTGAGAGAGTTTTCCACTTATTTACACTTATATGAGAAGAACATCACTCTCCTTAGCTTTTTAAAGGTCTTTTATACTACATATATTACAGATTCATTATATTAGTCATCATCAGCCTTCGCTTATCCAGTATTGGACATAAGCCTCATTTTCCGAATTCCACGATTTTCTGTCTCTCGCCATTCTGTGCTATTGATTACCGACCACCTCAGCTATGGTCTACCTGGTTTTACATGACCTGTTCTTGGTGTCCACACTAGGCTTTTCTTGGTCCATCTGTCATCCATTGTTCTTACTATATGTGCAATCTTAAATGCATTATTTTTTATACCAACTCTTCTATTATTTGACTTAAATATGTATAGAAGATCTAAGTGAATCATCAATAAGGAATATGAATTCACATAACATCAATTTTCTAGTTCTTTGGGGCTTATTGCACCACTGGACAGTCCAACAGGGTCACACTGATATCAAATTGAAATAAAATGGTAATGCAAAACTACCATTGAAAAGACCATCAAAAGACTGCATAGTTCAAAAAGATTTTTAATTACTTTCGATGTATTATTATTTATTGATAGGCTTACTGCCCCCTGGAGGGCTGCTGTCACTGTGTCCCATAATGGAACTATTATGACTAGTCTTACATTAGAGCTGATCGCTCAATCCAGTCTCCTGGAAAAATTGGAGGATACTTTCGATGTAATGAGTGCAATGTTAACTACAAAATGTTGCTAGTATTTATTTTATAATACTGTAGGCACTACATAAATGTTTGATGCATACATTATGGTTTCAATTTGAACTACAAAGGGCTTATGATCATCTTTTTCTGCTGTTCCAGGATGGCTTAGTGTGATCACTAATGTGTTAACAATTTTCACTGTTAGATCGTTAAATTCAATTCCTCAACCATGTCTCCCAGCGGGATACGAACCATAAGGTTTGCATAGAAAAGTTTTTTTTTATATTTTCTGCAATTCCACTCACAATTGAGTGATTTATGCAGGAATAATAGGTACAGTCAATTTAGATACTTTACCATAAAAGTAAATTAAAGTTTTTTTATTATTAAGTTGGAATATAGAAAAAAGTTATAAGTAGTTGATTATATATTAAAAAAATCACATGAAGATGGTACACAGTTGATGTTTCATGAGAGGTATTACAGTTAAGCTTGAAATCGATTGCTAAAGTTTAAAATGATAAGAAAATATTACTACAATTTCGTTGAAACCATTTTTTAAAACTTGAATTTTAGGAATTATTGAGAGAAAAACAACAACACATAGAAAAATTAATAAAGGAACACGAAGTAGAAAGAGGAGAGTTGGCAAAAATAACTTTACAACTAGATAGAGTACAGACTGCTCTCATAGCCAGTCAAAAGGAGAATACTCAGGTAAAAGTTTTATTAATATTGAGTAAGTCTACTTTGTAGAAGCAAAAAGAGTATTTAAGAAGAATGTTTAAATACCGAAAAGTGCTCTTGAGATAGATAAATGACCCATCGCGTGAAAAAATGTTGAATATACATACTAACAGTAGGTGTGTAATATTCAACATTTTTCCATGCGATTCGTCAAATAATAACATTAATAATATCACCAGACTATAAGTTTAAATGATTAGTTCACTGGGCTATTGTCAAAATATTGATGTTAAAATACTTAAAACTTAAAAGTGGAGAAAATCAGTTTTTGATAATGCAGAAATTGTGATGTTAGAATAGAGGAGATAGACTCAGCACTCAGGAAGAAGAATATATTATTAAGAAGTTACAAGTAGCCTAGAAGATTAGTCGCCGACTTTCGTTCTGAAATTTGTAGGTTGGATCCCTGGTGCCGACCATCATCCTCTTTCACAATCCAAGCTTTACATTTTTTCTGGGTGAATCAAACATTAAGAATCCCAGAAAGAGAACAGTAGAAATGCACTACCTCATTTTTTTTGCAATATTATGAATCGAAGTGATCACAAATACACTGTTGATATTTTTCACCTTAAGCAAAGGCTTGCGTCGTGTAAGAAAAAGATGAATGGCACTGGGGATCAAACTTATGACCTTTAAAGTAGGAAAGTGGGTGACTGAACCACTAGGCTATCAACCAATCCATTATAGCTTGGTTTTTAATGACTTCATTAACTCATTGCTGCAACAAGTCCTAAGAATCTATAGAAATATTCTATGGTTTTTTTTTTACATTTTTCAGTTAGTGAAAGAATTAGAGAAATTAAAATCTGAGCAGAAAAATTTGTCCGGTCAGTTGGAGGATGAAAAGCAAAGAGTTGAAGACCTGATGTTCCGAGCTGAAGAAGACAATATTCATAAAGAAGACTTTTCGGTGAGTGATTCAATGTTATTTATCCTTTCTTTATAAACATAATAAAATTATATGATTCTAATGTCATCTTTGAAAAATTTTCAGAGATTCAAGGATGATTTATTGGTAAGAATTTAAATTTTTATTTGAAAAATAAACTGACTTCTCCCATATTTTAAGACCAAGACAAGATACTAACTAATACTAACTACTTGCCATAATGTAATACCAAAACAAGATAACGACTGACTACTTGCCATATGCTAATACCAAGACAAGATAATGACTGACTACCTGCCATATACTAAGACCAAGAAAAGATAATGACTGACTACCTGCCATATGCTAAGACCAAGACAAGATAATGACTGACTACCTGCCATATGCTAATACCAAAACAAGATAATGACTGACTACTCCCATATTCTAAAACCTTCTACTTTTGCATACCTTCAAGTTTTCATATTTTCCAAAACTTTTTCAATATTAACTAGTCACATACACTGGTTTCTCAACTCCACCTATTTAAATCGATATACCTATTTTTTTTTAATTTTTATGTACCTATTCTTATCAATTTTAGAAAGAAAAAGAGAAGTTGTCTAGTAATATTTCAAGTTTGGAAAATGAGTTAGAAACATCTAAAAAAACAATAAGCGAATTACAGTCGCAGCACGTTCAATACAAAGCACAGCATAAAGCTGAGAATGACATATTGATTGCTCAGCACAAAGATGAAGTCCAGGCAGCACATGGTTAATATTTTTTCAATTCTATTTTTTTTCATAAAATATGCACAAATAACTATAACAAATTGTATAAATGTATGCGCATTCTATTTTTAGCATTAGCGGCTGAATTGCAAAAACTTTTAGATGAAGCTCATATGCTTCTTAGAGAAAAGGATGGAGATAAGGAGTCATTGTTTAAAACACATACGGAAGAAATCAACAAAATTAAAAATGAGTATGAAAAAACCGTTCAAGAAATTAAATCGAAACTAACTGAAACTCAATTAGAGTCTGCTGAAGAAATTAAATTGTTGAAACAAAATCTAATTGAAGCCACAGAGAAACTGAATTCGCAAAATGAAAATATTAATAAAATGACTTTGGACAATAATAGTTTAATCAATGATTTGAGATCACAAATTGATCAAAAGCAAAAATCTTTAGATGTTAAAATTCAAGCAAATAATCAACGTAAGTATTCACATTATATTTCACAAATTACAAAATTAAAACAAAGATCTTAAACAATTTGTTAATTTCAGTTATCGCAAGCGGAAAAGAAATTGAGCTTATGCTGAAAAAAGAACTAGAAAAGCTTAAAATGGAATTATCTGGAAAAATAAATGATTGGGAGGTTTTAAGTGACACTAACAAGGAGTTGAGTGAGGCTTTGAAGGAATCTAAAGCAGAAATAAGTAATCTGAAATCTGATACCTTGTCTAAAGGCACTGAACTTGAAACTTTATTGAGTGATTCTAAAAAAGAAAATGAAAGTCTTTCTAATGAATTAGAAAAACTAAGACAATCTCTGTCTGGAAAGCAGAATGAAATTGATAATATTAAAAGTCAATCGGATGAATTGGAACAAAAATACAAAGATGACATTAAAAAATATGAAGAAAAGGTTTCTCATAGCGAAAATCTACAAAAAGAAATGGAGAAAGTGATTAATGAAAGTTCTTCAAAGTACAATGAGTTACTTAGTGATTCTAATAAAAGTAAAGAGGATAGTGAAAAATCTATCAAAGTCTTGGAGGCTAGAGTAGAGGAAACAAAGAAAGCCATTGAAGAATTTCAACAAAATATCCATATTTTAGATGTGAAGTGTAATGAAAAAGATGAAGAAATCAAAAGAATAAATGAGATTTTGTCCAAGAAACAACAGGGCTTTGATGAATTGACCTTAAATTATGATGAATTGCATGCCAAATTTTCAACGCTACAATTGGAACATGGAGATTTATCTAGAAAAATCAAAGATGAAATCGAAAAGAATGATGAGATAAGCAAACAAAAAGAAAAATTAGAAAATGAGTTATCAAAATTGAGTGACCAGTCAGTGAGTTCAGATGAACAGGTAAATTCTCTCAAAAACAATTTAACAGCTGTCGAAAAAGAATTGCAAAATGTGAAAGAAACTAACCGAGAAACTATAAATGATCTGGAAAGAAAGCGAGATGAACTAACTCAGCAATTAGACAAAGCACAAAACGAAAACACTAAAATAAAGACTGAAATTGCACAAGTCACATCAGCATCCAATGAAGCCAAGGAAATTTATGAATCTAAATTGAAGCAACTTAATGAAAAGTTTTTGCAAGAACAAGACAAATTGATGGAAACAATCAGTGAATTGGAATCTAAAAATCAAAGCACTGTAGCAGAATTGATCAAAGAAATAGAATCCAAAAATAATGAACAGAAAAATTTACAACATCAATTTGATCAGTTGAACCATGACACCAGTTCAACTATTAATGATTTGAATCATCGCTTAGAAATTCTTCAAGATACTGGACAGGCAACGGAATCTCAATTGAAAGAAAAATTAAATGAACTTATTACCATTCAAAATGAGTTGAATCAAAAACTAGAAATATCCCAAGGCAACGAAAGTCAATTGCAGGAGATTAATAAAAAATTGGAACAAGAATTAAATAGTTTAAAAACAGCTTTAGAAACTTCTGTGAAATCAGATAACGAAAAAATAAATATTCTTCAAGAGGATATTAATGTTTTGAAAACTGAGAAAGATAAAATAGAAAAACTACTTCTTGAAAAAGACAGTATTCTTAAAGAGAATCTGCAAAAAATCGCTGTTTGTGAATTAGAAATAAAATCTAATCTTGATGTTATTTCAGAAAAAGAAAGGCAGATTTTAACTAATAATGAGGAAGTTAAAAAAATATTAGATAGCAAATATGAGATAGAAGAAAAATTGGCTGTAAAAACTTCAGAAACAGATAATATTCAGAAAATGCTCAACTCACTCCAAGAAGAAATTTCAACCAAATCTACTAAATTGCAAGAACAAGATATTGTTATCAACAATTACAAAGAACAGCTACAAAATATTAAATCTGACAAAAAAGCTTTGGGCTTAGAGATGCAGCAACAAATTGACAATATCAATACTGTGAAAGCGTTAAATGATAATTTGAATAAAAAAATAACGGATTACGAAAAAAATATTGAAGATCTGAAAACAGATGTAAAAAATAAATCCGACAAAATAACATCATTAGAAAATGATTTAGTAAACCATAAGAGTACAGAAATAACTTTAGAGAATCTTAAAACTGAATCAGAAAAATATTTGAAAGAACTCGAGGATAAAAATTCTGTAATCACTCAACTCAATGAAAATATATCTGGTCTAAAGTCAGATTCAACGAAGGATAATTCCGAAAAAGATACCAGAATCAGATCACTTGAAACTGAAATAGCTGAACTAAAAACAAATCATCTACATGAAATGGGAGAAATAAAGAAATTGATCCATAACCTTCAAAATGAAAAGCAAGCATTGGAGACTAAAGCCAATGAGCTGGATGAATCTAATATTAAAATTAATGATCTTAAGGAACAACTCAAGAAATCGAGTGAAGATATTGAAAAATTAACATCATTAAATCAAGCTCAGAAAACAAATTACGAACAACTCAATGCTCAATTGCAGGGAGAGTTTGAGAATTTGAAAAGTGAAACGAAAAAGGACAGAAAGCAATTGAAAGAAAGATTGAAAGCCTCGGAGTCATCCAACTCTGACTTCAACCAACAGCTGGACAAAGAAAAAGAACTTGGCAAAAATTTACAAGCCAAGCTCGAGGAGAGTTCCAATACGATCAAAGAATTAGAAAACAAAATACAATACTTAGAAGTATCTAGTGAGAAAAAAGCTGGCCAAGAGAAGTCTGAAATACAAAAGCTGTTACTGGAATTACAAAGCTGTCAAAAGGCGCACTACGAGGAAGTGAAACTGCTAAAGAATGAGATATCGGCTCAAAGTGACCAGATAGCCAAGAAAAACAGTGATTCAACCAAATATAGCAACCATATTGAATCCTTGGAGAAAGATATCAAGGTAATTAGTGTTTTTATATCTTAAATCCTCTAATCAATCAATTATTATTTCTATTTTAAATTTTAATCATTCCCGTAATTTTATATTACAGAGATATAAGTCACAGAATGAGTCATTGGTTCAGCAAATAGCTCAACTCACTGGTGAAATCAAAGAATGTCAAAAGACTGCTATCAAACCGGACATGAATTCAAACGAAATAGCCAAGTCACAACTCTTGGATAATGATGCTAAAAGGTATAGCTTGTTTTTACCCATTGCACCGTGTTCCACTATTAGTATATTTCTTTGCGTTCCTCAAGCAACATTCCATTCATTAATTGGGACTTCCGCACCAGTGCTTTTTCCACTAACATTTTTCAAATTTGTATTCAGACATTACGTCATGTAAAAATTCATTTGTAAAACATTATCAAATCTTAATATCTTCTTCTTCTTAATTTAGGCCTTGTGGCCTGTAATTTAAGAGGTGGGGTTTGCCTCCTGCGAGGTCGACTCCCAGCTGTCCTTCCACCTTTTTGGTGGTCTGTCTTAATATACAGTCTTAACAGTCAAGTGTATAAACGACGCCGCCGGGGCATTTGGGAAATTCTCTCCATTGTTTCAATTGGTAAAACTTGGAATTTTTTATTGAGACTCCAGGTATTCCTGTAATGAGGAGTCTATTTTGCTGTCACCTTTTAATTTTTAAACAATATGCCGTCCATTCATAAATAATACCTATTTTGTAAAAAACTTCATTATCTGTCTATTGGGTGCCGGCCGGGCTCCCATACTAATTGTATGTAAATGGTCAGGAATTATCTATATTTCGTGGAACTTGGACGTGTCTCCCTGATTTTACTTTCATTTTATAAATAGATTGCAATAAGTTGTACCTATTGTAATTTACGGTTTTTATAGTAAAAGTAATATTTTGAAATTGTGTAGTGTTTTATACCTACATAACTAGAACACCTGCAAAGTGTTGGTATCAATACAAATTATGATTTTCGTATTTCATTTGTTATCAAGATACAACTAATAATTTTTATATTCATAAACTTTAGGTACTGATCTCGCTAGCCTAGTGGTATAGTGCTATCTTGCGATAAAGAGGTCTCGGGCTCGATTCCCGGTCGAGTGAGAGTTTTCTAAGTATTTTTTCACTTGATGTTTCTAACCGGCATTGGCTTGTCTCATATTGGACGGAACCGTTTGACTAGAAAAACTGCCGGTGATACCTACTGAAATCTTTTTATATAAAAGTTATATTTTATTGAGTTGAGGAGAAACTGGCAGTGCTATCAACTTGGGAGACATACTCATCTTAACTAATTTTGAAACTAAAATCAATAAATACTCCCCTTTTTGACCCCGCTTCGGGCCACAGAGAGACAACAAGAGCGCGGCTTCAATTATATCTTCTCACACCATGTCCAAATCACATAGCTCTGCTTCAAACGAATGGGACATGTTGTGAGAGGGTCTCCCACATCTTCTGGTTTTCTTCAGCCAACTGTAATTCGGCATCCTAACACATTTCCCAGACAAGTCCGTTTCCTCTTCATAATGGTAGAAGTGACGGGCCACAGCTGGGGGCGCCGACAAAACGAAAAAAATATAAATAAAAATATAAAACTTTTCTATACAAAGGATTAGAAAAACTTTCACCCGACCGGGAATCGAACCCGGGACCTCGGATCTGCAGTCCACACAAGTACAACTAGGCTACCGAGGTCGGTGAAAAATGATAAATCAATTTTTAAAACTAAAATTTTCTTATCTAAATTTGACAGGAACCTAAAAGAAAATATTCATGTGAATTTCGAAGTTAAATGTTCACAATATGAAAAAGATAACATCGGTTTTTTTAATAAACCAAAATTATGACATTGGTATAAAATGTACCAAAAAATCTGTCTACGATGCACCACACAAAGCTGTGGATTTTGAAAAAAAAGAAGATATTCACACATTACAACGAAACTTTTACTATGAACGGACCTATTGAACATGTAATTAAATTTCATACTTGTTCAATTTTCACCAAAAATAAGAGTAATAACCATTCCAAATTAATATGCGATAAATTTCGAATTAATTTGTATACATTTTTTATGTGTTTATCATAACCCTAGACAAATATCCTTGGTTCTTTTCAAAAATGTATACGCAATATCGAAAGCGCCATACTAATTGTATAGACGCCGGCCGAGCGTTGAATAGACAGATACCTGACTTTTTGCCTATCAACACTTAACGGTTAAAATCGAAGTATTTGTTTTTAATAAATACCAGCAACCAGTTTACCCAACATTTGGTTACCTCATATTATTTCATGTGCAAAGCATACCTAATATGGCATACCAAAAGCATACCTACATAGATGGTTGGTAGTCTAGTGGTATCAATCGCCGGCTTTCATGCGCACAGTGTATTGGAGGTCGTAGGTTCGAGTCCCGGCCGTGCTGACCATTTCCTCTCACGACACAACCCTTTGGTTAGTGTGAAAGATGTCAAAAGTGTATTTGTGTTCACTTCGAGTGAGCACAGATTCATTTTTTTAAATAAAAAAAAACCCTTGAAAAAATGTCTCCGAAGAAAAAAACCACAAGAAGATACATAGCCATTCTTAATATAAAAGCATTGAATAGCTTCACCGTATTATATAGATCTGCTGTGACACATTTTCGCCAAATATGGCTGGTCGTCTTTAAAAGATAGCAAAGTTTGTGTTACCAACCACTTGATACTTCAAACTTATTTGTCATAAATTTAAATTGTATTCCAACAAATTTAAATTGGGTGTAACCAGTTACACCCTATAAAAATTTATATAAAACTAGCTTTCCCGACAGACGTTGTCCTGTGTTCCTAAATATGACTTTTGAATTCGAATTTGTTTGGTGATGAATTAATTATCATTTGACCAATGTGATTCCGAACGATGCGTCTGTTTTAAACCATGTATATTTCATCCGCATTCTGTCAATTGCACCAATTGACAATTTCTGTCATTATTTCAAAATTGGAATAAAAATTGTAAGGTAAAAAGTACTAATAAAGTTTTCTACGTAGAGTTTTCTTTAATTTTCTAATTTTCCATGCAATTTTCTTAATTTTGTTCTTCTAAAAGGACATTCTCCTGATAAAAGCCTATACGACAAAAAAAGAGTTTAGGCGTGATGAAAATGACATTGGGAAATAGCTCTCCATTTTTATATATAAGATATACTAAAGAAAATTTCATTTTTTCCGCATGAAATGCATTATCATATTTTACATCGATTTGTATGAGAAAAATTGGAACGAATTATGCTTGTTATAAGAGATCCCCGTCATGAATTTATTAGAAGCCAGGGCCATTTTTATTCAAACAGCTTTCCATTTTGTTATTTTGTTGTTTTAAAAGATTATTATAAACGGAATGGATTTCATAAAAATTATGGACTGTTTAGGAACAAATTGTTTGAATTCAATCACTTGGACTTCTATTAGTCGATTTAAAATTGAATATTATTTTATGTTTCTCAATGAATTTCCAATGATTTCTTTATGTTGATTATTGTTTAATTATATTTCAGATTACTGGAAGAAAAAGAAGAAGTGGTAGGCCAAGTTAATTTCTTGAACTCCGTTATAGTTGACATGCAAAGAAAGAATGAAGAACTGAAAGCCAGAGTGGAGGTGTTAGAGATGGGCTGCACTCCTCAAGAAGTCGACGAATATAACCTGTAAGTTTCCTTCTATATAAAGAGAGTTTCTTCTCTCGAAGAAATTCCTTCCTTTCACACTGTCACGCGACGTGTCATACAGTTCTTCGGACACATTGCGAGACGCGGAAATGATAGTTTGGAGAGGCTTCTCCTAACCGGAAAAATCGAGGGCATCAGAGCTCGGGGTCGGGCTCCGATGAGATGGAGCGACCAGGTCAAAGAGGCAACGGGTGGGACGCTATGGGAGGCCCTACAATTGGCGTTGGACCGGGGACTTTGGGGACGGCTGGTTGGGATGGTGGGGAGTGGTGATGGTCGCGATCCTCAGCAGTGAGGGGACGACGAGGATGATGAAGATAACAAAAAAGATAAATCAGTGAATTAATAACACAAATCACGACACAAGCTTTAAGTAGCTTACTTTGAAAGAATCAAAGAGTATATTTGTGTTCACTTTGAGTCACAATAATTTTATAAAACTGAGCACTTTTTTAAAAAATGAATCTGAGCTCACCCAAAGTGAACACAGATATGAGATATTTTCACTGTACAAAGTTTGTTTTGTAAAAAATACACCCCTTTACTGCTGTTTTTTTTTTAAATACAATATTCACTGCATATGCACATCAGTGTATAAATATTTTCTTCACAAAATTTGGTAACACTTTGATGTCAAACCAATTTAAATATAAATATTGTACTTTTAGAAATGGACACAAGCTGAAAACAGTAGCTCCACGTTTATACTGTGATATATGCGATGTTTTTGACGCTCACGAAACAGAAGATTGTCCCAGACAAACCATGGATATCGACGCTCCTGCACAAAATAGTGGCAAGAAAAAATCACCCCCTCTTCCAAGGCCCTATTGCGAGATATGCGAACGTAAGTATCAATTTGAATTATGTTTTCTTCTTCTTTTATTTTTGACCACCTCGCTTTTCATGAGAAAGGAATCAACGTGACCAATCCACATTATTATCTGTCCATTACTGCTTCTCATATCATTCCTTTTTTGGTATATTACGTATTATAAACACTTTTGGTGCAAAGGTGTTACTCATGCTAAACAGTGGCATTTTATATCAACTAAATTAAATAAAAACCAACTAAGACATGCATTCTTTCAAGATTCGACCCAAGTGAACTTGATTTGTCTTTTTTATGACACTTACTTTCTTTTTCTTCTTCAATGGTGCTATAGCCCAATTCGAGCCTTGACCTCCTGTAACTTTCGCCTCCACAGCTCCTGTTCCCCAGCCACTCCTCCAATTATTCACCTATAAAGTTTACGGTGCGCCTCTTTTCACATTGTCCTCCCACTTTTTTTTCTCACTTACTTTCATTCTACATTTAATCCTAATATACTCATTGATGTCCACGACCGTCAAAGTCTGACTTGAATAATTATTATTGAAAGAAACATGAAATTTTTCCCAATTCATTTTCGTAATTTTTTTTCAACTTTTTTTCCTATCATATGATTTTATTTATATTTTCAGTGTTTGGGCACGCTACAGAAGACTGTGACGAAGAAGAAACGTATTGAAAGTAACGACTGAAAAAGAAAATTTATATTTATATAAATCACAAAATCAATATAAGCAAGATAAACTACATCTTTAAGATATTTATTTAATTCTTAGTAAAATTTCTTAACCATGCCTTTGTATTAATTTTAAGAATACCACATAGGTGTATATTTGTGTTCTAATACAGTAAGTAGTAGAATTTATTATAGGTACATCTTGGAATTTTTCTCTTAGTTTTGATTGTATGAAATTATGACTCAGACAAAGATTATGTTATAAAACAAAAAAACTTTAAATAACGTTTAGTGCAGATTTTTTCATTATTTATTTCCGGATCATACAGGTTTTTTTATTTAAATAACTAACACTGTCCAGAAGTTTGACACAATTATAAATTCAGATTTGTCACTATGCAACAGATACACATTTAATACTTCCCGAAAATACGTGATTCATTTATATTCTGATAATAGTAAAGCTCTTCTATCTAGTACATAATAAAATTATTATTGTATTTTGAAAGTATGTAAAATTTATTACAATTTTTAAAAGTATATTTCTCAAACACAAGTAAAGAAGATTCATTTACGTTTCAAATTGATTTTTTTTATCTAAATTGACCGAGACCATATGTAAATTGATTTTAGGACTTTGTAATTACAATAATTTCTTCTTTTTTTATATAACATATCAAATTTTCCAATTTTGATAATTATTATAGCCAATTTCTTTGTAGAAAATTAATTAATCAAATGAAACAAAGGTTACCAACTATTTATTTACTTACAATGATTTTTTTAATTAATGGTTTTACATTTTTAAATTATTGTGAAAATGTAAACTATTTTTTAATGGTTTTGAGTTTGTCAAATAATAAAAATTTGATGTAAGAAAAAAAAACAATATAACCATGACGCATTTGTTTGTTTTGATTTGTTAAAACAAGTTTAAATTTTGTTTTAGCGTCTGTTGACTTATCCTATTGAAATCATGTTTTAAAGAAAATGTTGTTTCAATATCAACGTGTCTTATGATGTTTTAAAAATTATGTCTAGGTAAATGTACAGATAGATACATAAAATTTTAATACTTTTTATTGTTTTTATTTGTTACAAAAATAAAATTAACTTATTTATTTTCTTAAAGTAATTATCTTTTAATCCAAGCCTTCCTTTTTCTCTTTGATAGCTTCCTGAAAAAAAAAAGAAACAAATGAATTAGTAAAAGGACAATCACAAAAATATGTCCTTCATAGGGTGATTTATATTACGATATCTCATAGAACATATTGATATGTTGTTTACTTTTTCAACTTAGAAATTAAAAAATATAAGTCACTCCACCACATTCATACAATATCAATAAAACTTCAACCAGTTGAAATCAGTTTGACCATAGACAATATCACAGAAAACGCGAGGAAAAGCAAACAAACCAACACCACCTATATAAGAAGGGTTAGCGCTAGCGGCCATTTTTCCTCTCGCGTAACCAGGCCACCGGCGTGTAGACAGATATCATAGCGTACAGGTAAGTACATACAGATATAGGCAAGCGATGCTGGGCCTCACGATGTGACGTAGCACTAAGGCCTTCTTATATAGGTGGTGGTGAACAAACTGACAACTGTAATATGACAATTTGAATTGAAAATCGTATAAGTTAAGACCATCACATTAAAACCGAATCACTTAAGCATAGAAACAAGAGCCTAGATTAGGTTATCTGTGATTCTTCTTCTTCTTTGGGTGCCCTGTCAAGTGCCCCCGACGTTGGCGACCACCTCTGCAAAAGCCACTCGGTCCTGCGCTGCTCTGTGATTACTATTGAGTGATTGCCACGGAACATAGAAAAGCAATGAGATTCCTCTGTTGTGCTCAATGTCAATAACCTCTTATCACATAATACTCTTACATCACAACTCAACATTATAGAATGGAACATGGTATGTGCGAGTAGAGAAAACTTTTTTTCATGATGGGAAATCCACCACCCAGGATGGTTAAAACCCCTCCACTCCAAAATTAGGAGAGTTCCTGCCTAATCTTTATCACAAAATAAACTAGTCAATTTCTGATTATCTAGTATGTATTGATTATTACCTAATTGAATCAAACCAATATAATTTGAGTAAAGATTTTTTCAATTGAATCCATTTTGAGAGGATCAAACATTCCATTTGAAATGTTTTTTTTTCTTTCAAGTGCTGGCCTCACCAAACTGTAATCCGCAAAAATTTTCATTGCGGCACTGTGTAAATATTCCTATAATATAATAATATCATTTCCTGTACACATACAACATGACAGGCATCTTTCATTCAAGTAGATGTCGCTAAAAGTCGCATTTTGCATAAACACTCCCCATATTTCAACTCGCCTTGTATTTTCTACAATAAATGGCTACAGCCCGGATAACTTTTACAATATAATTAATATATAGCTTTACAATCTTAATCCTGCTTAAATAAATGTCATTCTATTAGTCTTATTGTTTCTCAAATTATAATTTAATGACAAAACTAACCTTGAATCTTTCTTCAAATAGGGATAATTCAGAAATAAGATCAGTGATTGCATTTGTAAGAGCCTCTTGCGGAGTATAATCTGATGTGGTTTGTATCCTAATGACGAATTTGTGTTCTAAAGGATGAGGTAACTTGTAGCCAGCAAACAATACTTTGGGATCCTTGAGAAGTTGACTGTAAATAAATTAACAATTTGTGAATAACTAGGTAAGTATTCACTTAATCAGAATATTAGTGACTACTTAGAAAAGAATCTAAATACGGGTGAAAAGTGTGACGTAATTTGATACAATCATGGTTATATTATCTTCCATATATCATTGTAATGGAAACAACCAGGGGCTAAACACATCTTAGCAATGTCATTAGTGGTAAAAAAAAATATATAAAATAATCAAGGCAATTTCAAACACTATCGAATATTTATGGACATTGAAATGTGAGATTGTTTCATGGGCCACAGCACTAGAGGTCTCAAACATTAACTTCACACCTTTAATCAGTATGTATATTTACTATAGCAATGCTTCATATAACCTCAAATGATGGGAGAACATCCCAAGAAATATTATAAACGAAATAATACTCCATTATTCAAAATATATGCTAGTCCAGGACTAAACTAGTAGTAGCAACAAGACTAATAGAGTAAGATGTATACTTTGATGTAAATGTCATACTTTCTTATCATATTTCCAAGAGTGTGATCTTCTTTATTTACTGTAAAGACTGCAGCATTCGTAACTTTGGTGTCTTCCTCTTTTTGAACTCTACAATAAAAAATACAAGTTATTATAAATTCTTAATAGCTGTGAGTTGATTACATTATTTTTATACTTAATTAAGGTTATATTTAAAAATTCTCGTACTTTTTCTCGCCCTCATATAAAAGGAATGATTCGAAGGTAGGCGGTGCATTCATTGTGGCGAATAAATTAAAATAAATAAATTAAAATCAAGCTTTTTTTTAATTTTCAAGTCTGTATAAATCACCAAACACAAAATGACAATGACATCAAACGTTACTCGGCCATAGACACACCACAGAAATACGATCATAGAGTATAATAATACTTACTTAAAATAGGAACGGATCGCGACAGTAATGCACACGGCTGCCATAGTGTAAGAACACGTAGAAGGTAATGTACTGTCACTGTCAAATGGCTGTCATTTGTTGATAACTGAGTTAACCTGATATTGACTAATATTATATATTTTTTTCATTTCGGGTGAACTGTCCATTAATAAATTAAATATAAGTTCCTATTTCTGAAAGGTGAGCAAGGTTTTCAAATTTCACGGGTGAATAATAACATTTTATATTGGTAATTATTTACTTTGCGGGCTTCTTCGATTTTTGACAAAACCCTTAAAAACTACGTTCTAACCTTAACCTAACCTATTCAAATCGTAGTGTTATCAAATCCCCTCAAATTGACTAACTAAACGACTATGACCAACAAAGTCTTCATTTTTCAAACAAAAACACCAATTTTAGAAAGAAAAAATAAAATGGCACTCCATGAAGAAAAAGTTTGTATGAGAAAATAGGCATCTTTTAAAATTGTTTTTTACTTAAAATTGGTTGATAAAATACTTCAAATGTTATCAAATCAATCCATAACATGCTTATTTACCAATCTGCATATACATTTGATATGTGTTTCATATAAAAAAATTCTGAATCCACGATTATTTACTAGCTGAATTGTATTCAGTTTATTGAGTACCCAACAGATGCACCTGTATTAATGTACTGATGATTGTAAAATTGTTTTTTTGGTGAAGTATTCAATACATGACACACAAGATTTTAGGTTCATAGTCTGTTTTCCATGATTGAAAAATACAATATAAATAAATGATTACATATGACGGATATTGGGAAAAAACAATGATATTATGATATGGCTGTAGAATTTACCACTAGGCAATAAGCCTACCCTTTGACATATTTTATTATGTACAATTAAGAATATTATATTTTAAAGTCACTTTTTTTTTAGTTAAACATGCAATGTGGTAGCCAAATATCTATATGTTCAATGTGTGTTACAGATTGGTTGAAAACGATGATAGTTCTTAGTAAATATTGATATAAAAATCACCACAATGAAAAAAAAACAATAAATGTCCAAGCCAGGATGGGAGAGACCAATGTGTGTCGTATTTTATCTCACACACTTATTACAACCTTTCAGTATCTCATGGGGATAAAATAGCTGTCGCCAAAATTAAAACTACTTACCTAGTGTCCGAATAGTTGTGTGCTTACATACATACATGGATGAATAGTGTTTTTGCTATTGTGATGATACCTGCTATGTGATAGATGTACTTGGCATAATATTGTTGTGATGTTTCATATTTTTTTGTAGTTTGGATTCTTCATGTATTTGAACCCTTTTATTTTCATTTTGTGGTATAGGTAGTTTACCCACTTTTATCTTACATTGATCGACGCAAAGGCTTGCTGCTTGTTGCTGTAATGCCGATCAGTGTCAGTGACAAAGGTATATTAATTATAATATAAATTTGTATATTTGTTATACTGTTTAATAAACCTAACTATGACATGAAAATGATTTATTGGTTTTAATAAAATAATTTCCATATTTTTTATTCAGTTTTAAACAGATGCTCACTAATGTTCAGTAAATTGATTCAGTCTTGCAGCATTAAACTGTATTACAGGAATTTTAGTAACCTACAAACATACTATGAAAATGAATTATTTTGAAATGTACAATCAAGGCCCCCTTTTTCTTTGTGAATTGTATAAATGTGCAGAAGCAAACAGTGTGTGACAGGATAGTTTGGTGTCTGTTCTCTCTACCTACCCTTACAAGGGAGACGGCTGGTCGGAATACATTGATAGAACATTACTCCGCAACCTTATATCCCACCCCAAACTGTTGC
The DNA here is from genome assembly GCA_963576905.1 of Mystacides longicornis. NCBI lineage: Eukaryota > Metazoa > Arthropoda > Insecta > Trichoptera > Leptoceridae > Mystacides > Mystacides longicornis. The sequence continues at coordinate 12,188,236 of OY756433.1, read as the reverse complement.
ACACAAGTAATGATTTTCCATTACAATAGCCCCTAAAAAACACTGTCAGATTTTTCTCAGAGACCTTATTCCTGCAGCATTTGTGTGTAGCGGTTTAATCAACCGATCGCTCACCCCATAATCCGAGAGCATGCGACACAATCTTTCACAGTCCACACGATCATAAGACTTCTCCAGGTCTACAAATGCACAAAAATGCCTCTGTTGTTTACCCATCAGCTTCTTAGCGACCATTCGCATGGAAAAGATCTGATCGGTGCACTCCCTTCCACTCAAAGAAGCACCTTGAACATCCCAAATTTTACTCTTAGTCAACTTTCCTACTCTTTCAATCAGAACCTTACCATACAACTTACCTACAGCACTCAACAAGATGATAAAAAAAAGTAAGCCAAGAATGAAACGACCCCCAGGAGCATGGTAAAAAATTGAACACAATATTTAGCTTGAAATCCACACATAATGACTTTAATTAACGCTTACATTTGAGGGTTTTCACCCTCATCTTCAGGCGTTTGCGAATAACCCCCAGAAGAATTGTAATATCTGACGGTAATTGAAAATTCACAATAAGATAATTTGAGGTAAAAAATGAGATTCAACAGTGGTCTGCTCATTGAGTCATCCACTGCCTTCTATATTACAAGCCTGGAAGCTAAAAATGGCAACGTTGTAATTGCTAGCATTGGGAGTCCTATTTTGAATGTAACGCTACAATTACACGCTTGCCGTGGCTTGGCAAGCTCCATGCCTTCACAAACGCTTGGACGCATATTACACGTTGGCGTTCGCACTGTATTTTAATAGATTTGCCGCAATTCCTTTGATCTGTGTCAAAAACCGACACTTGGTGCAAGCGTTGGCAAGCTCACACAAGCCAAGGCAAACACCCTGTTACACGATGGTATTTGTGGTGGTTTGCCAAGCCGTGGCATGACATTTCTCATACTTATGGTCACTGGCATATTATGACAAATAATAATTATCAATATTATGTGGAACTTTTTATAATGATTCTTACATTATTACCTATAATAATTCAATTAATGCGATAAATATTATTTAAGTATCATAAATTTGCGAGTTAAAAGAAAATGGGGGTTTGTAAATTAACATAATATTTTATATTCCAAATAGCTCTTTATGGGAGTTCTATTTTGAAAAGGACATTTCTCACTAAATATGTGAATCTATATAGGAACATGAAACTTACACAATATAATGAAAATTCAATAATAAATACTACTATTCTTATTGGGTAGGCAGCTTTCACTGTTTTGACCCCAAGTCTCAGCTAATTTGTAGTAATCTAGTATATTCTTGGAGGACTCCCTGGAAAGAGGACGATTGCCCACGAAATGGTCCGATCTTGTTCATAAGAATGGCTCAAGACCGGGAGGGAGTTGGTGGGGATGCATGGCTGTCACGATCCTCGGCATCGAGGGACCGACTGAAGAAGAGTATATTCTTGAAAGCCATTGGCCGAGAAGTGTTTCAGGGGATTTGAGTAGTATCTTGTTGACAGTTTCTGCTGGTGTCCTCTTAGATGTACATTAGTGTTCATCGTAAACATAGCTGGTAGTATCTATCAGAAATAGTTGCATTCAAGGAAACATATTGCTAGAGTTAAATATGTTGAACAATTTCTTTTATTATAAGTATATTCTTTTAAGTATCAGTGCTTTCAACAGTTAAAAGATATTGTTTGACAATGAGGGTTAAGTAATATAACATTCATTTTCAAAATATGTTAATTTATTAAAAAAAAACAAACAATAAGCAAATAAACACTCAAATAGTATAGGTAGGCAATTTAAAAAGGTAGACGTAGAATGTACTCAACACGAGTATCTATAAATATTTCAGCAATGTAGGTCTACAAGATTTCAATTTGGAAGAAAGATATAAGAAACAATAAATGTAATCACAAACCAATATAGACAAAATGTACTGAACATAAACTATGTTCATTTCAAATAATATGACTACTTCCATTGGATGGATCATCGTAAATGGAATATAATATGAAGTTCATTAAAAAAATTGAAATTGTAATAGGATTTTTAAACAAGTATGGGCAGAACGTACATAACATAGTATCGATTTTAAGTAACGTGGAATATGTACCTAGATCCTTCAAGTAAGTATTCAGAAAGATATAAAGTTTAATAAAAGAAATTGAAATAATATATGTTAGGTCATCTTTGGATGGTAACAGAAAAAAATCCGTTATTAAACGAATGCTAAAAAAGAATAAAAATATATATTGAATGCAAAAATTTGCATAGTAATATCATATTGATTCTTATTACAGAAGTTTTATTGGATCTAAGACAAATAATATACTGTTTTCTGTTCTATTATTTGCCAGAATACAACTAAATGGAGACTTATTTGGTAGCATTCTTCATTAACTTAAAATATTCTGCGTCATTTGTAAAACTGATGAATAACATGTCTTCAAATTAAATAAAGATCATTAAGTTGTTTCACACTTTTAGATATCACCGACTTTAAATCATTTGGACATATTTCATTCCATTCAACATACACTTTCACAAGGAGCTCTTTAAAGCGGATATGGACAATTTCACTTCAATTGTGTTAATGATCTGAGTTCCTGTGGATGTTTTCCAATATTACCATGCAATAACAGCCAGGCCTCATACATCCCTTTATCTTTGGGGTTCTTGAAAATTGGAGCAGTTCCCTTCTTTGTAATAGTGCTGTCATAGCTTGTCTTGCATTAAGGCATCAACACCTTTGGGGCATCTGAAAAAACATTATTGCATTAATATCCAATAGGATAATTCCTTGAGAAACACTACACATTAAATTGATAAATTATACAATTCCTTGTCCAAAAACTACACATAACCTAGATCTGCGTACATCTACAAAACCGATTAACTGTACTCAAAAGTTATGAATCATAACCTACAAACTGGTATTTTTTAAATAAAAAACTCAATACAATTGTATGATGGAACTGCAGACTGTTTAAGTTTCTTAAAGATAGACAAAACACAATATACAATATTATTATTATTTATTCAAACAAAATATTCTCCAGTCAGCTGTCAGTCTAGGCTGGTATAAGGAGAACAAAATAATCATAAATATATAATAAATTGTCCAACACTTTACATAAAAGAATAAAAAAACATACAAAAAGAAACACAAAATAGTCAATAAAAGTTAACAATAAAAACGTAAACAATATATTATATTCAAAATAAATAATGAAAATTTATCGTAGGTAGATGCAGTTTAGATATGCACACTATAATGTCAATATACATTTACAAAATCATGAAAACAGTTCTAGTAGGAAGTAAAAAAGATGCAGATGATGCTTACCTATAATATGATTTTTAAACCATGTTTCATACTGAAAACACAAAGTGTTGATGATATATTATATCGAACACCTGAATAAATACTTTCTATAGCTCAGAAACATTAAATTACGTTTAAAACAGCACTTTCAAACAGAAAAGTTATAACATTGCCGACCATACAAAACAACTAAAAACAAAGTCGTTAATCACATCCGGATTCCCGACACTGTCGCCAAACTTTCTAATTCCAGGCTTGTTTATCATTTGTTTATTATATTTTGCAAACAAAGATGCATTCATACGCACACTAAATTATTGTGTGAAGTTATTTTTAAATTATCTATATTTGCAACTTTTAGAAACATCAACAATTTATGTGACAGATTGAACAATGTTGCCAGTATAGAGTCTTGCTGAGAAATATATTCGTTTATACGTATGCATTTTATGAATGTGGCAACATTGGCAGCCGTGTGCATTACTGTCGCGATCCGTTCCTCTTAAAATACGATATCAATAATATATCAATGATCTGTCGACGCTAGCGCCAGATCAGTAAAAACAACAACCAGAGAAAAGTAGCGGGAAGATTTAAAATATGAACTCAATGGAGTATCATAATATATCAAAAATAACCAGCGTAATCAATTTTTGATTGATTCGATATAGTTTGGGTTACTACTCGCTGTTAAAAATAATTTGGTTAGGTAGGTTCATAAAATTATAATTTGTAAAAAGCTGTCACAATGAGGAAAAATGTAATGTTTAAAATTAATTGAATTTAAAAATTTGATAGCCACAATAAAAAATCTAATATGTTAAAAACAAAAACTCCTAAGTATAAAAAATTAGTATAGTATAACACATAGTTAACGTAATACGTAACCAGTTTTAATTTCTTTTTTTCGGTTTTTACCAATAAGAAAATTATATGATTGGGATATATTTCAAATCGTCAGAAATAAAGTAGATAGATACAACCGTTGTAAATTTCTTTACTTACATAATATATTAATATTAATAACGCAAACGCGATTTCGCTGAATCGGATGTACCCACAGAACAATAATACCCTATTGATGTACCTACCTAAATTCTTCAAGAGCATCTGCAATGCTACGCTATAGATAGCGCATGTAGATAGATTAAAATATTATTATTATCATCATCGCGTTTTGCTAATCTATAGGTAGTGATGTATTATAGTGTGTCTAGCATCATTCATGGGGTAACAAAACAAAACACAATAATAATTCTTCATTATCGTGCGCGGTTTTGCGGTGTTCGGTTGCGCGTGCGTCGATAGTATAATAATATTTTATCTCGAATAACTTCGGTATTTGTAACGATATTGTTTTTAATTAATTTTTGAAATATTTGTGTGTTTTGTGAAAGTATTCTAGTTTGATTGATTGTTCAAAATGCCACCTGTAATGTCTAGCGGACTTAATTTGGACGATGATCAACGGTTCTGCTTAATGAAGGTAAATTTATTTGTATTTTTTTTTAATTAAGGATATTTTGTTTTCGTTGAAAAATATTCAGTAAAATCCCCGAATAACGTAAAATAGTCATTTTTACTATTGTGTGTTATTCCTTACGTAATTATCTGACATTTTCAGAAAATTATATAGTTTTTTTCCAATATTCATGGTTAATTATTTTGGATAAAAATAAACTATAGGTTAGATGTTTCTAAAAATTTGAATCAATGCATGTAATTAATCTTATATATAAAAATGGAGAGCTATTTCGCGTTGTCATCGGTTGGCGCCTAAACGGCTGGACCGATTTCGCTAATTCTTTTTTTGTCGTGTAGGCTTTTATCAGGAGAGTGTCTTTTTAGAACAAAAAAATTAAGAAAAATGCTACAGCAATGATGACCTCTTCCCACATCATATTAACATAGGTTATATGTTTTTGATGTAAAAATAAACACAGACCCGATGAATGCAGCGTGGTATGCAGGTTTTGCTAATGCCAGTAAATAGTCATTCATGTTAAATAACTAAAATACGAATTTGAGCTCTGTATTTATTTCGATACGAAGTTCGACGAGTCAGCTATAGTAATTAATAAATGTTAACGGGACACCATCTTATTTGGTTCTCTTATTTAAAAAATGGAACCATGTACATTTTTTCAGAATTTTAAAACACGGTTTAGGAGTCACTACTGACTGTTGAAAATTTGTATAGGCAATGTATGGACATGGGAGACGGAATTTAAACTGGAAATTTTCCCTCAATTTTACTGTTATAATAAGTATATACCTCCCTATTTAAATTTAAAATACGTTCCATCCATTTTCTTTTCAGCATTGTTTGTATCTTCAATTACGATAATTTAGCAAACAAAAATACCTAAAAATACGATACCCATTCTGAAGTATCAAATTGATTTTGAGTAGGAACTGCAAGTAGCTTTGACGTGAAAATTTTATATAAGTACCTACTTACATACCTTTTATTACCTATACCTATTCAAAGTTTTTTTTTCGTGCATAGATTTTCCCACTAGTCATTATTATTGATACTGAGCGAGTTGTTCTTCCTCTCATCGGCGTAGATGAGAAAGATCCTATCATACCCCTATGTTCCGTTCCTTCACAAAATGGTGTGCATCAGGGCATTAGGGAGCTCTTTTGTTGCCTCCCTGTGCCTATCAGTGGAGCAAAAACGGAAACACATTAGCTCCCTGTTGGAGTATAATATATCTTTAATAATTGTTAATAGCGTATCCAATCCCAACTTCCTTTACGCTCCACTTAGGGGGATAGCAAGGCAACAAGAGCTTTTCATTGCGCTCGATCTTGTGTAATGTTTATGACCTCCTCCCACACCATATCCAAATCCCTCAGCTCTGTTTCGAAGAAACGGAGCACGCTGAGAGAGGGAGAATAACATATATTGAATAAAATTATGATGTAACTCCATACGAAAAAAAAACGTAAAAAACAAACACATCAAATTTAGCTAAAAATATCAATAGTCGAATCAATTTACATTTCTACTAGTTTCCAAAAACATATTGAATACATATTTATGAAGATTAAAGAATAATTATCATTATTATCAATAAACCAACTTGTCATATTAAAAATTCAGATGAATTTTTGTATGTAAATAATTATATACAATCAAAATGTTTGTATATTGCACACCAAATATGAATAATGTGTTATTTTAGACTTTTAGTACATATACTCTCAAAATTAGACTAATGTGCATATTCTTCAGAATTATTTCTTCCTGAATTTTGTAAAATAGAAGGGCTATGTAGTTTCTTTTTGGATCTGCTTCTATAGGATCTGACTGTTTACTGGCGATGTGGTTCATGTACAATGGACACTTTATCAAACGAAATGTGCGAACAATAGTTGAAAATTTATCGATGCAAGTGATCGACCGAAAATTTATCGTTCTATAATAGTGCAATTTAATTTTATGAAATTGAAAAATTCATAGTAGGTGTATGTTTTTATTTAAGTTTTTTTTTCTTCAAGTGATTTTTTGCTTCTAATAATACTTTCATTTAGGTATATCCAGAAGGTCTATTATGTAGTCTAATAAAATAAATACCTAAAAGTATCAAACCGAAACTTAGTTCTAACTATATTTGTGAATAAATTTGAATAAAACTTTTCTTTTGTTTTTGGTTTTTAACTAGATATTAAATTAGGTCGTAAAGGTAGACTTTTTGTATGGTTAATTAAATAATTTCACATTACCTACTCATTTCTATACACATTGCATACATATAGCGCTTATTGTCATTTTCCGATCGAGCAATCTACGTTTAAAACTGCACTTCCTGACTTCCTGATTCCCGACTATAAACTTCAGTCCTTTTTGCTCATTTTCTTACATAAGTCCCTTTATCTTGTTTATTTTTTATATCCATCCCGTAGTTCTACTCATAGAACAGAAAAATTGGGAATTTTTTTTTATCGCGATCCAAAATAATTCAGTTTCCTCATTAAATGTGCCAACATAATATTATTATTTTTAACGCAATACTTAATTCAAACTAATGACCTCTCGGTCACTTCCATTTGAATTATCTTCATTAATATACATTGTTATATTTCAATCGAAAATATTATGACGCATAATATTATACAATCTATGCTTTGAAATCTATGTTTTTTTATAAATTATATATTTATGTATAATTATAACATTATCTTTGTATGAAATATTTTGATTATCTATCTTTATCCATAATAAACCTATTTAAATATTTTCAATATCTCGATAATAATTATTGATAACAGTCATAATAAAATAATATTTTGTTTATGGTTTTGTGTGTGCATGTCCGTTCTAAAATTTCGCAGTTTCTTCTTCCTGTCTCTTTATTCTCAAATTATTGCAACTGCAGTTTTATTTGTTCCTTTTGCGTTTTACCTACCTTTAGGGAACCTGTAGATGAGGAAAACTCATAGACCATGTGACCTCCGCCTTTTTAAGCTTACTGTCACTGTGGTGTGTTGTTTGTATTGAAAATCTTAAAGTTTTGTCTTTGGATGGTTTTTTTTTCAATTAAATATGAAGAATACGGTTATTTTTACAGCTCCAGATTGTTCCATAAGGATATTATACTGCTTAAGGTGTGGAATTGACTATTTTTTAGTGTTGGAACCTTTGGTTTTGTTTGGTATTCATAAAGGATTTTGTGATACGCCCTTCCTAGTAAAATTAGAAGGATAGGTAATGCACTATGTATTTTATTTGTAATAACATCATCCATATCATATTTGTTATTCAAAATTGAATAAAAACACACATCAACACTGCACTTGAACGCCCAGTTTGAACTGAATTACAATAGGCTGGTATATTTTGATATTTTGACTGAAGGGTCCATTTCGGATTTGGCCAATTTCGTTTGTGAACTAGGAATAGAGATATAAATAAAATCGAAATAATTTTTTTAGACATTTTTTATACAGTTAGGTATGTTTCATAGGATTTGACTTGTCTAGAAAACAACAAAAAATATCTAAAACAATGAATATTTTTACATTTTGGATTTGACTGATTTCGATATCAACTCACACCTATTTAGTAAAATCATCAGAATCAGCTGTGAAAATAAACAAATAAATCCGGTTTGAGTGATAAAATGGAATGGAACAGCTGACATCGTTATATTTTAAAATATAAACTAACAGCAAAGCCTGCAAAGTCTGTTCAACGACATACATATGAGAAGAAAAAATGATACAATTTGATATTTCTTCCCGTAGCAATAGTTGTATGTTGGAACCTATTTTATTTATTTTATTGGATACAGAGAGCTTTTAATCAATCACCTTTATTTATCCAACCCATGATCATGTTATCACAATTTTATTTATATTGTTATTGTCTTAGGTACAGTATTTCTCGTAGTTGGATTTGTTTTGATTTTTCATACATGTGAATGTATGAAATATATTTCGTGCGGGGTTAGTGTTTCAACGAAAATACAACAGACAAGGCGGATTGGAGAGACAGAGTAGAGAAAATTTGCTGCCAAGTGCCAACCAATCAAAAGAATGTGACCATAGAAGACGAATTGAGGAATCCAGTCGGTGACCTCTCAGCAAGGATTGCAGGGAAAGCTAGGTAGGTACCTATATAAAAAAAGTACATAGGTAGATAACTGAATTATTATGCAGATTCCTAGTTATTTATAGGAATAGTCGATGAGTCTTCCAGGTGCAATGTGGAGTTTAAAGGGTTCTTTGAAATGCAGCTTTCAATTTTTTGGCGAGTTCGTCCATCGCGGAATGGAATTCGAGCAAACAAGTTCAGTCAGACTGAATTTCCAAGCATCTCATCAGACCAAATTATAACCACGATAGGTAGCTGTGGTAGTTCAGTCAGACTGAATTTCCAAGCATCTCATCAGACCAAATTATAACCACGATAGGTAGCTGTGGTAGTTCAGTCAGACTGGATTTGCAAGCATCTCATCAGACCAAATTATAACCACGATAGGCAGCTGTGGTAGTTACTGGAGTGTGTCATGTTCCGTTACCATTCGTATGAGGAGCACTCGGGCCCGAACTTGCTTCACATAATAATGCAGACCAGCTGTAAACCGGCTTTACTATTTCTAATAACAGTGATGGTGAAAGTGTGCATTTCAATCATACAAAGCAGCATTTCATGGATATATATGAATTTCCAATCTTTTATATACAACGTGCAATTCCTCACTGCCATGTTTTCTTCCTTTGAATGGTCTTAAATCCATTTTCTGTTTAAGGTCCTTCCTTTTGCGACGTTGTTGATATATTATTGTTCAATTTCTTGGAGGTTTCACCGAAGTTTGTATGCTCTCGTCATAGTATGCGTATCCTATATAATAATTGGTAAGTTCGTCCGTAACTCGGTTTCTTACGCGAAATATGTTTCATACATTTGACAATCCATCTACGGGAAATATTTTTCATAATTAGGTATACCTATTATTCGTCTGTAAATCGATGGTTTCTATGACATGGTGTGATGGGTGTGTCCGCGGGAAATGTTGTTCCTACAAATAATTATTCCTATGTGAAGTATAATAATTAAGGGATGACAACTGATTTATACGACAATCAAACATTTAATGAACCTTGTCTTTGCTTGAAGAAAATGTCTCTCTACCATTTTTAACCGTCCTCTGATATGATACCAACTAGGGTAGGATGGAAGATTACAAAAAGTCAGACCCCGAAATAGAAGTAAAGGACACTTGTAAACCAGTAGTGGTTCTGAGTGATAAATTACTGAAAATAGAAGGTGGTATTTGTAAATAAAATGTTTGCATAAAAAGTTAAAAAGAAGGAGAAAAAGCGTTGGATTGAAACCTGGTAAATGGTGTTAATTAAACCATGTTTATTGCCGCTTCGCCGATTTCCTCAGACTTGCCATTATAAAGATGTCATTTGCCAACTTTGGTATTAGAGTTTAATTAGATGCGCTGTATTGTTGCATCTATCAAGGACGGTGCAACCAAGTGTGTTGGCATATTATCACGAAACGCATGTTGAGAGATTGCAAACAACGTTAGTTATTCGAAAAATTATTAATGTGAAGAAATCATTAAACTTTATTATAATATTTTACCAGCCAGTTTACACAAGATCAATATTTTTATTACGAATTTCATAACTTTAGATAAAAACAGATACTATTATAGGGTACAATTAAGCAGTCCTACATCTATGAAAATAACTTGATTTAACCAGTTTATGGACAGAAATGTTGTAGGCACTAAACTTGATGCCTTTATACCACATTGAAGTGTCAAAGTACGTAGACGTGGTTTTAATTATAAGTAGGTATTTATATTTCAATCTATTTGAAGTTTATGAACATACAAAAATATATTCATTAATTTGAATACATTTTTATTCATTTATTACATGTCAATATCTACAAACGTAACAATTTACATACATTATAACGTTCAACAACTTCTGTGAATCGACATTCGTGTTGATTTCTATGGATTGAGAGAGTCATTACGTTGATGGCTGGAGTTGTGAGGTACCTACCTACTTAATTTGTTGCAGTTATTTTATTAATGTTGGTTCATAAACTATATGTATTTTACGTAAACGGAGATTTACCATACTATGCTGGGAGGCAGTGTAACTAGCTATACGAGTCAACTTTCCAAAGTAACACTTGCATTATACTGTCATTTTCTCAACTGATCTACATGTGGACATACAACGCGTTTTCTCCAATTTGCACTCAGTCAAATTCGTCTATGAATTATTAAGGAAGAAAGTAAAAATCTATAGAGATAATGACGTGTTCGCCAAATCTATCATATTCGAAATTTAAAAAAATAATAGACAAAAAATTGAACGTGACATTGTATGACGCTAAATCACACGTAAACGATAAATTGTGAAACAGTGTCGGTCAATGTTTGTCGTCAATATTTTTTATGTTGTGTGTCGGAAAATATTATTTGGTCTGACAGACACGTCCTAAGATTATAATAATACCTACTCGTCAATATAAACAATACTTGCTCAATGACAGGAGGTTTTGTAACGAAAGCGTTAATGGTACGTGCTTAGAAGTAAACGTCCCAGTACTAAACCAATGTCATCAGATACTAATTTATCAAGTTAGTTTAGTTAAGGTATTAAATAAAACTCAATTTATTAGCTACCTATTTATTTAATTTAATTTTGTCAGTGTCCAGAGCCAGCCTTCGTATATTACACAGACATCCGGCGGAAGCTTCTTGTAGTTTTTCATCGTTTGATCCAACAGTCTCCAAAAGAAATTTGACAACTCCAGCCTGAAATATAAAGAATATGATTGATAAGCAATGACGGAGTATAACAGTGTTGTCTATCATCTTTCAAATCTTATTAGCTTCTAATTTATTTATATTTGAACGAAAAAATAAAGTTATTAAATGGTTCTTTATACTTTTTATGCAGAATAGTTGTTCGAGATAGTTTAAAAAAAATTGAAAACAGTTCGAAAAAAATTTGATAAAAAATCAAACAAAAGCTTGTTTGATATTTTACCAAAATAGTTAGTTAATTCTTGCGAAAATGTCTCAACATGAATTAGTTTAATAGAAATGCTATTGTGACCTACATAAAAAAATAATTAATGACACAGAAAATGCGTTATTCCGTATTCGCTAACCGGTTACTTGCACATTTGCAAAAACATTATGCAAATTCGCATAATTATGCATTCACACAACGAGCTAAAGATTTAACATAGAAAAAGAGCTCTAAAAAACATAATGTACTGGAAGATCATTGGAGACATTGTATAGATCATAGATCGATGTTTCTATACCGTACACCGTACATTGGTGTAGATCATTTTCCAATTTATTTTTAGATCATGAAATATACATTTGTACGAAGCCAAACGTTAATTCACTATATTTTCCCTCATTAGGTATACTTGTTTATGACCCCACTTAGGGGCAAGGCCGTAGCTAGAAAATTATTGGGAGGGGGGGGGGTTGGTGTAGAAAAACACAAGCAGTTGCATTACTACTAGGTACTTCTTAATAAAGAGATATCTTCATTTCGAGGGAGGGGGGATCAAACCCCATAAATCCCCCCCCCCCTGGCAACGGCTTTGCTTAGGGGTATAGGCAGGCAAAATAGCTCACACTGCCCTATAATTATAATAAGACCCTTAAATTATAATAACTCAAATTAACTGAAAAATCATTCTTTTTAATTTAAAAAAGAATCAAATTTGGACAGAAATGTGACAAACAAGCATTGGCCTGCTAGATAATAATATAATGATATGAATAATAATTATTGTTTTGTTACTGAAAAGTACCTATACAGTTGCAAACCGAATCCTCTGAAAGGAAACTATAATACGCAATACTGACATAATGCAATATGCGGCGTTCTATTTCAAATTGATACCTAATAGGTACGTAACAAACAATGCAGTGACCATGCAATGCACAGAAGTGTCTTGTTGCTTTTAACAGCTGGTAGGAAGTCAAAAGGTGTCGAGTTGATCGCATCCTTTCACTGATGGTAACCGACGAGTTCATCGAAAATCAATTCATCGAAAATCAATTCATCGAAAATCAATTCATCGAAAATCAATTCATCGAATGATCAATTCATCGAAAATCAATTCATCGAAAATCAATTCATCGAAAATCAATTCATCGAATGATCAATTCATCGAATGACCAATTCATCGAAAATAAATATTTTGAAAATATTTGAGAGACACAGCCTTTTTGACAACCAAACTCATGTGTTGAAATATTTGGACTTCAATTTAGAAAATGGGCCTATTTTCATATCGTGCGATAAAATATCACACACTTTCAAAGTATGCGCAAGCAAGCAAGCAAGCAAGCAAGCAAGCAAGCAAGCAAGCAAGCAAGCAAGCAAGCAAGCAAGCAAGCTTGCTTGCTTGCTTGCTTGCTTGCTTGCTTGCTTGCTTGCTTGCTTGCTTGCTTGCTTGCTTGCTTGCTTGCTTGCTTGCTTGCTTGCTTGCTTGCTTGCTTGCTTGCTTGCTTGCTTGCTTGCTTGCTTGCTTGCTTGCTTGCTTGCTTGCTTGCTTGCTTGCTTGCTTGCTTGCTTGCTTGCTTGCTTGCTTGCTTGCTTGCTTGCTTGCTTGCTTGCTTGCTTGCTTGCTTGCTTGCTTGCTTGCTTGCTTGCTTGCTTGCTTGCTTGCTTGCTTGCTTGCTTGCTTGCTTGCTTGCTTGCTTGCTTGCTTGCTTGCTTGCTTGCTTGCTTGCTTGCTTGCTTGCTTGCTTGCTTGCTTGCTTGCTTGCTTGCTTGCTTGCTTGCTTGCTTGCTTGCTTGCTTGCTTGCTTGCTTGCTTGCTTGCTTGCTTGCTTGCTTGCTTGCTTGCTTGCTTGCTTGCTTGCTTGCTTGCTTGCTTGCTTGCTTGCTTGCTTGCTTGCTTGCTTGCGCATACTTTGAAAGTGTGTGATATTTTATCGCACGATATGAAAATAGGCCCATTTTCTAAATTGAAGTCCAAATATTTCAACACATGAGTTTGGTTGTCAAAAAGGCTGTGTCTCTCAAATATCTTCAAAATATTTATTTTCGATGAATTGGTCATTCGATGAATTGATCATTCGATGAATTGATTTTCGATGAATTGATTTTCGATGAATTGATTTTCGATGAATTGATCATTCGATGAATTGATTTTCGATGAATTGATTTTCGATGAATTGATTTTCGATGAATTGATTTTCGATGAACTCGTCGGTTACCCTGATGGATACTATTTTTTTCTTATAATGCATAGGTAGGTACATTTACACAAACTTTCATCCATGCACATTGCACATACACTTATCCTTTTTTTAGCTTATTATGGAGTATTTTACATGACTCTGTTTACCTCACTGCTACAATAATATTGATTTGTGCATTTTCTTTCTTTGCTTATGTGGCCGCATCACTCGATCCATACTTCGGGTGCAAGTCAGTTAAAAAAAAACTGATGGATACGTCGGAATGAACTTTTTTTTTCTTTAAAAGCAAAATCTAGAGAATCATAGAATGAAACGTAAATATTTATTTCTATCAGTATCCCAAAAACCGCTATTTCATTAAAACTTTTCAATACTCTTCGGTTTTAGCGTGCATGCGAAAATGACACTTATAGCACGGGAATTTCAAGGAACGCACTGATTTTCGTTGTCAAAACCTTGTGATCCTCGAATTCACTAGATACTTTTTAGCGCTCTTAGGCCCAACGCATCAATCAGTGGATAGATAAATTTATCTTACAGAAAAGCCTTTCTTTGAGATATTTGCTGCATCAATGTGTAGATATAGCTTATCTTTAAGATATACGACGCCATTTTTAAAAGGAGGTTCCTAGTGTTTGATAACGATTTATCTCTAGCATGGCTGTCAAAATAGTGTTCACTGACGTTTACAAACACCCGTAACGCCATGAATGTCAACAACTTTCGTCTTATATTTTCATAAACCAAATTGATAAATATATAATCTTCGTTAAACACAGCGAGAAAATGCACATATTATAAAGAATATCATTTTGAAGCTTCGAACAAATCATATTTTTCTTCAATTTTGGTCGACAAAAGATACCAATTTGCCGGTTTCAAACAAACGATCTGGTATAAAAAATCTAAATTGTGATCCAAATGTTCTTATATTCTCGATCTTTCTGTTAAATCATTGTAAAATTTAAAGTTTAGAAATAATATTACAAAATTATAATATGCTAAACAAAAAAACAACATTAGAACATAACCTAAACATTTGATTAATTACGTAAAACAAGACTTCATCTGACATCAAATTAGGCGCGAAAACGCAAATCCATAGAAATATCATGGAAATTTCCATAGAAATCCATAGATTTCAGCATAGCAACACTGTTATCTTATAGATATCCATTTATTGGATAGTTTTCAATTGATGCGGCCGTCAGATTCTTTCCATCACTTATCCACTGCATAACTTTATCTTATAGATGGCTATTATTGATGATATTGATGCGTCGGGCCTTAATAATTAAATTAACGTACTATATCTGTGGTGGCATGGTAAAAGGCATTAAGTCGCGTTTTTCAGCATTTTGAGTTATATGCGCTACATCATACATTATCACAAACAGAACAATGTTCAAAAACATAAGTTTAAAAAAATCCACTTATAAAGGATTTAAAAGCAAGTTTTCATTCCGGCATAACTCAATATTAATTTTATTTGGCAAGGTAAAACGACGCGCGTCGAATTTTGTCTACCACGAAGTAAAACGGTGTTGTCTATGATAGAACTGCCGTGAGAAGCCGTTCTTTTAAAAGTGAACCTTTTTAAAATGTGTTTAAATAATGTATTTTGTGAACTTTGTGGCAGGTATCTTCCTTATCTGTCGACCAATCTGTTTACAACTTTCGTTGTTATTATTGTTAAGCTATAGACAATAGATCGGTAATACTATCTGCATATTATTTTTTTTTTTTAATATTTTTTCATTGCTATTTTAATACTATTATTTATAATTTAAAGAAAGTCGTGCTAGTATGCGAACTATTATATCAACAACTGATGACTGATTATACAGTTCGATTTTAAAATAGTATGAACAAACCACTACGGGCTTACCACCATCTTCTAATCTTATTTCGAAGGTTGGATTAGTGTGATCACTTTACGTTAACAACGTTCGCCATTAGGTCGTAATGGTCAAATTTCCGAATATTCATCTGGTTTGCAATGGTTTGATGTTGGAACCTCCCCTGCGCATGATTTTGTGCAGCTTTTATGACCTCTTCCCAAACCGTGTATAAATTCCTCAGCTCTGCTTTGAAGGATCGGTACATTGTGAGAGAGGGTTATCTTAACAAAGGTAATTATACCTATAATTAACTAATTTCATTTTATTATTCAAAGAATATTCTTCATTTATTACTTAACAATATTACATTCTGAGCAAAAAAAATATACCTACTGATGTTCTGGGAATGCTATGCTAGAAAATAATAATAGGTAAGCTAAAAAATAACCAATATTTATGAAGAATAAAATGTAAGTGTTGAAAAATAACAAATTAGCATGTGATAGAGAGTAACTGGGTATATATCCTTGTAAAATTAACCTAAGTACAAAATTTTTCAACCTATGAGCCAAAATTGTCAAGGTAAAAAGACACGCATTATAAATAAAGCATATAAACAAAGAAATATTGAAGAAATACATATGAGTTATCGTATAGTGAACCCTTTTTAACGAAGTAAATGCATCAAAGTTGATCTATTTTATTTGTATTAAATAATATTTGACAAAAATGAAACCTCTTAAATTACTGACAAGTAAATCCGCCATACTGAGAAATGTCATCCCACTGACTTAATGCCTTTTACCATGCCACCACAGACTGTGGTGGCATGGTAAAAGGCATTAAGTCGCGTTTTTCAGCATTTTGAGTTATATGCGCTACATCATACATTATCACAAACAGAACAAAGTTCAAAAACATAAATTTAAAAAAATCCACTTATAAAGGATTTAAAAGCATTTTTTCATTCCGGCATAACTCAATATTAATTTTATTTGGCAAGGTAAAACGACGCGCGTCGAATTTTGTCTACCACGAAGTAAAACGGTGTTGTCTATGATAGAGCTGCCGTGAGAAGCTGTTCTTTTAAAAGTGAACCTTTTTAAAATGTGTTTAAATAATGTATTTTGTGAACTTTGTGGCAGGTATCTTCCTTATGGTAACCGACGAGTTCATCGAAAATCAATTCATCGAAAATCAATTCATCGAAAATCAATTCATCGAAAATCAATTCATCGAAAATCAATTGATCGAAAATCAATTCATCGAAAATCAATTCATCGAAAATCAATTCATCGAAAATCAATTCATCGAATGATCAATTCATCGAATGACCAATTCATCGAAAATAAATATTTTGAAGATATTTGAGAGACTAGCCTTTTTGACAACCAAACTCATGTGTTGAAATATTTGGACTTCAATTTAGAAAATGGGCCTATTTTCATATCGTGCGATAAAATAATATCACACGCTTTCAAAGTATGCGATATTTATTTTTATCTATCAATTTTCTTTGTTTTTTTGTATCGAAAAGCGTATTTTAGTATTTGTCGTCGATATTTGTAGTAGATAACAGAGAAATGTGAAATAAATAGATAAATAGATAGACGGACAGACAGACAGACGGACGGACAGACAGACGGACGGACAGACAGACAGACGGGCGGACAGACAGACGGACGGATAGACGGACGGACGGACAGATAGACGGGCGGATAGACAGACGGGCGGACAGACAGACGGACGGACAGACAGACGGACGGACAGACGGACAGATAGACGGGCGGATAGACAGACGGACGGATAGACGGACGGACGGACAGATAGACAGACGGGTGGACAGACAGACAGACAGACGGGCGGACAGACAGACAAGACGGACGGACAAAAACGGACGGATAGACAGACGGACAGACAGACAGACAGACGGACGGACAGACAGACAGACGGGCGGATAGACAGACGGACGGACAGACAGACAGGAGGACAGATAGACGGACGGATAGACAGACGGACGGATAGACGGACGGACGGACAGATAGACGGGCGGATAGACAGACGGGCGGACAGACAGACGGGCGGACAGACAGACGGACGGACAGACGGACAGATAGACGGGCGGATAGACAGACGGACGGATAGACGGACGGACGGACAGATAGACGGGCGGATAGACAGACGGGTGGACAGACAGACAGACAGACGGGCGGACAGACAGACAAGACGGACGGACAAAAACGGACGGATAGACAGACGGACAGACAGACGGACGGACAGACAGACGGATGGACAGACAGACGGACGGACGGACAGACAGACGGACGGACAGACGGACAGATAGATAAATAACTAAATATATAAATAAATAAATAATATATATAAATAAATAAACAAACAAATAAATAAATAAACTAACAAACGGACGAGACAGACACACAGACAGACGGACGGACGAACGTGACAAGATCTGCCAACATCTTCGAGGGGGGGCGAAGGGTACAGACGCTGTTTTCGGCCATTATATGAGGCACTAAAAAAGATATTAAAAAAAAATACTCCAACGTATGTCAAAATCGCCGCCATCTTTAATTTATAGGAGTGACCAAACTGAAGCTTTACCTTATTATTAGGACATAAACAATTTCTCTAAAATATCTTCATAATAATGGTTTTCGATGAATTGATCATTCGATGAATTGATCATTCGATGAATTGATTTTCGATGAACTCGTTTTCGATGAATTGATTTTCGATGAATTGATTTTCGATCAATTGATTTTCGATGAATTGATTTTCGATGAATTGATCATTCGATGAATTGATTTTCGATGAACTCGTCGTGAATCAACCTGTCGACCAATCTGTTTACAACTTTCGTTGTTTTTATTGTTAAGCTATAGACAATAGATCGGTAATACTATCTGCATATTATTTTTTTTTAAATATTTTTTCATTGCTATTTTAATACTATTATTGATATAATTTTAAGAAAGTCGTGCTACTGCGAACTATTATCTCAACAGCTGATGACTGATTATACAGTTCGATTTCAAAATAGTATGAACAAACCACTACGGGCTTACGACCATCTTCTAATGTTATTTCGAAGGTAGGATTAGTGTGATCACTTTACGTTAACAACGTTCGCCATTAGGTCGTAATGTTCAAATTTCCGAATATTCAACTGGTTTGCAATGGTTTGATGTTGGAACCTCCCTTACGCATGATTTTGTGCAGCTTGTATGACCTCTTCCCAAACCGTGTATAAATTCCTCAGCTCTGCTTTGAAAGATCGGTACATTGTGAGAGAGGGTTATCTTAACAAAGGTAATAATACCTATAATTAACTAATTTCATTTTATTATTCAAAGAACATTCTTCATTTATTACTTAACAATATTACATTCTGAGTAAAAACAATATACCTACTGATGTTCTGGGAATGCTATGCTAGAAAATAATAATAGGTAAGCTAAAAACAACTAATATTTATGAAGAATAAAATGTAAGTGTTGAAAAATAATAAATTAGCATGTGATAGAGAGTAACTGGGTATATTTCCTTGTAAATTTTGACCTAAGTACAAAATTTTTCAACCTATGAGCCAAAATTGTCAAGGTAAAAAGACATGCATTATAAATAAAGCATATAAACAAAGAAATATTGAAGAAATAAATATGAGTTATCGTATAGTGAATCCTTTTTAACGAAGTAAATGCATCAAAGTTGATCTATTTTATTTGTATTAAATAATATTTGACAAAAACGAAACCTCTTAAAACACTGACAAGTAAATCCGCCATACTGAGAAATGTCATCCCACTGACTTAATGCCTTTTACCATGCCACCACAGATATATCGCCAACTACTTAGATTATTATTAAAAACTAAACATTTTACATTATTCTTTTTACTATTTGTAATAGTTAATTGTTTTTGCAGTTTATTATTATTATTTATTTATTTAAGTTTTCATTTATTTATTTTTTATTTATTTAAATTTTCGAGTCAATGCCAGTAAGACGGAGCTCATGGCGAATAATGCCCGCCCCGATAAACAGCTGCCGATAACCATCGATGGTCACCAGGTCTCCCGGGTGGATAAGTTTAAGTACCTGGGAGCAACCATTACCACCACTGGTTACCTTGGGGCTGAGCTCACAATACGTATCGGTATGGCAAGTGGCGCCTTTAATTACATGACCAGAATATGGAAGGCGTCGGCGTTTAGTGTCGAGACGAAATGTAAACTGTTTGATGCGTGTGAGTTGCCCATTCTCCTGTATGGGTGTTAGTCCTGGCACCTGACCAAAGCCCAGGCACAAAAAGTGCCTCAAAGGAATTTTGGGTATAAGAAAATGGTACCACCGCATCACGAACGACGCTATACGCCGGTGCACCCAGCGTGACCCCATCACTTCTACTATGTGTTGAGGAGATGGACTTGGCTGGGACATGTGTTAAGGATGCCGAATGACAGTTGGCCGAGGAGAGCGCTGTTCTTCCTCCCATCAGGGTCCCGAGGACGAGGAAGACCCTCTCATACTGTGTTCCGCTCCTTCGAAGCAGAGCTGAGAAATCTGGACATGGTGTGGGAAGAGGTCATAAACGTTGCGCAAGATCGAGCGCAATGGAGAGGTCTTGTTGCCTCCCTATGCCCCTAAGTGGGGTCTTTGAATTGAATTGGATTTTTTTAAAACCATATGCTGGACTTTGAATTATTATTGTTTAAGGAATGAATGTTTTTACTGATAATGACTGAAATGTCTATGGCTTATTGTATTGGTCTTTTTGTGTCTTGCTCTTTTTTTATGTACTATATTCCCCGAGACAGGCTTGGCCTAGTGGGTAGATTTATCATATTATATTTTGTACTGAGATATTCTATTGAATAAATGTTTATTATTATTTTTTTTTTGTCAAATGCATAATAAGAAAAAAGTGGTTGGTATCCCAGCATTCCCAGCAGTTCATCAACGGCTTTCGTAGATACAGAGTAAGTACCTACTGGAAGTCGTGGCAAGGTTGAGTGAGCCCAGATTCAAGAAACATCAAAGCAACACACAAAGGCGGCGTGAAAAAGAATAAGAAGTATATCTTATAGAACTGCTTATAACACTCCGCGGCACCTTACAAACAATACAGATAATACTTTGTTATTAGGATATTAATGTATTTGTGCGTATGTATGTAGCTATGCAACGAAGCATGAATACTCTGAAGGCTGTATGAAACTGAATCAGTTCAGTATCTACGGTACGACTGACGTACTTAAAGTGGCGACCTTGCATAGAATAGAATAGTTTGAGTGAATAATTTATAGTTTGAACACCTATTTTGATTAGTTCAGTGCCTTAGAACCTTATAACCTAGATACATTTGCAGTATAAAATCAATTTTGTAACTCACAATACTGCAAGGAGTTTGACAAGAATAGCGAGTTTACTATTCTGTTGTAAGAGAGTTGAGCAATCCTAAAAATTGTCCTGCTCTCTTTTTATACAGCAATGAACACCATTCTCCTAAAAATCTTAGATATAATCGCCCAAATTATAGACCAACAACTCTCGAATGAGAAATAATAACGTATCTCTTAAATCCAAGCAGCTGATGCACAATGCAATCCTGATACCATCCATGATGTATGGGAGTGAAACATGGACATGGACGAAAAATCTGGAAGTTGGAATAAATGCTGTGGAAATGAGATCACTGCGTAGGATATGCGGAAAGAGACTGATTGATAAGGTGAAGAATGACAATATTAGAAAGGAATGGATGTTAGCGTAGTGACTAGAATGAAAGTCAATAAATTAAGGTGGTTTGGGCATGTAGAGAGAATGACTAAAAGGATATATAAATCTGAAAGAATGGGTGCACGCAGACGAGGCCGACGAATCAATATTCACAGTAAGGACTACAGGACAACGTCTGCCGGGAAAGCTAGTTGTTTATAATATTTAGATTTAAAATCTGTGATTCATATTTATTTTTTTAATAATAGCGTTATTGCTTCAAGAAAAGATTGTATAGGTATGGAATATGGAATCACCTTCTGACCTACGTATCTATCCTTTACCACGTTCGAACAAAATAATAAACGACTCACCACAACAGGACAAAAAGATATTGTCTTGGTAATATTATAGCGTAATCGGTTACTGTTACTGTATGTGTTTGTTTTCTTTGGTATTTGTGACATGTTTATTCAAACAATTAACATTATTTTTAGAAATATATTCTATTGAGCCGAAAGGTCACACGGACTATATTGTACTTGCTCCACGTCGGTCATTTAAGTAAATTTCAAAAGGAATTATCTGAATCTGCATAATGGGTATACACGGTGTTAAGTTGGTAGTGGATAAACCGAAGCAGGGAGGTAGAGGACCTCAATACCTATCGATTTGACCCCATGTATGTTCAGCGATATTGGGTGGTTCAAAAGTTATTTACCTTTTTGTGAAATTTGAATAAAAACCGGATTTCTGACTAAACTACGTAACTGTGGCTAAACTATTTAGATTACGATCATGATTTTTTTTCTGGAAATAGTCCGATAGTGAACCTTACGCAAGGTATTATTGCTATGAGTCAGCACCCGATAGCTTTTGTTCATAAAAAATTTTCAAGAAATCTTTCAAAGGCTCTAGACAAAAAAAAATCACGGAACATTTTTTTTCTACAAACCGTCTTAAAAACTTCTACTATTCATGGAGAATCATTCCTGCAAATTTCATTTGGCTGGTATAATGGGATCATGCTAAAACGCTCTCATAACTTGTGCAAGTATCACAGCCTTGTTATATGGTAAAAGCCAGTTTTTAAATTATTTGTGGTACCTAAATGCATGATTTGATGTGATATTTAAATGAAATAAATTATTTGTTGAAATAAAGATAAAAAAAATATTGTGATACAATCTTAAAACTATAATTAAAAATGTAGTACTTTAGAATAAACAGATCGTACCTTTGTTTAGCCTGAATCCAATATTTCCTGTTATTGTTCAAGAATGTCAGGTATTTATTTTTATA
The DNA here is from genome assembly GCA_963576905.1 of Mystacides longicornis. Classification (NCBI taxonomy): domain Eukaryota; kingdom Metazoa; phylum Arthropoda; class Insecta; order Trichoptera; family Leptoceridae; genus Mystacides; species Mystacides longicornis. The sequence continues at coordinate 12,165,291 of OY756433.1, read as the reverse complement.
AAATAGCTCTTAATTAAAACTTCCAATGGCGAAAGCCCATCTGGTTTGAGCGAGGGACCTTAGGGGCTAGCTTTTGGACCCCCATCGCCACTCCATTGGCATAGGTAAATTATGTCGAAAAATGTTCTCACTTTGTTTCTCAATGTAGTCCCTTTGAATCATTAGGGGACTCTAAAATCATTAAGGGGGTCCATAGAAAATCAAAATCGTTTTTGGGGTTCCTTAACAACGTTAGAGGTCATCTTGTAGAAAAAATGTTCCCCGAAATATTTGTCCAGAGCCCTTGAAAGATTTTGGAAAATTTTTGCTTAGAAAAAAATTCTTGAAAAATTAATGTTGAATATTGATACTTGTACAAGTTATGGGAGCTTTTTAGCATGATCCCATTATACCAGCCAAATAAAATTTGCAGGGATGATTCTCCATGAATAGTAGAAGTTTTTAAGACAGTTTGTAGAAAAAAAATGTTCCGTGATTTTTTTTGTCTAGAGCCTTTGAAAGATTTCTTGAAAAATTTTTTTTGAACAAAAGCTATCGGGTGCTGACTCATAGCAATAATACATTGCGTAAGGGTCACTATCGGATTATTTCCATAAAAAAATCATGATCGTAATCTAAATAGTTTAGCCACAGTTACGTAGTTTAGTCAGAAATCCGGTTTTTATTCAAATTTCACAAAAAGGTAAATAACTTTTGAACCACCCAATATCGCTGAACATACATAGGGTCAAATCGATAGGTACTGAGGTCCTCTACCTCCCTGCTTCGGTTTATCCACTACCAACTTAACACCGTGTATATTGTTCAAACTTATAATTTAAATTAGTTTTGGTCGAATTTCGAGCACTGGTCGACCACTGGTTAACAAAAATGGAAGTATTTTTTTTTACCCATCACGCCGTGTCCCGTAAGGGGTAGGCAGAGAGAACGGACCTCCACTCTTTTCTATCCATGCATAATTCTTTCGCTTCTTGTACCGACATAACATTTCTCATGCACCTTCTCCTATTTCGCCTACTTTTTACCTGGCCTTCCTTGAGGACGGCATTTTCGGCCACGCTTTCTTACACCTTTCCTTTCAGCCTTGTAAATTTTCTTTCTCATTTTGTTTACATCCATTCTTTCCACATGCCCAACCAACTTATTGACATTCGTCGTCTTACTGACATAACAGTAACTTCCATAGCACATTCCTTCCTCATATTCTCATTCCCTTCCATATCCCACAGAGTCTTTCCACATATTCTTCGTAGAACTCTCATCTCTACTGCATTTATACTACATTCTTCTTTTTTCGTCCATGTCCACGTTTCACATCCATATTCCATACATCATGAAGTGGTTGGTAGACTAGCGGTTACGCACTAGTTTTTTTGCTTGTAGCGAGACGTTGTTATTGTTTCGCATAATAGGTCTTAGTGCATCGCCCACCCTGCTACCAGACTCTTTCCTACGTTCGATTTCGCTTTCATACTTTCCATCCCTACTAGGTAAACATACTTCCTAAATACACACACCTACTCATTCACTTGCTCAAGACATTCATTTTCCACGGGTATTTTACAATTCGTTCTCGCTTCATCCCTTTCAAAGACCAAAACCTTTGTTTTGCTAACATTCATTATAAGACCGTTTTTTGCACAATTTTCAACAACAATTTCTTTATGTCCTGCAGGTGCAGGGGTATTCCGAAAAAAGTTTGAATTAAACTTAATTATTTTCTTACAGGGCATTATAACAACACTGAAAAAATCGCGTTTAGGTAAATGAGTCAAATTCCAATTATTATTACGATTAATCTTACGTTTCTATACCTAAATATTGTTTTTGAGTTAGGTATGGATCGAGAATAATTTGAGAAACGTTCCAGAAAAAAAAATTCAAAAGCTTCCTAAACTAGCTGAGCTATTTAATAAAGTTCATTCTAATATAAAACATAAATTTACTTATTAAAAGGATTCGCGGATAAGTATAATCGTTTGATTAAAAGTGCAAAAACGGGTGTTTAGGTGCAAAGCACTCTTGAGTCTTTAGTCTCAAATGTTAATTTGACTCTAGTTCTAAACTTGAACTTTTTCGTGATTAACTCTGCCTTACCATGTATGACGTTTATGTATATGCAACTACGAACCGAGTAAAAGAAAATATAATAGCAAAAAAGTCAAATGATTGATTATTTTATAACAATAAGTAGAAGTAGGTACTCAAGCCTGTTTTCCAAGGTGACCATGCACTCTCTGTAATGGCGAGGTGATAGCAAAATATTTCAAGTAGATATTTTTTCTTTTAAAACTACGGAAGATTTTACCAAAATATTACTTGTGAATTCACCGACATTGATTGCTTCTATACGCCTGCTCAAGGGCACGATCATAATTCTTTTCTAACCAACAACATAGGTACAATAAAATTGATTGTATCTCTTTGACACTTCCTGATCCCTGCCTTATGTATTACTAGCTGCTCCGGTAAACGTTGTTCTGCCATATAACCCTTCTTTTTAATTTTCGCGTGAGCGTAAATTAAAAAGCAACACATGGCAATATTCATTGGCATCAAGTGACAAAAAAGCACTTGTGTTTTTTTTACATGACCTGATTGGTAGTCTGGTTGCAGATGACTTTCGTACTCTTTCGTTCGTACATAAGCCTTAATTATTTGCTTTTTCTGTGAGTCAGAGTATATTTCTCGGCTCTTTGAGTGAGCACAGATTCATTTTGTTAAAAAAAGATTTCCAAGAGTTCTCAAGTGATTTTAAATAGCCTATATATAGTCTTCTCCAAGAAATACGATATCAAATGCAAAAAGATTTTTTCAAATCTGATTGATATTTTCTGAGGTTATAGCGTTCATGCAAAAAACTGTTTCAGCTTCATAATCCGATGCATATAGTTTCTGAGATTATAGCGTTCAAGCATAAAATGGTTTCAGCTTCATATACAGTACAGATTAGATGTTACTATTTTAATGTATATTATATACCTACCTACCAACTATTTTGTACATTATATGTGAGTAATGACCACGTGTTTTTCGTAAACAACAAAATACAGGTTTTCCTATAAGTAGGTACCTTTTCTTATTCGCATATCTGATGAACACATGTCACACCCCGGTATAACAAGTTCACCAGACAAATTATTATTTCGTTATATTTGTTATAACGAATGTATGAAAAGTTTTTAGTCTATTTTTAAGACGTATCTCCACTGCCTCTCTGTCTCTAGTAAATTAGGATCTCTCATATAACGTCCCCCATTTGTTGAACTTCTTACAACACATATTTTCCGTTTTTTTAAAGTCCTATATACCTAATCGCTTTTTAAGATATCTGTCATATTTTCTCTCTCATGACTTCTTTGATGTTTGCCGTTCTGTTACCTATATTCCAGCAATAATTTCTAATCTTCTTGTCGAGTCGTACTGTGTGCTTTTGAGCAATAATTAATTGTTGTTTTTTGCAAACGATGGTACGCAATACATTTTTACGTACTGCAAATACGATATTATGTAGATGAAATACAAATCTCCCTCTTTAACAAACTTTTATAGGGACAAATTGAATGTTTAATATTATGCTGAAAATGTCGCTTATTCTCAATTCGTTATAACGAGATTTGATCAGCAATATTTTGAATTTAAAGGTCATATTTTATCGGTAGACTATTGTCGTCTCTGTAAATTTGCGTGTGTAAGCAAGTATTATTTAGTTAAAATAATTAACTAACGGGTTTTGCCCATAGAGACAACATAAATAATATATTCTAATACCCACGTGTTTGTGGTTAAAAAAACAATCAATTCAAAGGAAGAATCATTTTCACCGTAGATTTATTCGAAATTTATACATTTGATTTTCGAATTATTTAAAAATAGTTATTCCTTGTCTATGTCATGGTAATTATGACATACCTACCTTCAAAAGAATCAAATGATGTAAAAATATATTTTTTTGTTAGTAATTAATACAATTTAAATGAAAATACTACAACAAACTAGCCATATTAATATTTTACAATCTACGTTTTCAAGGATAAACCTTCTGGGTTTTCCAAAACACGCAAATTCGAAAGAATTGAATATCATGTAGATGACATTATATTTTTTTCTTTCAAAGGTGAACATTTTCCAGGAAAAGTCACGAATGTTCCTAAATCACTCAATAATGAGTGGAAGGCTTGTAAATAAAAAAAAAGTCACACGTAGGTATGTTAAGGAAAATGAAGTGTGAATTTCATGCATGGTGATGTGTGGTACGGAACGTTGGAAGCGACTAGACATTTCCGGTAAAACATGGTATCGCAAGGAGTATATTTTGTATACTGAAAAAGATTGAAAACATTCTTAAAGATGGAGATGAATAGGTACATTATACCAAATATTTCCCAGAAATAAGTTTTTATAATTCACTTTTATGCATATTTATTATAATAATGCATTTTTAACATAATTTTAAAAAGATTCAGTCATTAATTAAGTAGACTCAAACAATTTACCACGCACTTAAAATTAATAAAATTATATACCAATATGTCAGCTTTTGGGGTGTCAGTTATTAGATTTTCGTAATTTGCATGTGTCACGAAAGGATGACTAAATAGACAATGATTTTTTTTTTTAATATGTAGGTATGTATAAAACTTATCTAGATAAAAATAATATGTAATCGAATGATCAAATCATTTTGCATTCACTTTTACCCAATATTAAAAAAATATATATTAAAAAAAGGTAATTTTTCTGAAATTTTCAGCAGTCTATCATTTCACCTTATAACGGAAAACTTTTTATACCTATGTATTTTAGTTAGACGTATTTGATTAAAACGGGTTTTGGATACTCTAAAACCAGGACAAGTGTATGTTTTGTCTGAGAAGACTGATATGGAATGCTGTTATGTGTTGTGATATTGTGTGAAAAATATTCTTACATATTCGTTAAATTCTAGATTGTATTTTTTAACATGATTTTCCACATATTCAAAGTAGCACCCTTTCCCTTTATCACGAAGTATTTACTGTTTAAGGTTAAGGTATTCATTGATACTCGGTTGCCTAAAGTAATTGTAATAATTGAAATTTGTGACTGACTATGTACTAGAATGTAAATTACATGGTAGCAGGTAGGCAGTGGTACTGTTTGTCGGAATATAGAGTAGGACTCCTGACCTCGGGGAATAACTCTAGCTAGGTCATTGGTCACTGGTCAGCCTCAATGCTATCAAACGTTCTACTATTCAAGAACACATGTAATTACACATTACACCATAATATGGCAAACAAATACATACAATATATTTGATGATTATTATTATTTTGCGTTTTTTTAACTCTTTAATAGGTGTATACATGTGAATATTTTAAATGAATGGTTCTATAAATTAATTAATTAACACTTTCGTTTACCCAAGAGGTTATTATAGGCTAGGTGGTAATTCGGCTTGAAGTAAGTTTTACAAAAACCTTGAGAATGGTTATCACCTTTGAGCTAAAATTAAATGAGAATTCCTGATAATTCTGACTTTATCGGGAATCGAACTCATGATCTCACGGAAGGAAGAAACGCTGTAGGCAATACACGGATTATTTCTAGCTAACGTAAAAAAAACATTCGTAAATAAAGAGGAATAATTCCCCGAATAGTTTTTTTTTCAGTTCTATCAAAATTTAGCGATGATGTTTACGTAGTTTTTGATTTAACATACCGCTTCTATGTTACTCTGATACAGCATTATTTAATGATTGTGGTGCGGACGCTCATTACACTATACAGATTATGATGCTACATAACTCTCTCTTTCCTAATCTAAGCTACATAACTTTAACATCAACTACTTGAATTCACAAAATATCACCGATTGTCACCAGGTCTCCCGGTTGGATAAATTTAAGTACCTGGGAGCAACCATTACCACCACTGGGGACCACGGGGCTGAGCTTCCGATACGTATTGGTATTACAAGTGGCACCTTTAAGAACATGACCAAAATATGGAAAACATCGGCGTTTAGTATCGAGACGAAATGTAAACTGTTTGATGCGTGTGTGTTGCCCATTCTCCTGTATGGATATGAGTCCTAGCACCTGACGAAAGTCTCCAAAGTACAAATAAAAGTCTCCGCGTACGTAACGAAGTGCCTGCGGAGAATTTTTCTATATAGGATGATTTGATGATGATATAATATTATTCGCATAATTTCACTCTATAATGACATACGGAGCTATGTTCTGGGGTATGGGTGCAAGTTCAAATAGAGTATTTCTCCTACAAAAACGAGCCATAAGAGCAATATGAAAACTGTGGAATCATGCAGGGATAGATTTAAGGAGCTTGAAATAATGACCTTACCAAGTACCTTTATAATATATCAATGTCTTATTTATGCCAGAAAAAATATCAAAAACACACCTCTAAATTCTGAGCTGCATAATCACGACACCCGTAACAAAGATATAATAAGACCTATTAAACACAGGCTAACTAAAATGTCAAAAAGTTTTTTATGTATGAGTGTGCATGCGTCTACATAATAAGCTGCCTGAAAATATAAGGTCACTAGAGCTGGAGAGCTTCCAGAGAGAAGTGAAAAAGTCTCTTGTTGACAAGGCTTTTTACTCAATTGACGAAATGCTAAATAATTAGTTTAGCATCGATTCTCATATTCAATTTTTTTCTGATCGTACTATGGCTGTAAGTGCGGGTGACGGCGTTATATTTGTCATGTCCCTGTAAGTGTTGTTGACTGCTTTGTATCATCTTGACGTGGTTCCTGTCCACTGATCTGCATAGCCAGAATATTGTTTCTCTTTTTAATATAATTTTTGTTCTGACGTGATGCTAGAAGGGCCTTTTACACCCTTTTAGCATTAAACAATAATTACGGTATTATATTTATTTTTTACTGTGCTTTCCTATTGAAATTGTATTATCCGAATTGTGCTGATTTATCTATATTGTTTATTTTCCTTGTAATTTAAATTCTTATGTATATCTATTTTTCTTTGCTATACTGTTTTTGTACGATTTGTAACATGTGATGATCCCAAGAGTCCCGCAAGGGACCTACGGGTTGATAAGAGAGAATGGAGAATAGAATGGAGATCCACTACATCACGAACGACACTATTCGCCAGCGCACCTAGCGTAGGCCCATCTCTTCTATCATTACGTAGAGGAGATGGACTTGGCTGAATGCCAGTTGGCCGAGTTGATGTGCGAGGAGGTTATAAATATTGCGCAAGATCGAGCGCAATCGAGAGCTCTTGTTGCTTCCTTATGCCCCTGAGTGGCATGTAAAGGGAGATTTGATTGATTGACTTCACCTTGTACAAGATACCATCCATCATTGAACTTAGGTACGTTTTATCATAACAATTATATTTCAAGTCATAATATTTTCTTTTAGTCTTATATTTTCAGTTCGAAACAATAATAAAACCCTTTTTATAATAAGCATGCTGTCATAAAAATAATAAATGCACTATAGTAACATCAGTTACAAAATCACGACAATTAATTTAGCATAAATCGATGGATAACTCAGCCTTTAACCCGGAATCTGCAAGAGGAATTATCTTTTGTCTTTATATATGAGTGATCTGTACTTAATAAAATGAACGATTTATGCATAGGATCATTATCTACGATAAGAAACATAAATTCCTCCGATAATTACATCAACCTACAGAATAATCAGTAATAAACTCACAGTTTGTAATACTATGTCTTAACTTAACATCTTGCCCCATGTTCGGACATCGCAGAATATCGTTTTTGTAACTTTATAACAACTTGAGGATGTACATAAGTGAAATGTGTGTTTTAAAGAAACTTTTAGGCACTTATCTACAAAGCAATTTCATATGAGCTCACTAGTAGGGCTTGTACCGTGATTACGTGATTGCTGTTTCTTTCACATCGAATGAGAGAGACAGAGACAGCAATCACGATGGTCTCACTTGTACCCTGTACGCATAAGCTTGAGGTCACCCACTTTGTTAGGGGGATCATATTTGGCACTGAGATTGAATAGGTACCTTCCTGAAATTCAAAAAGGTTCCAAATTTGATATAGATAAACTTGTGCCAGAATGATTATAAAGTTTAAAAGACTCTCCATCAAGAATTGAGAGAAAAAATTGCAATTTCAACTAACTTTTACTTTAATCTGTGAATATCTAAACTCTACAGAACTCACCTGATGCATAGTAAGACAGTTGGTTGGGAAGAATGACAGGTAATACAACGCCAGTGCTGTGGCCCTGTGAACGCTTATATCTCTCGAGGTCAGATATCCAACCAACGGCTCTATGGCTCCCAGTCTTCCAAACTCTTCTCGATTGTTCCCCCAATCGCAGCAATAAGCGATGGCTTCAGCCAATCCTCGGCGTAGACAATCGTCATTAGTGTTGACTGTAAAAATATTTTGCAAATTTTCAAAAGATGTCAATCAATATTACAATAAAAAATATTTTCTACCCACAAGCTTAATTTACACTTAGCTTAAAGGAATAAGCGTCGGAAAGTTGGAGCAGTGGCTAACATCTTTGGTTGGGACGTCGTGTAAGCGATCAATTTGACCAAAACACAGGCAGGCTCAGGCAAAAAGTCTCATAAGTACGTAGATATAAAAACTTTGAGGTGGTACCATCGATGCAGATACTTTTTTCAAAAAGTATCTGCATTCGAAACGAAGTGCCTCAGGAGAATTTTGGGTATAAGATGGTACCACCGCATCACGAACGACGCTATACGCCGGCGCACCCAGCGTGAGCCCATCACCTCTACTATTATGTGGAGGAGATGGACTTGGCTGGGACATGTGTTAAGGATGCCGAATGACAGTTGGCCGAGGAGAGCGCTGTTCTTCCTCCCATCAGGGTCCCGGAGACGAGGAAGACCCTCTCATACTGTGTTCCGCTCCTTCGAGGCAGAGCTGAGGAATCTGGACATGGTGTGGGAGGAGGTCATTAGCGTTACGCAAGATCGGGTGCGGTGGAGAGCTCTTGTTGCCTCCCTGTGCCCCTAAGTGGGGTCTGGAGGGAGTTTGGATTGGATTGGATTGGTACCATCGAATCCCGAATGACGCTATTCACCGCCGCACCCTCCATCACTTCTACTATTATGGAGAAGAGATAGACATGGCTGGGACATGTATTAAGGATGTGAAATTATGGCTGACCGAGGAGAGGGTTGTTCTTTCTCCCGAGTCGAGGAAGTCTCTCGTGTTCCGTTCCTTCGAATAACAGCTGATGGATATAGTATTAAAGGTCATTTAAACTGCGCATGATTGAGCATAGCCGAATGATCTAATGGCCTCATCATGAACCTAATTGTGGTCACAAAGGGAGAATGAATGATTGAAATGATAGGTAGGCACAAAAACTTATAAAGTTTCAAATTTAAAAAAAAATACCCAGTAGGTACTTACTGCTTACTTGCTTGTATATTTATCATAGTTGTTAAAATAACATGAGTTCATAAGCATAATAATATGTGAGATTTAAAAATTATAAGGCCTTACTTCAGAGGATGTAATAATTCTAATGTGTCCCGAATGCTGTCATTAATGCTGACCCTAAGTAAGTGTTCATTAGGCTGAAGCACCTATGCTACAAAATGTAGAATCGTGAGGCCGACGACATTTTGCCATACAAGCAAATCAAGGTTATTTTGTTTAAAAAGAGAAGTATGGTGTATATCTCATTTTTAAAAAGTAGCTGATATTTTCATATGTTTGTAAATTTGTAAAAAAACCACAATTTTGATTAACTTATATATAATATCGTGGTTTAAATGCCAGAACAATCCTTCTCGGTATAATATTTTTGCATTATTACTACGGTCAAGAAAAAGTTCCTGAAGTATGATTTAAATATCAACAAGATCGAAATTTGTTATGCCGTCTCAAATTTCGAATGTCTGCATTAATCGAAAAATGATATCGTTATATAAAAAAATATCGACAGAATTTTTCAATAAATACTACATAACTTGAACGATGATTAAAAATAAAAAGTATTTCCTATAATTGAGAATCGTTGATCATTTACCTGGCAGTTGCATTACAGATTTAATATCGTCTATGATTCGTTAGATTGTACCGTGCTATTGTTTCAACCAATTATCTCAATGTCTTCATTGTTTGGACTTATCTATTTCCTAGCACGCAATGTTAGACGGATTATGAATTATTCTTGAACGTAGTAGAAAAGAGGGATGCAAGGATGTATATTATACTAGACTTTGTTACCTAGACATTTGAAGAAAATGAAACATTTTTTATTTTTGCATCGTCTTGTATTGCATGTCTATTGTCTATGCCACAACTAAATGCTATGGTGTCACATTATTTAACAGATCCACATCCCGAGGTAGATTCGGTGTGTTGAGAAGGGGCTCCGTGTTGCCGAGTTGTTGGAAAAGTTAGCTGAGAAAATCGATGTTCGACGAGAATACTGGGAAGGGGTGTTAGGTTTCTTTGGACCAGAGCAGATGTGCTCTTTTTGCAACCCTACAGTCCTAGACTAAAGAGGGAGTTAATTGTGAGATAAACATAGTTAGAAGGTTTTATTGTGCCCTACCGCCTACCGCTTACACTTTATACCCAACGTGATCTTCAATAAGCCCTCGGTGTCGTGTCGCATTGCCATTACTGGTTCTAGTGTAGTATATTGATTGCAGTGATATGTTATATTGATTGGTTCTATTTTTCTATATCCGTTCAAGTACACTTTGCATTATTGACATAATTTTAATAATTCTCGTACTTTCGGTCTTCAATGCCATTGACAATAGTGTCTCGGTAAGAAAACGCTGAATGCGCCATTGTTGAACCGCGGTGTCAATGTACTCGTGTATTATTAATTATTTGCCTGTCACTTGACGTTGGCTTAATATTTTGTCCACATTCCCATAATGTTAGCATAATAATCACCATCAACAGTATTGTACATTAAACGTTTGTGTTGAAACACAATATTGCATTCATCTCAAACAATAAACTGCAACCACAAATAAATGCATTCTCTGAGTGTACATTGTTGCCTTTCCTTCGAAAGAAAGTAAAACCATTAAAAGCCAATTACAAAATCTTAACAATGCGGTTAACAGCTTTGTTTCTTCCGTGATTTGTAACGTGAAAATTTATTGATAGATTTTCTCTTTTTTGATTCCTGCTTGTATTGTTTAATAATTGAAATAGCTGTGGTTGAGAGACAGTTGGACATCCGCGTAGCAAGAATAATAAATCCAAGAATAAACATGACACAGCCCTTTATCAAGAAGAAGCAGAAATAGCGATTCTAGTTTTTGGTTTAAATGATTTCCCTATTAGAGACTTTATATAGGATATTCAGTAAAATATAGTATAATTTATTCAGCAAAATGAATAAGACTTGTTCTACTAGATCAGCGGGCATTGGTGTCCGATGTTACGACCTCTCTATTTGTTTTAGTTTGTGAATTCCACCAAACAGTTTTTCAAGCAATGTATCCTATCCAAGCAAGCGCCTAAAAAGCAAAATCGCTCAAAATGCAGTAGGCGTCTACAATAATTATTGTATTATTATTGGTCTCAAAATTTTCAATAGGTAGCTACCTACAGGGGTACTGTACCTGTGTTCGTAAGAAAAGTTACTCGAGTATACATTATAATGTTTGTGAACTTACAAACTACTCGGTTTGTTCAATCAAGTGCAACATGTTTTTCAAGTGCATTGTAAATGAACAACTTGTTACAATATTGCATTAATAGAGAAAGTGCGACGATCGTTAAACGATAGAAGCTGACGTCTCGTATTTTGTCGAACCGACCGCGAGAAATGCGACAAAACTGGTGTTTACTAGAGCGAGTAATATAAATAGCATGACTATGGTAGTCCGGCATTCTTATTGAACTGCAGGTAGGTAATCGAACCTAATCGAATAATAATTATTAGTAAAAAAAGTAGTTCGGTAAACCGCAGGAGAGTGAAGAATGTGTGGTTAAAATGTAGCTTTTAGTGACTGAATCAAACATGTAATTGGTTGTTATTATAGCTCAAAATATATTTACTGACCTAATGCAGCGAGTTTGGCCACAACTCCGTGATCTGAAATAACAGCCAGATTTTCTCTGTCTTTGGCTATAGTTCCAATGGCTGCGCAGACTGCGGCTAAAACCCCATTGTCGGTGGACTTCAACAGCGAAACAATCAATTCCAACGCTCCCACTAGACTGCGCACTAAAATTCCAGAATCCTGATACAGAGGACATCAACGATAATCAAACGATTTGTTAAGCAAGAATCACGATGAAAATGTTCGTTGTTTCTTATACTCACTGTTGCGTTTTCTACGCAAGGACACAACGCCAAACAAGCGTTGGCTTGAACTCTTGGTGAATCATTTTTAAGTAACGACCAAATCAACCGGATCGCATCCAATTCTTCGATTTGGGCCATGCACGCTTTATCTTTAGCGCATTCTAAAAGAGCCAAGCACACGTTTTGCAATAGAGGCTGGTGACTGCTGTTCAAATGGTGCACTGAAATTTGCAACATACGTATGTTACATTTAAATGGTCTAATAAACTTAGTAGGTAAGTAATTTTATTTTGACAGTGCCATAACTGCCATACCTAAAAGAGTTATTCCGTCGGTGCTACGCAAAGTTTCTCGACCAATGTCACATTTAGCTGCTTCGGCCAGTGCTCCCACGGCGTTAGTCAGAACCTCATCACATTCGTGATCTAACAGAGTGACGACCTCGGCGGTGGCATCTCCGTTGACCATCGCAATGCCTCCTGTCCAACATCGCCAGAGTGCTCCAGTTAAAGCGGCCAACAAGGGGCGATTTTCTCGTGCAGTGCTCAATTCCATTATTAAAGGCTCCACTCCGCCAGCATTCCTAACCGCCTGCCTGGTTCCTGGATCTAGGGCGCATTTGTAAATTACTTGACTGCAATACATCTGCAAATTATACGTACCTATCATATAAATTGGTGGTCAAAAAGCTACAAGTTTAAATGTAGTGATTTTAAAATGATTTAACCTTAAGTTCTGTGCTATTCCCTGTCAAATATCTGACGATGTCTGGGACCATCCCCTCGGTTTTGATTGCCAACTGAAACGAAACTTCCGAAGCGCACTCTTGCAGTGTGCCGATGGTCGGAATGGCAATATCAATATGTATCGTCTTTAGTAATTTGGCAAAGAGTGGTATCGTGCCGTATTTTCTAATGGTTTCCCTATTTTGCCTCGAAAGAGACATGGACCACAGCGCCCTGGCTCCAGCTCTGACTAAATTCAACAAAGTTTCCTCGTCTTCGTTCAATTCTTCACGTGGCGTATTCAAGCAGCTGAAATGTATAGTAATATAATCATTACAGTGATATATTATTTACATAGATACAAGTACATATGCGTGTAGCGTGGTTACATAGTCACATACCACGAAACCTATTGCGCATCACATCCGACAAACTGATAATTTCCACCATAGAGCGCAACATGTTATTTTATCTATACCTAGGTTATTTTTTTTCTATTAGAATACCATATTTATTAAAAGGTACTCATAAAAAAAAATCTGTTCCGTAAACGAGACAGGAACGTGGAAAATTACCTATAGAAAATAGGTCCGTTTAATGGCCTGTACACGCCCTTTTCAGGTCAATTAACTGAATTATTAAACGAAATGGGTCATAATAATAAAAAAATAACAAGGTAATACTGAAAGTGTAATTTACTTATTGATAGGTATACCTATTTAATGTAAAGTTATTGCCATATAATATGTGAGAGTGCGTGAAGTGTCAGGTCAAGTTCTCTCCAACGTCGGCGAAAGAGTGCGTGTTTCATCTTAATGCAGAAAGACTGAGAATATGTACGCACTAGGCATATCTTTGCATGAGTCTCTGATGACCAAAAAACTATAACAATATATACCTACCTACCGACCATTGTGCTCCCTTAAGAAATGTTTGAAGAGCAAATAATGTTAACATACACTGTAAATTACATGCACACTTGTTTAGAAGGTCAAGGTTGAATCCGTGTGGGTCTACTTGACAATGGATGGGTTATTTAGTCATTAGTGTGACGTCTTATTCTTTAAAGGCGTACAGGTAATATAATGCTAAAAAGTGATTATTTATTTAGTAGTAGATAGGTAGGTTATTATGAACTCTGTTATTTTTTCATTGCGTACTAGTCGCTTCGAAATGAAATCACGTTATTTTTGAGATAAAATTTGTTACCTACCCAAATAATTGTAATGTAATCGTTCATGCGTAATTCCTATTCTCAAGGCCAATATTATAAACAAATCGCAACACTGTTCTTAGTCATCGAAAAAAATCAGTTTTATTGGGTTCCAATTCCAGTACATATTTTGCTGAACTTACTTGTGATTAAGGTTAAAAATGGTCACTTGGATGTTTTACGCGACGTTAAGGGGGGTACAGAAAAACGTTACACCGCGTTACATTTAAATGAATCTGCTCACTCATAGCGAACAAAAAGTACTCTGACTCAAAAGTTTGTGTCATGAAAGGGGAAGATGGTCTGCACCTGGGATCGAGCATAAGACCTCCAGCACGAAAGTCGGCGACGGAACCGCCAGGCTACCAACAACTTATTACTAAGACATTTCCGTTTATTGGTTTTTCCTATACATATTAAGTTAAATAAATTTTTAGATAGCAGTGCTGCCGTACGGAATTGCGGGTCGGATCCTCAAAGTCTCAACCGTGAACAGGATTGAAATCTTTGAACTCTGGCTTTACCGGAGTCCGCGTTTAACCAACTAGGAGGTAGTGAGAGTAATGAATGAGGAGAGGGAGTTCCCGACCACTGTCAAAAGACGAAAAGCAGCATATAATTTGGCCATATCTTCCGCAATGCATATGCTCTCCTACAATTAATCGTGGAAGGAGAGATAGAAGGCAGGCGAGATATGGTATGTAAAAGAGCCTCGTAGCAAAAGAATCTAACGGTGTTTTGGTGTGCCGGAGGCCGCAGAGTTAACGAGACTTGCCCGAGATCGCGGAACTTATTCACAGATAGTCGCTAACCTCCGATAGGAGTGATATTAATGAATAAGAAATTAAATTGCCAATAGAATGCTCATTAAAATGAATGGGTTTAATTCAATGAATATTAATAAAAAATCTTACTGTTTGTTTACGTCTAATAAATCAACTAGTTTGGGTATTCCTCCATGTTTCCTCACGAACATTCTTGCTTTTCTCACCTTACCAAGGTTAGCTATGGTTTCTGCTGATAATATTTGGAGCTCTTTCGTCGGATCAGCCAGAATCGTAACCAACAGAGGCACAGCCCCTAGATCGGTCACTTTCTTCCTTATATCCTTATTTTCTGTTATGTCCTTTAACACTGATAATGTCCCAATCTTGCATTTCAAATCTTTCGTCTCCAACAGATTGACCAATATCTCTAATCCGCCTGCTTCCTGTATGGCCACCTGGTTCATCTCCAAAGCCAAGTCATGATCTTTCAAACATGATAAGGAAACTGTGGTGGCTGTTTGATTCCCTGCCTTCATGTATTTGATCAACTTTTGGATGTGCGCGTAATCCTGTGTCAAATCACACGCTGCTTTCAAACCTTCGATATCCCGACATTCGTCTTCCGACTCCGTTGATGCCGAAGACAGATCACTCTCAGAACCTTCAGAAACCAAAACAATCCTTGGTCCATCGTTTAAAGATTCACTTCTACTAAATTTTCCGCGAGACATTTTTCCTCGATTTAGGTTTTCATTGTAAGTCTTAATTTATTGATCAAACCAGATCCCCCTAAAATTTCTATAGTTACGTATTTTATGATAGTCGTGGTATGCAATACTAGTATTTATACCCTAGTTCCAAGTTTATTGTGTATTGGTAATATTATGTATTCAGTTGGAAGTTTTGCAGGATATCTTGGGTTTTGTCCCATAAAGTATTATTGTTTTTTTTTTCTCTTCTTTCTTCTTTATACTGTTGATTGATGTTTGTTGGGCCAAAGGGTGTTGTGACTGTTGGGTTATGCTTTGTTTGTGGACTGTACGTAGTTGAGTTGGTGGTTGTGCTGTTGTTCGTGTTTGTATGTTGCCCTAGTACAGGCTTGGTCTATTTGGGCAGCATTTACATTTGTTATCTATTGCGCAACGATTATGACATCCTCCCACAACATTTCCAAATCCGTCAGCTCTGCCTCGAAGGAACGGAAGACGGTAATAGAGGCCGCGTCCTCGAGACCCTGATGGTAGGATGAATAGCGCTATATTTTTTGTCTTTCGTTTGATGAAAGGTCGAGATAACACAATGACATATTATATTACGTATTATTAAAAACATAATATACATAATATTATCGACTTTATTCATTTGCAATTTTGTTTCTTTTGTTTTAGTTTCGACGCAGTGTGCATGATGTTTGTACGAAGTCAGAGCACAATGACTACTTTCTGATAAGATGGCTTAAAGGTTTGTATTAACTTTTTAGTGACGTCCCAACTAGCAAAATCTGTACTTGTAGCACTCCCAAGAGTAAAATTTTGTAGACTTATAAGATACCTATAGCATACTTTAACCCTGGATTTGGGCGCAGTTATAGGAGCATTTATTTCTATAACGATCCTATAATCTGTTCTTATAAGAGACTTATAGCATTCTTCAATCACAAGATTTGGACGCACTTACAGGAGCATTAATTTCTATATCGATCTTATAACGAGCTTACAGAATGTAAATAATCAAATAATACACTTGACGAAGCGCAATTGGTTCTATAATGATCTTCAGCTATGCATTCACAAGCATAAATACTCCTATAAGTATCTGCCATAAGTATCTTACCAGACCAATCTTGTTTAATGTTTACTGGTAAAGTACTGTATAAAGTAAGTTTTGTTATGCTTTTTGTGCGTCGTGGAAGTTTTTTGTTCTTGTTTTAAATACTAAAAATGTAAGTACATTTTCTATTATTAATATAATACATTTATTAATAAACAGCAAAATATAATTGATAAAGGACACTCATCTATCCACTGTTGGGAACGTGGGAAGTCATTTTTACTGTAAATATGTACCGCAATTTTATTATTTTATTCACGCGCTTCGGAAAAAAGCTCAATTTACAGTTGTTGTAGAATTTTTATTTCATCAGTTTTATATGAAAATACGCCATTTTTAAAAATACTCTGCATTGAGTACTTTACAGAACCATTATAGGTACATTGTTACTTATAACAGTTTCAATCAAGATAACACATTGCCTCCATTTTAACAAATTAGGGTAGATCAATTTGAACCTCATTATTGTTAGAAGTTTTTTTTACTTATTTCTTGATGTCTTCAGTTAAATATTTCGACTTATTTTCGATAAATTTAGATAACTGACAAATTGTACGGAATATGCAAGTCAGTTGATGACAGTGGAGGCTGTTTTTATATTAAAAACAATAAAATCTCTGGAAATACGAACCAGGTTTGAATTTTTTACATATTACAGTCTACACAAATGTAGTATTTGCAATCAAAATTTCCTTAAGAAAGTAACGCGGGAGGAATTCACGAATTATTTAATGTGAAAACCACATGAGTGTTATATTTTCTATAAAAACTTTTCTCAATAAAACAAAAAAAAATAGTTTGCGATGTCATAATCGAGAACAATTTTGATTAGATTGATAAGAATTATAATACGAAAATGTGTATGATGTAATAATACTATAGGTACTATATTCAAATTGATATTTTCGAATTTTTGGCTTTACAACCTATACAAAATATAGTATTTGCAATCAAAATCCCCTCTAGGAATAAACGCGGGAGTAATTCGCTAATTATTTAATGTGAAAACAACATGAGCGTTATATTTGCTATGAAAACTTTTCTCCATAAAACAATAAAATAGTGGTCTGCGAATTCATAATCGAGAAAACCCATGTGAATGTAATATTTGTAAATAAAAGTTCACTGTTATCAACCAGTTCAGAAAGGCATTTGGGCTTTTTAATATTGCCTCGTCTCTAAATACATTAATAATTATTGGGTAGACATAAAGGTGCACATAATAGGCAATGTATGCAAAAAAAAATATAGGTACCTACCTAAAAGTTATATTACTAGGAACAATTATTTTGAATAGAATTTATTAGAATTACAATAAGAAAATGTATATGTACTACATATATAAGTAAAATCAAATTGATATTCTCGAATTCTTGATATTACAGTCTACACAAATGTAGTATTTGCAATCAAAATTTCCTTAAGAAAGTAACGCGGGAGGAATTCACGAATTATTTAATGTGAAAACCACATGAGTGTTATATTTTCTATAAAAACTTTTCTCAATAAAACAAAAAAAAATAGTTTGCGATGTCATAATCGAGAACAATTTTGATTAGATTGATAAGAATTATAATAGGAAAATGTGTATGATGTAATAATACTATAGGTAATATATTCAAATTGATATTTTCGAATTTTTGGCTTTACAACCTATACAAAATATAGTATTTGCAATCAAAATCCCCTCTAGGAATAAACGCGGGAGTAATTCGCTAATTATTTAATGTGAAAACAACATGAGCGTTATATTTGCTATGAAAACTTTTCTCCATAAAACAATAAAATAGTGGTCTGCGATTCATAATCGAGAAAACCCATGTGAATGTAATATTTGTAAATAAAAGTTCACTGTTATCAACCAGTTCAGAAAGGCATTTGGGCTTTTTAATATTGCCTCGTCTCTAAATACATTAATAATTATTGGGTAGACATAAAGGTGCACATAATAGGCAATGTATGCAAAAAAAAATATAGGTACCTAAAAGTTATATTACTAGGAACAATTATTTTGAATAGAATTTATTAGAATTACAATAAGAAAATGTATATGTACTACATATATAAGTAAAATCAAATTGATATTCTCGAATTCTTGATATTACAGTCTACACAAATGTAGTATTTGCAATCAAAATTTCCTTAAGAAAGTAACGCGGGAGTAATTCACGAATTATTTAATGTGAAAACAACATGAGCGTTATATTTGCTATGAAAACTTTTCTCCATAAAACAATAAAATAGTGGTCTGCGAATTCATAATCGAGAAAACCCATGTGAATGTAATATTTGTAAATAAAAGTTCACTGTTATCAACCAGTTCAGAAAGGCATTTGGGCTTTTTAATATTGCCTCGTCTCTAAATACATTAATAATTATTGGGTAGACATAAAGGTGCACATAATAGGCAATGTATGCAAAAAAAAATATAGGTACCTAAAAGTTATATTACTAGGAACAATTATTTTGAATAGAATTTATTAGAATTACAATAAGAAAATGTATATGTACTACATATATAAGTAAAATCAAATTGATATTCTCGAATTCTTGATATTACAGTCTACACAAATGTAGTATTTGCAATCAAAATTTCCTTAAGAAAGTAACGCGGGAGGAATTCACGAATTATTTAATGTGAAAACCACATGAGTGTTATATTTTCTATAAAAACTTTTCTCAATAAAACAAAAAAAAAATAGTTTGCGATGTCATAATCGAGAACAATTTTAATTAGATTGATAAGAATTATAATACGAAAATGTGTATGATGTAATAATACTATAGGTACTATATTCAAATTGATATTTTCGAATTTTTGGCTTTACAACCTATACAAAATATAGTATTTGCAATCAAAATCCCCTCTAGGAATAAACGCGGGAGTAATTCGCTAATTATTTAATGTGAAAACAACATGAGCGTTATATTTGCTATGAAAACTTTTCTCCATAAAACAATAAAATAGTGGTCTGCGAATTCATAATCGAGAAAACCCATGTGAATGTAATATTTGTAAATAAAACTTCACTGTTATCAACCAGTTCAGAAAGGTATTTGGGCTTTTTAATATTGCCTCGTCTCTAAATACATTAATAATTATTGGGTAGACATAAAGGTGCACATAATAGGCAATGTATGCAAAAAAAAATATAGGTACCTACCTAAAAGTTATATTACTAGGAACAATTATTTTGAATAGAATTTATTAGAATTACAATAAGAAAATGTATATGTACTACATATATAAGTAAATTCAAATTGATATTCTCGAATTCTTGATATTACAGTCTACACAAATGTAGTATTTGCAATCAAAATTTCCTTAAGAAAGTAACGCCGGAGGAATTCACGAATTATTTAATGTGAAAACCACATGAGTGTTATATTTTCTATAAAAACTTTTCTCAATAAAACAAAAAAAAAATAGTTTGCGATGTCATAATCGAGAACAATTTTGATTAGATTGATAAGAATTATAATAGGAAAATGTGTATGATGTAATAATACTATAGGTACTATATTCAAATTGATATTTTCGAATTTTTAGCTTTACAACCTATACAAAATGTAGTATTTGCAATCAAAATCCCCTCTAGGAATAAACGCGGGAGTAATTCGCTAATTATTTAATGTGAAAACAACATTTTCACGAAGAATAAAAACATTTGAACCACCTCGACAAAATGACTGGCGTTTACCTATAAAGTGACTGAGTTAGTAGTTTTGTGTACATTTGCTCTTATAACGTATTAATTAAGTACTGTTGGTTTTGTAAGAGTCTTACACTAGGCTATAGCAGCGAGAACTTATAATGATCTCAGCCAAGTATGTTAAAGAATCTAGTTTAAAGACTATTTGCACTTATAGTGTTCTTTTGAAGTACTATTTGTTTCATATGAGTCTTGAACAAGACTTTATGACGATTACTTATAATGATCTCGGCGAAGTATTTTATAGGATTCTTTTATCTTACAAAATGCTACTTTAGGATCAGCATTTTTCTCAGGACTATTAAGTCTTAGTGCATGCTCTTATAGGATTAGTCCTCCTATAACTTACCTATAAAATAGTCTTGTAGCTATCTATAAGTCTGAAATACAAAATCAAATGCTCTTGAGATTATCAACGCTTGTAGAATGCCATTATAAGTAAGAGTATCCTATAACTGTCCTGTGCGATAGTTTTGTAGCAAACTATAAGACTGAGATATAAAAACGAATGCTCTTGAGAATATTAAGGCTTGTAAAATGCTATTATAAGTAATACAGTCTACAACAATGCCATTATAAAAGGTTTATAAGTATTGAAAGACTTATAATCTTTCGTTATAGGATTACTTTGCTAGTTGGGGTTATATCACAAATTTTTACTGAAACAATTTGAAAAAGAATAGAATTCGGTAGATTTTAAATTCTAAATGGTATCTACCTACATACATTCTAATGTTCAAATCAGCTACCTATTGATATATTTTTTTTTTGATTGATAATTTTGATTATTCGTTAGGGAGGATTAAGTTTCATTTTGCAGAATAGAATACCGTCACATTAACACATTAAACCAAAATATTGGGTAAACTGGTTGCTGGTATTTATTAAAAACAAATATTTCGATTTTAGGACTGTATAATATATGAAGGGTCCACTGCAATAATGATGAATGTCCTCTCTGCATAGTTTTGAGATATTTGACTTTCAATGATTCAAATGGTGAAGGAAGAGTTAAATTTAAAGATATGATTTTGGTGTTTATTTTATTAAGTTGCAAATTAATTTATATAATATTTTAGATACAAATTATAAAAATCAATATAAAGGAAACGTTAAAAAAAAAATAATAAACTAAAGTCTTAAAAAACTGTGATATATCGATCAATGTCCACACTCATGGCATTGTCAATAACGATGACTGTCCGATGTGCTGATCAATTATCATCTTCTTTTCTGACATTTTCAACGTGGGACAGTTCGTCATAATCTTTAACAGTTTCGTGGCTTTGCAACCGAATTTTCTTCAAAACATCACTCATTCTTCCTGTGGATTTTTTACGTTTAGTAGCAGAAGCTCAAATCACCGCTTTACATTTTAATTATTCTGTATTCAAACAAAAACGCTAAGGCACTCACAGCACAACCTCATACGACACTGGTCACAGCTAAACTGAATGTAAAATGTAATACACCAAATTCGGGCGCTAACACAATTTTTAAGATGGACATACATCATTATTGCTGTGAACGCGTGTGACATTCATCATTATAGTCGTGTGTATAATATAAAAAAGCGTGTATATCTCGGGACGGTGAGCAATATTGTCGTTGTTAGCATTATCAAAAAGTGCTATGGAACCAGAGAAAAAGAACGGTGTTCTTAGTTTAAATTTGATAAATTTTGGACGTTCATCATTATTGCAGTGTACCCTTCATATACGAAGTGGTTGGTGACCCAGCGGTTACAACGCCGGCTTTCGTACTGCGGACGTCGTGGTTCGATCCCTGGTGCCGACCATCTTCCTCTTTCACGACACAAGCTTTAAGAAGCTTACTGTGAAAGAGTCGAGAAGTGTATTTGTGTTCACTTTGAGTGAGCACAGATTCATTTTTATAAAAAAAAAAAAAAATATTAAGATTTGATAATGTTTTACAAATGAATTTTTACATGACGTAAAATGGTTCACACCTTGCTGAGACGGTATTCTAGTAGACAGCGTGTAGCCAAATAAGATGATGGGGCCATCCCATATACCACTCTGTTGATTCTGTAGTACCTATTTGATTTTTTCATCTTCACTTTCTCTCCACAAAATTCTTTGGTAGTCTCTGTCTTCATCACGAACCAAAACTTGACGATACATTTGACGTAGGTATATCTCCTACCAATACATATTGGTGTTTTCTGAAATTTAATAACAATGTGAATATATCATTTTGTATGACTGGACCTGCCAGCAAGTTGTCATTGAGGGAACGGCCATTTTCACTCTTGCAACTGGCATCAAATACAACACGAATTTTGTTATCCTTAAAAACTGCACGTTTAATTAACACATTCCTGCAATTGAAAATATCAGTTAAATTCAATTGACACCAGAGGATGTTATCGTAAAACAAATTTAAAGTGTTTGGTAGCCGTTCATTCGCCGGTACAATACCATTTTCCTTCTTTTACGAAACAAGCTTTTCTTAGTGTAAGATATTTCAAAAGTTCATTTGTGTCCACTCTGGATGAATCCAATTTCATTTTGTTAAAAAAAAAATATATATATATATAATTTTAGTGCCAGAAAAATGTTAAATTATAAACACTGATTGCTGCTTTTTTATTTTTTCACAGCACGGTCCTGGAACGTGGAAGCAGCTGAAAAAATGCTCAGAGATGTAAGTTATACATTCTTTTCTATCCAATTCTTTCGCTTCTTCGACCGACATACCATTTCTCATACAACCTCTCTTATTTTGCTTATTACTTCCGAACTGGCCTTCCTCAAGGGTAATATTGTTCTGTTGCCTTCCTTGAGGACGGAATCAATGTGTTTGATTCACTTCATTCTCGGCCGGCCTCGCCTTCTTACACCCTTCCTTTCAGCCTTATATATTATTATTCTCTTTAGCATTCTGTTTGTATTCATTCTTGACACATGCCCAAACCATCTCAATTCATTGACATTCGTCTTTGTCACAACACCAACTTCCATACCATATGGTATGGAAATATATGGAGGTTTATATCAATGGATATAAATTAATAACAGGGATGTAGGCAGAGGGTGAGGAACATGGAAAAATTTTCTTACATTTTGCCTTAAAACAGAAGGAACAGGATAAGTTGTTAAGATTTAAAAAGAAAGACAAGTAGATTCTCTATTTTGTTATTTATGTAAGTCATTGTAAGTATATATTTTTTAAAGTTATTTGTATATTTTTTCAGTCATTAGCGTGGAGAGAAAAATGGGCTATTGATACACAACTTCCATCTTGGATTCCTCCTGAACCTTTACTTAAGTTTTTTCCTAGTGGCATATGTGGAATGGACACAGAGGGATCACCTGGTAATGTATAATTAATTTTTTTCTCTGTGTCAACTACTTAATATCTTTCTAGGATACAAATACAATTTTTTTTTAAATTAATTAAACCATTCTGTATTAACATATTATTTCATTAAAGTTGGTTTTTTCGCTTTTTTCAAAATCCTTAAATTTTAAAAGTTATTCATCAATGCCGGTTGCAATTTTTGCAGTGATGATACTTCCGTTTGCCGAGTTGGATTTATGGGGAATACTTCACTCCGTCTCTAAAGGTGACATGATTCGTATGGTCCTCAAAGAATTGGAAGGATATCTGCGGATTGGCGAGCAACAGAGTCAAAAGTATGGCCCGCATGCAAAACAACTTGTTTGTATAATGGACATGGAAGGTTTTTCAATGAGGCAATATGCCTGGAGACCAGGTAAAATGTTATTACAATATTTAAAATCAATTAAAAAAAAACACTAAATAAAAAAAAATTAACGCTTTTCTTTTGCCTGAAGCAATTTTTCATAGTCTACTGATCCCATCCAATCTGAGTGAGGCTTGGGTAGAAATTTCAAGTGAAAAATATTTAAATTTTTTGACTCAGGAACTCTTGATTAAAAGTCAGCCCCTATGCTACTAGGCTCACTCCTCAATAACAGTCCTGTGTAGCTTTCAAAATATTTTAAAGCAAAATAATTATCAAAAAAATACAATATTTCTTATTTAATTAAAAATAATGCCATGTTTCTATGTAAAATTTAATATTTCCAGTTGGTGAATTAGTCATATCTTTATTACAAATGTACGAGGCTAACTACCCTGAAATACTGAAAATGTGCTATATTATAAACGGTGAGTAAAATGATTCAGAACACAAAAAACCATAATATTTATATAAGCTTTTATATATTTATATAAATATTCTGTCTTATATTTTAGCACCCAAAGTTTTCTCATTAGCATTTTCTATAGTAAAAAAATTCATACACGAGATGACAATTAAGAAGATAGTCATTTATAAATCCGATCAGAAAAAATGGGAAGCCGCTTTGCTAAAAACTATCAACCAAGATCAACTGCCCAAACATTACGGGGGAACAATGGTGGATCCGGATGGTAACCCTCGTTGTCCATCAAAGGTATGATTTTTATATGTGCCCTTGAATTTTTCGACTTTATTCTATTTGGATGGACTCAACGTGAACAAAAATATACACGCAAAAGTCGCACATAGATACATCGCAGCATGATGGTCACTGAAGTCAGCGCTACGTAAATTGGCATACAAATCATATCTTTTTTCTTCAAATTGTTTTCGAGAAGTTTTCAGCACTTTTGTAAACTGGTCATAGAATGGATTCTCTAGATATTATTGACCTCTTCCAATTTCATACAGGTATACCACCTCTGTTTAAATTGAAAGCATTAGAATTCCTTTTACCTTTTGAGTCAAGATCCTAAAACTGTCATATTTCTTCTTTGTTGTTTACGGCATATCACCCCTAAATGGAGTGTTCCTGCCATTATCACAAAAATTTGTTTTAAAATTTGCAGATTAAGCCAGGTGGCAAAGTTCCTAAATCATACCACATTAGAAAAATCAATGAAGAACAAAAAGCACAATACACAAATATTAGTGTGAAGAAAGGTGAAAAGCACAGCGTCCATTTAATATGTGATGAACCAGGATGTTTCCTTAAGTAAGTACCTACTTTCAAATTTCTTTCAATAGATACACATACGGTATTACCAAACCTATAAGGAAGCAAATATTTCTTTCTATAGAGTTTAAGAAAGAGTTCGAAAAATATACCTCTTATGTATTGTATTATTCTTGGCCATATAAACTGATTAATATAATATACGAACACTACACTTTAAGGCTCATTTATTTCTGCATTTTTCAGATGGGAGTTTAGAGTAGAAGAACATGATATTAAATTCACCATTACAAGTTTAGATGACGAGGGGAACGAAAGTGTCGTAATTGGACCTAAGAAGGTGCAAGGAAACATGCTAGAGAGTGGGGTAATATCTGTAAACGGCCCAGCAACATGTAAGTATGAATTATTGCCAAACTTTTGCCTAAAATACCTTGAAACTTTGACTAATTTAGTTCTTTGTTTTTAGATACTGTTACTTTTGACAACACTTCAGTTTTGCGGAATAAAGAAATATATTACAATGTTGGAATTACACCTCCACTAAGGAAATTAGATTTAACATCGGAACCAGATGAATCCTTTTAATAAAACTATGTTCAGTTGAGGTGACAGGGGTCCCTCGGACACAATGGTAACTTTATTGTTTGGAACGATGAAAATAGCAGCTTTAAATAGAGAGAAGCTCCAACAAATATTATATCTTATTTCTGATTTAGTGACTGTTACTCTCTCAGTCTGTTCAGATTGAGAATTTTTGAAAATGTGCAGTTGGTAATATTGTGTCCGAGTGCCCCATTACAAGAATAAACTTTTAGTTTACTAAAACTTATCACTAACATTCTAAGAACTATTTCAGATAAAACTTTACACCAAATGTTTTATTAAAGTAGAAACATAAGATGATATTTTTTTTAATTTAAGCGTCAGTTCCATTGGTCACTCTCCCGAGAGTGGATAACCGCATTGCAATGAAGAAGAAGAAGCGTCGGTTCCTAGCAAATGTCCTGACCCTTCAATTAATATGTTGAGCAAACAAAGAATTTGCTTCACTATAACAATGAATGATAAACTACACAATGTTCTAAGTTTGTCTAGATTATTCTGTTCATTTTTAAGGACTAGATCTTAATGAATATACCAACAACTGATGATTGACTATCGAAACATACAACCTTCGAAATAACAGTAGAAGATGGTCGTATGCCCGTAGTGGTTTGTCCGTACCAGTTTAAAAAAATCGAACAGTATTAGTCAGTCATCAGTTCTGTTTTTGATATATTCAATGATAAACTAGTTAAGAAAAAATGTATACAAGTTTATTTTGTAATTGAAAAATGCTAGGAAGAAAACAAGTAAAAATGGTGAGAATTTTTTACGGAACATGTTTTGAAATAATATATTATCTTATGTGATAGAGCTGTGATTATAAATGTTATGTTTATAGGTATGTATTGATTATTGATAATATTGTGTATAAAGAGTTACAATAATATATTAAGAATAATATTTTTAGTTCAGTGAGATCAACCCAGGGGCTGAAGTCAAGTGCAATATAATGGCCATGAACGGTATCGGTCAGTTGGTGTTCCCATAGTAACAACATACAAATGACGGCTTTTTACGTTGTTGCCATGGAAACACTGACTGACCAATACTGTTGGCGGCTATTTTATTGCATTTGACTTCAGCCTCTGCGCTGAATATTTTAAGACTGCTTTTTTTGTAAAAAAAGTTATCTTAGATGTTTAAAAAATGTATTATTTAAGAAAAGTCATTGTATCAGAAATATAATTTTGGTTTGAAATATTTTCATAATATCACAACAGTGTCTCAGTCAAATCTATCAGATTCTGTGATGTAAAAAAATGTATAAAATGCAAGTTCTTACATTATTTTTTCAGAGTGGTGTGGTTTTATATTTCAATAAAGATAACTTACAAAATGACATAAATTGTTTTATTTTCATGTTTGCAAAAGTGAATAACCCATAGATTAGTCTTCATCGAGGAACAACATTTCAACTAGGTCTTTTTTGGCACATTGATCTCCCTCCAACCTTTGAGGACCTTGCCAACGTAGCAGAGTTGGTATCACCATCAACATTGTTTTGGGATCCTTGCGGAATGCACAATTTCTATCTTTCCAACTAAAAAAAATACATTTTTTATCATTGAAGAATAAGGTACTTAATAGATATGCAGATGAATGTCTAATGTTCATTATCAATTTTGAAAACATGAACTTTACGTGGTGACCAAGCTACAAGTACTATTCCTTAGTTTCATATTGGTTATTAGTTTCATACGTGGAATACAAGGATCAGGGAATTAACCACTAATAAGATGTGAAAGATTGGTAGACGTATGTGAGGAGAAATAATAATAAACCCAAACCCGGAACCTCTTGATCTTAAGTTGGCACCTATGCCAATAGGCTACCTTGGTTGGTGAAATACCTCATTCAGACTTTTTTTACAAGGCATTATTACCCCAAAAAGACAGCTTCCAGACAGGCAAGTGGGAGGCCTGATAGAAGTTTACCTTCCAGGAGGTTACAGGCCACAGGGCCTAAAATCATGATCTAAAAGTTTATACCAACAAGCAAATGTGATTAAATATACACATAAAACCGACCTCAGTAGCCTAGTGGTAGAGGCTTGGACTAGAGATCACTAGGTCTTGGGTTCGATTTCTGGTCAGATCAGAGTATTTCAAGGTGTTTTTTCACTTGGAATTTATACCCAGGGTTTGCCTATCTCAGATTAGACAGGACCGGTTGACTGGAAGAGATTGCCTAAGGCATTAAGTTCCGCTGGCTATACTGACACCTTTGTAAAGAGAAGTATAAAATAAAATTTGATTATTGTGAATATAATAAAACTGAGCGAATTTACATTCACCTTTATTAACATTTTGCTCTAGCGCAGCGTACAGATAAATGTATCATTTTTTAAGTGCAAATATTGCATTTTGCTTGAGGTAGTGATATAATGTACTCGTACTCCGAAAAGAATCTTCTTAGAAACGATAATTCAGTAAAGAAGATGTATCACTGGCAAAGAATGAGTATATGGTATTGTCATTAACCTCTCTGTGAGGGGATTAAGGAAAAATAATAGTGTAAGGCAGGGTGGATTAATTCAACTTTGAGATAGAAAAAAATAAAAAATTGCATCTCGTAGAGAGTGTCCTCTAGAATAAATGTTTGTAAGGAACCAACTCCGTAAAATTAATAATAAAGGAGTTATGTAACAAAAACAATGTGGTTTGCAATAGAAGCGGACGGTTAGGTACACGGTATGTATACTCACTGGTAGTCACGTGATATTTTGTTTAGGCGGTACATAAGTACTAAATCCGCCCATCATTAGATTTCTTTCTCTTGATTGGCAAAGGACATCCGAGAGAATCGACCAATAACAAAATTTAGAAATATGGCGGGAATAGCAAAGTAGTAGAGGATCAAACACACCGGTATGTTCGTACTGCAGATCACATAATATTTCTTGAACACACCGGTATGTTGGTACGGCTCGAGAGGTTAATGGCAAGATGAAAAGGAGAATACAGAAAAAAAACTGTTAATAGCTCTTAGAATATACTTACGTTTCTCTGTTTCCCACAAATACAGTTACAAAATGGGATCCCTGAGGGGCTTTGGTCAAAGCCTGTTCAATGATCGGGTCAGCTGTATTAAATAAACACAAACATATCATATAAGTTAAAAATTGATTTCATTTAATTAAAAATAACAATGTCATAAAGATTTCAAGACAAAAAGAGAGGACTTACCAACAACACAATCTGGACACCAGCTTTTTCCATGTTCATTTTTGGACCCAGTGAACAAGAAAAAGTACAAATCTTCTTTTTTTATGATATTCACAAATTTCGAAAATTCTTCATACCCTTGTATTTGGTGATGAGTAACCATTTTGGGCGGTGTCTGAATACAGCATTTACTATAATAAGTTATTTTATTCAGTGCACGTCTTATCATAAAAATGTAATCAGCTGACAACCAATACAAGAGCGATAGTGATCAACACAGCTGATGAAATGCAAAAGAATTTGCTACAAAGTATTTTTTCAGCAAGAACTTTCAAATTTTGATACCAAGTAGTATCAATGTTAATTGTCTTTATATCCTAGATGTATATACACGGGATTTGTACCAAATTGTATTAAAGATTTAAAAACCCGCAATGTTTTGACCAATATTATTATAATCTAGGGTTTCGAGTTTTGACCACAGTGTTTCGACTTTTGACGTACAGGAATTCAAAATTTCGATGTCAAAAAATGAAATAGTGTTGCTCAAAAAAATATCGATATATCGAATCCATTCGATATCGATATTAAAATCGATATATTTTATTCGATACATAAAATATCGTAGAAGTAAAGCAAAGATTCCTATTTGACCGAAATGTGTACGTAAATATGGAAATAAAATTATTTTTTAAGGATTTAAGTTAGGAGTTTTGTGTGCACACGCACGCTGGGTGCTTGCACGCATGGCCAACGTAATCGTGAAAATTATCGCAATAATAATGTTTGTGCAAACCAACTTGTACACAATAACCTTACATGAAAAGAGGCATGTGCTTATTTGTTTTTTAACATCCACGTTGGCAGTGCGTGCTGAACACCTGCAGCCTTTATTTTGAATTTTTCATGTAAATTTTTGTAAAAAATAACAAGGACATGCGACATGTAAGTAAATTAAAATTTTCGCGATTACGTTGGCTGATCGTTAAACTGGCATTTTTGATAATAATATTCCTTGTACCAACTAACAGAACATGAAAAAGCGACATGCGACAAAAAACTGTGCATTTGTGGCCAGTAATTTGTGATTGTATCCATATAAAAAAATATATATAAAAATGGAACATTGAAAAGAATAAACAATAAATGTGAATTTCCTTTAATCATTTAGTATCTAGTAATTTAATACAAATTTCATACGATATATCGAAAATATCGATATTGTTATTCGATATAATATTATCGCAAAACATCTATATACCTACCTATTATATCGAAAAAAATATCGATATATTTTTCACATGAACATCATTAAAATGAAATAATCGTCTTTGAACTTGAACACATCTATGTATTAGGTATTTCAATATCTATGAGCAAGCGTAGAAAAAAGAAAAGACTTGATTAACTAAGATGGCGGATATGTGGTGTGTGAATCGAGTTTCTTCATAGGCTTGTTATATCTTTGTCAATTGTCAGTTTTATAACCTTACTATTTCTGTTTTAGTGGAAGAATATAATGTTCACAAGGTATATATTATAATATGTTTAACTTCATTTTTATCACGATGACAAACCTATATTTATCTTGCGAATCTACGACTTTTGGAATTAATGCCAACTTATATTTAATTATTTGTAAAAAAATTGCGCATTTCGATTTAAATTTAACATAAATTGGAATAAAAATTTACATAAAATAAATAATCTACTCTAGCTCAATTTAATTAATCTTATGATTTATATTTGGTTTGCGGATTATTCTAATTTATATTTTTTTTTCTAGGAATGATTAAAAATGTATAATGGTATAGGTTTACAAACTCCCAGAGGATCTGGGACTAATGGTCATGTGCAAAGAAATTTTGCACTTGTCCGGAAAACTAAGGACAAAGTTAATTATAAAACTGAAGAAGAAATTGCCAAATTAGATAGTGCATCTAATAAACAGCCTAATAGAGAAATATTAGATCATGAAAGGAAAAGAAAAATTGAGTTAAAATGTGCAGAGTTAGAAGATGTGCTGGAACAAAAAGGGTAAGTTCACAATTATAAAATGTATTTTACGTAAGGCAATGAAGACAATTAGAGTAAGTGGTTGGTAGACTAGCGGTTACAACGCCGGCTTTCGTACTATTTGGTGCGGACGTCGTGGTTCGATCCCAGACACGGATCCGTGCATCATACGTCTAGCGCATGGTGCCCACTATACGGATCCGTGATCACGCACATAAACATACAAACGCGCCAGTCTATCGCGGGCACTCCTAGCGAGCATTGTTTTTGCACTTGGTTCTAAATTAATTTAATTGGTAATAAAGACACTTATTACTACTAGAAACAAGAAAAAAAATATCACGGAATTTTTAAAGAAATCACTTTTTTTTTAAGGCAGTAAACGTGTTAAGTAGCTTACCGTGAAAGAGTCGAGGAGTGTATTTGTGTTCACTTTGAGTGAGCACAGATTCATTTAAAAAAAAAAATACGAAGAATAATAGGCTACCATTATCACGCTCTAATGTCTAATAAAAATATTGTATTTACTTGAGCTAATATTTATTTAAGATATAAATTTAATAACTATAAGCCATGACACATATTACATTCTGAAAGCTAAGCTAATTTTTTTTAGAACTTTGGATGTAACTACTAAGTTTTATAATTCTGGTTTATATCCTAGCTAAGGAAGCTCTAAATATTTGTTAACATTGACTGCCCATCAATTTTGGTGTAGTTTTCTGAGTCTGTGAAAATTCATGCCTTAAAAGCTTTTCAGAATGTCTTCAAATGTTATATTGATTTATATATAATCTCAGCTTTATTTCTGGTCATGATAAGTAGATTGTTTATTTAAACTTTTGCGTATAATAAAGTAAAAAATATTTCTAACGAAAAGAAAACAAGAACTCCTGTTGTGAGAGTTGTCTTTGTGAGAGATTGTACATCTACTACAGATATAAAAGAAAGTCGGGTTAGTGCGAACACTTAAAACTCTAGATTGGCTGAACAGTTTCTTCCCATGTTTGATTATTGGATTTTACTCCACTCCAGATAACAGAGAAACTATTAAAAAATTAATAAGAAATAATATAAAATATAATATTAAAGTTTGTATGGAACAGATTTCCTGCGCGCCAACGTCTTCTATGAAAAAATCTATAACAACTAAATTATTGTTTACTGCACCATCTGATGGTAGTTCCCTCTCATTCTCGCAGATGTAATTGCCGTTCATACAGTAGCCCATACCACTTACTCCACTGTTTCGAGCATTTTAGAAATTTTCATACAAAGTCAACAAAATTCTCGGGCATTTTCAAATGTGCACACGAAGCGGCGGTACTTCATAGGCGAGGTAGGATGTCTGCGCGCACATATTTTCGCGTTGTTCCTGTCTGAGCTTTTAATACGAATAAAATATGGATGTTTAAGAATTTTAATGTTATTGTTTTATTAGTTTAACTCAAATTGAATTAATTATGTATTTTTGTTTCTGGGGGAGCAGTGCACATTATGCACATATGAATGGGCCGTCTCTGGTTAGCACCACAGAACAACGTCTGTCGGAAAGCTAGTATTAAATAATTTGTCACCTGCCAATGTTCTAAAATAAAAGAGATTGGAAAAGTAATATTATACCAAAAATAACTTTCCTAAACATTAATGAAACTAAAATTTCTTAAATAGAATAGAAGTAGACAACTTTACAAAGACATAAAGGCCATTTACTATAAATCAATTCGGGAATAAAAGATCAAAAAATATACAAGAAAAAATAAATATTCCAGAATATATTGGAAGTGGTTGGTAGTAGACCAGCGGTATCAGTCGACGGCCTTCGTTGTGCAGCGTACTGATGGTCCTGGTTTCAAATGCCGGTGCTTACCATTTCCTCTTGTATTATACCTATATAAAAATAATTTATAAACGACACTTGTAATCGCTTGGGGTTCCCTGTAGCATTATTTCTTTTTGCATTTCTTGCTTTGTCTTCTCTGTGATGTGCTGTACGCCAGGAGGTTGGTGTTGTTAATTGTCTGGCGACCTGCAGTTTCAGAAATTTCACATCTGTCAAAAATGGTTAACATCCATTTGGAGCTATTGTGAATGGGACAATTTTTTTGGATGACATGCAATGGAGTTATAGTGAATGGGGGGCTATAATAAAACAGTAATCCATTCAAACTGTTCTACTTGACATTACTCGTTCTAACTATTATGTAATACAACTATTATTTTCTAAAATTTGGGCGCATGGTTGCATAAGTTATGACTGTGCTCAGGTGAAAGGCTTTAATCCACATTTTTTCTAAAATTGGTTTTATTATTTTAAACTAATATTGTGTGTCTCAGACACATTCCGGTAAAAGGATTTAAGCGGCAAACACTTATTTCCTACATAAAAACGCAAATGATTGCAAAAAGAAGGACTTAAATGCAAAACGCAACCATGTCAAAGAACTCAAGCCACAATAATCTAGTTGGATCAGGTAAAAGGCATTAAGCCACATGACTCATGATGTATGAAAATGATAGTTTTTTTTATGACGGACGCAAATGTCAGTGGCGATGTTAAAGGCCTTAAACAACCTTTTAATAATGTTTTTTCTAATATCTCGATTATTTATTAATTTTTTAGTCTTAAATTGCGCAATGTGGTAAAGAAAGCATATTTATACATGATAAATATAATTATTTTGCATTTTCATTAATACATCGGATAGCTTATATTTTTTGTTTCTGGTGTAAAATTTTATAATTGTGGATTGAAGCCTTTCACCTGAGCACAGTCGAAATCTTGTACTAGAGTTCAGTTTTATCTGTAAAAAGGCCCTTTTGTCCTTGTGATAGGATCCAAAAAATAATTAATCATACCTACTGTCAATTGAAAAATAACAGCCGACATTTAGGGATTTCTGCACCAATGGATTCTGGAGTTTTATTGGCTTTAACATCAAACTTTAAATTCATCAAGGTGGCAAACACAATAAATTAACACTCTTCTATACAAAGGTGTCGTAGAACTGTCTTATTGTCTGAGGCAAGTTGTAGTCAATTCATATTAGTTAATTAATTAATTAATCTGAGACGGGACTCCAATCTGGTTAAGCAAGTGCCAAAGTTCTCTTTCTAATTAGGGAAATGAATGACAACGAACTAGACCTAAGGCATTAGTCGTAAAATTGTTAGTCACAACAGCGATAGGCCAAGCAAAGAATAATAGTAAGTATAGGTAGGTACTTGATAAATATAAAAACACTGTTCTATAATATTATGGTGTCAGTATAGCCAGAGGATCTTTTTGTCCGAGGCAGTTTACACTTGCACACAAAGCTTG
Organism: Mystacides longicornis; assembly: GCA_963576905.1. Lineage (NCBI taxonomy): Eukaryota > Metazoa > Arthropoda > Insecta > Trichoptera > Leptoceridae > Mystacides > Mystacides longicornis. The sequence goes on along the minus strand of OY756433.1, from coordinate 12,130,661 downwards.
GGGGCCTCCCAATAAAACCCATTACAACATGGCGTCCGATATATCTTCTTCTTCTTCTTTTTTACGAAGTGGCAATTCACTCTCGAGAGAGTGATCCATGCCAATATCCACGATTCTATAGGTATACCCTCCAGTAAAAATTCCGCTGTGCATGTTACAAAATAAATTTAAAAAATATATACACATAAAAAAAAGGTTGCAACAATAATAAGCGAACAAAAAGAAACGGCCCTAGAATTATGAGACGCGGACAAGCTACCTATATTATAATGTTAAGACAGGTATAATATGCCCGATATATCGGTTTTCTGAAATATCACCAGGGGGCAGTAAGGGGGTCTAAAAAGTTGCCAAAAAACATCACGTGATTAATTGTTATTATACCATCGAATTCTATTATTATACCATCTAAATCAGCGGTCGCCAAACTTTTTGACTTCACGGACCAGTTAATTCATAATTTAAATCCCGCGGACCACTAGTAGGATTTTTTTAAGTATTAAATATATTTATAAAAAAAAATTGTGATCAAAGAACACATAAAATGTACCTAGTTAATAAAATGAAACTATTAATAGTAACCAAGTTATGAAAGCTTTATTAATAAACCATAATAAAATACTTAACATGATGAGTAAGTATATTCCACATTATTCTGCGGACCAGCGAAATTTTCTAGTGGTCCGCGGACCACCACTTTGGCAACAGCTGATCTAAATAATATGGTCTTGTCAACGATTTATAAATCTAAATCAATTAATTCTTTCCTTTTAACTGCACTTGAGGGAATAGGGAGGCAACAAGAGCTTTCCACTGCGCTAGTTCTTGCGCAATCTGGATGACCTCTCACACCATATCCAAATTCCTCAGCTAAGACTCGAATGAACGGAACACGCTATGAGAATATCTTCCTCGTCTGAGAGACCCTGATAGGAGGGAAAATATGATGTGATGAAAATATGATGACAATGATATATTGTAAAGTTGGTATAGGTCATGGTTGTGTATTATCGTGCATTCGCTTTGTTTTGAATATAGATTTCTTGTAAGATCATTTTTATCAATGTTCTTCTTCTTTGTGTTGGCCTATCACCCCTAAGTAAAGTGTTCCTACCAGTATAGTAGAATTAACTCTAATTAAATTGTTAAGCATGCTTTATTGTGTAATTACCCTTTATTAAAAAATATTCTAGATCTCTAAATATGTACAATACTTATTAAAACATTATGGAGGAGTTATTCCGGATAGCGCAAGACAGAGAAGCTTTCGGCGAAGTGATCGCCAACGTCGGGGCGGCCTAATACGGCACACGAAGAAAATTGATATTATTATGTTAGTTGCGGAAATGTGAAGATTAATCTTAATAATTGGAATTTGTCTCATTTACCTAAACATGATTTCTTTTAAGCGTTTTAAAGCCTCTGGTTGGAAACACGTAGAAAGCCGATTCCGACCCGTATGTTTCTATAGACCATTAACGGCCACGTGGATTTTCACGTTTACGGGGCGGCATAGGGTTGGTATGAGTGTGTTTATCGGGTCACGTATAGAGTGAATCTACAGATTGCTACAGATGTTACGAGTATGAGATCTGTACGAGCCGTAATGATCTGTTTGTACACGAGTTTAATAGATTTACCGTTTGTACGCGGAGATCCATATTTTTTTTCGACATTACCGGCGAATCGTTTAATTAGGAACGTATTGTGCCGTTGTTTAGAGATCGATATTCTAATATTATATTTTATTGCTGGAAAATATCACAAAATTTAAGGAAAAAAGCACTGATTCCATATTTTCTTTTTATTATGGCCAACACTTCACAAAATACCATTGCGTAACAAAATAAAAAAACCAAAAAAAATATGTGTGAAAAGTAACTAAGTAATAATTAATACGAACAATATGTACGATTTATGTATTCTACAAGAAAACGAATATATTATTGTGCTTTATTGATGAAAAGTATCACAAAACTGACCAAAGTGAACCAGACAACTGATTCCGATCACTATTGATTCGGGCAGTTCGGGTCGCCATGCGAAGTTGTTTGTTAACCATGATATGACCCAAGTAGGGAGGCATGTAGTGATAAAAATTCATTACTGCAAAAGTGATTAGATTTGTCTAGTAAGGGACAATGTGTGGGGTCTGCCAAGAGACCGAACGTGGGAACAGGAAACAGCTTCGCAAAATACCGGGTTCGGAGGGACATTAATAACAATTAGTGCCATTTTTAATAGATTTTGAAACCCAATAGTTGAATTTTTTTTGTAGGGATTTGGAACTCTGATTTTGAGACTCATAAATAAAAGCTTAAATAAACACCCGAGTTAGCCTGAAATTTAAAAAGCAAGACAAAAGACGTTCGGAGAATTCTGATGGGTCGTAGAAATGTCGCACGTGTGACCCAAGCCATCAAATAGTCAGTGGCGTCCGTTTTCACGACTCTGTAGAAAATTGGGGGGAGTTTAGACGAAACATACAAAACAATACAAAACTACCAATTTAAAGATCGTCTAATGAGGGTTCCTTACAAACGCGGGACGCCTAAGATCCATAGTTGTTCACAGTCACCAGAAGGAGGGAGAATAATGCGATTTACTCGGTTGAATTGCAAAATTCGGTTAATCACTAGAAAATGTAGAATCGAACTCAAATAATGCACGTATAGAGGAAAGAAATTAATGTAATACGGAATTAACAAAGGAATTAAACTGGAAATTTTGTAACATTTTGCGCGAAAGTTTTGATTGAAAAATAATATAAATATAGCGAAACAGACTACCATTCCACGCCACTGGCGGGGTGTGGTCACTTAACGACCCAGGGCTATTGATCAATTGATTTATAGATCTTTCTGTGAATCGAGGGTGGCTACCCAGGGACGGTGTTAGTCTCCAGAAAGTGAACGCTGTCCAAGATTGGGGAGCGAATTTAGGTAAATCCGCGAGTCAAATAAAAATTAGCTAGGGAAAAAGGGTTGAAACGTAACGATAATTTAACGTCGTTTTCCATTATGGTGAAATACAAATGGTTGCTAGCGTAGAGTTTAGGAAACTATAAGAGGGGATGGATGTTGGAGAAATTGAAAAGCAGAGGGACTCAAGGTTAGAAGAAAAGAGGAAACGCACCCATTTAGTATTCGACGAATATAAGAACAAAAAGAAAAAAAAAATAGAATTTAGACATTTTAATTTCTTGTTTTCTTAACACCCTTCGCTACAGCGGTGGTGGGTGTGTACCTGAAGAGGGCCCTGGAAGGTACGAAATTGAACCGAGGAGTAGGGTGTGAGATCAGGATTGGGTGAGAGGAGTCCACGTGGACCCAAACGGGCAGTCTCCAGAATTGATTGGTCTTTTGAGACAAATTTGAATGATCGGGGGAGTTTCACGGGGGTGGTGGCTAGTTGTCTTAGGAAGGGAGAAGATATAATCTCGTGCACGGGGGTTGACAAGGGTTGATTGCTACGATCTCCTCCGAGAGAGATTGTTACGGGTTGTTGATTGCTACGATCTCCTCCGAGAGAGGTAGTTACGGTTGATAGGTACGATCTCCTCCGAGAGAGGTTGTTACGAGTTGGTTGTTGTTATCGAAGATCGTATCGAGTTGTTTGTTATCGGGAAATTGAACGGGCGAGCCGACAGTTACGAACCCTTGGGGTACGAAAGAATTAGTTACGTAAAAAATTCTTTCACGCGAACTTACGAACCTGTCGTGCGGCGGGAGTTTAAAAGTGACTTTTCTGGAGGGAATCATGTTATATCTCCGACGTGGAGAGGAGATAAATTCTCCATGAGTCGTGCGCGTAAGACATAGTTCGCGAGTAAAGTGAAAAAAATAATAATCAGGGCATCTACACATAGCCATATTCAGTGGGCGAATTTGGTTCACCATCTCCACTAAATTCTAAATTTACTTATTAATATCTATTCAAAGTTTTCAACAAGACAATATATTTTGGTGGCTAAAGAATTTCTACCAGACAGACATATTATTTTTATTTTTGGCATTATAATTAATAAATTGTGCAACGGGATCATCTCGATAAATAAACGACTAAGTAAACAGTTTCTGATAATAATAAAGTGTGTACGGTGTGTGTGATAATCCAAGGGAATTACTCGACGGGAATACTCAGCACTCAGGAGGCCCATTCAATGTATGTACCTTTTTTTTAAATCTTCATCAACGGCCTGGGAATTCACTTCAAGAGATTTAGGGAAGTCAGGGCTGCAGAAACCAACGATTCCGAGCGAATCGACCGGAACCAATATATATTGGTTTACTAAAATGTACCATGTCCGATGTAAGCTTGTTTATGTAGATCTTATATTCTGAAAACCCGTATGCAACCCTTTGATCGGGTTCAACTGTCTCTAGTTTTTTTTGTTTTTTTTGCCAATTATTTCTCTTTATATAATAAGTATATTGTTCATTGCCTTTTAATGTAGGTTCTCTCGGTTAATGTAATTTTCTTTAATTTTTTTTTGTGTTTTTTGTGTATGTGTTCTTTCACATTTTCTTTATTGTTTCTGTACATTTTTTTTTTTGGTGTTTTTATATTTATGAATTAAATTGAGTCATACCTAAATTAGAGTTTTGAGTTTGAGTAGATTAGTAACCCTACCCCTGGGCTCTGTTTGGTAAATCTTGAGTACCTAGACTGGTGGAGCCAGAGAGAGATACCTCCGAAGACCTGATGGAATTTGTAGATAGCCGACCCCTGACCTCGCTGGACAGATAAGTGAGCTAGCCGAGGCCTGAGGGAGTTGAGATAGCCAGCGAGGCGGAAGGGGCGGCGTATCACTTGGCGCCCTCCGTGTCGGCTTGCTCGAACAAGCATAGCTTGATCGAGCACGAATCTTTGTGGGTTATTGCGCGGTATCTCTCGCTCTGGGGCGTAAGCTCATCTAAATGCAGAGCCAGGTGGTAGCTTGTAGGGAAAGTACAAGTGTACATTAATTTTACTAAGGGTAGGTTTATGGAGGTTAAATTATTTGGGACGGCCAAATAAAAATAGAGAATAGATTTAATCATTGTGTTAAGATAGGTAGTAATAGAAACATACCTAGAATAGGTCATTCATTTTTTTTTAAATCAGGAAATTAATCTTGTAGGTGTAGGTATTTGTTTTTTTGGTTTGTTTTTTCCCCGATTAATATAGTAGGTAGGATATTTGTTTTTTTTGTATTGTTGGGGCGACTGACACGTTGGGTTCGTACCGTGTCATTATATTGGCTAAATGAAAATGGATGCAGCAGGACCCAGTCGTACGCGAAGTCAGACGAGGAATGCCCTGTCCACGGACTCGGAGGCCACGAGCGGATGTGATGGGCAGAGGTTTAGCGGACAGGAGATCCCGTTGACCCAGCCCGAGAAAGAGGCCACACCTCCTCGGGTGATATATGTAGATCGGGGCGACGGAGAACGAAGATCGGTGGCAGCCACCTTCGAGGGACGTCCGGACGAGTGTCCAGAGGCGTTTATAGCAGCCTGTGAAGGGCATTTCCGCCGCTATGAGACGGCCGAGGTGGACCGCGTGAAGAAAGCTTCATTACGATTGGGGGGTACGGCTAACACGTGGTGGGCCTCCAGGGGTAGTGACCTCCTGAGGTGGGAGGTTTTTAAAACTCTCCTCCTTCAGAGGTATGGCACCGAGGAGGCCGAACACTCTCTCCTGGCCCATTTGTATGGAGACAGGCAGAAGAGTCCCGAATCGGGTTTGGCTTTCCTGGAAAGGAAAGCAAAAGTGTTCCGACGATTAAAGGGCGAGCAGCCGTGGGGATTGTTAGTCTCTCACGTCATCACCCTCATGACTCCAAGATACCGAGAGGTCTTGGAGAGGGATGGCAGGAGTTTGGAGTCGTACGAAGAGCTCCATAAGAGGGTTATGGCTGTGGACTTCCCAAGGGAGATGGTCCACCCGATAGGACGTGAAGACCGTCCCGAACGAGGTCCAGTACCTCACAGGACGACAGGTAACCCAGGGAGGCCCCAAGAGGGCCAACCTAGGAGGCTTTCCTGTTATCGGTGTGGGGGTAACCACCTCCAACGCCAGTGTAGGCGGCCCGCCCCACCACAGGGCCCTCATAACAACCAGTCGTGGCGGGGAAACGCCGAGCGCCCAGGCCAACGCGATTCCCCTGGTGCTCCGGCCCCCGGCCAGTAATAGGTCGGGAGAGGGAAGGGACTGAGGGACCCCAGCGGCCGGGTCCTCAGTCGGAGTGGAGGAGGAACACGGAGAGCCGCGAAGAGGGAAGTGCTGAAAGATTAACTACAGGGGGAGTGTGTCAGGTGTGTCACGGAGGGAGGTTAGCTGAGAGTCATGACCTCCCAAGGGTACGTGTGATTCTACGGGGGGAGGACCACGTAGCTCTCATTGACACAGCCTCTTCGCACAATTTAATAACGAGGGCACTACTTGGGACGAGAGACGTGGATGAACGGCTCAAAACAACCCTAAGGTTAGCAGATGGGGCCGTCACCATGGAATCTAGGGGTAGGGTGACCATGGATCTGGGAATCCAAGGTCAAATAATCCCTACCGAGTTCCTTGTAGTAGATGGCCTAAGAGAGGACATCCTCTTAGGCATAAACTGGTTGACAAACCAAGGGGCGGTAGTCGACCTATATAGGGGATGTCTCCATTTTGGGAGGGTCGAGAGATCCACCACGCACCTCCTTCCTCAGAGGAGGAGGGCTCTTTCGGAAGTGACACTTCCAGACATACCGTCAGAATTAAATAACGAGGGTGCGTCGTCACTGAAAACTCTGTTAGAGGAGTTTAAGGAGGTATTTGCTCCTTATGCAGGTCCGGCACTGTTACCGGAGTATAAAATCCGCCTAACGGATAATCGGCCAATTAAATTACCGCCCTACCGCTTATCGGATATTAAAAAGAAACATTTATATGCCCAACTCGAAGGCATGCTTGCGGATGGGGTTATAGAAGCCAGCCGATCTCCTTATTCGTTCCCCATCGTAATGGCTCCGAAGAAGGGGAAGGACGAATACCGGTTCTGCGTGGACTTCCGGAGGTTGAACGAGGTCACGGAGGAGGAATTATCCCCTCTGCCCGTTATCCAAGAGACCCTGAAGGACCTGGGAGGTGCTAAGGTATTCTCTACCCTTGACCTTCAACGGGGCTATTGGCAAGTGAAACTCAACGAGGAGTCCCGGAAGTACACTGCCTTTAGTACCGGAGACGGGGCCACCTTCCAGTTTCGAGTCCTTCCGTTCGGACTTCGAGGAGCCCCGGGGCACTTCCAGAAGGCTATGTGTCAAGAAGTTTTGGCAGGATATCTTAGAGATTTCTGTCTAGTTTATCTCGACGACATAATTGTTTATTCGCCGGATATCCGGACGCATATTTACCATTTGCGGTTAGTGCTAGAGCGCCTGCAACAATATAAATTACGGTGCGCAGCCGACAAATGTACTCTAGTCGCATCGAAATTGAATTACTTAGGTCATGTCGTCACACAAGGGGGCAACCAGCCTCAACAGGTACATGAGCTATCGATAGTCGATACACCCGTACCTACCACAAGAAAGAAGCTGCGTGCGTTTATCGGTTTAGCCAACTGGCTCCGCGAGTACGTTCCAAATTTTGCGCAAATGGCCTCCCCACTGACGGATCTGTTAAGTACAAAGAAACCGTTTAAATGGAACGCAGAAGCGGACACCGCTATGAGGCGAATCAAGGAGGAGCTCTCGAAACCTCTGGCCCTATGTCGGCCAGACTTTAGTAGAAAATTTATTCTCCAGACCGACGCAAGCAAGGTAGGCGTGGCGGCGGTGTTATACCACGAGCGTCCCGACGGTGGACGCGATGTAATATCCTACGCTAGTTCGAGATTCTCCGCCACTGAACAAAGGTGGCACTCGAACGAGCAGGAAGCCTATGCTGCCGTATGGGGGATACGTAGGTACCGTCACTTTTTAGAGGCCGCGCCGTTCACTCTGCGCACAGATAATAAGGCCCTCACTTGGTTACATAACGCCAAGGATGAGCGGGCAAAGCTAACTCGCTGGGCATTGTTACTGCAAGAATTCAATTTCACAGTAGAACATTGCCCCGGACAGTATAACGAACTCCCGGACTACCTCTCGAGAGGGCCGCATGGGGCCCCCGAAGGGGAAGTCGGAGGAATCGAACGAGCTATGTACCCCGATGTACGACAAGAGGGTTGGAAGACTGAGAAGGAGGTCCCTCAGGTTATGCAGATCGACGCCTCACCACATGATAGCGACGTCGCGCAGGGTTCGTTAGCAGCCACAGTCAGGGGTGCTCAACGAGCAGACGCGAACCTCTGCAGACTACTAGAGTATGTAGAGAGGTCTGAACGTAATCCACAAGAGGTAGATATCAGGGGTAGACAACTGTTAGCGATCTATACAGTGAGAGAAGGCACCTTATATCGGAAAGGGGCTAGCGAGCAGGACGTCAGATTAATAGTGCCCCGATTTTTGATATCCAAAGTGATGAGAGCCTATCACGATGCTCCGCTTGTGGGTCACCCTGGAGAGCGAGAAACGTTACGAGCAATCCAACAATTTTTCGTGTGGAAAGGTATGGGGAATGATGTACGCCGGCACGTGAAGAATTGCTTGATTTGCGCCAGAGCACGGGGACGGGCCCCACGGACAAAAGCGTCGTTAGGGACTATAAGGGCCCAACATCCTTTTGAAATCGTGGCCCTGGATTTAATGGGGAAATATCCTAGAACTGCAAAGGGGAACCGGGAAATTCTCACTGTTACAGACGTCTATACAAAGTGGGTAGAAGCTTTTCCAATGAAGACTGGGCGAGCTCCTCAGATAGTAAACTTGCTCGAGACACAGATATTCGCGCGGTATGGTTATCCCAGGGCTCTCATAACAGACAACGCCTCGTGTTTCAGACATCATGCTTGGAAAGCAGCTATCGCCCGCTGGCAATGTAAACACTGGACGACTGCCGTATTTCATCCTTCGGGGAACGCAGCGGAGAGGAAAAATCAGGATTTGAAGAAATCGCTGCGTATCAAGCTGTTAGATAAGCCGCACAATAAATGGGAAGATTACTTGGGGGAAATAACGGGAGCCTTACGGAGGAGGCGAAACGATGCTACTGGAGTAACCCCAAGCAAAGCGCTCCTTGGCTATGACGCCAGAAGGCCTGGGGAATGGGAGCTGATAGGTACAGGCTCCCCTGGCGAGTGTCCGTGGGATAGAGAAGAGTTGGATAAATGTATACGCGAAAATCAGGCGAAATACTGTGAAAAGTACGCCTCGCAGGAGGTGCCGGAACTAAAATATGCCACTGGCGACGCGGTGATGACCCGTGAGCATAGATTATCAAACCAGGAAGCGGGAGTACATGCAGGTTTCGCACCAAGATGGGACGGGCCGCACCACATACTCATGGCTGCCGGCAATAATAGGGTGTTTTGGGTAAGTAGGCGCGGTAAGGCCGTCAAATATCACGTGGATGACCTCATCCCGGCGCCGGGACGCTGCAGGGGCGACACACCGACGGTACAAGTCACGGAAGGGTGACAGGCCAAGCTGAAGGGACTTGAGAAGCAATTGCTGTGGAGGGACGGCCTTAGAATATCTTTCCTACTCCGTTTGACGTTTGGAGTATTCCGTAAGAGGCGGATAAGAAGTGAAACGTCGGGGTGTAAATAGAGTAGGTATCGCCGGGGAGAAACGGTTGAAAACTGTTTTCGAGTGTCTTCGAAAATGCGAGAGATCGGCAAACGGCACACATGTATGTAAATATTTGTAAATAGCATAGAGCTTAGGTAAATTACGATATAAGTAGGTACACTTAGCGATTTCAATGTACTTTATTTTTATCTCTAAAAGTATTTAGAATAATTACTTCGAAGTTTAGTTCGTAAGTAGAGTTTTCCCTAATTTTGTTATATGATTGTTTGTTCTAATCTTATTATTTTGAGGGAATGTTATGTAAACGTAGGAGTAAATGAGGCGACGGACAGATGTATGAATAGCGACAAAGAACGGGGTTAGGTATGTCTGAGAAGGGCGGGGCCGTAAGTCGGCAATTTGAACTAGAGGGATGGCAGGTAGTTTTTTTTATGAGTAGGGACGCGAAAGTGTTGGTCAGACAATAGAGAAAGGAGCGCGCGCGCGCTGAATGGTCGGTCGGTGGACAATGAGGGGTGGTCTGTTGAGACTTGCCGAGATGGTAAACAATAGCGGCTAACGAAATGAGTCGGATCGACCATATGGTATTTGAGAAAGAAGCGGATAGGTAGATTGGGGTGACGTTACGGGGTTAGACTAGGCATTTGGGGACAAGTAGGAAATGTTCTAGCATTCGGCTTTTAAAAATCGTAAGGAACTGATGGCAAAGGACATACAGCGCAGAAAGCTGGAATGTCCTGATATAATAAGGGTGTTATGATCAAGCCTTAGGGAATTTCGATGGGAGGACGAACTGTCAAGTATGCTATCTGGGGAGGGACAGAAGGGTGAAAAAAAAAGCCCCGACGTACTAAGGGCGGTCGTCGGTCTACCTCTAGGTAGTATTGTTGACAATTAGGTTCGAGTAGAGAAGGTGATGGTTGTTCTGGGAAAGTTAATGTGGAAAAGGTTCTCCACATTTTGGCATTCGAGGGTGAATGACCCGGGCCCCAGACAGGTCCAGTTTAGGAGTTACAGTATAGTATAATTAGGATTTCTTTTTTTTTATGTTTAGGTAAAGCTTTAGATTAGGCCAGGTATGACTCACAAACAATTAATTAAAGAATTAAAACATAAATAAGTTTATAAATAAGGGATATTTTTTTTGTTTGTATAATAATCATGTTTCAGTTTTTAAAGTTTTCATTCTATTTTTTTTTTTTTTATGGAAAAAAGCACATATTATGTAACTATTGTAAGTCTTTAAGTAAGCCCACTTAGATATCGAGAGATATGTTATTTTAGTAGGTATTATACTCATGTTTGCGTTTTAATAATAACATTTCAATTTTTTTTTTAATCATTAAACAAATGTATGGTCACTATTGTAAGTCTTTATGCAAGCTCACTTAGATATTGTAATAAAAAAATATGAGACTTTGTTTTGCGTGATAAAAGCTAGGAACCTGCTTATTTTTTTTTGCTCTTATTGTTACCATGTCCGTAGTTTTAAGAATAAAATTTAAATATTACATTTTTTTGTGGATAGACACACCCACTTAGATAATTTTATTCACGATAAAAATAAATAATAATAAACTTAATAATAGATTACCTATTGTATTTTAGTATTTAAAAAGATAATTGTTATGTTCTGTGCATACATTGAAATAAGGTGATAAATTGTTGAAAGGGGGAATATCTTTTTTTTTTTTTGTATTCATTCAGTAATGGCAGTAAGATACTGCGTGATTATGTTCCTATGGACCATAAATAATAGTAATAATACCAGTGAAATACCCCCATTCAATTTTGTTTTCTTTCTGTCTTTATAAGTAAAATACTAAATGTCCCATATTGTCATTACCATTATTATATGTATTGCTATGTTTGTTGGTAAAATAGTACCTTTTCATGAAGTTATGATATTACGTTGGTAATTTTTTTTTTTTTTTTTATTTAAATGTGTTAAAATTTGGGTAAATTGAACAATTAAAATGTGGGATGAGATGTATTGAAAATGATATATTATGGGAAATATTGAAGTTAGGATATAACCTGGTAGTAATTAGTTTAAATGGGTTAAATTTTGTAAATTGAACAATTAAATGATGTGAGATGTATTGATGATGTAATATTGATAAGATGTATCGAAATAATAATATATGATGAAAAATGTACGCCTTAGATTGATTTGTCTAAGATATGTAGGGACGCGATGGAACTAGTTATGTAATTGATGGGGTAAATAGTTATTCATAGTAGTGTAATTATCGAAATTCTTTTTGTTTTGGATTCCAGTATCTTACAATAACAATTTGTAAAGTAAAGATAAACCATACATTCATTTAACCCAGGTTATGAAGGGGGATGTAAAATTTGAACGATGTGAAATATTGGTTTTGTTTATTTTTTTTTATTTGTTGTTTTAAGGTAGTGTACCTATATTTGTATGATGTTGTTGTACCTTATTGTTAAGAATGTATTGTAATGGTTATCTGCATATCATAGAGAAGGGAAGCATGGGTTGGACTTTGGGGAAATTGCGGACTATGTTCAGGGGATAAGATGACATCTTAACTAATACCACTCAGTAGTCAGGTTCCGTCTTTACGTACGACTGCTGAAGAAAAATACCGAAGGAAAAAGACGGTGGCGCCTAAAAATACCGGGTCCTCGAACGTATGTCGGGAATTTTCGGAAATGTAGAGGAAGCACTGAATTTTTATCAACTAAGTAGTGGGGAGTTGATATGACCCAAGTAGGGAGGCATGTAGTGATAAAAATTCATTACTGCAAAAGTGATTAGATTTGTCTAGTAAGGGACAATGTGTGGGGTCTGCCAAGAGACCGAACGTGGGAACAGGAAACAGCTTCGCAAAATACCGGGTTCGGAGGGACATTAATAACAATTAGTGCCATTTTTAATAGATTTTGAAACCCAATAGTTGAATTTTTTTTGTAGGGATTTGGAACTCTGATTTTGAGACTCATAAATAAAAGCTTAAATAAACACCCGAGTTAGCCTGAAATTTAAAAAGCAAGACAAAAGACGTTCGGAGAATTCTGATGGGTCGTAGAAATGTCGCACGTGTGACCCAAGCCATCAAATAGTCAGTGGCGTCCGTTTTCACGACTCTGTAGAAAATTGGGGGGAGTTTAGACGAAACATACAAAACAATACAAAACTACCAATTTAAAGATCGTCTAATGAGGGTTCCTTACAAACGCGGGACGCCTAAGATCCATAGTTGTTCACAGTCACCAGAAGGAGGGAGAATAATGCGATTTACTCGGTTGAATTGCAAAATTCGGTTAATCACTAGAAAATGTAGAATCGAACTCAAATAATGCACGTATAGAGGAAAGAAATTAATGTAATACGGAATTAACAAAGGAATTAAACTGGAAATTTTGTAACATTTTGCGCGAAAGTTTTGATTGAAAAATAATATAAATATAGCGAAACAGACTACCATTCCACGCCACTGGCGGGGTGTGGTCACTTAACGACCCAGGGCTATTGATCAATTGATTTATAGATCTTTCTGTGAATCGAGGGTGGCTACCCAGGGACGGTGTTAGTCTCCAGAAAGTGAACGCTGTCCAAGATTGGGGAGCGAATTTAGGTAAATCCGCGAGTCAAATAAAAATTAGCTAGGGAAAAAGGGTTGAAACGTAACGATAATTTAACGTCGTTTTCCATTATGGTGAAATACAAATGGTTGCTAGCGTAGAGTTTAGGAAACTATAAGAGGGGATGGATGTTGGAGAAATTGAAAAGCAGAGGGACTCAAGGTTAGAAGAAAAGAGGAAACGCACCCATTTAGTATTCGACGAATATAAGAACAAAAAGAAAAAAAAAATAGAATTTAGACATTTTAATTTCTTGTTTTCTTAACACCCTTCGCTACAGCGGTGGTGGGTGTGTACCTGAAGAGGGCCCTGGAAGGTACGAAATTGAACCGAGGAGTAGGGTGTGAGATCAGGATTGGGTGAGAGGAGTCCACGTGGACCCAAACGGGCAGTCTCCAGAATTGATTGGTCTTTTGAGACAAATTTGAATGATCGGGGGAGTTTCACGGGGGTGGTGGCTAGTTGTCTTAGGAAGGGAGAAGATATAATCTCGTGCACGGGGGTTGACAAGGGTTGATTGCTACGATCTCCTCCGAGAGAGATTGTTACGGGTTGTTGATTGCTACGATCTCCTCCGAGAGAGGTAGTTACGGTTGATAGGTACGATCTCCTCCGAGAGAGGTTGTTACGAGTTGGTTGTTGTTATCGAAGATCGTATCGAGTTGTTTGTTATCGGGAAATTGAACGGGCGAGCCGACAGTTACGAACCCTTGGGGTACGAAAGAATTAGTTACGTAAAAAATTCTTTCACGCGAACTTACGAACCTGTCGTGCGGCGGGAGTTTAAAAGTGACTTTTCTGGAGGGAATCATGTTATATCTCCGACGTGGAGAGGAGATAAATTCTCCATGAGTCGTGCGCGTAAGACATAGTTCGCGAGTAAAGTGAAAAAAATAATAATCAGGGCATCTACACATAGCCATATTCAGTGGGCGAATTTGGTTCACCATCTCCACTAAATTCTAAATTTACTTATTAATATCTATTCAAAGTTTTCAACAAGACAATATATTTTGGTGGCTAAAGAATTTCTACCAGACAGACATATTATTTTTATTTTTGGCATTATAATTAATAAATTGTGCAACGGGATCATCTCGATAAATAAACGACTAAGTAAACAGTTTCTGATAATAATAAAGTGTGTACGGTGTGTGTGATAATCCAAGGGAATTACTCGACGGGAATACTCAGCACTCAGGAGGCCCATTCAATGTATGTACCTTTTTTTTAAATCTTCATCAACGGCCTGGGAATTCACTTCAAGAGATTTAGGGAAGTCAGGGCTGCAGAAACCAACGATTCCGAGCGAATCGACCGGAACCAATATATATTGGTTTACTAAAATGTACCATGTCCGATGTAAGCTTGTTTATGTAGATCTTATATTCTGAAAACCCGTATGCAACCCTTTGATCGGGTTCAACTGTCTCTAGTTTTTTTTGTTTTTTTTGCCAATTATTTCTCTTTATATAATAAGTATATTGTTCATTGCCTTTTAATGTAGGTTCTCTCGGTTAATGTAATTTTCTTTAATTTTTTTTTGTGTTTTTTGTGTATGTGTTCTTTCACATTTTCTTTATTGTTTCTGTACATTTTTTTTTTTGGTGTTTTTATATTTATGAATTAAATTGAGTCATACCTAAATTAGAGTTTTGAGTTTGAGTAGATTAGTAACCCTACCCCTGGGCTCTGTTTGGTAAATCTTGAGTACCTAGACTGGTGGAGCCAGAGAGAGATACCTCCGAAGACCTGATGGAATTTGTAGATAGCCGACCCCTGACCTCGCTGGACAGATAAGTGAGCTAGCCGAGGCCTGAGGGAGTTGAGATAGCCAGCGAGGCGGAAGGGGCGGCGTATCAACCATCACTATGGTTTGTGCATGTGTGGTGTGTGTGTGCCGCCAATTATACATTACTAGCTTTCCCGACAGACGTCCTGTCAGTAGTCCTTACTATTAATATTCATTTCAAATTTGTAATTTATACAAAAATACCTACGTTTAAATATGTTTGAATATTCATTACTGATGTTCGATTTTTGAATGGAACAAACCACCACGGGCTTTCGACCGACTTCTACTGTTGTTTCGAAGGCTGGCTTAGTGTGATCACTTTACGTTAACAACGTTCGCCATTAGGTGGTTTTGAGTCTCCGAAACTCCTAATCATGAGAATTCTCGACATGTTCAACATGTCGAAAAATCCCATGTATGCAACAAATAGATATAATAATTAATGAAAATAGAGATAAAAGTTGGAAATTATTGAGAACAAGAGAGCAACCAAATTTAAAGACTGCGACTGCTGTCATGTATTTGGCGCCAGGGTATGACTATATCCATTTTTGTTAATGTCTCATATTTATTGCCTATTGGCTCTGTTGGTACACAACGTTTTAATTATGTCTAGATTCTTGTGACCCTTTTTCAGGACTAGATCTTAAAGAACTATCTAACGAGTTTTGAAACTCAATGGTTGTCAGGTAAATAAAAATAGTGTTGTTATGGAATTTTCATACATGGCGTTGGCGACGCAGCGAATCTGTTCCATACTAACTTTAATATTATATTTTAAATTATATCTTATCCATTGTTCAACTTTTTAACAGTTATTCTGTTATCCGGAGCGGAGAAGAATCCAATAAATCAAACATCGAAAGAATCTGTTCAGCCAATCTCGAGTTATAAGTGTTCGAACTAACCCGACTTTCATTTACATTATAGATATTTTCATATCTATAATATGTTTGATATTGGGAATGTGCGAAATTTTCTAGTGGTAGATGTGCTCGGTGTGGACTTCAGATCATGAGATCTATTCCCGGTCGGGTCAGAGTTCCCAATAGGCTACCTTGGTTGGTGAAATACCTCATTCAGACTTTTTTTACAAGGCATTATTACCCCAAAAAGACAGCTTCCAGACAGGCAAGTGGGAGGCCTGATAGAAGTTTACCTTCCAGGAGGTTACAGGCCACAGGGCCTAAAATCATGATCTAAAAGTTTATACCAACAAGCAAATGTGATTAAATATACACATAAAACCGACCTCAGTAGCCTAGTGGTAGAGGCTTGGACTAGAGATCACTAGGTTTTGGGTTCGATTTCTGGTCAGATCAGAGTATTTCAAGGTGTTTTTTCACTTGAAATTTCTACCCGGGGTTGGCCTGTCTCAGATTGGACGGGACCGGTTGACTGGAAAAAAATTACCTCAGGAAATAAGTTCCGCCGGCTATACTGACATCTTTGTATAGAAAAGTGTTATTATATTATTATGTTTGAGGTTATTATGCTTCAGGGAGGTTTCGCACATCAGTAGCTATAAGGTGACACTTGCTAAAATCCAAAATTAAATTCATTGATGCAATGCATTTGAAAAACAAACAAAAAATACTTTTTATTTAGCTGACTTGACTTTAACTAAAAAAAAAAATTTAATAGCTTGGCTTGGCTAATCATTTACAGGGTCTTAAATCTCTTCTACGTTCCACAGAAGAAGAAAAAACACGCGCATCATTATCATGGCCTTTCCTGCTCCATAAACCGTTTCCACTTCAGCTGTTGTTCTCTTCCAAGTTTTTCATTCTGAACGGTCTATTTTCGTCTTCGGTTTCATATAGCCATCTCAACTAGGGTCTATTCTACACCTACGATCATCTGGACAGGTGCTAGGGATCAATTCAAACATTCCATCACTTGTATGAACTGTGCAATATCGGTTTTGTCCTATAGTTAGTGCCCGTAGATTGTAACACAGGTAGGTATTCTACTTTATCATTCATAACTTTAAAGTTGTTGCGTAGTATTTTTTAGAGATGAAACGGATATCCGGCAACTATCCGGAATCCGGCCTATCCGGCTTCGAAAATGCTATCCAGCCGAACACCGGATAGTTAAAAAAAGATGTGTTTGGATAACTAATTGATTTATTTAGTAAGCATCACTTAAGAAATACACCGTGTAATCACAAGAAAAATTCTACAACTTAGAAAATTGATTAGCAAACATACTGCAATAAGGGTAAATTATGGAGAATGAACACTTATTTCTTTATATAGAGGTAGCAAGCGGCTTCGCTTGTCTCCGTAAATAAGGAAAGTTTAATAAAAATACGTTTCATCATATTATATTATCCTGCTGGAAGATACAGATAGATTCCGCGATTTTTGGAACAATAACGTTCCGGCAACGGAGTCAGTCCAATTGGTATATTATGCTGCCTACGTAAGCGTAAAGGGAGTTTGGATTGGATTGGATATTAAGGAAGCCGTAAACCTAAACAGATTGGGAACCTCTGCACTAATGCTATTTTGGCTACGACCTTGGTTCTGAGGGTAAAAGTTAAAAATCTAAACGCTATAATCACAGGAAAAAATATTATCACACCACACTAATGCGGTTGATGGTTTTTTTCGACAATATTCCCAATGATCCCATATGGATATAGCAAACAATCATAAACATACGCCGGATATCCGGCAAAAAAGCTATCCGTTTCATCTCTAGTATTTTTTCTTTAAAAACATTATCAGGCTGTTTTCTTGTTAACATCAAGCTTAGACCCTTATTTTGTAGATAATGCTTACGTTCATCAAAACGTACACAGTTACAAGACACACTTAGAGTAAATGTAATTCGCAATATCTAAATGCCACCTGACAGGAAAACAACTAACCACGTTTGACAATGTCCGTGTGCCATCGTAGGAGAATGTTCATACCCACTAGGGGAGGAACTGGAGGAAGACTTTGTTCAAATGTAGACAGCAACTGATGGGCAAACCGCAGAGCTTCCTGCGACCTCTACCTCTAGGCTTATATTGAATGTCGCTTTACATTATAAAGTAATTTTTTTCTTACATTATTTTAGCTCTTTAATAGCAGCTGTTGAGAGGTATAGCTTCACGTATATCATAATTCCGAGTTCACTCTCTTTCTTGCGCAGGAGTTGGCCGTCTGCGTGGTACTTTTGCATAAAATCGATTTTCACCCCGTGGCACGGATTATTAAAATAATTATCTAGGCATGTGTGTGTACAGCATGTTTGGGTCGCTCACCCCTCGTGTATTATTCACGGACACACTCCCCCCGTTCACCACTCGGGTGCACCTAGCTCTTTCACAATATTATAGTTCATAGTGCAGGGCTTTTTAGTGTTGTTAAAATTTTCGTTCGGTCGAGTTTTCGTGTCGGAGGACTTGTCGTCCAAAGTTTTTAATGCGATTAATTATCTTAAATAATTTATCATTAATGTGTATTACTTAAAGCCGATGGTGATTATCGTATTAAAACTATAAAAAATAGATAAAATGACAATATTAGCTGTTTACGGGTATGTGCCTTACCTACCTATTTGTTTTATATTTTCGTAAACAAAATAAATGTGTCTTTAATGTGGAACTTAATGCTTAGAGCATTCTCTAATAATTGTATAGTCCTGACCAATTTCAGACAGGCTTTCAAATCTATTTAAGACTACCTATAGAGTGAAAAACACAAAACACCTGATCAGGAATCGAACATGTACCTCTTGGGCAGAAATCTCTAGCCTAGACACTTAAGACACAGAGGTCGGCTAAGGAAATTGTTTTTTATAACACAGTAATACTAGATGATCTTTTTTGTATCACCTAGGTACTTAATTTTCAGTCATAGGCAAACAATGATGATCCCTGTTTGTAAATTATTCGAATATTTTGGAATCAGAATTAGCCAATTCGGTCTAGTCGTTCTCGAGTTTCAGCGAGACAGGCACAACTAATTCTATTTATAGGTATATTATATTACGAGTATTTAACTTTCTTCAAGTCAGCTTGTTTTTCCTTTGATAGGATACTGACAATAGTTTGGACTCAAAATATTTCTTTAATGCCTCACCTACTGAATATATTATTTTAAATCCGTATGTGTGTCACTAACAGCCAGCTATATTATTTGATTGAATACATAATGTACTTTGTTTTTATGATGTAATGTACTGTATATGATTAAGGGATTAATTTAATAAATGAATACGTCTGTCGACGAATCCTTACGACTGTTTATAGTTGGATTTTATCGTTTTGATATTCTCAGTAGTACAAATGTAAGCCTATAAATCGTATCACAGTTGTGTATTTTATTGATATTCCAACAGCTTTCAGAAGACGTCGAAAGTCTCCTTGCCTTTGCTCTAACCTACTGCCGATATTCCGGATATATTAGTGCAAGAGTAGGAAGAAGGTTGAGTTGTCAGCCCCGATGGCCTGCTCTGAACCCTGTTCTAACAATTCCTTGTGTCCTTGTGTAGGTTCTCCAGACGGGAAGTGGATGAACAGGTGGCGGAGTACCGCGTGAAGTTGATGGATGGAGACCACCTGGACAAAACAACCAAGGGAGAACTGGGGAAAACCAAGTGAGTATCGATTGCATTACTACATTTTTTGTGTTGTTGGAATACATCCAACGGGGTCACTAGGGGCAGTG
Source organism: Mystacides longicornis (assembly GCA_963576905.1). NCBI lineage: Eukaryota > Metazoa > Arthropoda > Insecta > Trichoptera > Leptoceridae > Mystacides > Mystacides longicornis. Next base: position 12,110,925 of record OY756433.1, on the reverse strand, counting down.
CAGTGTACTTTATTACTTCATTATTTTGCTTTTCTCTTCCTGAAATTCATTATCTACGTGGACTTTCTCATCACCAAAACATTGCGTATTTTTCGTACAAATGTTCCTATTTACCTTTTTGATGTCTACGATTGATTTTTGTGTGATGACGATGCCGATGACGATGAAACGTAATTTTTAAATATTAAATTATTACTAAAAACTTATTAAATTAGGTACGGGCGCAAGCAGGGATTAACAAAGGAATATAAACTCTGAACTATCTTTTTGAAACGGCGAACCAATGATGTATTTAAAACACTTTGCTTAAGTTGGATTAGTTTTGTAGTTCTATTATTGAAAGGTATATTTATCCACTTCAATTGATTTGTTTTTGAGATAACCTGATTAGGTGTGAATTCTAAATATAAATCAGCTGTGAACTTGTTTCCAAAAGCGTGCGTTTTAATCTCAATACAGATACTGTTTTTTTTTTATCTAATCTCAAGATATTCTAATGTCGTGTACGGTGCAGCACTAATGCATTATTATGTTCATCGGTCTCTCTGCTGAGGATCTGGATCATCACTACTCCACCCGATCCCATTTCTACCTGCATTATTCAACCTGATGTTTCCATCACGCAAGTTGCTCGATCACATCGGACTCGTATATGGTTTAATCCAGGTCCTAGTGGCCGAAGCCTTTTCTGACATAAAACAACCTCTACAAGTGTCTCTAATCAAGACACCATAAGTTATGTCTCTGACAGAAGTTGGACTTATTTGCTCTAATTTCAATCACCGAAAGAAGAGTCATTTGCGCGATCAAGGTTTCCGCGTTGTTTTAAAAATATGATCAAGGTTTTTGAAGGTAATCTTGGTGGTTAGTGTAACTATTCGTCATTCCATTTTCTTATCCACAATAATTGTTGTAGCTCTTTATGTCATTAGGTTGGTTTGCGATTTTCGGTTTTAATCGTGCCCTGGTGGTGGAAAGAGATGCTAAAACAACATGTAGGTATGTCTTGTTGTTCAATCCCATTTATCTTTGTACAAATATCGCACTGTTTGCTCAGAAGTATTCGCCTCAGCCAAAGTGGCGTCATAGCTAATTACAGGTTGTTTGTCATTGTTCCACAACCCCAGCACTCTTCCATTGCCTTATCCTATATATTTTTTTAAATGGAGCGAGAACAGCACTGTGGTGAGTACTTAATGCAAGCCTATATTGCGACTAAGCCTACGCTTATTTTCACATCTGCATTTTTGTCCTCGACTGTCGTTCCTAGTTCGGTCTATCCAACCCCTTTTCCTTTCACTCGGGAGTACAGTCGTAACTGCGTCAAATATTCGTTTTCTCTCCTATCGCGTCTCTCGCAAGATATCCAGAATTTTAAAGTTAGATCCTCACAACTACTGTATTACGGTCTTGAATACCTAGTTTTGGACGTTGCTAGACTTTGAGTATCCAGTAGTAATAAAAGAATAGGTTGTGTTGTCTAGACTATGTGTTGATGATGCGTTGAATTTTTGGCCTAAAACTAAACCCTTAAAGTTAAATTATTTTTTACATATTACAAGTAAATTTTATATTAATCATGTCGTTTTTAACTATGCTGTGAGAAGCTGACCTAGATAGTTGACTGTTAGCTTTCTTTTTTCTACGTTTGTTCTTTCGCATGAGAGTTCTACATAAACATCAGAAACAAGTATATAAAGTCTTATAGTTCAGTATAATAAGGCTCTTGGCGTAATCTGGATGCTTTCGTGGTGAAACGAATAGAGGTCGGCAGGGATGTGATGGTTACCTACATCTAAACGTAAATGGCATATTGTACTTACTTGGCATTTGCGGTCACCCTCACCTTTGCAAGCATTTCATATTTGCATCTACCTCTTTCATTTGCGAGACTTGAATGAGTAAAAATTTCGAGATTACTAATTCCTCCATTTAGCTGCAATCTGACTTTCGCTTTATCGCTTCCGGTTTCAAAATAAAGTATACTTCCTCGGGAACCTTCCTAGCTGAACGTTAGGTATTATTACCCTAAATTACCTTTATTTATTTTGCAAAAGGAAGTTTGTGTTTTTCAATCAAGGAAAGTTCCCTAAATGCAGTTTGTCTATTCTATTGAAATGAAATGATAGACAAGCAGTTAGATACTTATCATTTAAGATCTAGTCTTTTGAAAACGATACAAGAATCCATAAAAATATAATGTTTATTAATTTTTCCGTTCTCATAGTGCCCTCTTTTTTTCTTTTCCTCGCTGTATCGAGTAACGTTCATGACGCAACTTTTATTTCTATTATACGAGTTCCGGCCTTTACTTAAAGCTTTCTTTGTAGTTCTTATACATAAGTATTCGTATTTAGATTCGAGATTTCCTAAGTCATCTTGTTCATTTTCATCGATCTTCATTCTTCATATCCATACCACGTTCTTTTCTTATACTTTCATTTCTGACCGACCATACAGCACAATCGCGGTACTCTCAACCCTTTCGAAGAAATTTTCTTCTACGGTTTTTAATGAACTATCAGCAAATATTTAATGATATTTTTTTATAGTTTGGTATCTGCATACGTTTTCAAAACGTCAATACTGATTACGCTTCTGAAAGGTTTTATTTTTACTAGTGATTCTTTAATCTCTGGATGATTCTAACATTCTTCGGATCTAAAACGAAATGTTGGTATGCCGGGATGCGAAATTGGTAATGCGCCCTCTCGTTTAGTAACCAGGGGGTGTGCAGGGGGAAGAAGAGGTGTGAGGGAGGCTCGTATTGATCCGTCGGTTCTCCGGACCGGCGAGGGGAGAGGGACTACCCCTTGAGTGCCAGGGTTACCAAAATGTGTCGTATTGCATAAATACCAGTTATTACCCGTCCTGCTTTACAAAAAATTGCTCTATTTTACTGAATATTTGCTAAATTCTAAGCTTTATAGATATATTTTTTTTTATCTAACATTACCACAAGTTAGTCCATATTCTAATTCTAATTTTCAGTGATGCTTAAAATCTAACGTAAAGGCTGCGATTTATATGCCTGATGCGATGGCATATTAAAATATGTACAATGTACTTAACTGTCAATTTCTACACTTATTTACTTCGTAAGGATACTTTTCTATTTTTGCACATGGTAACCTTTTGCAATTCACGGTTACCTAACCTTTCTAATGAAATTCAATACTGTTCCTAAGATTCGTAGTATGTGTTTCTGTTTATTAGGTATATTTAACGCAATTTATAATTTTTCGCACAGTTGCACGGAAAACACGGTGCACGGTGCGTCGGCACATTCCACTTCTATTTAGTTCTCCAAATTTTCTTTAAAAAAATATTGTTTGTTTTTTCGTTTTGACAACGATTGCGTGATATTAGGTACCTATTCTCTATTATACCTACTGGTTTTCCACTTCGTGCGTAATTAGACGCCTGAATGTATGCAAAGTACATATCATGTTTTGTATGGAATTTTTCATCAAGCAGTTTACATAAAACCATTATTAGGTACATCCTCCGTGCTGGTAAAATAATTGCCAGATTTTTTGTTTTAATTGAGATAAGTTTCTTCCAATGTTGGCACCCCTGCACACATGTTTGCTCTCATGGCGTCAGCTTTTCCACTTCGCCGCCGCACTTCCTGTTTTTCATCCAGTTTCCTTCCATCCTCCGCGATGCCGCTGATGATAGACGGAGGATAATTGCGATACTTTTTCAATCATATAATCGCTCCTCTAAATATTTTTTCTATCAAAATGTGAACTTTCATAAAATCGTATAAAACAGTCTTCCATGAACGTAATTATTTAAGTGATTTTTTATTATCGATTGTGAGTTTAAAAATGTAGTAACATAGAGTGGAACCCAACAAAATCAAATATGTCTTCCAAAAAGTGACCGCAGGGTTCTGGGTTCTTATTTCGTGTTGCTGTGTAACTTGTCTTCCATAGTGTTAATGATTAGTATTAAGGAAATTACTTTTATTATACACTTGTCAACATAAGTCTTCCTATAGTCTCTGTTGAGAGATATGCTTTGTCAGGGTGGTAATATCAATAAGAATGGCGTTATGAAAAGGGACATTCCAGATGAGAGAGTCTTGTTTGGCAGATTATGGAGAGGCACTTTTCAAGCTGTTTTTGCTGAAAGAAATTCTCGTTATCGCAGAGCACTTTTAGCGGAAAAGGCAAAGCAAAATAAAAATCTCCGATATAACAGATCGCATCCAACACCACAAAACAAACATTCCTCGCAGAACTTGACAGACATTCAAAGAACTTCTTGTGATATCCCCAAACATTTTAACTGTGAAGAGAGATCACTGATAAATAATATGGACAACCATAGAAATATAGAACCTTTCAATGTGAACGATGGTATATCCTCTCCAGATTTGAGAAACATTATTGCTAAAATGCAGCACAGACCTTGCTGTTGCCACTGTAACTGCTTATCCCATCACCCTCACGTGTCTTCGCAGCAAGACGTTGATAACTTGCAGATTTATTTTGCCAATAGCGGGCAACAAAAGGCCATGAGGTCTGTGATTAGGTGATAAAAACACCCAGAGACATTTTTTAAAATTTTGTTTCGTAATCTAAAAAAACGTACTAATATCTAATTATTGTTTGTAAATTTTTCAGTATTCGTGAAACACATCAGCTAGCGGAGGCGCAACAGGAAAAAAATGCGAAATTACGCGAGGCGTTTGGTATTTCGTCCGATTTTGTCGAAGGAAGTAGCTTGAAGTCTGGCTCTAAGCAGAATTCCTCGGGTGTGCAGCAGCAATATATGCCAGTGAGAACGCCTACGCCAGAGCCACCTGCTAAAAAGAAAAAACACCGGCATTCAAGGTTTTTGTAATAATTTATTATTAATCATAAATTCTATCTTTCTATATTCTTCTTTTAAATATAGACTATGTAGATAGTGATAGAAACATAACTGGGTCTTGGGTCAAAACAGCAGAAATATAACTTAACTGGGTCTTGGGTCAAAACAGCGAAAGCTTTCTATCCAATGGTAATTATAATGTTGGAACGTGTAATATGAGGTTAGTTGTTAGAGACCGCAACCTCGTTGTGGTATGCTCGCCCTCTGTATGTTGACTCTGTGATGTCTTTGTTATGTGCAATTTTATGTGTTTCTCATACTACAAAATGTACAGTAAAGTGTTAATAATTAAATAATATAAAATATCAAAGTTGCAAAATGGCATATCCTGGCAACCAATGCCAAATTCGCACAGATAAGTTGTTTTTCTCAAGATAGGGCTCAGTGCAGCACCCACCCTATTATCATTTTCTTCACTCAATTTCCTTCTTATAATATTTTAATTGATTTCCTTAGATACACATTCATATTTTAAAATCTGTTTCATTCAATCACTTTTAACGTAACTCTGTTTTTATCGTCAACATTCATCTTTAGACAAATTTTTACATGGCTTTTATAATAATGGTATTTTCTTGTTTCAGTTCTTCTCCAGAAACAAAGAAAGAGAAGAAGAAAAAATCCAAGAAATCAAAAAAAGAGAGGTAAGTCTTTCAGTCTTCATACTGGTGTCATTCCGCTATGTTATTGTAACAGTTTTGCTCCGAGAACGGTCACATATCTCCATTTAGTTCTCTATCAAACACGACTTATGTTTTGATATTGATTTGCTTCTTTATGTTGATGCAATCACCACAAATTAGTTGTCATTTTTTTTTTTATTTACGAGTAGATTTAGTTTTTTGAATTGTAATAATGTTCAAGTGTGGGCCCATCAGTTTTGATGCGTCCTCGCTAACATTGAAATATGAAATGATAAGAATGTGTAGTTGAACAGTTGAAGAAGTAAACAGTGTTCTGACATTATTTTTGTGTTGTTGATTCAATAAAATTTATTTTAATGGTCGTTTTATTTCTTTTATAAGTCGTCCCTAATTGATGAAGAAAAAGGTAAAAAATACTGATATCAATATACAAGATTGTTTATTTCATGAAATAAATGTGTTCACTGTTGTTTATTATACACACCACTAAAAGTCATATGTCTCTCTTAAAACTATTGTATGTCCCATTTCTTGATAGATCTTAACTGCTTAAATGTCCATCCACCGTTCATACTCAATGTGTTTTTTTTAATTAAGTTTATGGATTTAGGTCAGGAGGGTCAAAAAAAGAGAAAAAGAAGAAGAGGTCTCGCTCTAGTGACTCGTCCTCGTCTGATGACAGTGATAGTGAGTCGGACTCCACCCCGGAGAGAGAGCAGAGACACAAGAAAAAGGTAATAACTACCAGATTAGGAAGTGCATTTTCATTTGTTCTGGTAATCCACTTGACTTCCCATTGCTGATGTAAACTTGTTGTACATTCATATGATAGGTATTTGTACACTTATTGGAATGCATGTCATCTTATGCCGCATATGTATGGCGCGTACATAATACCCTAGGTTCAATTATGTCCTCATTTGGCTGCAGAGTTGTCTTTATCAAAATTATGTAGTAGCATTGAAAAAGATTGGGAACCAAATTTATCTACCGCTATCCTTTGGTTTCATAAAAAATGACCTTTTTGTCAAATTCTTATTTTTTTTCTTTTGTTTACTTTCATTTTCTTTTCTGTATATTTTTACTACTATCACATTTAAAGAAACGAGAAGTAAATATGTTCTGTTTATGACTGCGCATCATTTCATAGGATAGCCTCTGTGTCCAGAGATGAACATTTTGAGTAAGTATTCACCTAACACAAAATGAAATTTTTGGTTCAACTAACACTTTTTAATAATATATTCTGTTGACTATGATCTCGAGTGCTGTGTCATTGTCGAGTGCTGAAAATATGCCATTCTAGTCCTTGATTTTGTTGAAATTTTGTAACATTATGTATTGTGTTATATTATAAACATGTTACTGAATATAATATAAACAGAAATTTTAGTTGCACATTAAAATGATATGTATTACTATATAGAAAGGTTGTATGCATAGTTTTGTTGGATCCTATATAATTTTTAGATATCATATCTGAAATATTAGTTTGAAAACATTACGTTTTGGCTGATCTAGTTATGTCCCATCAATTAAGGAAAATTATATTCAGTTCTGGGCCTGGTGCTCTCATATTCACTTTGGGGCCAGATAATTACTTCTCAACCAAAATAATTGTATTCTCACACTTATCTGTTCTTTATATGAAAGCTCTATCATTAGAATTATTGTATAAACTGCATGATTCTAAACACAAAAAAATTATTGAAATTTTCCTTAAAACATTTGATGATTTTTCCCAATATTAATCGTTTTTGTTTTTTATTTTCATTTAGAAAAAGCGATCTACAAGAGAAAGTAGTGATAGGAACAAAAGTTCTGAAAGGTAAGAATATTTTTTTTTTTCATTTATATATCGATATTAGAACTCATTTTATAAAACTGTTTTTTTACTCAGACTCACTTTAAACTAAACAGTGAATTGTAGGAGTTAATATATTTTGACTCAAAAGTTAATGTCATAGCTAAATCTATATGATGTGATATATTTGTTATTGATATTTTGCAGTTCTCCAGAGAGGGTGAAAAGTAAAAATAACAAACATATCTCTGAAGACAGGGATGTTGATAAAAGGAGCAGTCACATTGCACCTGAGGCACGGAGAAAAGAAAAGGAGAAAAGATTTGTGGAGAAAAAAGACAACACTCAAAACACTTCATTAGAATCATCCGGTAAAAAAACATCCAAGAGATCTGAGAGGTATGACCAAAACAATCATCACAAACAAAATGTGTATAGGAGTCGTTCTCGGGACAAACGTGAATCTTCCACTAGTAGAACACGAGAGAGACAAAGAAGCAAATCTCCCAAAACACATACTCCTGAAAAAGTACAAAAATACTCACATAACGGAGAGGAAAGGTACAAGACTAAGCGTCGTCATGATGACAAATCTCCTGTACATTTACGTCACAATAGAGATAATAGTGCTTCTCCCAGGAGAAATAGAGATAGATATAGGAAATCCCCACAAAGGCGAGGCTACAGTCCCCCAGCGAGGAGGGATAAAAGTAACTCACCTTACAAACGTAGAGAAAAATATCAAAGAACTCCAGATTATGGTAAAGATAAGCTTGATAGGTACCAAAAATCTTCTTATAGAAATAGGAGTAGATCTCCGAGAAAATCCAGAAAAGATTATGACCGTAAACGCTCTGTTGAAAAATACAGAAGTCCATCTGGGCGTAAAAGCTACTCACCCAAACGAAAGGCAGGTAGCCCATCACCAAAACGTAGGTATAGAACTCCATCACCTAAAGGAAGAAATCTAAGTCCATTGGTTAAACATAAGGCTAGAAGTCCTTCTCCTCGCCGTAAAAACAGTGCATCGCCAAAAGCCAGAAACAAAAGCTTATCACCAAAACCTAAAACAAACAGCTCTGTATTAAAAAATCACAGTCCTTCACCAAAAAGAAGGAATAAGTCCCCAAAAAAACTTTCAAGTCTGGCTTCAAAACCTAAAAAAATCACAAAAGCTGACAGCAGAGGTCAATCTCCAGCTTCTGTTGGTAAACAAGAAGAGGCTTCAAGGACTCCAGAAACATCACCACCACCATTTCCTACGAGATTACCATCACAAGAAACAATAGATCCTGATCAATCTGACCTTTGTAATGATAATGCCATACCACGCAGCAATCAATCGGTTAAAATGCAAGAGGGAAAAGACAGATTGTATGACAACAATGAACATTCAAAAGATAATGAAAAAATAAATACAAATACACTGCAGAATAAAAATTTTGATGTTGAAACTTTAGAAACCCCACATGAAAATAAATCACCAGAAAATAAACCAGTAAGTGAAAACAGGGAGAAACGCAGCTCTTCTGCTAAATCAAGAAGCAGTTCTAGTCTTAGTTATTCACCTGCCCGAAGAAGTCCAGAGAGGTACAAAGATGTGTTAGATAAGCTGTCCGAGAAAGACAAATCTAAATATATAAACCCCAATGGAAATAAAGGGAAAAATTCAGATAAGGACAAGAAAAAGGTTCCTGCTCGGGATAGAAATAAATCAATTGTATTAACCACAATTCCTGTCGTCAGACTTCACCCATCATCCAGTGATGATGACAACTCTGAAACAGATGATCATCGGATGGACGATGAGGATGATCAACAAGCAAAAGAATTGGATTTATTAAAAATTGATTTGGCTTTCATCGCAAAAGAGTCTGTAAAGAAAAAAATGGAGCAAAGAGAAAGGGATGCAGCTAGATCTAGTAATCAGGTCTTAGATAAGCCGAGCACATCCGCCACTAGTATTGAAAACATTTCTAAATCACCCATAAATAATGAGCCACCGCCGGAACATGTGTCTAAAATCGAAATCAATGTAACCACTCAGGAAGGGATTGACAGAGAGAAAGAAAAATTAGAACTTGAAGCTAAAAAGCGTAGACTGCAAACTCCGGATAAAAGCTGTTCTCCTTCTTCGGCTAGATCACAATCCAGATACTCATCTTCCTCGTCTTCATCTGCATCCTCCAGGTAAATAAATGTCACATTTTTTGTTTTTGTAGATTGAACAAGTTTGCGATTATTTCAATCATTATTATTTTTGGTAGATACTCTGGAAGAAAATACTCATCGGCTAGTTCACAAGGTAGTGCAGCACACAGATCATCGAGTTCGTCGTCGTTTTCTGGATCCAGTCATTCGTCGAGGTCATCCCGTTCGGCATCAGGATCTGGCTCTTCAAGGTATGTTGTTTTACTATTAAGTATATTTATTTTTTTTTTATTTTATTAGGCAATCCACCCGATGTCGAGTGATTTGTTATTAAGTATATTCTCAAGACCGATTCATTAGCTCTGTATCACTATCAAAAAAGGATATCATCTTATGCAACAAAAATAAATCACTATGTCTATTATCTGTTTTTATGTAACTTTCACAGGATTTCTTTAGATAGAACTTTTTTTCCCATTTATTTAATTCTTTATGTAGGTACATATTACAAATTAGTGTATAAAAATAGTGGGCAATCGTGGGATTATTGCCGAAACAATGTGTACCTACATTATTATACGAGACTATAATCTGAAAATAGATGATAAATCTATCAAATGGTCTACACTTTTCATTGCATTGTTCTTTGATCAACAGGTCAAATACTAGTCGATCAAGATCACCTTCCATTCCACGTCGCGCAGGCTCTCCAAGCTTTCTGGACAGACGCAGAATTACAAGGTGAATTCCCTATTTCTTTCTCTATAGTATTGATACAGGATTTTTTTATTTTATAACAAATAATTTGAGTATTTCAGCACGAAATAATGTTTAATTTATTTGGTCCATTGATGTTTTTTAGTGTTTGTAGTAGATGTCAGTTTTTCACTTTTATTATATTCCACTTCAGATCCTGCGATTAGAAAAGAATTGCTTTTTTTTAGTTACTGAAACTTTTTTGTTGGCTATATTTGAAAGAAATCTGCAATTGAAGAATATCAGTCACGCTGTGCCACAGCGCTTTGCCCAACTGAAACTTTTTTGTTGGCTATATTTGAAAGAAATCTGCAATTGAAGAATATCAGTCACGCTGTGCCACAGCGCTTTGCCCAACTGAAACTTTTTTGTTGGCTATATTTGAAAGAAATCTGCAATTGAAGAATATCAGTCACGCTGTGCCACAGCGCTTTGCCTAACTGAAACTTTTTTGTTGGCTATATTTGAAAGAAATCTGCAATTGAAGAATATCCGTCACGCTGTGCCACAGCGCTTTGCCCAACCGTTTCAGCCTGTAGTTTTATTCCATGATTCTTTATGTTTTTGTTTTTTTTGTTTCTCCTTTCCCTTAATTATTTTTGTTTTATTTTATTTTATTTTAGAAAAAAAGCAAGATCATCCTCAAGTTCCTCTTCATCAAACTCTGATTAAAATGTTGTGAATTTCAGTGTTTTATTATTTTAATGAAGTTTTTATATCGCAAGTTTTAAGTTATATTTTTCTTTGTAAACTTTATAATAAGAAATTCTGTGCACTTATGTTTTCTTTTTCTCGATTTTATGTTTAAAAATAGTGAGGCTTTTGTAACTTTCTTTTGTCTTTACATTTTTTTTTCATGTGTGGTAGGATTGTACATATAATATTTGAAATATACATTTAAGTTATGTATGTATTTTTTACCAATAAATTTTGTTTATTATTATTTTTTATTTAATTTGCACCTGTAATTTCTGATCATTGTTGCTTTTAACTTAACTAAGATTTAGGAAGAAGCTTTTCGATGATGTGGAATTTTACATTTTGGCCAAACTGTTATCTTTCCGTAGTTACAAATTGGTAAGTTTGAGCAATTTATAATATTATTCCTAATTAAATAAGCAAAGAAAAAATGTCAGTCCTTGAGTCACATTCGTTTTCTAACCAAATATGAATATTCATTGTAAAGAAGATCACAAACAGGATAATTTCATTTATTTATTCATAGAATATACGGCTGAAAGCCTTTTACATGTAAAAATAAAAACATTTACAATCACAATACTACTTAACAACATGTTACAATCGGTTCAATGGCAAAGTCAACATATGAAACGCAATCAACTGTACAATAATTATTCCATTCTTTTCAGTTGTTTCAAATTGCAAAATGATTAAGAAATTGATTAAAAACAACTTTGAATTAGGTTAAAATATATAAAAACAAACCATCAAAAACAAGCACTAAAAATAATAAAGATAAAAGTAATAACATCAATAAATTGTAACAATAATAAAAAATACTAAAATAATATCTTTTAAAAAGGACATTCAAAATAAAAATTAAAAACAAATTGAAAATCAAAAACAAACTGAAATACAAGATCAGAAACAAAACCAAACCAATTTAAAATATTTCAGTTCAATAAAACAATTTAAAAATAATAAAATTCAATTAAAAGAAATAACATACAATTAAAACAATTAAATTTAGTAAAAAAAATCGATATGCAATACAAATCAATAAAAAAAACATCCACAAAAAGAGAAAACAAAGAAAAACAAAAAACCAGAAACATTGTCAGCACGCAGCAATTCCGACTACCAAAAACCCAATCTCTCCCTTATAGCTCGTTTGAACGTATACAAAGGGTCGTTAAAAATATCTGCTTCGATGCAGAGCTCATTTGCCAATCTATGCATTCGAGGCACTGGGGAGCCGAATAAATAGTTCGTGTTTGCCCTAATTTTGTGAAACAGTACGGCCTGTCTTGTATTTCTGATTGGAATATTAAAGTCAACCCTACCATTGCCGTCTAGAAACAATTCCCTTTGTCAGGCCGTAGTGTTAAATCCAAGATGGCGCGCTGTAGGGTGGCGAACACAGACTACTTACAGTGGTGAACATCAATATGACGTGATTTTACATACTTGTATTCTCGTTTAGGATATATTTTTTTTGGGAAAAAAACTACACATTATAATATTACCTCTTTCACTGTAAAAACTTTGCTGCATAATTTTAGTACATCATAATATTTAATGAAGTTAACTGCCTCAAAGCTATTTCTATATATGTTCCTACCTCAGTATTTATAGTTCTTACAATAATTTGTTCCTGAACTTAATCATATTGATTTTTACACTTCATTCAATCTCCTACCATAAGATGAAAAATAAAAATCTAGTACAAATTCCACATATCTCAACTGGGTTTCAAACCCGAGAACACATGAATACAAATTAAAGATGCTGATTACAAGATACATCATCAACGCCAAATATCATAAAGATCTAATTGTTTAGAAACAGTTGCTTAAAGTAGATACTTACCATTCTCATCTTCATCTTGTAGAACTAAGAGATTATTATGATTGCTACAGACTTGTACTGGGATTTAGAAAACCTACAAAAGGTTATATTAACAGAAAATCAGAATAAAAGACCATATTTCAGAGTTATTATTTTATTTCCCAACATGGGAACTTATTCAGGTAAAAAAATACATCAATCAAACAAAATATCAATAGTTCAATATAAATTTTTCATAATAAGCTTCCTTAACTATTCATCGGTTGCTATTTTTTTATGAAAAAGTTCGGGCACAATGACCCCGATGGCCACAGTAAATCATTAAGTAAAAGTCATTCACTCTTTGGATATATGATGAAGTTCTTTCTGAAGGATCCCTCCGAGGTGGTGGTTGCTCATTTATTGAAAGGTAGCTCGGGAGATTAGGAAACAAACATGGCACTGCACCCTCCTTCAGTTTTAGCTGCTAACGCGGCAACACAATGACTTCATCTGAAATTTAATGTACACTTTCAATGGAAGAACATATCAGATATTTTCAATTATTACACACTTTAGACAAAATACACAACATTCTAAAAATGGTGGAATGCTTTCAAACGACGAACCAGGACATCCGTAAAATCATTATAAGTATGAAGATCCTTACATTAAAAAAATATGTTTCGTCTAATGTTCTAGTGGCTGTACTTGATCAATTCACATTAATGTTACTTTAAAAAAAAAACCCTGTTATGACATTCTCTAATTTAATCAGAAATGCAATGAAAAGTCTTATATGGATCTACAACAAACATTTATTTTCACACATGAACCAGTTTCGCGTATTAAATGAATCATGAACCAAGCACCTTATGTTTCTGCCCAAAACATCAAAGATTATGGAGCGAGACAGATATCAAAACAGAGACATGTCCAGAGACGTGTTATAATATTTTTAACATATCACTGAACATGTCACGGTATACTCCGATTTATGCCAGCTATATTTACTAATTGACATTCTTAAAAAGAGTACAACAGTTTAGATGTATGGCAGCTATATTAACTAATTGACATTCGTAAAAATAGTACATCAGTTTATATAAACTTACCACCACATGGAAATTTGTCTTCTTTGATCACATCCTCAACTTTGAAATGGTTCACACATCAGGCAGCAGTATTTGAGGTGACTTGAAGATCTCTAGGAATTTTAAAACAGTAGTATATTCTTTCCCATTAATGGATTTACATCCAGGAACGCAGCATGAAAGCACCATAACTGTAAACAATAATGTTAGGTTGTTAAAATGAACTATATACGTGGCACATATTATCATATAACACTGAAATAAGGTTAAATATACCAGAAAACCTGTAAATTCATACGTATACGCAACAACATTAATATTTACTTACTTATCTGACAATTTTATGAATGTGTCAAATCAACTTGATGGTACATGAACAATGCGGAATAGATGCACTACTTTCTCTAACTCAATTTCACTCAAATATCATATTTTATCACAATTTTTTTAGTCCTAACTGTTCATCAATGTTTTATTTCACTTTTAATCAATATTTTTCGTCTATTTTCACCCAACAAACCACCAATTCTAAATATAAAATTCACAACGACAGCAAGAACCCGTACAAACCGGTACAAGCTACAACGAAAACATCACCTATTTACGTCGCCATTTTAAATATTTCAGAGACTAGAGTGAGGCTTGTTAAAACCACAGATAAAACCATAGTTCTAGACGGCAATGACCCTACCCAGTAGCTCATTGCAGTCTATTCCACCATTAACCAACATATACAAAAACACGACATCGGACAGCTTCCTACGGTCACTGAGAGGAAACAAACAGAAACGATGCATCAGCTCAGGGTAATCCCGTTCAGCCGTAGTACGGCCCATTCTGTAATTGAGGAATCCGAAGAATTTACGCTGGACCCTTTCCAACATTTCAACGTAAACCGCATAGTGAGGGGACCAGACCACCGTACAGTACTCGAGCTGAGGTCTGACTAAAGATATGTAGAGTGTCCGAAACGAATCCAGGGATCCAAGGTCTGAGCCCAGTCGCAGCAAAAAACCCATGGTTCACATCGCCCTGCCCACAATCTCCTCTATATGAGACCTAAAGGACAAGTCACTGCAAAAAGTGACATCCAGATCCCTAATCTGTCCAACTGCCTCTAGAACTACGCGATTTATGCAATAGTCAAAGCAATAACATTCTTCCCCTTCTTGTGGAATCTCACGACCTGGCACTTCCCCTCATTTAGAAACAGCAAGTTCGAGCTACACCAATCGGTCAGTCTGTCCAAGTTTTGCTGCATGATCAGACAGTCACCTTGATTATTGATCCTCCTAAAGATCTTCAAATCATCAGCAAAGAGCAAGACTTCAACGTCAGAAAAGATTTCAACTACATCGTTTACAAATATATTGAATAAGGTTGGTCCTAAATGGGACCCCACTGGTGGCGTGTATGGGCTGAGATATACAGTCAGATATTTTGACACTAAGTGTTCCGTTAAGTAGCTCGTCAACCACGACAACACTTTGCCTACAATTCCATAAGCTCTAAGCTTTTCGACCTAGATTTTATGGGGCACCCTATCAAACGCTTTGGAAAAATCGGTATACACCGCGTCTACCTGGTGCCCATCTGTCAGCTTATGTACAATGTAATTGAATTATAAGAGTAAGTTGGTCTGTGTTGACCTTTTTGGCATAAACCCGTGCTGTTTGGGGGTAATTATCGAGTTAATAGAACCTGCAATCCTTGACAATACAATACATTCGAACATTTTTGGTATCTACGACAAAATACATATACATAGGTTTCAACCACATGTTAGTGGGATCAATAACATTGATAATCTCAAATGAGATGGATTACTGGAATTGAGATAAAATGTAAGTACAAACCGCTTATTGCATGTTAGCATTTTATTTTTGTCTTGTACTCTTTTTTTTGAACAACATTGTTTTTGTTTACATTAAATTTGTTTCATAATTCTCTACATGTAGATATTTATGTAAGTTATCTTTACTGAGATCAATTTTAACAGAACTAATACAATCTTTATTTCTAACAAATACCTTTGTCCCAAGGTCTATAAGATGGATGGAGTAGACATTTAACAACAATGATTCTGTTTTTACTGTATTGTTTGTAATTTTGTCAAGATAACAGTGATGTTGATCTATCTTCTTGCTTATTAACCTGAATTTAACGCAATTCTAAACTTCTTGATTTGGGCCTTGTGGCTTTTAATTCAAATCCTTTATGAGGTCGACTCCCATCAACCATCTATCCACCTCTTAACTGGGAACCGTCTTTCATGGGGTTGGCCATGCAATACAATGTGGGAGAGTCTGGATGAGTTTATTCTCCCCACATTAATATTTCTACTAACTCCAGATCAGGTTGTTCTGAAGTAGTCAGTCAAGTCCTTTTTTCAATATTTTTTTTTAAATAATAAAATTAACAACATCTACTAATTATAACATAACTTTTAGTGCACGCAAGAGACCTATTCCTTATCGTCGTCCCACACCTTCGACGCACTCGTCTAGCAGTGAATGGAGTAGTCGCTCTCCTTCACCAAGAAGACATTCTCAAACTGCATCTCCCAACGGAACTTCACGATCACCCTCTAACATCTCACCAAGAAACTAACGGAATGTATTTCAACATTATTAATAGCATGTTAGATTTTTGAAAATATTACAAGGAATTTTTCAAATATTGAGTTGAAGTCACCACGAATTTATCATGATAATTTATGTGGTACTGTTTTGAAAAATTTATCATGCATTAACATTATCCGCTTGTTTTAAAATGTTTATGAAACAATTGAAGTATAATGTACAACGTCCTAGATGTGGCGTCTCTTCATAAAATGTGGCAATGGGTGTCACCCTTGTAATGCCATTCGTTTGATAAAAAGTATTTTTTAGTATTTGTTTAATGTACCTAAACTTTCTCAAAATTTAGCTACCTCTCAAAAATTTTGATTCCAATTGAATTGTTTTGTTGCTACCTCGCTTCAAGCATTCATTCCAAACAAGATGGAAAGAGAGGCAAAGGATAATGGAACGGTTCAAATAAATTTGGCTCTGCCCTGAATAAATAATATTTCCAACGAAAATGCAGTTGCCTATCATAGTCATAATTTTTTCTAATAAAAACTATTTGCGATTGATTTTTTGATGTTGTCACTAGCATTATATAGCTATTCCTTGATGTCTCTACATCTTCATACTTCATAAACGAAAATGTGAAGTTTGTTCTGAACGCCATATCTAGTACGTAATACTTACAAATCAATGTATGAAAACTTGATTACTCACTAAAAATCTTGATATTTAATCAATACTCATTTACACTAAAACTATGACTGCTGTATTTTAGCAATCTTGTACTAATACACATAGAATGCTGATGCATAATGTCTATAACTTTCCCTGTTAGTTGTACAAAGTTTCTTGTCAGCTTCAATCTGAAAAAAGGCTTGAAGGCTCCTAGTTTCTGATATTTCTAAACAATATATTTTCTTCTTGATTGGACCCATGACATGGAGCACACATCCATTTGTGTACAAGTTTTTATTCTCTAGTCAATTGGCACTGTATTTTTTTTCTATTAGCTGTGCCCTTAACTCAAATGTGTAGTAAATTCTAGCATAAAATATGCAGAAGTTATTTAAAAAAAAATCTAAGTCATGATCATTTGAATGTAATATTTAGGAATATTTATTAAAAAAAACAAAACTAATCATTGCAATTTAACTAGAATGTAGGTTTATTTATTTTTTAATATTATATACTGATCATACAGTGGTTATATCCATTGTTTACTGAACGGAATCTAGTGTTTCCTCTAGTCAAAACGAACTTTTGTTTGTATAAAATTAGTGCAATATTTATTTTGTTTTATGTTTTTATAATTTATTTATTTATTTGTTTGATAATTTATTTTCACAATATTCTAATTTTCTTAACCAAAGTACTCCTTAAGATATTATGATGAATACTTTAACTAAAATACTCTGTGTTCAGAATGTGCCATCAGACCTTGTGAATATGGTACCTGGCACTAAAATTTTATTTCTTCAATAATTATTCTCAATGACATGTTTTTTTATAATATGTAGGATCAAAAGTGAAATTTTACACCATTGTTTTTGTTCCACCGCTGGCCTGGATATCTGATATTTTGAAAAAATATGTTTATAATTTTTAATTTAGTCAATTTAACAATCAAAGAAGAATTTGTTTGGTAACTTTTTCCATTTGATATCAAACATTTTCAATTGTACCCGCTGTGAAAATTTTACATTCCTGTGTATTTATTTATTTTGATACAATTAATTAATGTTATGATATGAATTGGATATTATTTTTAAATAATTTATTATTTAAATTATGTAATATTGTTTTGATTAATTATAAGCAAATAAATGTTTCTACTATTTATTGATATCAAATATATCACATTTGAGAATAACAATGTCGTCCGTTTTCATTAACCTTTGTGTTATATATAATCCATCTTGATAGCCTAGTAACTTTGGTAATAGCTTTCTTAACTGAAATTACCTGGTTCAATTCATGGAGTTTCCAGAGGTTCTCAGCTTGAAGATGTATGTTATCCTGTATAAGAATTGGGTGACTAGCTAAAACTGCTTCCAACTTTATTATGCATCATCCTGCACCACATGCCTTAAAAGAATAAAATATAGAGTTTGGAGGGTCTGCAATGATTTTAAAACTAATCTAAGAGAACTAGTTTTCATACATTTGAATATCATCGACAAAATGTATAGAATGATTGATTCATTTACCCTTGCATGAAAGATATTGTACCTTAGTATGCAACTTATAAAAGGTCAATATAAAATTCCAAGTCAGCACCAGTTTATTATCTGATAAATATAAAATAAACATTTATAATATAAAACATTAACAATCTTATCTAATGGTCCCATGACACCTGATATAAATTATTATAACTATCTAAGAAATTGATATAATTAACAGTAACATTAAAGTAGCATTAATTCGATTTATTTTGTTTATCAAAATGATCAGTCAAATATGGAATGCCATTTATCTTATCACAAAGTACCTATGCGATTTTGTTCAAATTGCCACCAGAAAATGAGGCATTATTTTCTATGGATTTTTCTTGGGGTTATTTGCTTCATTTCGTCTCATTTTAGCCAAATGCATCGACCAAAAGAATCCCATAACATTGACAAATAGAACTCGTAACTGAAACAAACAATTTATTAAATGTCAACAGAGAAAATATTATTCTTATTGGGTAGGCAGCTTTCGCTGTTTGGACCCAAATCCCAATTATGTTGTTGTGTTTCCATCCAGTCTATTTATTAAGGTGTGGATGGTGGGAGCAAGCACCACTGACTCCAAAATTTCAATATTGAAATATATATTTACAAGGAGGTCAACCTCTGAAGCCAAGCGGTTCTGTTGCATACTGGAGGTCGTGGGATGGTCCCAGGTGCCGACCATCTCCTTTCTTTTATGAGAAAAGCTTTAAGTAACTTACTGTGAAAGTATTGAAGCCCTTCAAGGTAGCAAATGGAGGAAAAAGAGACTTCACCATTGGTGAAACTAAATTATTAAAAATTTGTTGAAACTCACCATCGGTGGTACAAATGCAAAATTGATGATCTGTAAAATTGTTAGATACTTCCAATTGGCCAAAACTACTGGTTTAATCAAATTCAACATTGTATTAAGAGCAGTCTTGTGATCTTTCCCTTCCAACCTAGATGTCGTGTATAGTGAAAACATCTGATAGAATGGAGTGTAAAATAATCTTTCAACCAGTAATTGTCTTGTTAAGCCACAACTTACACCTTCAGCTGGGAGACACTTCTCCAAGAACATATAAAAGAAGTGAGGGAAACTGCCCCCAAATAGAAGTCTGGAAGAAAACAATGAAAAAATTCAATAATACTTTTACTGTTGGAGAATTTTTTGGCAATCTTCAGATTATTTAAATTCTACATGTAATATTCAACGTGTTTCCTGCTGCGATCATGGGTATTGTAATTTCTCAACAATTAATGATATTAACATAATGTGATAAAATAATATGGGTATACATTAAAGGAACCATGAACCAGAGCTACAAAAAGCATTCATTATTAATCTTTAAGTGTAAACATAATTTCGTTTTTAACGCATCTGATTATGAGAATGATAAGATATAAAAGAGAATTGCAATCATGGTTTCACTGATTTTTAAATCAGGCCCACGAGCACAGAGGATTAGAGCATTAATCAGAATAGGCGAGTCACACGGGCTAGCGACCATGTATACGGGTTTAAGGGGCCCCTTTATGACTTAAGCCACACTCACCACTCACCCACCAATCTCCGACTGATCCTCCACTCCTCTGCGCAATCAGATCCAATGAGATGCGGACAATGCAGTTTTTGATATCCTATCCAAAAATTCTTTTATTTTAGGTATAGGAAGACCTAAATCTTTAAAATAACAATATAAAGATTTTGCGGGTAGTCCTCTCGCTCCCAATTGTAAGTTCTAAGCCGTATATATCAAACGAGTCAAAATTCATAGAATCTTGGCAAATAAAGTGGAACAAAGAAAAAAGATCTGTCTCTGTTTGCACAAAGAGGATTCGGTAGAATGAACATTTAGTCTAAGCTCACCTTTAGACTAATCCATTCTTTTAATTAGTTGTAGAATATTGATAGATATAGGTAAGCTTAAAGTAGTTGTAATTGAGCCATTCAAATTAATACCATAAAAAGAAAAAACATTTTACGAACTAGTAAAAATCAACTTATAACAAACACAGCCTAAATCCAATTCAGTTCAAGGTGAGATTTGTGAAAAGTAGTAGAGTACTTATTAACCGTATGCTGAAGACGGCTTGTTATTGTTTCTTGACATTGACAATGGGATGTTTTGCATAAAAGAAATAAGTATGTTGTTATTTTAATTGTTATGTTAATTAATGATTGTTTGCGCAACTTTACAAACTGTTCAATGCAACAATAATATCATTTACTCATTCTTTATTACTTTACTGAATTTTGCAGACCTTAAAGAAAATCAATCGATCAATAAACAAATAATAGTTGCAAGTCTGGGATGAAACCTGAAATGAAATTTGAATAAAAATGCCAATTGCTTATGTTGCACAGACTATTTTTTGGGAACCCCTATACATTGCCATAATTTCACACCAAGGGGACACAATTAAACAGAAAATAATAATGAGATTTGATTCTTACCCGAATAGACCAAAAGCCAATATGCTATCACCATTTATTTTTTGTACTCCACCTATGCATTGAGAAGTGAAGTTGGCACTTGCAGCTATAATGCAACTAAAATAATCAAGATTATTTTATCTCAGCGTAATTTTTAAAATCTGTAATTATGTACTGAACCAAAGTGAACATAGTCACGAGAAAGAGGAAGATGGTAAGCACCTGGGATCAAACTTATGACCTTCGCTACAAAGTTTGGCGACTGAGCTACTAGGTTGCCAACACTTGATATTGAGGACTAACATTATTAATACAGTTTTGCTGTTTATTTTGTATAGTGAGTTGAAAAGTTTCATTTCAACAGGAAAGGACTCTGTATGTTGGTTACATGTAAAAGTGACATATATCAAAATTTTCCTAAAATGGGATTGTTAGTAAAAATGAGTCTGCAATCAATGTTTTGTATGGAAATGGGACACTTTAAATAAATATTGACATTGACAAAACATTGCTCATGCTATTTGTTTTCTCTGTGGTTAGCGGCTATTTTTGGTATAAAAATAACACCTTGTGATTTGCGCCCCTTACGCAAAATAGCATCACAATTAAAGTGACATCTCTTTAAATAGTGCTTGAATATGATTTGAAATTCCATTTAGTATTATATATAAACATATTATTTAGGCAAATGACTTTTTTCTTACAGATTTAGCTTTGTTCACACTTGTTTGATAGAATGAGTGTCATATTTTATAAAGTGACTTCTTAACGTTTTCCATTTATAAAGAAAATTAAAACTTCATGCAAGAAATAGGTAATTAAAATTTCAATAAATCATATAAGTACTTAAATCATCTTGTCTCCCATGCAACCTATCAAAGGATTGAACTTTTTTTTAAATTAAAATGAAAAACTTTAAATGCTCAAACAGTATAATTTGTTTTTTGAGATATGTCCCTTTTCCATTGGACCGACGACGTAGGTACTGAGGATTTAAAGAAATGGACTCGAATAATACAAACTTACCTAGTAATTGCTTTGGTTCTAATAGGATATGCATAAAGATTATGTAAATAACTACTAATGATATTAATAATCGGCTTGGAGAGTGCCATGATCAAAAACAATTTGATAACTGTCCCTATTTAAAACAAAAAATTGAAATATTGTAGAAATAGTAAATTATTGACATCAAACACCTCCAAGATCGAACACTATGCTTATAATTATCAAGAGATACAAGATGCAATCATAGCCACCGTGCGCGTCAAGAAAATAAAGTTGAGCAAATAAACATAACTTGAAGTGAACTTTAACCACTGTTACTCAATGCTCGCTATTGCGATAACACTCTGATAATACGTTTCCAATACATATGGGAAACCAAACGTCACAACAAATCTTGACAATAAGTATTTTGACATTGACACAAAGAATTCTATAATAAAACAACCATAGAAATCTATGCCATATCTTGACCATAGACTTCTTGTAAAATGTAACAACCAGAGACCTATATAAATAGAGACTAAGCATAAATAATATAAAGCGACACATTCTATACCCTTTCTCCTCTATATTGCATGAGAAAGAAAGATAGAAATAGCATTCACTTTACAACTTACAATGTAACAATCTCGTACCGATGGGACCGCGCGAGTACACGGCAACGCGCATGAAGTTAGCATATTTCGTGCATTTGCTGGCATTAGCGCATACTTCATTGTTTAGAAAACGTACTGAGTCGAGCGATATTGTTAATATGTATACTACCACCACCACCAAGGTAGGTGGTGGTGGTAGTATCCTAGTACAACCCCAACACCACCTATATAAGAAGGCCTTAGTGCTGGCGGCCATTTTTGGCCTCTCGCGTCACGTCCGCCTATGTGTAGACAGATATCATAGCGTACAGGTAAGTACATACAGATATAGGCTAAGAACACGTAGAAAACGGATTCCGACCCGCGCCGACCGGCTCATAGATTGTTGTCTATGGTTTCAATGCATTTAAATGGGCATGCCGGAAAGCGGGTTCCTGCTTTCTCTGTGGGTATCCCCATCCAAATGCATAGTAACATTCTTTGCGCCGGTCGGCGCGGATCGGAATCGGCTTTCTACGTGTTCTTACCCATAGAAGAGTGAATGCTGGGCCTCCCGCTGTGACGTAGCGCTAAGGCCTTCTTATATAGGTGGTGTTGGTACAACCCGAAGCCTGTCCGCAGCTATGTTCATAATATCATTCAGTGGGTCCTCATAGCGGACCACTTTTTGTCGGACATGATAAGTCTATTCTTATAATATGTCTATGGTAACAACATTCTTTGCGTCGATCGGCCCATGGACAATAATAAAGGCGCCTCTTCACATTCGTCGAGCTTCGACAAGCATACATTCGCCAAACATCGCGCGAATGTTCGTGCAGCTCTCCACACATTCGTCGACTTTATTTACTGACTGTCGGCTGTTCAAGATAGACGTCGAGGTGACCGCAGCTGCGGCGATATTTTTACTTAGTTCTTATAATCATTTACTTAATGTGCGCCAAAAAATATCGTGAAAAATAAATGGTGGTGGATGGTGACTATTTACCGCAACATAACAAGCTCATTCCTATATAAATAAATAAAAATGAAATGTTTTTCACGATACCCATGTTATTGTTTTTTTTTTTCAATTATCATTATTTCAGACAAACTGTGGATAAACAGCTTGCCAAACTTTTGGCAGAACCATCAAGAGAATTTGATAACTTCGTTCGCATGCCATTAAGTATCTCCATTGGTTAAAAAAAACACATGTTAGAGGGAGGCGATACCTGTTAAAATAAGACTTGCAGTTAAATTGAGATATTTAGCAAAAAAATTCCATAAGTCCTCATTGGCCGCGGGACAACTCCGTATTGACTGACTGAGAAATCGGCGAATATGTGGACGTGCGCACAAGCATTGGCGAACATTCGTTCAAAAATTCGTCGACAATCCATGCCGTGCCGATTGCGGACGAGCTAGGGCGAATGTCCACGAGCACGGACGAATATACCCACTTCACATTCGTGTTTGCCGACACTCGGCGAAGCTCGACGAATGTGAAGAGGGGCCTTAATATAATATATTAACCCTTTCTTAACCGGTGATTCCAATTGGAATCATCCATTAATTTTTCGGATATCTCAATTAAGGTCGATCTCGTCATTATAAGTTCTCTTGTATATTATTTATAACAATATCTTTTATCGTTTTGAGCACTGAAAATGACGGGAACCTCTTTAACGACCGCGTTTGAAAAGTTGAAAACTTTGATTTTTCAAACTGTGCGTATTTTCATAAACGCGATTTTTCAAGATGCCACAATAGTGATTTATTTTTTGTTTTATACCATGTTTTATTTTTTTTTAATTTATTTAATATATTTTCTTTAACTTTTTACAATAATTCAAAATGATACACTTTTATTTTTTGAAAAATATATAGTTTAGTTTACGATTCCATTTGGAATCAGTGGTAGTTCGTGCACATATTATTTTGAACACTTCTATTTTAAGTTATCGGTTTATTATAATCGATGCTTTGCCTTTAGTGTCAAAAAATACTCAAGATGTTAAAAGTTTTGAGTTTTCATGATATTTCTATGATACTAGAAGGTGATCTATCTGATATGGAGCTTTCTGATGATGAAAAAGACTGTGCTGAAGTGAATTTTGAAAGTATAGTTTGCGATATAATTGTAGTAATTCAGCTGAACAGCAAATTTTCATAAAATAGAACCAGAAGAACTTAACGTTATTGATTACTGATTCTACTTTATAGAACCAATATGAAAGGAAAGATATATTCTTCTTCTTCTTCGTTTCTGATTTGGCTTACTTGTATGTTGTTCCTGCTGCATTATACTCTTGTAAAGCTGGCTATCAGGGTCCCGAAGACGAGGAAGACCCTCTCATATTGTGTTCCGCTCATTCGAAGCAGAGCTGAGGAATCTGGACGTGGTGTGGGAGGAGGTCATAAACGTTGCGCAAGATCAAGCGTAATGGAGAGCTCTTGTTGCCTCCCTATGCCCCTAAGTGGGGCCTTAAGGGAGTTTGGATTTGGAAAGCTGGCTACCTGCTTTCCCTCCAGCGTTAGGTGGTCATGCTGGAGGTCTGCTACCTTCCGGTATCTTGTCTCTTGCAATGTTTGCGTATGTACCCTTAAGGGCTTAGGGAGTCGTCCTAGATGTCTGCTTCCTTCTTGCATCTTGTCTCTGGCAATGTCTGGGGCTCTTCGATGATATTTGATCATCGAAAACTTATACTAAGGGTGCTGACTTGACGAAATTGGACATTGGCCTGAACACAATCCAATCCAAAAATCCAAACTACCTTAAGACCCCACTTAGGGGCATAGGGAGGCAACAAGAGCTCAATGCGCTCGGATTTGCGCAACGTTTATAACCTCCGCCCACACCTTGTTCAGATTCCTCAGCACTGCTTCGAAGGAGCGGAACACAGAATAAGAGGGTCTTCCTCGTCCTCGGGACCCTGAACACAATATAGAGTCAATAACAATGCAAGCTGTATTATATAAAAAGATATACACATGTGTACCAAAAGAAAAAAAATCATATTATATAGTAGGTACATATGCCATATTGTATTATATATGTACTATTATATATAATATACTAGCTTATACCCGTCTTGCTTTACGTTTTTTATTCCGATTGTCAGGCTTGATCGGTAGGTAATTAAACAGGTTCTAGTCTAGCTTCCCATTGCT
Source organism: Mystacides longicornis (assembly GCA_963576905.1). Lineage (NCBI taxonomy): Eukaryota > Metazoa > Arthropoda > Insecta > Trichoptera > Leptoceridae > Mystacides > Mystacides longicornis. The sequence goes on along the minus strand of OY756433.1, from coordinate 12,085,122 downwards.
TTGTAGACCTCTATAACTGACATAAGCACAGAAAAAGAAGAATGACACTTTTAATGTTTATTAAAATTTTGTATGAAGATCCTAAAAATAGGGTTTTTTAAATAACTCTAAATATATTAAAGTTAATGCAGCAAATTGTATTAAAGAACCTTCTCCGGCATTTTGCACGGCTCTGTGCAGATTCATATCTGACGTAGCATTTGTATTTTGAGCGTCATGCTATGACATACGGTAAAAAGCAAATAAAAAACATTTCTGAATTATTAATTAGATAGAGAAGGAGGGGCTAATGCGAGTTTTATTTAATTTCCCAATTTTACCACGCAACTTTCTTATTTTTTTCTTTCATAAGAACCTTCTACTGATAAAAGCCAACACGACAAAAAAAGAATTTGTGAAATCGGTTCAGCCGTTTAGGCGTGATGCTCACATATACGGTCAAGCAACGACAAAAGGCAAATAAAAAAACATTTCTAAATTATTATATAGATATGTACCTGGTTGAACATTTTAATCATTTATACGTGTTTTTAAAAATAATCAATTATAAAACATAATAATATTCAAAAATTGTAGCTGAAATAAAAAAAAATATTATATTATGTCCTTCACTATTTCTGAATCACTCGACTTACCAATGATGACAATTGGAATCATAAAATTTTCCGAAAAACTGAAAATATTTTTTTGAAAAAATATATTGAAATCTCTTTATATTCACATTTTATGCCCATTTTTCAATAAAAATATTTTTATTTACGGTGCTTTCATAATTCGGTTAAGAAAGGGTTAAAATTAGAAAAAGAAGAAATTTGACGTGAATGTGAGTAATGTGACAGATTGTAACCAAAGATATACTATAATAATTGTAAATTGTAACAACTATTTCCAACTATTTCTATGATCCTTGAAGTCGGTGTTTTATTTGTTGAGCCCAGGGGGGGTTAACTCTGGTATTGGTACTTGCCAACAAGAATATGCTGATGTTGGTACATCGTGATGCTAATGTTGGTATTGTATGGTATCGAAATTTGTATAACAGACGCAAAAAATAGAATTACCGATTATGAAATAATTCCGAAATATGAACTTTAGAGTGAATATTAAAAACATACATTTATTATTATGTTATCACGTGGTGTTTTGATTCGTGAATTAATATGTATTTCTTTATAAGACACCAGATTTCGAAAAATAATGTTGCAAAACTTTTTTATTTTTTGAAAGCTGGCTACACTGATCTTGTTGCCAAACAACATCCAAACAACTTCGGCCATTTTTATTTAGACGAGCGCTGACTGATTATTCCGTTTTTTTTCCTGTTGCCAACTCGGGAGATTGTGTTATTAATTTTGTGTGAAGTCGAATCGGTGTTTCGTATCGCTGTGAAAAATGGTCTCGTTGATATCAAGAAAGATACTGTTGTTTGTGAGAAATAGACTCTGTTTTGTTTTGACAAATGGACTCTTGTGTTGATTCGACAAATGGACTCCTGTTTTGTTTTGAGATTTTACCACTACGCTATTGTATGCACGTAAAAGATGTTAAAACAAAGACTCATAATAGTGTAATTAATATTTACAAGTGGTTGTGTGTCGGTTCTAGACATTGAATCTTTCGTTTACTTTATTATTTTGTTATTATGAGTTTCAAGTATCGGAAATGTTCCTTATTCTGTGGTGTCATAATAATAATCAATCACATACCATCAAAGACACATTGTATTCCTTTTAAAAGATTTTGTAATAAGTCCTACGTACTCGTCATTTTTAACGGTAAAAAAAGGTTCCGCTGTGGTTACTTCTGTGATTTTAATAATAAGTAGAATCAGGATGTATTGTGTCGTTTGAACATATTTTTTCGAGTAACTAATTGTTATTGATAATATATATTTGGCTTAGTATTATTTTATGTAGGTAATAGATACCAATAATACATACTATTTATATTGTTACATATTTTATTATTTGCATAAAAATAAATGCCATATTTAACTACTGCTGCATTTTAATTCTTTACCATAACCAATTTCAGGATAAATGATTCAACAGTTGTATTCTAGTATAAAGATGGGATATTTTCATATCCCATTTTTGTACTAGAATGCAACTGTTTTGGTCGCTAGTGCGCATTGTACCGACCCATATTTGAATTTCCCGGTTTTGTGTATGGGCATGAACGATGTGAGCGAGAGAGATAGATGCCATCTGTCAATTTCCGTGTTTGCATATTTTTTCTATGAAGTTGGCGTTCTTCTCTCGTTAGAGAGTATATGTGTTCTGTGGTTGAGCCGTAATAACCTCAATGTTTTGTTTTTTTACTTATTCTCAAAATTTCGAGCTATGCCGTTAGTTTTATATGTTACACATTTATGTTTTAATATTATTACAGTGGATAATTATAACTTAGCACTTTGACGCAATTAATTAATTAATTTCTTGTACCACCAACTTCTATCATTATGTTGGATAAATCTTTGTATACAACTGTTCTATCTCAGACATTTTCTCATTGTGGAAATTATTTATTAGCCGGAAATTCCTACGGTGAAATAGCTATATATAAGTGAGTGTTTTTGGAATATTTAAAATAATTAACGAGTCTTTATTTCCGATAGCTTAGGCACTAGTAATATTGACTATATTTTACCAGTTGTCCTTTGCAGCTGGCCTGCTAAAAAAGTAGCTCAATCATAATGCAAAATTTCATATCAAAGCACTGTTATTTCTATATCTTCACCGAACTCAAACAGCCATAGTGTTTTCAATATCAACCTTTTCTAACCACAGGGCTTGAGCCTGAGTTTTCTATTATTATATCAACAATAATTCATGTTGGACTTTTAATAATATGGTTTGTGCGTGTGAAGCTCAGTCACAAAAAACTAACTGCATCTAGCATCATAGGAATATGTATTTCACTAGCTTTCCCGATAGGCGCTGTTCCGTTTTTTCATATTGACCATTTACCCCCCAACACATTCAATGTTTCTCCCTAAATATGGCTCCATTTTTATATATTATTATTATAAAGATATGGGGTTAGTTGTAAGCTCGCCCTCTGTATGTTCATTCCGCGATGTCTTTGTTATGTTAAGTTTTTATGTGTTACTCTACCAATGTACAGTAAAGTATAAATAAATAAATAAATAATTACTTATAACTACCTCTATATATTTTTGTGTAGTGTATAATGATGGTTTATTGTTTTCAGTTTGAGCAGGCTATTTAATCCAAAATTGGACAATTTCACATACAGCAATAATGCTGAGCATATCTTCAATTATGGGAAGAATATTCAAATATGTAGCATGGTTTCTACCGATAAATTTTTGATTCTTGGAACACACGACCATATCAGTGGTTGGGGATGGGATAGTGTCACTTCTTTGAAGTTTTCTAAACCTTCTTGGACTATAGAACTACCTAAAAAGGGATCAACTTTAGATCCTACTGATGTGAATAGCCTTTGGTGGAATGAAGAAAAAGAAAACTTATACGCTGGCTGTGGAGATAACAATATTTATTCTTTTGACTTGGAAGAAGGGAAGCTTCAACAAACCTATCAAGCGCATTCAGATTACATACACTCCATACATGGACAGTAAGTGTTTGTTGTTCAAATAAATATCTGAAACAAAAATTATGACATATGCTGGCTAATTTTATTCTTTGTCTGATTTCAGAAATTCTAGTTTGATATCTAGCGGAGAAGACGGTCAAGTAATTCTTTGGGACACTCGCTCCAATAAAGCTGCAAACAAAATAACGCCACATACCGATACCCGATTATCCAGGCCTGATTTGGGGAAATGGATTGGGGCTGTTTCTTTAGGAGAAGACTGGATTGTAAATATTATTTTGGCTTACAAATTGAGACTGCAAGCAAATGCCTATTGAGGCAAAAAGTAAATTTAATTTCTATCTTTACCACATTGTGAAAAGATAATAGAGGAATAATTTTAGATGCGATAAATGAAAATATAAAAAATATTTTCAATAATTGCAGGGGTTTTTGATATTTTAAATTTCTTTGAATGGAATCGTTTTTTGTGCTATTTATAAACCATCCTCATGAATAAGTGATTTTTCAATAGTTGAAATATGCAAGATAATATTATGTTTATATATAAAATGTTGCTTTTTCTAATGCTCCATAGCTATTTTGCTGATTTTTATTTGCTATATTGTCTTGCCTTTTAATATTGTATTCATCTTTTAAATGGCAAATTAATAAGACATGATATTTGCTTGTGGTTGTCAAATTTATCACGTAAATAATTTGTGGAAATGTTTTAAAACCTGTTTTGTATTTGGTCAGGTTTGTGGAGGTGGACCCAGACTCTCACTGTGGCAGACTAGAAACCTGCAAGCATCCACAATATTTGATCTTCCTGACCATGGCATTCATGTCAGCCATTTCCATGAGGACAGAATAATAGCTGCGGGAGTCGCCAAAGATTTATATCAACTGAACTACTCTGGGGAGGTGATAGTACAAATTCCAGTCTCCGCCACTACAGTCTACAGTGCTATTTATCAGCATAAACCTTTCCCAGTATTCTCTATTGCTGGATCTAGTAATTATATTGATATTTGTAACAATCTGAATTATAAGGATCAAACTTTGATTTTTAAAAAATAATTGTAAGATAATTTATGTATGATGAATAGTGAATAAATTATGCATTATAAATAAATTAAATAGATTTTTTATAATTTATTAGATGTCTGAGAACTCTTAAAATTTCAATATACAAGCCTAAATCATTCACAACTATTTTAATGTTATGAGCTTAGAAAAAAAAAACAGTTTAGAAAAACACAGTTACACTTTCAAATTTTTTTATTGAATCTCCAGCCCTTTCGTGTATTTTAAGTAGACATATCAAGAAACTAAAATTCAAAACCAACATGAAGATGTGGTTCAATATTGGTAGGAGAAGACATTTAATTTCATTTCACTACTTAAGGTAGACGAAAGGGGTCGAGATTCAATTAAAATAAATTGTGAAAGTGCAGCTGTGTTTTTCTATACTCATAATAATGAACTTTCATCATGTATTTACACAAATCTTACAAAAATATATTTTAATGTAGCCGATAACTTCTTTTCAAGTAGTAATTTAGTGCATGCCATGAAATTTGATGTTTTAATTCTCTCACACAAATTTTTCATGCTAATTTGGGTTGGTTTTTGTGATATCACTACTTGTGTGTTGAATAATTTAGAAAAATAGATAAATCTCTCAATTGAACACAGCTGCCAATTCATTGAAATAAAACGCCGAAAATGTTTTAAACAAAACTGTATAATTTATGGTTTTGTCTTATGAATAATACACTATTAACTAGTTTGTCAATACTATCATAAATAGCCGTGCCCTGCTACAGAAGCCGGAATGAATCCTTCCTCCCCATCTTTGTTTCTAATGTAAAACCATTCCGCGTCAACATCGGCTTCAGTACCACAGCCCTCCATCAATATCACCACATCACCTTTACTAACAGATAAGGTACTAATAGCTTTGGACCCTTGGTAATCTTTCTCTACTATTAACAGTGTGTGTCGGGAGACATACCTCACTTTACCCTCACTCACCATATTTTCTTTATTCCTCTGTCCCCTGTTACTTACATTTTTTACAGAGCATTTATTTTTCAAATTAAAATCATTCATACTTTTTGCTGTAGCAGAATAATTGAAAAGAGAATTGTTATCGTAGTTGAAATCTTTAAGTTTAGAACAACTGGATGTGGCCCTGAGATACAACTTATCAAATGTTTTTTCACTATAAACTGACATATTATCTGTGAAGGACTTTTTACTTCTCGAACGGCCACATTCGGACTTCGTCCCACCACGAAGTTGCTCTTTATCGCTATCCGTCATGTTTCCACATGGCTGGGGGTATAAGTCCCATGTGCTTTCCCAACACGGTGTTGTCTTCCACGATTCTGAAGATCTTAAAAGACAAAAATACAAATAAGTTACTTATTATGTTCTTATTGCGTACTAGAAGTGAAATTAAGAAAAAAATTGACAATAAATTGAAATTTAATTCTTATGTTTATTTGAACTGTTCATGTCTCTTTCCATCTCGTCAAGCGGGATAACAAACATTTTATTTGTGTTTTATAGAGACTTTTGAAAAAGGTATCTGAATAGAAAAGAAAAATTACATTTGTAAATTCAACAAGAAAAATTACATGTGTAAAATTTTTAGAACATAGACTGCTATGTTACTTACTAAAGGCTTCTTTTTCAAGTTTTTAGAGATGCTGCTTCTATTATTAAATACATATATGGTTTTAGCTCAAGATATTGTTGTTTAGTTGAATGTAACAAACCTTTGTTTTGGTGGCAATATTCCTAGTGGTAAACATGAAGCATATAGAATGTATCCCTCTTCTCCGTGAGGTGTCTGTACATAGAGCCACTGTTGATTTTTGAATACAGCATTTACAACCATTCCTAATGACAGGGGTAATTCAGTTTGCTGGTTTCCACTTCTCGTTTGGTAAAGAATGCTTGGATAGGTGACCACTACTGGGATATTTCCAGGGTTTTCTATACTCGCCTGCAAAGTGCAATATTGAAAAAAATATATAATTCGTATAAAAATATTAGAATGGATATGTCTATTTGTATGTAAGGGCAATGTAAAATAAACTATGTAAATAACTGTAGTTAAAAGTTGTTTGAATTTAATGGACTCAGGTATTAATGTTCCAATGACTCATCAGAAACAATCCTTGTTTGTTTAAAATTTGATTTGGGAAATGCCTTACATAGAATCAAAACAGCAGTTTCTTTTTAGATTAAAAACATGATTTTTTCATACAATAACACTTTATTGGGCATTGATACACCCAATTGATATAATAATTTTTGCGGCTAATTGTAATATAATTAGCACAAATGTTTCAAATTGTAAAAACATAACATAGCTACCCTACCTCAGCCAAAAAACAGTCGATATCCATTATCTCATATCCAAAGTTCTTTTGATGCCGCTCTCCATTTTTTTTCCGTCGCCTATGTCTGTGTTTTCTTGTAGAATTTAAATAGCTGCTCCCTTTGTCGTATTCACTGCATGAATCTCGATTCAAATTATTATAGTTTTTATTAACTTTTAATACATTTTGTTCATTATTACTAAAATTAGCTAAAGGTTTATTTTGTTCAATATTTCTCCCCACAATTCTATGACTGAGTTTGTCCGAATGTATTCCGAATTCCTCTTTGTTAGTGAGATAATCACATTCCCGTCTTTTAACATTTCTCTCATAGTATTTGTTACTTTTATTGCATCTCTTCTTATAAGAATCAGAGGGACTCTTCCTAGGATTTAAGCTCTCAGTCAGTGTTTGTCCATTACATGGATTGAATCTTATATCTCTTTCCCTTAATACCCATGTCAAGGAAACTTTAGATCTGTGCCTCCCTGTCAATACAGAAGTAGTTCCTCCCATTTCGTGTGAAGGATGAAAACCTATAGGATTCTGATCTTGTAAAGTGACAGCGTCGACAGGTGTTCCCGCAAATGTGTCATTGTTGCAATTGGATATCAAATCGAGATCATTAACTGCTCTATTGATTTCTTCAACCTGACAAAAAAAAACATCATTAACCCACATTTTAATAAAATTTAAAATTTAAGTTCCTCCATCATGAATATTAAAAAAATTACAAAATTTCTACAATCCATGAACATTAGAATCCAAGTTTTTCCCCATATTTCTAACTACACCATCTGTGGCAAATTTTTTGGAATTTCCCAATCTTTTTTGTTGTTGTTTAAAATTACTATTCCTGAGCTAGTAACCTCTAGGTCTGGGGCCCTCAGGTCGGGGGTCGGCGGCTTTTTGTCACTCCCACCACCCTATAGTTACTCCACTGCATATGGGACACTAGCTGCAGCTTAAAACTCCCACTTTTTAAAATCTCAAACAGCTTAGGGCTTTATCTAGACCACAAAAATGGGGCCTTGCATATCATCTCCCCATAAAAAATATTCAGAAAATCATAAGCTTTCGAGTTTACAACCCCTGATTGAGATATCATGAATGTCTATTATTATATGCATACAGGTGACAAAATTTAAACTTTCCCCTGGTTTAGTTTAAAATTAGACAAAGTATCAATTTGTAAGTTCATTTATTTCGTTTTTCCAAAGTTGCTCAAATTCCCAAAATTTCAAACATTTTCTGATAATCTACTCTTACCTCTAAGTCAAGAGAGTCACACTGATCTTGATCGGCAGCCAAGTGCAAGTTTATTGGATGGTGACATACTTCTTCGTAAGGTGGAGGATTTTGCGGTGAAATTGACCCTGTGTAATAATCCAATTATTTAAAAAAATCACTGATATATTATAGGAACTAGATTCTCATGTAACTACGCAGAACGATTAGGTAAGCCTGAATATTTAAAGAAATTTTGTTTCATGGCACTTTTCACTTTTAATATTAAAAAAAAAAAACTTTATTTATTACTTAAACCTTAAAATGTCAACAATAATTGGCGTAAGATTTCTCACATTATTTAAGTAAACTATATTTTAAAAAAATGTATATTTCGTATATTTTTCAGTAGAAAATATATTATAACACAATTTTTATTCCAATAGTTATTACAGTTTTATCGAAAGTAATTTTCAAAATTTTCTCGCGCCATTCTACGCACGTCCCTCGCGCACCCCCTAACAACACAGACTGCGCAAGGAGCAGTACCTGAGAAAAGTCGAGAGGAAGGTCCGTAGTAGGAATTATGTAAAAAGTACCTACTTTACAGTGCACGGTCATCGTGTCACAACCACGAGGGATAGGAAAAACCACGGCGCTCTTTCCAAGCTGTTGCTCGAATTTATTTATTTATTTATTTATTTATATACTTAATACACGGCGTTAACGCCTTTTACATATAAAAGTTAAAACAATAATATAATAATAATTCAGTGGTCATCAATAATAATAACAAATAGACAACAACAACAAAAAAATCAAACAACAACCAATACTCAATAATAAATAAATTAGCAATTCATATACAGTGATGTATGCTCTACAATGCGACTCAATGAATAAATGTTTGGAAATAACAATAAACGAAACAAAAAGGAATATAAAGGAAACATACCACCAACATCACTACAAACACCAGAGAACACGCCAAAAACATCCAGCAAAACAAGAGAAAACAGAGAACACCAGCAAGCACACCCAATCAGTCAACTATTAATTAATCAAGAGAGAGACTGCATATAGATTAAAAAAAAATGGTTCAACAGTTTAGACCTCATCGCTCTCTCCGTGTCGTGGAACACATCAACGGTCCGGCCGAACTCATTACCCTCAGCATGCAACCGATTCATTATAGAGTTCCGTTCATAATTAGTTTGGGCATTACTTACATTGAGTTACATTAAACAGGGCTCTTTGACGGGTGGGCCTAGTCGGTACATGAAATTCCATCCTTCCAATCAGCTCTGCCGAGTCGTAGCGCGATGTTACTATATTTTTGAGAAGTACAAGATCTGAAATCACTCGCCGATCAGACAGCCTCGCCAGTCCCATCTCCAGCAGCAGAAAGTCATATGATATCTCCTCCAGCGGTATTCCCATGCGATAATTTATATGCCTCAAGAATTTCCGCTGAATGGATTCAAGGGCGTCTATGTGTACTCCGTAATAAGGCGACCAGACTGGAGTTGCATATTCTAGCTGACTTCTAACGTAGGCGACGTATAAGGTCCTGAGTGTGCTTAAGTTTTTGAAATCCTTGCACACCCTAATAATAAAACCAAGCATTCTCAGTGCCTTCTCGACTATAGCCGTAATATGTGGTATGAAAGTTAAGCGATTATCGAAAATAACACCCAAGTCCCGCACCTGTTCCACCACTAACAGACTCTCGCCATTCATTTTATAGTCATGCAAATATACGTTCACTTTTTTTGAAAATCTCACCACATTGCACTTATTCACATTCAAAGTTAAGCCATTTCTCACACACCAAGCGAACAACTCATCCACATTCCTCTGCAGCACAGCACCGTCATCAGAACCCCTCACCAGGCGAAACATCTTCAAGTCGTCCGCGTATAGTAGCACCTGGACATCAGTTAGATCGCACAGAATGTCATTTATAAAAATATTAAAGAGGATGGGTCCGAGATGTGATCCCTGCGGCACGCCGCTGGTAGAGAGGAAAGATTTAGACACCGTGGCCCCGACCCTGACCGACAGCTCCCGCCCGATCAAATAACTCTGGATCCACTTCAGTAGTTTTCCACTAAAACCTATATACCTTAGCTTCTCAATCAATACCATTATCAATTTTTACTTTAAAAAATAATCAACAGAGTATTTATTAACGGTCTGGCATTTCTATTCTTTTGAATTACTGAATGCAAACTTTCATTGAGAATTGCCTTCCAACCTTTCCTTTTGGACCTTGTCTACCTATCTACCGATTTCGGTCAGAAACATGTCTACCTATTTTGAAATTTCCCATATGAAAATTAGATTTTTTTTTAATGACCCTTTTAAGCGAAATTTGAACAAATTTTCGGAACGACATTTAGTCAACTTTTACCATTCCGGATCCCAAAAACTAATCTACCAATTTTTACCACTTTATGGCAGTTTTATCTACTTAGGTTTTTCTTAAAATTTGGGTTGGCAATACTGCTGTCATTTTCAAAATATTAACTTAAATATATTATAACGTTGTGTGGAGAATACAATTAAGTAAACTTATTACCTATTGAGATTTCGGGTGGACTTATTTCAATTTTTAACAAGTCAAAAAACCATTAATTGATTGGTAGATCAAAAATTTTACATCCTCAAGCGATTCAATGATTTATTTTTTTCTAAATATACCAACGAATCAAAATTCACGTATTTAAAAGGCAAGAACTAGGTAAGAGCCCGGAAGAGGATGTGTGGTATGAACACGTTTATAGGGATGATATAACAATTTTATATCATTACTATGCATTCTTCAATAATGATATCGTAGATTTTGTAGTCCTAATTTTATGCCCGCACAGTGTAATTAGATACAGATGTAGCCACATAAGTAACATCACAGGCACGCGCGTACGTAGGTATTTCATCTCATGTATTTACATTCTTTGTAAAAATATTCAACACAACACAACAAACCTTTGTTGCTGGTACAATATCGATGTATCGTTGTCTGAGCACAGAGCACCTAGCACCGCCCTCTAGAGACAGGTGTAGGATGTCGTGGTGGATAGATTAAGCAACACTACATCTAGGTACCTACCTACAATAATACTTGGAAATTATTTCTCTGTACGTTTTTCCTATGATGGATGAAGAAGATCAAAAGTTTGCCGCCTGAAAGTAGGCATTGTTCTAATTTTAAACGAAGTATTCCATAAACACCGCGATTTTGTCAAAATTAGTGTCCAAGATTAGGGATAGGTATATTGATCAATGATCATCATCGAACGTTGTAAAACCTTATCGAATGTCGATGAGTTATCATTCCCTTTGTGTGTCATACATCCTTATAACTGTCCGAAGAAGTTTTCCATGCCTGGATTTAGAGGTCGATTAGGAGTTTACAAACATACGGCTGATGCGTAACAATAATATAGCTAAAAATGACAATATATTATCAGCTATTTAAGAATACATAGTACCAAGTTCAGGATCCTGAAACCGAAACATGGACGATTTATCTTCTACCGCATTCTGAAAGTCTATTAGACTTTCCCATATATTTTTATATTGGCTCGCAAGCACACGGAGTAGGTAAGTTTGTATATATTTTTTTTTTTTTTTATTTTATAATTAATTAGGCATTCCACCCATAGAGGGTGATTTGTGCCACTATCGATTCATTTTAACATTAATAAGTGTTTAAAAATTAACAAAGTAAATGGGAATAACTAAAATGTAGACAACTTCAAATGGGTAAAGAGAAATTATATTATGTAAACGGTAATTTAAATTTTTAAATCGAACTTTCTCAAAAAATTTACAACGTATTTGTAGGAATCTTGAGGACGCATAGCAAGTAATGAAATAGAGCTTAAGGGAGACGGTAGGCCCCCCTGAGTAAAAATATTTCCATATCCTGTCAAAGGACAAGCCAAAAGAATGTGGTCAATAGTTTGAATTTCTTCTCCACATTCACACCCCGGGTCTGGCAAGATTCCAATTCTATGTAAGTGCTGGGCTGTAAGACAGTGTCCTATTCTAAGGCGAGATATAGTTGAAACGTCCCGTTTATTTAACCTGATTGTTTTAAACCAGGGAACTTTAGGAATTTTGGGTTGTATTGATCGAAGTCTTGAGCCCTTAGATGTATTATTTCTAATCCAGTCTAAAGACCACTCTTCCAAGGCTCTGCCTCTACAAATATTATAGCTATCCCAATAAGGTCTAATGAAGTTTCGAGGCTCTATTCCTTCAAGACATGCATTGCGGGCCAAAAAGTCAACATGTTCATTAGCAGCGATTCCCTTGTGTGACGGGATCCATATCAGGATGATATCTATTCCTTTGGCAGATTTAGCATTAGAGATCAACTGCTTTATGGTCAGAATTGGCAGATTATGTGGATCTTTAAGGGTGTTTCCTGTGATTGATGTTAAGCAACTCAAAGAGTCGGTAAAGATAGCAAATTTTTTAGCATAGTCAACGTTGGAGCAATAGCGTACTGCTTCCAACAGAGCCGTACATTCGGCCGTAAAAACGGATGATTCGGGGGGTAATTTAATCATCACAGAGTGATTTTTTGAGGGAATGAATATAGCCGCTCCGCATGAACTATCTATTTTAGAACCATCCGTAAAAACAGTTGTATATTCGTTAAGTTTTGATTGAACTAAGCCATTGAAAAATGAATTTATTCGTGCAGGAGATAGATTTGTATGCTTATCTATACCGAAGTCTTCGATAACTTGTGGTGTAAAAGTGATACAGTTATATGGGATATTAAATAATGGTGGAACTCTTTCAATATTTTGTACGCTTGTATTCAGTGAAGATATGTATTCAAAGCTGGACATCAATGTCGGTATCTTACCCTGCGTCCTTTGTCGTGTTGACAAGTGTAAGGCAGAGTTTTTTAGTATATCTATTAAAGGGTGATTGGCACTGTTAATTTTTTTTATCAAGAATCTATTTGCTAAAAATTTCCTTCTGATGTTGAGAGGCATCTCTACAGCCTCAACTTGTAAAGCGTTCACCGGTGATGACTTCATCGCTCCCAAAATCAATCTCAGACATTTAAACTGAATGCGGTTTAATTTTGTTTCAAGGTACTGAGGAATGGGATCTAATAGAAAGCTTCCGTAGTCAATTCGACTACGGACCAGAGCATTATAGAAAAGTTTCATGGTTAAGGGGTGAGACCCCCACCAAACACGCGATACCGCTCTTAACACATTAACACTGCGTTCACAAATATTCACAGTATTATCTATCTGGGAGTTCCATGCCAATTTTCTATTTAGGTGCACCCCTAAAAAATTTACGTCGTTACATATAGGGATATTCTCATCGTTAATTGCGATGCTGAATTCGGGAGGATTACGCTTTTTACTAAAAAAGACAATTTTACTCTTATGGCATGAGAGATGTAACCCATGTTGGAACAGCCATTCATAAATATTTTCTAGCGCTTTTGTGAGATTTTGAATTAACAGATCTATATTTTTTCCAGTGGTATATACAGCTATATCGTCGGCATATTGTAATATCCGGCATTGAGGTGGTAGTGTCGAGTCGATATCTTTGCAGTAAATACTGAACAGGATCGGGCTAAGCACTGAACCCTGTGGAATCCCCCGCCACAACGTTCTAGTAACCCGATCCTCTCCGTTTTGAATTAAAACTTTACGTTCACAAAGTATATTATGTATTGTTTTAACTAGTTTTTTAGGAAGGTTTAAATCTTGTAGTTTTCTCCTCAAGATTGGTAATTGAACGTTGTCGTATGCTCCACCGATGTCAATAAATGCAGCGAGTGTGTGTTCTTTTTTATTAAACGAGTTTCTAATTTCGGAAGTGAGGATTGACAGATTATCAATACATGATTTTGATTTGCGGAAGCCGAATTGATATGAAGGGAGGAGTTGATTATGTTCCACAAACCACTCTAATCGATTTTTAATAAGCCGTTCAAAGATTTTTAGGTAGCAAGACGAAAGTGCAATAGGACGGTAAGATAGAGCTTGGGATGGGTCTTTGTTCGGTTTCAGAATGGGGATCACTTTTTGAACTTTCCACTCTATTGGTATTATTCCTGAATCTAATATTGAATTATAAATTGTTAGTAAAACCTCCAAAGCATTGTCGGGGAGTTGTTTAAAAGTATAATAGGTCATTTTATCTGGCCCTGGTGCTGTGTTTTTTAAAAAATTTAGAAATAGTTTTAACTCACTTATATTAAATGGAGAATCTAACCAACTCGAAGAGTTAGATCCGTAATCATTACAAATCTGATTCGATGATTCTGATTCATCACAAATTTCATCTGCATTTGGTACATACAGCGGAGCAATATGATTAGCAAATTCTTTGATGCAATTTGGTGTGATAAGGTTCCTACGGTTTGCATTTCGGTTTCGAAATCTGTTTATGGTGGACCATACATATGAAATGGGTGAGGAAGGTGAAAGCGACGTGCAAAAGGATTGCCATCCAGCTCTCTTTTTCCTTCGTAATAGTTTTTTGGCTTTTGCTTGTATGTGTTTAACTTCCAGATAGTTTACATCGTTTATATTATTTCTATATCTTTTTGTTATATCTCTCCTTTCCTGAACAATATCGCTGCACTCCTGATCCCACCATGGAGGATTAGTACGTGGTAATTTATGTTTTTTAGTTGATGTAGTATTTGTATCTATTGTTTTTGTTAGTTTATTATGCAGTTCATTAAACATTTCGTTTACATTGTCATGATTTAAAACACCAGAAAAATTAGAATTCATAAGAGCTTTAGATACTTGCTGCCAATTTGTTTTTTTAGTAGAGGTAGTGCAACGTGAATGTTTTTTATTATTAGGTATAAGAGAAGTCGAAATTTTTATCAGTATTGGGAAGTGATCGCTTGACATTGCATCGGGCAACATCTCCCAGCATAATTCGGGAGCAATGTTATGTGTGCATATGGATAAGTCCACAGCACTTGGTCGATTTGAAAGATGGTTTATCCTTGTGGGGCATCCATTGTTCAAGATACACAAGTTGTGTTCGTCAACAAATTCCAGAATGTTTTTACCTGATTTATCTTGAGAAGCACTCCCCCAACTAGGTGAGCGCGAATTAAAGTCACCTAATAGAATATAAGTTGAGGGTAAAAGTTCAACAACGGCATTCCAAAAGGAGTTATCGAAGCTTGTGGATGGAGAGATATACACGGACACTATTGCCCAATCATTAACTTGTATAGCAACTACTTGGATTGTAGTAGATTGATATGGTATTGCTATTCTTTTAAACGGGACAGAGTTGTGAACCAGGATCGCCGCACCCCCTCTTCCATCCGCGCGGTCATCCCGAATACATGTATAGTTCGTAATATTAAAATAATCATCTCCTGGTCGGAGCCAGGATTCTGAAATTGCCGCAATCCTTATATCATATTGTAATAATAATAATTCTATATCTATTTTATTTGAAATTGCACTTCGGCAATTCCATTGAAGTATATTGCTTGACAGAGTATTGTTATTAAATTCTTGGTTTAGAGCCATTTTCAATTATTGATTTTAAAAAAGGTAAAGCTTCTACTGCGTAATTGTCGTCTTGGGAGTTAATTATATTAAGTAAGATTTTTGCGATATTACATATCAGAAGATTGGACACATTTGTATTTTTTGCGGGATAGTTGGATTCAGTATTGTCAGTACTCGTACTGGGTAAGTCGTTTGGTTGGTGAGGGTTATTAAGTGCAAATCCGTCGCTCAGATTACCAGGTTGGCCATTGTCATACATTAGATTGTCTATGTATTCCTTACGATTATAAAGCGGTTTTGCAACTTCTTTCTTTTCCGTCTTTTTATTAGAAACTACTCTACTATAGAACACTTTATTCGTTTTCGGTACTGATTTTGCCGCTTGGGCAAAAGATATACCTTCTTTTGCCATTGTAGATTTTATTGCTCTTTGTCTGATAAGTTCTGGACAGTTAGCACTTGTGGCTTCGTGTTGACCGTTACAATTAGGACAAAGGAGAACGTCTTTAGAAGGACAATTGTCCTTAGAGTGGTCTGCTGAACTACATTTGGCACATTTCGGTGCAGAGGCTCTACATTTGGTCATTGTGTGTCCAAAGCGTGCGCATCGGTGACAAATAATTGTTGGGTACTCATACAATTCTACTGTAAGAGCATTATAAAATAGAAAAACTTTAGGTGGCAAGTGTTGACCCTCAAATGAGAGGACACACGTGGTGGAAGGTTTCCACTCCACCTTACCATCGGAAATAACTTTTCTATTGAGCCTTCTTATTTTATTAACACGGCCAAACCCAGCCGGAACTTGTACAGATTCAACAATTTCATTATCAGACAGATCAACCGGTATTCTTTTAACAATTCCTTGTTTAAAAAGTCGGTAGATTGGTATGAATGCGTTCAATTTATTGTCCTTGATAAAAGAAGAACTAATAAATTGATTGGCAGATTGATACGATTGGAATTTAATAGACAGCTTATAACGGTTTTCTATCTTAATTCCATCTTCCATAATATGTTTTACTCCGCTTCTGAACAGGAGGTTACCGAATTTCACAGGGTGAATAGGTTCTCCCTCAGAGTGGTTGACATGAATTTCATATGGCCCTTTATTTGAACTTGAGTAAAAGATTTTAACTGCTTGTTCTTTTTTATTTATATCCTCATCGTTTATTTCCGATGAGGTAGTACGGGCTCTTTTATGAGGTATTTTTTTAATATCCGGGGGGGTACCATCGGGATCGGGAGGACGGTCTTCGTCCATTGTATCTATTTAATGTTTAATATTCACTTTGAATATCTAAGTAGACAATACATAAAAAAAAAAACAGAAATGATATTGTTATCTAACTTAAACAGTGGAAGTAACACTCCTCTGTTAAGTTTGTATGTAACGGTAATAAAGAATAACAAACAAAAAAAATACTACTATAGAAAAAAAGAGGAAAAAGAAAATATAAGTCCGTCAGTCGCGCCGGGCGAGGTGTAAGCACTGCCGGCCGCGGGCCGCGGTGCACGATGCCTCGCGAGATTCCTACCGCACCAGTGCAACAACACTAAATAATAATTAATAATAATGCAGGTAATTTTAAATGAAAAAGAAATATGTAACTAGTAATAGTCTAGAAAGAAATGTTAGTAATGAATAAAGTGTAGTAATGAAAAAAGTTAGAACAGTAATTTGAAAAAATCTTATCCGAATCCAAGGCGAGTTCAGCAAAACACACTGTTCACTCCACGACGCTTCACATTCGAATGAAGTTTGTATATTATTTTATGTTTATAATACAGGCCGTGTGATTAAATCCGTCACACGATGATGGGGAAATAATATGTAGGTAGTTAGATTAATAAAAGGAAGAAGGACAGACTCTAACATTGTTATTATAGAAATATTTCATTTCTAGTATACTCCGAGTGGCCAGACAAGTATTTTAATGTCCTTAAGGTAGGTATGCGTGCGTCTATCAAAAATTCCACCCCGTGGTTCGCTCCCGGTCCTGCTCAGGACGTCTTCCTAAAGGTCCAGACTCCAGAGCCTTATCTCCTGTCGTCTAGTCTTTATTACCTACTCACATTTTTTGTTAACGAATATTTTATACCATTTTACGATACACAAACTGTCGTAATTTTACTTGGACACTAGATTGTATTCATATCGTGGTAGGTACTAGCGTTATACCCGGTGGAGAACCTTATTGATTTTTAACAATAATAATTTACGAGAAGTCCATTTTTTCAGAATGAATCTGACAACACAAATAAATCTATTGTAAACACAAAATTCAAAATTTTATAGATTTTTGTCAACCTTTTCAGGACTGGACACTGGACCTACCAACTTTTTATTAAAATGTCAACAAAATTTCACCAACTCGTTTGAAAATTAAATGATTGATAAAGGTGAAGTTGGCGCGGTGACCGAGATCCGTGATATAACTTTTTAGGGGCCGTGACCGTTTTGTATCTTTAACAAACACATACAAACTCCTTATTGTCTTGTCACCTCGTCATGATCACTGATCTGTCCCTATCGCGGGTCTCGCTGTCGATTGCGGCGCTAACCTCCACTTTTAGGGTTTACAGCCATTTTCTATTATTGTTTTAAAGGCTGGCTAAGTGCATGTGATTACTTTTACGTTAACAAAGTTCTCCATTACGTAAGTGTTTTTTTTTTCAAATCCTCGACTCATCATTAGTGTTTTCTCAAATCCCGTGACCTCGACAAGACTCGAACCTGCAACCCCAACTATACCATGCTGAGACGATAATCTGCAAGCCATAAGTGGATATATAATTATTTGTTTATTACTTAATCGCAATATCGTTATGAAACTACGTCCATGATGAATATCGAAAATATAAGGGTAAATATGGTGTCTACTCTTTTAAGGTTTCCTTACTTTGATTTAAAGATAAATAGCAAAAAACATTAGAAAAAGTTCTTAATAGTTGTAGTATTATTAATGAAAAAGAGTCATTATTAATACTACAACTATCCAAAGATTTGACACTACATAATGCGCGCTAAATGTATCAATCTTTTGGGCGTCAAAGGATGGACATCATGCGGTGTATGTATACATATAAATTTAGTTTGTATTTAATAATATTGTAGATAGGGGTCGTTATGGATAATCAATATGAAAAAAGACACAATAGGTATACACCTTCATCTTTAATAAAAGGGGGATTTTAATAGAAAAACAATCTTGATTTATCAACCTTTTTTGTTTTCGAAAATAAATAATCATCATTGGAGTTGGTTTAGTTATTCCTACAACAAATACGCTTGTAAGTATACATATACAGTAGAAGAACATTAAAAATGCGTTAATTAACACTTTAATTTAAAATATACATATATAGTTTCAGACTTTATTTTTCTACCGTAGCATTTTATGGCACTACAAGAAACAGGCTATCCTCACCTCATTACTCTTGTAGGTGGCTACTTACATAACATAAGTATGTAAGTAGGTAATTACCTACATAGTAAATTGTAGATTCCTACGTTACCGGCATGTCGCCTGGTACGTGGATTACTCACTGGCGCCAATGTTTTCTGTGCGCTAGTAGTTTTACATGTATTCGTACATACAACTGCATGTTTTACAAGCTCCACCACTTCCCGCGTTTTCTTGTTTATACGACGCGTATTAGTAGCGGGCTTATTATTGTGATTTGTTCATCTCAAACTTATCATATTATTTAATAAACATTTCCAATTTAACACGCTTGTTTTATGTAGCCTACCTTCTTAGTTGAATCTAATTTAATTCCTTATCAAATAAACGCTACATAATTGGTGACCCCCAGGAAGTGTTAATTTTCAAATCAGTTATAAGTTTTTTGTGAATATATTTTTTCTTTTGTGTGGTTAAATCAAATTTAAGTGAAATAGCCTTTTAAAATGTTGAACACCGAAGAAAATATGTCTGAAAATAGTGCGCAATCAATGGTGCCCGCGATTTCCTTGGGCTCAAAGATACCCGATTTCTGGCGAGATCAACCTCGCTTGTGGTTTCATCAGTTCGAGGCCATCTTACAACCTCAAAAAGAAAGTAACGAATCAAAATATTATCTTATAATCGCAAAGCTAGGGAAAGATGAGCTAATGCAAATAACAGATATTCTTCAAAAACCACCAGAAAAACAGAAGTATGAAGCAGTTAAGAGCAGACTACTTCAGGTTTACGAAGAGTCAGAGACGAGGAGATTACAAAAACTTTTAGAGGAAGTGGAACTAGGAGATCAACAACCGTCTCATCTGTTGAGACGCATGAAAGACCTAGCTAGAGGCAAAATAAATGATGAGACCTTAAAAATACTTTGGATGGGAGTGATGGGACGCTTACCTCAAACAGTCAGAACAGTGTTATCAGTCTGTGATGGCGAAGGCTTGGATAAGATGGCCACGATTGCAGATAAAATTACGGACTCAAACAGGAGTAATAATTCTGAGGTTGGTGAAATTAAATCTAGTACAATGGAATTATTAACGAAACAAATAGCAGCACTAAGCCTTAAGTTAGAGGCAATAGAAAATCAAACACAGCCCAGATATCGACCTGGAAGAAGCCCTTTCAGAGATCGCTCTCGAGAACGAAGTAATAGTAGAAATCAACAGACTACACGGGGAAATTGTTGGTACCACTTTAAATTCGGAAAAAAGGCAAATAAATGTGTAAAACCTTGCTCTTACGAGGCGGAAAACTAAATGCGACATCTGCAAACGGGATAAGCGATGTCGATAGCACATCCCGATTAGAAGTGTTTGATAAAGTTACAAACCAAAAGTTTCTTGTGGACACAGGGGCCGATGTTTCGGTAATTCCACCCAGGAACAACCGAGAGAAACAACATAAGGACGAAAAATACACTCTTTACGCTGCAAATGCTACTAAAATTGATACATATGGGACGCGTACATTAACCTTAAATTTGGGACTACGCCGACCATACACATGGACATTTATCATAGCAAACGTTAAACATTCGATTATTGGTGCTGATTTCCTTAAAAACAATAAATTGCTAATAGACCTACATGGCAAGCGGCTTATTGACGAACTTACAAACATGTCAACCATTACTCATGTTACGCACGTTTCAGCACCTACAGTAAAACTGATCGACTCTAACGACATATATCATAACTTACTGGCAACTCACTACCCAGATTTACTACGATCGGAAAACTTTAAAAACTTATTTTAAAGAAACAAAATATTTAGTTTTTTCCACAATTTTATTCAGCTAACCGGTTTTCGAAGACCGCACGTCTTCTTCGTCAGGCTAGTAGATGTTAACTAAATTACAAAAAGTGATCCAACAGAAAATAGAAGCTATATAATTCAAAATTAGAGAGACAAAACAATATTTATCATTCTTACACACTAGAAAGAGACAGAAACAAAGCGGGTGGTCGAACAAAGGCAAGTAAAGATGTTATTAAGTGCTCCAAAACAAATTTTTAAACGGAGAGAGTTAATAATAACAAAAGACATTGTTGTTAATACATAGTACCTAAAATAATCTATACCTCGAAAGCTGATTCTATATTATTATATTTTAAAAGACAAAGTTTTTGTTTATATTTTTTTCCCCGAACATATGACAAAGGATGTAATAAGAAAGAGGAGACAGGGGTGGAGAACTGATGCAACAAAAAAATATAATAAAAATAATGTTGAATAATCTAGCATAGACCTCCAAATAAAAAATATATATTATAACAAAACTATAAAATTATTTTATCTTTTATACAGAGACTTAATATGTAATGTATTATACACGACATGGAGCAAAAAAAAATAATATTATTAGTATTATATAGGTGGACATATTATGTAAATTATAGAAATGTTTTATCGTGTACAAAACAATAGGCAATTTATTATACAGGGTTTAAAACTACTACCCAAAGGCAATTTAATATACTGGACATCAATTTATTGTACAAGGCTTAAAGTAATAATAGTAATAAATATATAGGACATATGTATATTGTGTAAATTAATGGAGATATTTTATCGTGTACAAAACAAAGGCAATTAGATATACAGGGCTTAAAACTACTGTCGCGAACAAATTGTTTTGGGTATGAATATCTACGTATCCTAAATGAATTATCACAAACACAAACACTGATTTAGGTAGGTATGTATATCCGTATCCTAAATGAATTTTCACAAACACAAACACTGATTTAGGTAGGTATGAATATCCGTATCCTAAATGCACTAACACAAACACTTGTCGAAGATAATATTATGTAGGTATATCCCATATCTTGTCGACGCTGCCGACTGGGCTGATGTGGTGTAGTGGAAGCCAAATGTTCACCATCCCTGGAGTGTATCTGAAACAATAATACAGCGGTGCGGTATCAAAGGCCATAAGGGAGAGAACACGAAAAAGTGATAATGTTAGGATCAATTATTATTATCAAAGAATAATCAGAATTTTGGTATTGGCTTTAATAGGGGCGATGAGTTTTGTAAATCTAATTGATCATTGAGTATGATTTTGTTCCTATCCAGTTTTAATTTATTGATTTCTATAGTCTCTAATCTATCTAATACTCTACCTTTATTGCACTTATGTAAGATTTTGACGTCTGTGTCCCAATTGCAAACATGATTATGGTTATTCAAGTGTTCTGAGAAAGAGGATTTATCATTCTTTAATCTATAACTAGCTTCGTGCTCTTTTATTCTGCTTTTAAAATTCCTGCCCGTTTGTCCAATATATGACGCATTACAATTACTGCATGATAACATATATACTCCACTATTCTCAAAGTTGTCTATTCTATCTTTATTATTTACTAGATGTGTCCTTAATGAGTTTTTGTTATAAAAAGCTATTCGTTTCTTATTTCCTTTAACAATTTTTGACACTTTCTGTGAAATTCTCGGTATGTAATGTAATTTTGCCCATTTTTCACTGTCTGATTTTTGTATTATATTAAGCCCCGGTGCTATCAATTTTACTGATCTTTTCCTTATTTTACGTTCTAATAATTTAATTATACCATTAACAGGGTAACCATTGTTTTTTGCTAATACTTTAATTGTGTTGATCTCTTTGTTATAATTCTCTTTAGATAAAGGTAACTCTAGTAATCTGTGTAATAATGAATGAAATACTGACATTTTATGTGAAATGTGATGGTTTGAACTGGCGTGAATTATATTGTCACTGTATGTTGGTTTTCTAAAGACATCAAATTCTATTTTATTGTTATGTATGTTTAATCTTAAATCTAGAAAACTAATGCTGTTTCCTCCCACTTCCATCGTGAATTTAATCGAGTCGTTAATCGTATTGAGGGTCGTCAGGAATAAATCAAGTTGACGTTTTGTGCCAGTCCACAGACCTAGTATATCGTCAACATATCTGTAGTAAAAAACAAGATTCTTAAACATGGGTAGTATCGATATTTTTTCTTCTAAATAGTTCATGAAAAAGTCTGCCAAAAGTGGAGAGATTGGTGAACCCATTCCTAACCCGTCCAATTGTCTATACCACACTTTATTGAATTGGAAATAATTCTGGTCAATACATAAGTTAAATAAATCTAATATTTCTATTGTATGCTTTGGGTTAAGGTTTTGTTTTTCTAAATGGGATTGGAGTGATAATTTTAACTCTGTTATAGGAACATTGGTGAAAAGGCTTACTACATCAAATGATACCAGTATTGCGTTGTGAGGAACTTCTACGTTTTTTATTCTCTCAACTAATTCTAATGAGTTTTTTATTGTAAATTTCATTGAGTATGATTTTGTTCCTATCCAGTTTTAATTTATTGATTTCTATAGTCTCTAATCTATCTAATACTCTACCTTTATTGCACTTATGTAAGATTTTGACGTCTGTGTCCCAATTGCAAACATGATTATGGTTATTCAAGTGTTCTGAGAAAGAGGATTTATCATTCTTTAATCTATAACTAGCTTCGTGCTCTTTTATTCTGCTTTTAAAATTCCTGCCCGTTTGTCCAATATATGACGCATTACAATTACTGCATGATAACATATATACTCCACTATTCTCAAAGTTGTCTATTCTATCTTTATTATTTACTAGATGTGTCCTTAATGAGTTTTTGTTATAAAAAGCTATTCGTTTCTTATTTCCTTTAACAATTTTTGACACTTTCTGTGAAATTCTCGGTATGTAATGTAATTTTGCCCATTTTTCACTGTCTGATTTTTGTATTATATTAAGCCCCGGTGCTATCAATTTTACTGATCTTTTCCTTATTTTACGTTCTAATAATTTAATTATACCATTAACAGGGTAACCATTGTTTTTTGCTAATACTTTAATTGTGTTGATCTCTTTGTTATAATTCTCTTTAGATAAAGGTAACTCTAGTAATCTGTGTAATAATGAATGAAATACTGACATTTTATGTGAAATGTGATGGTTTGAACTGGCGTGAATTATATTGTCACTGTATGTTGGTTTTCTAAAGACATCAAATTCTATTTTATTGTTATGTATGTTTAATCTTAAATCTAGAAAACTAATGCTGTTTCCTCCCACTTCCATCGTGAATTTAATCGAGTCGTTAATCGTATTGAGGGTCGTCAGGAATAAATCAAGTTGACGTTTTGTGCCAGTCCACAGACCTAGTATATCGTCAACATATCTGTAGTAAAAAACAAGATTCTTAAACATGGGTAGTATCGATATTTTTTCTTCTAAATAGTTCATGAAAAAGTCTGCCAAAAGTGGAGAGATTGGTGAACCCATTCCTAACCCGTCCAATTGTCTATACCACACTTTATTGAATTGGAAATAATTCTGGTCAATACATAAGTTAAATAAATCTAATATTTCTATTGTATGCTTTGGGTTAAGGTTTTGTTTTTCTAAATGGGATTGGAGTGATAATTTTAACTCTGTTATAGGAACATTGGTGAAAAGGCTTACTACATCAAATGATACCAGTATTGCGTTGTGAGGAACTTCTACGTTTTTTATTCTCTCAACTAATTCTAATGAGTTTTTTATTGTAAATTTCATTGAGTATGATTTTGTTCCTATCCAGTTTTAATTTATTGATTTCTATAGTCTCTAATCTATCTAATACTCTACCTTTATTGCACTTATGTAAGATTTTGACGTCTGTGTCCCAATTGCAAACATGATTATGGTTATTCAAGTGTTCTGAGAAAGAGGATTTATCATTCTTTAATCTATAACTAGCTTCGTGCTCTTTTATTCTGCTTTTAAAATTCCTGCCCGTTTGTCCAATATATGACGCATTACAATTACTGCATGATAACATATATACTCCACTATTCTCAAAGTTGTCTATTCTATCTTTATTATTTACTAGATGTGTCCTTAATGAGTTTTTGTTATAAAAAGCTATTCGTTTCTTATTTCCTTTAACAATTTTTGACACTTTCTGTGAAATTCTCGGTATGTAATGTAATTTTGCCCATTTTTCACTGTCTGATTTTTGTATTATATTAAGCCCCGGTGCTATCAATTTTACTGATCTTTTCCTTATTTTACGTTCTAATAATTTAATTATACCATTAACAGGGTAACCATTGTTTTTTGCTAATACTTTAATTGTGTTGATCTCTTTGTTATAATTCTCTTTAGATAAAGGTAACTCTAGTAATCTGTGTAATAATGAATGAAAAAATTTATTTAACTTATGTATTGACCAAAATTATTTCCAATTCAATAAAGTGTGGTATAGACAATTGGACGGGTTAGGAATGGGTTCACCAATCTCTCCACTTTTGGCAGACTTTTTCATGAACTATTTAGAAGAAAAAATATCGATACTACCCATGTTTAAGAATCTTGTTTTTTACTACAGATATGTTGACGATATACTAGGTCTGTGGACTGGCACAAAACGTCAACTTGATTTATTCCTGACGACCCTCAATACGATTAACGACTCGATTAAATTCACGATGGAAGTGGGAGGAAACAGCATTAGTTTTCTAGATTTAAGATTAAACATACATAACAATAAAATAGAATTTGATGTCTTTAGAAAACCAACATACAGTGACAATATAATTCACGCCAGTTCAAACCATCACATTTCACATAAAATGTCAGTATTTCATTCATTATTACACAGATTACTAGAGTTACCTTTATCTAAAGAGAATTATAACAAAGAGATCAACACAATTAAAGTATTAGCAAAAAACAATGGTTACCCTGTTAATGGTATAATTAAATTATTAGAACGTAAAATAAGGAAAAGATCAGTAAAATTGATAGCACCGGGGCTTAATATAATACAAAAATCAGACAGTGAAAAATGGGCAAAATTACATTACATACCGAGAATTTCACAGAAAGTGTCAAAAATTGTTAAAGGAAATAAGAAACGAATAGCTTTTTATAACAAAAACTCATTAAGGACACATCTAGTAAATAATAAAGATAGAATAGACAACTTTGAGAATAGTGGAGTATATATGTTATCATGCAGTAATTGTAATGCGTCATATATTGGACAAACGGGCAGGAATTTTAAAAGCAGAATAAAAGAGCACGAAGCTAGTTATAGATTAAAGAATGATAAATCCTCTTTCTCAGAACACTTGAATAACCATAATCATGTTTGCAATTGGGACACAGACGTCAAAATCTTACATAAGTGCAATAAAGGTAGAGTATTAGATAGATTAGAGACTATAGAAATCAATAAATTAAAACTGGATAGGAACAAAATCATACTCAATGAAATTTACAATAAAAAACTCATTAGAATTAGTTGAGAGAATAAAAAACGTAGAAGTTCCTCACAACGCAATACTGGTATCATTTGATGTAGTAAGCCTTTTCACCAATGTTCCTATAACAGAGTTAAAATTATCACTCCAATCCCATTTAGAAAAACAAAACCTTAACCCAAAGCATACAATAGAAATATTAGATTTATTTAACTTATGTATTGACCAGAATTATTTCCAATTCAATAAAGTGTGGTATAGACAATTGGACGGGTTAGGAATGGGTTCACCAATCTCTCCACTTTTGGCAGACTTTTTCATGAACTATTTAGAAGAAAAAATATCGATACTACCCATGTTTAAGAATCTTGTTTTTTACTACAGATATGTTGACGATATACTAGGTCTGTGGACTGGCACAAAACGTCAACTTGATTTATTCCTGACGACCCTCAATACGATTAACGACTCGATTAAATTCACGATGGAAGTGGGAGGAAACAGCATTAGTTTTCTAGATTTAAGATTAAACATACATAACAATAAAATAGAATTTGATGTCTTTAGAAAACCAACATACAGTGACAATATAATTCACGCCAGTTCAAACCATCACATTTCACATAAAATGTCAGTATTTCATTCATTATTACACAGATTACTAGAGTTACCTTTATCTAAAGAGAATTATAACAAAGAGATCAACACAATTAAAGTATTAGCAAAAAACAATGGTTACCCTGTTAATGGTATAATTAAATTATTAGAACGTAAAATAAGGAAAAGATCAGTAAAATTGATAGCACCGGGGCTTAATATAATACAAAAATCAGACAGTGAAAAATGGGCAAAATTACATTACATACCGAGAATTTCACAGAAAGTGTCAAAAATTGTTAAAGGAAATAAGAAACGAATAGCTTTTTATAACAAAAACTCATTAAGGACACATCTAGTAAATAATAAAGATAGAATAGACAACTTTGAGAATAGTGGAGTATATATGTTATCATGCAGTAATTGTAATGCGTCATATATTGGACAAACGGGCAGGAATTTTAAAAGCAGAATAAAAGAGCACGAAGCTAGTTATAGATTAAAGAATGATAAATCCTCTTTCTCAGAACACTTGAATAACCATAATCATGTTTGCAATTGGGACACAGACGTCAAAATCTTACATAAGTGCAATAAAGGTAGAGTATTAGATAGATTAGAGACTATAGAAATCAATAAATTAAAACTGGATAGGAACAAAATCATACTCAATGATCAATTAGATTTACAAAACTCATCGCCCCTATTAAAGCCAATACCAAAATTCTGATTATTCTTTGATAATAATAATTGATCCTAACATTATCACTTTTTCGTGTTCTCTCCCTTATGGCCTTTGATACCGCACCGCTGTATTATTGTTTCAGATACACTCCAGGGATGGTGAACATTTGGCTTCCACTACACCACATCAGCCCAGTCGGCAGCGTCGACAAGATATGGGATATACCTACATAATATTATCTTCGACAAGTGTTTGTGTTAGTGCATTTAGGATACGGATATTCATACCTACCTAAATCAGTGTTTGTGTTTGTGAAAATTCATTTAGGATACGGATATACATACCTACCTAAATCAGTGTTTGTGTTTGTGATAATTCATTTAGGATACGTAGATATTCATACCCAAAACAATTTGTTCGCGACAGTAGTTTTAAGCCCTGTATATCTAATTGCCTTTGTTTTGTACACGATAAAATATCTCCATTAATTTACACAATATACATATGTCCTATATATTTATTACTATTATTACTTTAAGCCTTGTACAATAAATTGATGTCCAGTATATTAAATTGCCTTTGGGTAGTAGTTTTAAACCCTGTATAATAAATTGCCTATTGTTTTGTACACGATAAAACATTTCTATAATTTACATAATATGTCCACCTATATAATACTAATAATATTATTTTTTTTTGCTCCATGTCGTGTATAATACATTACATATTAAGTCTCTGTATAAAAGATAAAATAATTTTATAGTTTTGTTATAATATATATTTTTTATTTGGAGGTCTATGCTAGATTATTCAACATTATTTTTATTATATTTTTTTGTTGCATCAGTTCTCCACCCCTGTCTCCTCTTTCTTATTACATCCTTTGTCATATGTTCGGGGAAAAAAATATAAACAAAAACTTTGTCTTTTAAAATATAATAATATAGAATCAGCTTTCGAGGTATAGATTATTTTAGGTACTATGTATTAACAACAATGTCTTTTGTTATTATTAACTCTCTCCGTTTAAAAATTTGTTTTGGAGCACTTAATAACATCTTTACTTGCCTTTGTTCGACCACCCGCTTTGTTTCTGTCTCTTTCTAGTGTGTAAGAATGATAAATATTGTTTTGTCTCTCTAATTTTGAATTATATAGCTTCTATTTTCTGTTGGATCACTTTTTGTAATTTAGTTAACATCTACTAGCCTGACGAAGAAGACGTGCGGTCTTCGAAAACCGGTTAGCTGAATAAAATTGTGGAAAAAACTAAATATTTTGTTTCTTTAAAATAAGTTCGAAGTATGTTCCACCAAGTAGCCACGGTCGAAAAGATAAATTATCTTAAACTTTAAAAACACAACTAAACATAATGTAGTACATAACATCATAACAAACGGACGTCCTGTCTATGAAAAAGCTAGACCATTAAACAAGACAAAATTTTTAGCTGCAAAGAAAGAATTTGAAAAGATGATTAATCTTGGGATATGTCGACCATCAAAAAGTAATTGGGCAAATCCATTACATATCGTTTTGAAGAAATCTGGAGAAATTAGACCTTGCGGAGACTACAGGCGATTGAATGCCATCACAACTCCTGATAGATATCCATTACCACGTCTGACAGATTTTACAATGATTACAGCCGATAAAAAAATATTTTCAAAGATAGACCTTAGACGTGCTTATTACAATATACCAATTGCCGAGGAAGATATACCAAAAACAGCAATTATAACTCCTTTTGGGCTTTTTGAATTCACAAAAATGAACTTTGGTCTACGTTGTGCAGCTCAAACTTTTCAACGATTTTTAGACTCAATACTGCGAGAATTTAACTTTGTTTTTGCATACCTGGATGACATTTTGATCGCTTCAGCCAATAAAGAAGAACATACAAATCATCTCCATCAAATTCTGAAAAGACTAGACGAGTATGGGCTAACCATCAATGTGGACAAGTGCAATTTCGGCGAAGAAAAAATTCATTTTTTAGGTTATCATATCGATAAAAATGGTATCAAACCAAGTGAGGAAAAAGTTGAAAACATAATAAATTTTCCTAGACCAGAAAATATTGAACAGTTGCGAAGATTTCTGGGTATGGTAAATTTTTATAGAAGTTCGATAAAGAATGCAGCATATCATCAAAAAGAGTTGAATGCATATCTTCATAATTCAAAGAAAAAAGATAAAACGCCAATACAATGGACAGCAACATCGACAGATTCATTTGAAATGTGTAAGAATGGTTTGAAAAAAGCCGTTACACTTTCGCACCCAGCCACAAACGTACCCTTATCTCTCATGACCGATGCTTCAGGAACCTGCGCAGGAGCCGTTTTACAACAATGGGATATGAATGAATGGAAGCCATTAGGATTTTTTTCGAAGAAATTTAGCGACGCTCAACAAATCTATAGTACGTATGATAGAGAATTGACAGCAATATATCTCGCAATAAAACATTTTCGGTATCTTATTGAAGGAAGAGAGCTCACCGTTTTAACTGATCATAAACCATTAACATACGCATTAAGTAAAAAGGTGACACCATCTGACACACCACGAAGATTAAGACAGTTAGATTTTATATCACAGTTTACAACCCAAATAAAACACATCAAGGGTGAAACCAACATCGTGGCTGACACATTGTCAAGGCTAGCAGAAATAAACGTTACACATAATTTTGACGACGATGAACTGTTTAAAGATCAGTTAAAAGATGAAGAGTTAACCGAATTGATGAAAAATAACAAAAACTTGAAATTCAAAACTATAAAAATGCCAAATACGAATAATCAACTTATTTTTGATGTGTCAACAAATCAAGCAAGAGTGTACCTACCAGAAAAATACAGGAAGAGTGCATACAATACAGTTCACAATACTTGTCATATGGGCGCAAAATCAACAAGTAAGTTAATGAGACAGCGATATGTATGGACCAACATGAACAAAGATGTAAATAGTTGGGTAAAACAATGTGTCAGCTGCCAAAAAGCAAAAGTTCACCGTCACACAATTTCACCGCTAGCAGACTACCATGTATCAGAAAGATTCGAACATGTCCATATTGATATTATAGGCCCATTACCACCATCAGAAGAAAATAGATACTGCATAACATTCATTGATCGAGCAACATCATGGCCAGAGGTTATTCCAACCAGAGATATGACGGCCGAAACGGTAGCTAAAGCATTAGTCACAAGCTGGATAGCGAGGTTTGGTGTACCCTCCAAAATAACAACAGATCAAGGACGCCAGTTTGAGTCTGATCTATTCAACCAACTTGCTCATCTACTTGGAATAACGAAAACGAGGACAACAGCTTACAATCCGAGATGCAACGGAAAAATTGAAAGACTGCATAGAACACTGAAAGCAGCAATAATGGCCAAATGCAGCGATAACGCCAATTGGTATAATCATCTACCGTTGATTCTTTTGGGAATGAGATCAGTCCCAAAAGAAAATGACTACAGCCCAGCACAGATGACTTACGGCAAGACTATTAACCTGCCCGGAGACTATTTTACAACATCTACGACTGACATAAACCATTCTGACTATACAAGACAGTTAATAGATTCTTTTAAGGACTTAAAGCTGACCACGAGTTCACATAGCAGTAACAGACAAATTTTTTTACACCCACAATTAAAAACATGCACACATGTTTTTATCAGAAACGAAGTTAAAAGATCTCTGACAGCACCATACAAAGGACCTTTTAAAGTTCTAGAGCGCAACGAAAAGTTCTATAAAATAGACCTTGACAATAAAGACGTTAATATTACTATTGATGGGCTAAAACCAGCATTTTTAATGCAAACAAACACAAATGACGAGACTACAAATGTTACTACACAACCAACATCAATTCAAACAAAAATACAGACAGAACAAAACACTGACCTATTGAAAAAGACAAAAAAAGTACAATTTTCAACAAAGACATCAACTTTAAAAACTCGTTCAGGAAGGGCAGTACAACAACCTAAACGATACCAGTGAGAAGTAACCAAGAAATTAACTCACATCGTTTAAAAATTAAAATAAGATATTATTTTTATTAAATTTTTTAATGTGAATTGAAAGGTTGTCATTCTTATTCAAGTACATACATAGAATTAATCTTATTATAATTTATAAGATCATATTTTTATAATTTAGTAGATACATACAATATATGCAACTGTATACCTAATTTAAATTTGAAAATGTAAAAGAAAAACTCTGATAAATCACATACCAAATTTTAACTGTTTGTATAATGTTTAAAGGTTATTTAAAGGAGGGTTAAGAATTTTTATTAGATCATATTAATATTATCATTAAATACATACAATTTGTGCAATAAGTACTACGTGTATAGTAGTTTTTAATTGCTTATATTTTTAATGTTTAAAGGTATATACAATAATAAAATTTATTATTTTTTAATGTTCATTCTTCAGGGGGAGCAATGTAGGTGGCTACTTACATAACATAAGTATGTAAGTAGGTAATTACCTACATAGTAAATTGTAGATTCCTACGTTACCGGCATGTCGCCTGGTACGTGGATTACTCACTGGCGCCAATGTTTTCTGTGCGCTAGTAGTTTTACATGTAGTCGTACATACAACTGCATGTTTTACAAGCTCCACCACTTCCCGCGTTTTCTTGTTTATACGACGCGTATTAGTAGCGGGCTCATTATTGTGATTTGTTCATCTCAAACTTATCATATTATTTAATAAACATTTCCAATTTAACACGCTTGTTTTATGTAGCCTACCTTCTTAGTTGAATCTAATTTAATTCCTTATCAAATAAACGCTACACTCTATTTCGGCTCGAAACTGTGCATTCTGAACTAAAAATAATCTGACTCTATTAACAAGTCCAGTCGATAGTCGTTTTGCCACTTATCATTATTTATTTTCTCATCAGATTTCCACCAGCTTATGAAAATGACATATCTCATAGAGAATTCGTCGGACGCCTCCATTGATCCTTTCAGAAAATCCACCTGCCATAATAGGTAGGTTAGTATAGGTACCTAGCCAACATCAACCAACTGATACCGTATTAGTTTAGCTTGCAGATCCAGCTGTATCTGAAAGTGTAATGAGTTCTTTCAACCAAGTGTTAAAAAATCATGTTTATTAATCCCCAATCAGTCATTGAGACATAACGTCGAATAAGAAGTTTTTTTTTGAAAATTTATATGAAAAACTGCATAATATATTTAAAAAATAGGTAGGTACCTACCTATAAATGACACCTGATCAAAGAACACGAACAAAAAGTCTCCGCTTTCAAAATGAAGTGAATCAGGAGAATTTCGGGTGTAAGATGGTGCCACCACATCACGAACGACGCTATATGCCAGCGCACCCAGATTATTTACAAACATCGCGCAAGATCGAGCGTAATAGAGGGGTCTTGTTGACTCTCTATGTCTCTAAGTGGGGCGTAAAGGGAGTTTGGATTGGATTGATAAATGAAAAGTTCCCTATTTTCCGCGGTAACCGCATCACGCGTGATTTCGCTATTTTTTTATCTTCTGTTGTATTATTTGTTATTTTCAGGAGAAGGTTCATACGAATGACAAAATTAAGTAGGTACCCTTCTTTATGCATTTAAAAAAAATAATTTAATTCTAATTTCAAAATTAAATTGACGTTTGACAGAAACTCTCAAATAAATATAGGTTATATAACCTATGGCTCAAAACAGATGCGTCGGTCGGCATTACATATAGGCTAAAGGTAGGTATACAAATTTGATTTTAATATGATTAATAGAACACAGGACAACGTCTGTCGGGAAATTTAGGAACTTCATTAAAATAATTTAAAAACAAAAAATGGCAACAAAATATTTCACAAACAATTAATTTTCTCATACCGTTATAACGTGTTGTATTTTTTAACCGAATATATTCTGTTTGTTTTAGTTCTATTAGGTATTAGTTTCAAGTACCTATCTTTTATTTATTTATTAGAGACACCAACAGAACACTGAACAACAAAAACAAAAAAAAATCATGAAACAAACACATAGAATCTCCAGTGCTCCAATAACGGGTATCTCCCGCATAGCAATATTGTGCATAGTTAGGTGGGTGCAATCGACCAATCAATCAATAATTATTATTATCCATAAGTTGGACAAATTTAATAATCGAACCACCGCCGTAAATCGTCTATTTATTTAACGAATTACATTGGAAAATCACAACAAAATAATCCAAAAATGTATACAGTAGGTATTATTATAACAAATGTAGTACGTTTGTGAATAGCATTCAGGAGGTAAACGTGCTGAATATAAAGCCACTAAGGCCAATTTTAAAACCAATAAGACCATGCTTGAATTTAAAAATCCAAAATTACTCCCACATTAATAATGATTAAAGTAGGTACCTACCTATGTAGAAAGTATTGTGTTGCACACGCTATGGTATCCTCTTGGTGCAATGTGCTGCACCGAACCTCCGTAATAGTACCTACCTACCTGGTGATTACACCTCACCAACTGACAGCGGCCAATTTCTCTCATCAAATTTCGCACATGCGTTTGCACCACCAGACGATATGCAAGGAAATTATTTTTTTTGTGTAGGTAGGTACTTGTACTTACTACAGACGTTGTGTGCTCTTGCTGAGAGGAGCATAGGAAGAAGTGGCGAGAAAATAAGAAGAATAGTGAAGAAGAACCCGATAGATTTAAGCTAATGCAGTAGGTTTTGCATCTGATTTTGTTTTTTTTTGTTTGGTATAAATGCACCTTTAGATATACCAAGACCAAACTTTTAAAACTAGTAATTGCTATACTATCTAATTTCGTGGCCTTGTCTGAAATTTAAAGTGCAAATATTTGTTTGTATTCGGCAGTGTTGCCCGAAGTATACCTACATCTGTTGTCAAAGTAAAATTTGCATTATTATGGAAACCAGCCCCCGGCCCCGTAGACAAATTCATATTGGCGTTCGACTACAAACGAAGATTTCGCCAAAGTGTAGTGCGAATAAAATGAGTTGTCCACTGGAACATATCAACAATTATTTAAACCAAACTTGTATAAAAATATAAAAAAAGGACAAGTTCATTTTCTTCTTACTCTACATTTTCGAAAAATTCGTTTGTAGTCGACCGCCAAATGCAATTTGTCTAGGCCTGCTGCTAGGTATAACTTTCACCTCGTCTGCAAAATCTTAGGACAAGCGCGACCACAATATATCCAAATAAGTATTTCAATCATCAATATTACCTACCTCCTCCAGGAAGAACTTTTCCAAGCCTAAGTAGACTGAAAAATTACCCGCGGAAACACTGAAACATCGGACTGGCTCTCATGAAAATATTTACTTTATTAATAATTTTTAGATAACCTACTTGCTTGGTTTATTTACATTGTTACAGAGCACATAATATAACATAGCTTAAAGATTTCGATGCATATAAACAATATTGTATAACTTTTTTTATTACATTCCTAAGTATATTCAAAATATTTTGATCAAAGATTCTAAAAAATATTATTATCTGTATCTACATAAAAAACAATTCCGATATACCACGGCTCTTATTAGGCGCATGATTTATATAATACAAACTGTGTGTACTTATCACGAAGATTGGAGGCCAGGCGTGCATGACCCCTTCTTCATTGCCGTAATTCTTGGCATTTTTTTTTCAAATTCTTTGTTTGGGGTCAATACAATTTTCGATGGCACCTGCGGAGGTACCTTTAAACATCTACAACAACCTATCTTACTTATCTTAAAATGTTATATTTTGATCGTAGCTCTGTACATCTTTTTTATTGTTCAATATATTTTTATGATAAAGGGAACCATCCATCATCTCACGAGTAAGGAAAATTTTAACCCTTTTGTTTGAACTATCACCCCCTACATAGCCAGAGATAATTTATCAAGAACCTTCATACCATTTGAGTATTCGAGGAAGTGGTAATACTTTTACTCGCATAATAATATTTAGTATAGCCTACAAGGGCGGAACCAGCTTTGGCGCCAAAGGGGGTCACATAATAAAAAAGGGTCATTTCCAAAATTTGGTATCTAGAAACTAAACTTTTCCTAAAAAAAGTAATTACCTAAATTTTATATATGGAACTTTTGATCCAGGGGAGGGTCATGGCCCACAAGAAATTATAAAAGAAAAGTAGGTATTTTATTAATAAATGTATATACTGTAGGTACTTAAAAATATAAGACCTGGACCCAGTCCAGGGGGGGGTCATGACCCCCCGGACCCCCCTCTGGATCCACCCTTGATAGCCTAGTGGTTCAGTCGTGGACTTTCGTTTTAGTGATCTTGGGTTCGATCCGAGCTAACGACCATCTTCCTCTTTCACAAGTTTTGCAGACTCATTTTGCATGAACAATCAAACTAAGTTTTTCCCTGTTAAAACCTTTCTATTCTTGTTAAAGAATTGCATATACACGGTGTAACATTGCTGGTGGATAACCTGAATCAGGGAGGTAGAATACTACAATACCTATCGATTTAACCCCATGTATATAATCAGCGATATTGGGTGGTTCAAAAATTATTTATCTTTTTGTGAATCTATAATATAAAAGAAAATCGGGATCGGCTGAACTGATTTTTATGATGCTGGGTTTATTAGATTCTTCTCCGCTCCGGGTCACAGAATAATTATTAAAAATTCGGAAATGGATAGCAAATAATATAAAATATAATATTAAAGTTAGTATAGGATGGATTTACTGACAGCAACGTCATCTGTGAAAAATTCCATAACAACATAATTTTTATTTCCTTGACAACCTTTGAATTTCAAAATATTGGCACGCAGAGTTTTGATAGAATTTCTTTCAAGCTTTCAAAAATATTTTTTTTTAAATATTCAAACATATTTTTTAAAGGTATTTTTGTATAGATTACATTTTGAAATCAATATTCATAGTAAGGACTACAACATAACGTCTGTCAGGAAAGCTAGTTTTTTTTTATATATATAAAATATGATTCTTTGCTCACTCAAAGTGAATATACATAAATACACGCTTTGACTCTTTCACAGTAAGCTACTTATCTAAAGTTTGTGTCGTGAAGAGGAAGATGGTCGACAACTGTGATCGGATCGGAACCACGACCTGTAGGTACGAAACAGTACGAAATGGAATATTGTTCTGGGGAAGGGGAGCCGATTGGAGTAGAGTTTTTGTTTTACAAAAAAGAGCAATACGGCAACTAATGGACATTAAACCCAGAGAAACATGTAAAAATGCCTTCCGCGAACTGGGAGTACTAACATTGCCAAGTGTGTTCATTTATGAGTGCTTAATATATGCCTACAAGAATTTGCCCAATACTCCTCTTAACCTCGACCATCACACCTATAATACCAGGGGTAAACAAGATGTAAGGCCATTGGAACATAGATTGGCAAAGGTCTCAAAAAGTTACATCTGTAGTAGTATACGTTTATTTAACAAGTTGCCTCATAGTTTTAGAGCACTTAATTTATTGGAGTTTCAGAGAGAGGTGAAGAAGTATCTTGTTGAACAAGTATTTTACAATATTGACGATATGCTAAATGGGACCGTTGACTCTATTATTTGAGATTTAGGTTAAATTGTGTTTAGTTCATTTTGTTGCTTGGTGCCCATTTTTAAACAGGTTGACGTGAAGCTATTTTGAGCCCTTTACACTCAAAATAGCTTTGATATTATTGATCTTCAATCTTTAAATTGTACTTTCTTTTCTTTTATTTCTGCCAGTAAGAAATTATGTATATTATTTTTGTTCTGTATACTTATTATATATTTATATTGTTATTTTGTATACCTACTTGACGATTCCAAGTGCCAAATTCATGGCCTAAGGATGAAAAGAAAGAATAAAGAATAAAATAAATAAAAAATAAAGCCGTCGTCGTAACTGCAAGCTAACAACCACTCGAATAAAAATAAAAAAAAAACGGTGTAAATCATGTGCAACATCGAGGATAAGGCTGAGAAACAGCTGATAAGGATACAATAATAGTGTAAGCATTTTTCAGAAGGTACCTAATTCAAATAAATACAAATTGTAACACCAGCGTTGCCAACTGTCCGGGTGAAACAAAAAAATTCCGGGTCAAAAGCTTATTTAATGACCTTTTTTAGTGAACTTTCACCTTTCGGGATACCAATTATAAATTTCGGAATAACCTTTTTTAAGATTATTTGTGTCCGGATCAAAAAATGTACAACTTGGCAACACTGAATCGGACACCAATACG
The DNA here is from genome assembly GCA_963576905.1 of Mystacides longicornis. NCBI lineage: Eukaryota > Metazoa > Arthropoda > Insecta > Trichoptera > Leptoceridae > Mystacides > Mystacides longicornis. The sequence goes on along the minus strand of OY756433.1, from coordinate 12,047,102 downwards.
CTGGACCTATTCATTGACACGGAAAATAATAATGACCGGCTATATGAAGAATCCAAAATATTGTATACTAGGAAATCTGAATCTTTATCTCCCAAGCTCCGATGTATAATTAAGTATAATCACACACTGTATGAGCGAGTATTTGTGGGACAGAGTGATTTGTTGAATTTTTTTAGATTAATTCCTCGGCAAATTATCGTGAAATATTTATAGTGCACGCGGTTCATGGTTCAAACGAGAAGGGAATAATAATTTGGAGGTATCTATATCTATACCTATACCCACCGCGGGATGTAATATGTAGATACGCACGTGGTGTATCTATGTACAAATATTCCATACAAACTCTACTCATACATTATAATTTTAACGTAGGTACCACCAATTAGGGTTTCGGACGCATTTAAAATTATATGCACTAACAGACTGTTTTGTAATTCGAATAAATGTCTGAAAATATCAAAAGTTAGGATAGATATCTCTAATATAAATTAAAGTTGGGTTAGTGCGAACACATATATCTAACTCGAGATCTCGAGATTTATTGGATTCTTCTCCGCTCCGGATAAGAGAATAACTAATAAAAAGTTGAAAAAAAATGGATAAGAAATAATATAAAACATAATATTAAAGTTAGTATGAAACGAATTTCACGTGAACAACAAAATTATTGTCTTCTGCACCTGACCCTCTCGCATACGTAATTGCCACTCTTATGGTTTGTTTTCCTACGGATACGCCGCTACTTTTAAAAGCGGTGAATATGTCAGTTGAGAACGTTGTCAATATTGTTTCCGTAGTAACGAAAAACATTGTCATATAATTTTGAAAGACGCCGTCTTGTCAGATGACGGGCCGTTCCCTAGGAACCCACTGCATTACAGTAGCCCATTCCACTTCACTGTTTCGGGCGTTTTAGAATTTTTTATACAAAGTCAACCAGATATTATTATATTCTCGCGTTGATCCCATCTGAGCTTTGAAGACGAATGAAATATGGACGTTTTAGAATTAAATTTTAATGTTATTATTTTATGAGTTTATTTTTGTTTCTGGAGGCGCAGTGCACAATGAACGGGCTGCCTCTGGTTAGGACCACAGTTACCTAGTTATAAAATCCTAAGAATATTCAATGCTCACAACTTTTTCCTACTTACAAAGTGATTTTGCAAACTATTACGTGATGTTTTTTTTTTAAAGCTACCTACTCCTTCCTGGTAATACGTGTTTAGATTTCAATCTAACCCCTCTCCCCCAATTACGCTAATTATTTTTTGTTCTGTTTAGGTAGGTACTATTGTCATGAGAAGGTTCTCATGAAAGAAAAAAATAAGATTGTTGCGTGATACAATATAAAATTTAAGAACACTTAAGGTAGATACCTTCTTATTTCTTTTTAATTATTTCTATTATTTTTTTAATTTAATTTGACTGTTGTTTGATAATTGGTGTAGTTGAGAGAATGTGCCCTGTAAATATCGTTTAAAACAGATGCATCGGTCCGCCATTGAAATTAAGTATGTTGGTTAAATAGGATAACCTTATTAATTTAGGTATCATTGTACAAATTCGACAAAGAGGACAAAGTCTGTCGGGAAAACTATAGTCGTTCATAAATTTGGAAATGTCCATAAAAATCACGCAGTGAACAAAAAAATAAATAAATTATTCACACAACACCCCTCTCTTCCCCCTCAAAATTCACTTGAGTAATTATGTGACAACCCCAAAGGCGAGTGAAAAAATAATAAGTAGATACAATCGTTTTGGGTTTGTTATAAACTCATCATATCTTACTCACTATTATCCTCTGTTTGTGCACCTGTTTTCGATAAAAAAATAGAGTCACTCCAATAGGAGTATATAATATAGTCCCAGCCCTGGAGTTTGCCGAGAAAAGAAGGTCATGTCATGTGACCCCCTCCCACGTTCCTACGGAGGCCGGGTGATACGGCTGTGTTATTATCTCCTACAGATACATCATGTTATTACCATACCATACCATACCTAGACCATTTATTTCCACGGGGATTTTTCATTGTAAATAACTCTTTGCCCGAACATTTTATTACAATTCCGATCCCAATTGTGACAGCCTTGAGATCTCCAAACAAAAATTCCACAAGATTAGAACAATGCCGTTCTCACATGCAGGGATGAATATTATTATATTATACACGGAGTAACAGAGAAACCCTCCTGTAAGACGGCATCGATATGGTCGGACGATGTCATTCGAGGTCGGCCTCGTCTGGGTGCACCCATTCTTTCAGATTTATTTCTGCGTACACCCACTCTTTCAGATTTCCTTTTATCATTTTCTCTTCGTTCATTCTCTCTTATATGCCCAAACCACTTTAATTTATTCACTTTCATTATACTCACAAAAATATCAAGATCGTAAAATCAATGGTTTTGCCACAGTTTTTTATTTTAGTGTGAAATCCGGAATTTGTTCAAAATTCACAAAAACGTTGATAACTTTTGAACCACCCAATACCGCTGAACATACATGGGGTGAAATCGATGGGTATTGAGGTTCTCTACCTCCCTGCTTCGGGTTATCCACTATCTCTGTTACACCGTGTATAGTGATTAGTTTTGATTTGCATATTATAAGACACTAGCTTATTATACCCGTCTTGCTTTACGTTTTTGATTCCGATTGTCAGGCTTGATCGGTAGGTAATTAAACAGGTTCTAGTCTAGCTTCCCATTGCTTTGTAGACCTCTATAACTGACATAAGCACAGAAAAAGAAGAATGACACTTTTAATGTTTATTAAAATTTTGTATGAAGATCCTAAAAAATAGGGTTTTTTAATTAGCTCTAAATATATTAAAGTTAATGCAGCAAATTGTATTAAAGAACCTTGCAGATTCATATCTGACGTAGCATTTGTATTTTGAGAGTGATGCTATGACATACGGTAAAAAGCAAAATAAAAAAACATTTCTGAAATATTATTTAGATAGAGAAGGAGTGGCTAATGCGAGTTTTATTTAATTTCCCAATTTACCACGCAACTTTCTTAATTTTTTATTTCATAAGAACCTTCTACTGATAAAAGCCAACACGACAAAAAAAGAATTAGTGAAATCGGTTCAGCCGTTTAGGCGTGATGTTCACATATACGATAGAAAGCACACAAACATTTCTGAATTATTATATAGATTGTGCTTCGAGTACAATATCTTTTTTTTAAGTTCTAGATAAACTAAAAAACGCGGCTATGATACCAGGAAGTAATGACACATATCTCACAAAGATACCACGACCAAGTGTCAAACGTCACATTTTATTGACTAATTGCAACACCCACCAAATGCTATATTCATTTGTATGTACATTTATGTAAGTGATTAGCGGCTCATCATCATTCCAAGAACCTTGTATGGGACAGAATAAAGTTATGTTAAAAGTAATAATATTATACTAGCTGATACCCGTCTTGTTTTACGTTGTCGATTTGGTCAGAGTTGAGCAGAAGATTATTGAACAGGTTTTGTCTGTAGCACTCCCTTACTCGGGAGTCTTTATATTTATCTTAATGTTTCGAAAGGGAAAAAAATTAGATTCCACTGCTAAATATGCGAAAAATTTAAAATAAGAATGTCACTCTCTATGTTTATAAAAAATGAAAAATAGTCTGCCACTTATATTACAAAAAAAAATCTGTTCAAGCCTAAATGTGATTGTTTTGCGTCGATTATATTGTGTGTAGGTATAGGTAGCTCTACCTATTTAGTAATTAGTTTGACCTACTTAACTGGCTGTCTGATAATTATGGTACCGTACCAGAGAGATGGTGCAAGCGAGCCCTGCTTTGCCGGCTTTATGCATCTGCCATGGCTTACCTAATAGGATTTTATAATTTTCTACGAAAATCTTTATTAAAGAAAATCTGAGGAAAATTACATTTGAGGTGGTTGGTAGAGCAGCGGTTACGACGCCGGCTTTCGCTCTGTTTCGTGCGGAGTTCGTGGGTTGAAATCCCGGCCGTGCCGACCATTTTCTACTTTCACGACACAAGCATTTGCTTAGTGTGAAAGATGTCAAGAGCGTTTTTATTTGTGTTCACTTCGAGTGAGCATTTATAGATTCATTTAAAAAAAAACTTACATTTTTTGTATTTCAAATCAAACTTCAATATTTTTATACACTTTCATATCGCAATGCTACAGTTCTTCGTAAAATTTAGATATATAATTTTACTTTTAAAAGATGAGTATCTCATTTATAGAAATTTTCGTATAAAGATTTAGAATATTTAGAAATTTGTATATCACATTAAATATATTTGAGAAATTGAATGAAATTGTGTTTATCATTACCATAAATATGTCTGCAAGGATCAACGACGATTAAAACCACACCTAGAGTCTGCGGTTTAACATGCGTGGTGTGCCAACATTCGAAAATAAATACATATAAACATACAGAAGTGAATTATTATGTAGATTACTTATATTAGCTAGGTAACGCTCTATGGACAGAAATGATTTAGAGATGAGACTGCGAATCAAGTTTGGTCGCAAGGTTCCAGCTCCAGCATGTATGGATATTAGGGTGGTCCAAAAAATTGTTTGTTTGATTTTTCATTTGGCCACCCCGTGAATTTGTTACATGTATTCATAATAACAACATATTAAAATTTCAGCGAGATAGCTCAAGTAGAAGAGGGTGCTCAATCGAGTGTTATTTTTTAATATTGTGTTCTTAATTTTTACTTTTTCTCGCAGGACAGTTTCATATATTATTATGTTAAACTTTGAAATAAAATGTTAAAATAAGCCACTGAAGAGTTTTATAGACAGATTCAAACAGTTTTGATAGTTATTTTAAGGGACAGTGAAGTGAATCAGCGTAGTAAAATGTGTATCTACTTGAAAAAAAACGACGAAATTTTTCTAAATGGTATTCGAGATATTAGCATAGCCAACTTCCTACTCTTCGGCAAGATTTACTCCGTTATCACCATATTATTAAATCTACAGGTATCCAAAAATGCGAAAGATACCGCGCGTGTACCTCCTTATTAAAGAACTCAAAGAATTATGTAGTAAATCAGATATTTCGACCAGACATTCACTGAATTTAAAAATTGAAGTTTCATAATGACTAGCTTCTATTGAAGAAAACAGAATACAACTCCGTATAATAAGTAGAGAGCCTTTCGATTTTTGTATCCGGTAATGTTTGTGAAAAAAAAACTATTAGGAGTGATACTTATTGCGGGAACGCGGAAACAAATATTTGTTGCTATTTTTGAAGCAATGCAACAGTGAAATGTCTTAAATAAAGTGAGGGCTATGAGTTTTGACATTACTACTTCTACAGCAGTGCCAAAAGGGGACCTTGAACTCTTTTAGAAGAAAATATAGGATGTAATCTTTTGTGGCTTGCTTGTCGTCATCACATATTTAAAATAATGCTTTTAAATATAGTTTCTCTGTGTTTTGGACCCTCAAGCTCTCCTCAAATCCCAATTTTCAAAGATACAGCGATATTTGGGAAACATTATTGAAGGAGCCCTAACAGTTCGTTGAAAATACTCTTGAGTTTTACAATCGCTCTATTTGGAGAGGATCAAGTTTGTATATTACGAGGAGCTAATAGGTACAGCTCACAATAATTATTTTGAACAAACCACCTGCGATGGCGCGTGCAAGGTTGGATTCATCATGCTCATTGGATGGCGAAATTTCTGAATGCTTTGAAACTTTGGCGCTCATCTACACCAGAGTTTGGACGAAGCACCTTTAGTAGCATATGCACCAGTAAAAAACTAACTGCTTTGGAACAGCTTAACATTGTACAAAGCTATTGATTCCGAAATCAGTATAGCAGCTAGGGGTGTCTTAGAGCGTTACTTATGGTATTTGTCAGATGAACTAGTTGCATTTGACTTGTTTTCTGACAAGCTGTCTAAAGTGTCTAATGCTGAGAAACCGGCTATTTTTTTTTAATAAATTCTGATAGCGGTAAACGATCAGTACATACTGATATCTGCTAATCTTGCCTCAGATGTTACATTAGAAACTTTTGCAAGCCTATTTGGGTTGCAAAGAAGAGTGTTTTCAACGTTATATACGTTGAAAATAATAATAATACTTTGTAATATTAATAAACCTTAAATTGCGTGTTTTACTTAATCCTGAACATTTTGTCAGAAATTTCCGATTCGATGAGCACTCCCTTGTAAATAAGATAGGGAGCTGATTTTTTTTACACATAATAGGAATGGTAGGTGTAAAAAATTAAGGGGGTGGCAACATCGATATTCAAAAAAAATATTTTTTCCATACAAGCTTGGACCACCCTAATGGATATATACCTAATCGATTAAAATGTCTAAGGGTAGATTTCTGAATTGATTTACCATAATATATAGCTAATTGCTAGTTTCATGATAATTGTACTCTTTAAACAATAATAATTATTATTGTAATGTTACTTCTTCTTCTAGTTTGAAAAGCGACAATCCACTCTCGGGAGAGTGATCAATGCCAATTTCCAATGGTATGTTACTTAGCGTACTAAATGTTCAGAGAAATTTCAGTCGTTGGGACCTACGGAAAGGACCAACGTGTTTGTTTTCTAAAATTATGGCTTTGCATATATCCCGCAGTCACGCGGATATCGTCCTTCCTGTGTTATGGTTTCTAATTCCATATGGTCCCAATTTTTGACGTTACTGTTCATCTACCTACCTAACTCCTAATTTCAAAAAAATGTAGAGCTTTTTATTCTTTACAGCCTATACTTTCTGCACCCAGCAATATGACAAAACATACAAGAGATCATCAATTAACGTGATAAAATATACGTGACAAAACATACAAGATATCATTAATTAACGTGACAAAACATACAAGAGATCATTAATTAACGTGACAAAACATACAAGAGATCATTAATTAACGTGACAAAATGTACCTACAAGAGATCATTAATTAATGTGACAAAATATACAAGAGATCATTAATTAACGTGACAAAACATACAAGAGATCATTAATTAACGTGACAAAACATACAAGAGATCATTAATTAACGTGACAAAATATACCTACAAGAGATCATTAATTAATGTGACAAAACATACAAAAGATCATTAATAATTAACGAATCATTAAATGCACTTCATATTTTGTTATTTTCATTATTCTGAGGGTACGAATGCCAGGGGGCGTCCGCGTCCAGAGTACCTCGCACAATTATATGAGGATATGGGCTGCGCATCTTACATGGAGCTGAACAGGGTTGCGGTTACGGAGGACCGGGCGAGATGAAAATTAAATGCAGATCCTTGCTGCAAACCATATACCATTATATTATTTTGTGTAGGTACCGTAAAACAAAAAATAATAAAACCATTATATTATTGATGATTAAAATGAAACACAGTTGCACTTTCACAAAAAATTTTTGAATGTCGAGCGCTTTCGTCCGACTCACGCAGACATTGTCAAGAGACCCATTATATTATTTTGTGTAGGTACCGTAGGACCATACTATAATCCTTAGCTTTTTTCTGCCGGTCTCTCATCTCTCGGTTTTTTGGTCAGACGCGAAACCCATCTAAGTAATGAGTTTTTAAATTTCAGGATTTTTATTTTTGCCAATAAATATTGTCTAATTTGAGGACCAAAAATTAAAAATAATCTATAAACTAAAAGACACTTTCTTCATCTCTAACGAAGTGGGCAAAGAGAAGATATGACATGAAAGAAAAAACGAAGGACCATTTTTTGACGGATTCTCATCGATGCGAAGTTCTCGATATTAGCTATAAATTATCGGGGATTTCATTATTGCCAAATAAAGTACAAACCATTAAGAGCCTGAATTGCAATAATAATAATCTGATTGTTAGATATTTAGTAAGCTTTGGCGTTTTAAAAAAACAGCATAGGGGACGTCCATTAATCACGTGATGTTTTTGGCAAGTTTTTAGACCCCCCATCCCCCCTGGTGATGTTTGGCGATGTTTCAGACTACCCCCCCGCCCCTTCCCCCGTAAATCACTTGTTCTTTTTTAGTACATATAAATAAGAAACTTATGATTTTAATATTCAACTCTTTTTGAAATTTCTTAAAGTGCTGTGTTTTTTTTGAAATTCTTCAGAAAAAATGAATGCACGTGATTTTCTCACCAGACCCCCCTTCCCCCTACGTGATATTTTTCCAGACCCCCCCCCTGCCCCTTTTGGTCTCACGTGATTAATGGACGCCCCCTTACGTGATTTACGGCCATTTAAGTTATATTAAAATACGAGTTAAAATTCTAATTCCTGAAATACTTTCGCGGTAGTGTCCTTTTCTGGGCTGAACCCGTACAGCAAATGTCCGATTCACGTGTCGCGAAAAGAATCTTAAGTGGATTTCCAGGAGAACAGAGACGAGTCGGTAGACTTCGGCTTAGGTGGGAAGATGAAGTGGGAAAGGGTGCAGCACAAATCGTAGATTTTGAAATGTTTTTCAAAACAAAATTATTAGAAATACGTAGTCACTTATCTTCAGCATTGTTACAATACATTGTAAAGAACAGGTGATGTACCTATGTATTCGCAATTCAGTCTCTGTCCAACTTGTAGGTGCTATAAAGTAGCGTGCCAATGAGCAATCATGAACGATGGAATAGTGTACGCGGACAAGCATGCAACATAAATAAATCGTGATTAAAGTGTTTTTAATTAACATACCTCCACACATACAACATTATTATTTCACATCGACAATATTATTTTAATGACACAGAATCATATTATTGTCTATGGGTGTTTTTAAGATCATAACTAAATATTATTGTATTGTCTATGAATATTGTTTTTCAAAAATAATTATTATTTATCTACATATCTTCGTATATGTATTTTATCTATGAGTGTTGTTCATCTTAATAATTTATATACCTACTAAACCAGGGGCTCCCAAAGTGTGCGCCGGGGCTTCCTGGTGCGCCGTTGAAAGTGAAGAGGGGCGACGTGAGTCGATCCTCTATTATTATCCGAAACCACAAATATTCGCGGGTACCTTCTAAGTAACGAGCATATTATGTAAAAGCATTACCGATAGTGCGAAAGCCCAAGCCTAGTTTCAAAATCTTGACAAGCTTATTGCAGAAAATGGTTTGGATTGGAAAAAGTGTATCGGTGAATGTCTGATGGTGCTCCATCCATGGATGTCAGGTGTGGACGTAAACAAGCGCTTATTCGGGAAAAGCACCGATCCATTGAATCATACATAGAGAAGTTCTTGCATCAAAGTCAATGACCTCTAAACTGAACCAAGAACCAAGTCTTTTTTGTTGTTTAACGGTTCCAAAACTGAATTCCTATAAATTCCTATAATAAAACTCAAATTTATATTGTGGATCTTTAGATTTTTGGCCCTATCTACCTAGCTATTATAATTGTGCGTATATCCTATATTTTTTGACAATACTATTATATAGGTATATAGTCACTATATCTATTTCAAATAGCTAAACTAGGGCGCCGTGGCAAAATACTAAACTTGTAAGTGCGCCGCGGGCTGAAAAAGATTGGGAATCCCCGCACTAAACAATAAAAAATTATTGAGTAAAACGTAGGATTGCACACATGACACATTATAGGTTTTAATAAAAAATTAATATTACTAACATATATTGGTTTCTTATAATTTGTACTCGTCAATTAAGAAAACCTCAAATTTGAATGTGAAACGTACATAGGTACTTTTTAAGCTCTGACCCTTATAATTTCACATGATAGAGTTGATTTCTCTCTTATACAACTTTATTACCGAATTGGTTTCAAAGAGAAATAGAAGATGCTCGTGTTATTTTTAGATTCTTCCTTTGCTGAGTTGGTCTTCTCGTGACAGAAACCATATAATGCAGTGTTTAAATTTACAAAAATATAAATGAAGGCATCAGGTTTTGTGCTCCAGATTTTGATCACCTTTATGCAAAAAGTTTTCATGAAGTGAGATAATCCTTAAAAACGAGCCGATACCGTGAATTCTTTGAAGTTAGAAAGAATTTCTGTTCTGATTTCTGGTTGGAGGCTTATTGATAAACACATGCACCAGGATATAATGAAAATAGTCAAATGTTATGTTAATATTAATAATTATTATTAGTTACCTATCTTGTTTTCGCGTCCGTGCTTATTTTAAAGGATGGTTATTATACTTTTATGAAATTGGGAAACGTGGGAAGACCAGACGAAGCCCACGACTACGAATTGGAAATTATCATCGATCGGAGTTCGGCTATAGATATTGTCTAACAGTTGATTTTGAGATATTTTTCTAAATGGCCGTGTAATTACTAACAAATAACCCACTTCCGTTAGTTTTAAATATAATGATGTCACGAATGAAGCATAAAACAGTTGGTAAAACGAACCATTTGCAGTTATCAGATGTGAAATATGTATAAGTTGGTAGACACGTTATTATAAAACATATTCACAGGCACAGGTAACCGATTGAAATTCTCTCATAATCAAACTGAGGTAACTCGGCTTAGAGTGAAGATACAACGCCGTTACACACAAAATATGGGTCATTTGTACATTTTAGTGCAAGTGAAGCTAGGATGCATATTATTGGTAGATATTTTATCAATAGCTAGGTATACCTTAGGCCCAGTAATCACTTGTGCCACGAACGTGTGACATTGCATCAATTTAATCGAATGGTCAAGTGTATACGTGATTCGAAATGCGAACGCGAGCGGAACAAATGCATCCTTTTGATAAAATTGATGTAACGATACACGTTCGCGGCGCAGGTGAATAGAAATTGTACCTACCGAGCCTTAAACCACCTTATTAGCTCTGGGTAAGTATATCTCATTAATTTAATTTAATATAAATTTTTGGTATACATGGAATTTTTGACATGTTGAGAATTCTCATGATTAGGAGTTTCGGAGATTTAAACTTTACCACCTAATGGCAAACGTTTTTAACGTAAAGTGATCACACTAAGCCAGCTTTCGAAATAATAGTAGAAGACGGTCGTAAGCCCGTAGTGGTTTGTTCTATTTAAAAATCGAACATCAGTAATGAACTGAGATATTAGTTATTATATTCGACTATACAAAAGATTCCTTAGATTCCATTCCAGAGTGTTACAAATTCAAATCTGTTTTGAAAAATTTGGATTTAAAATTCTTACATGACTCAGATTTTGTGTCCAACAACAATAAGAAGTATGGGTACTCGCGTGTGGATTCAACTAAACGGATGGTAATTTTTAGAGCCGAAATCGTGATTCAACACCTTTTAATATCGTTTGTGTGTACCTGTCTGCCCCATCGCAATGCAATGAAATCGTTAAAAAATTGAGTGAGACGTTATCTGAATTTGGAGCTAGTTGAGTCTTATATTTCTATAAAAATACGGGAGTCACACGATTGAAATATTTCGAAGGCATTTTTTGTCAAAAATCAAAATGTAGGTGACATAATCAAATTTGAGTTAAAATTATAATCGTGTTCCATAATGTAAAGATTTTTTAGTACGAAATGTTGTTTTTTAAGTATCTACTCAGAAAATTAAAAAAAAAGTACCTACTTGCTTATAAGGTATACCTGTCTAACGTTTTATTACGTAGAAAATGCCTAAATGGAGCAATTTTTGTTATAAATAATTACTTATTTAAATATTCGCTTATATATATTTTTTTGATTACTTACACGGAAAGTTAATATTGAAAGATTGAATTGAACAATCGAATCTACCTAACCAGTCCGTGGCCAAATGGTTAAAGCTGCGGACTTACTTATTGTACGAACCTTGATTCAAAATCTATCACTACAGGGGTATAAAAATATGGATCAATGGAACCAAATGTTAAAATGCTACTAAAAATCAAAATTTACATCACAACCAGCCGTTTTTAACGAGGGTTATAAGCCACCTTGTGTCCGATTAATTTATGAAATCTTGAATGTTTTTATTCAAATGTTGAAAAAATAGCAATTATACTTTAATCCAACGCTGAAATTAATCAAATTTGAATTTCATCTTCAACTATATACAGTTGACGGAAGAGAGCGCTTTTTCTATGTAGTTAGACACTGAGGTCACGAAAAGAGGATTGAATTCTTCAACTCAAGGCTGAAATAAATCAAAATTGAACTTCATCTTCAACTATATATAGTTGACCGAAGAGAGCGCTTTCCATCCTTTCAATTTCAATATGGAGTCGTGAAAAAACCTCTCACAACATGATGTGTTATATTCCTTTGAAATAGGGCTGGGGATTGGCGGGGATGTTTGCGGAGGTTATTGACGTTCGCCCAAGATCGGACTTGTTCCTTGATTGGTTTAAACTACAGTCGTGTTGATTTGAGTATAATTTCTATGGGACTTAAAAAATAACAACCGATGATTGTCTACATTTGGTCCGACCATAGAAAAAAAACATATTTAATAAGGAAAATTAAAATTGCAATTAATAACACGATTGGCTGTTGCGTTGAACATAAATTTCTTTTTAAATATATCCATATATTATTATTATTATAAATGAACGAGCTGTGTGGGTAGGTACCGTAAAGATCTCAAAATAAGAAAACCATAAATATAAATCATAACAGACCTGGCAACACCTGATAGCGATCTATACATATAATAATATGAAAGTAATATGGACACATATTCAAAATATAGCGTGAAAACATAACCTGTGCAATAACATTATGGACCGATGCATAATTTACGTCGCGGGAAATTTTTTTTACGTACTATGTATTGTACGCCCGCAAAATATAAATTATCTCTTCATTGCAGAAATTAAATTATGCACCAAATTATATATTACTGTAAAAAAAAAATGTCGATCTTAGAACTTAAACCATGTATGGTTCTTTATTTTCTCGGTAAATCCAAATTGATGTTTTTGGGTTGGTGTTGACCCGTACACTCGGTTGCGGCATAAATCGATCTTATTGATGAATATTTCTCCGAGATCGTGAATCTATAGGTAACTCAATACAACAATAGTCATATTGTACGAGAAGCGATAATTTGAATTTAACGCTTCGTCGAAATTTTAAAGGTTGTAATAAAAGTCAAAGTACCCGCCTCGGATCAAAAGTTCTTGTTGAGGATAAAACCTTTTAACGAAAATATTTGAAGCAATATTCAATTATTATATTATGTACGCATTCATAGGTATTTACTTACCATCGTAAAGTTATAGAAAGAGTTTTAACTCATGACTACAATATCAATCCAAGAAATATAACCAGATGTTGGGATTAATAGTTATTTTATATCTATTGAACGACATTATTTTGTGCGAGCGACCAGATATGAAGAGTCTCGGAGCTTTTGCCATTAAACTCTTTAAGGACCGAGTCAGAAAGATTATAATATGTGATTTTAAAGAAAGTTGAAGATAGTGAGTCCTTCCTACAAGACACTGGAGCGAAAATTGGATTCAAAATGAAAATCAAGATTTATTTATTTTTGTTACCTCCAAGAAACAGAGCAAATATAATAAATTTAACATAGTTTGGTAGGTACATGATAATACATAGAAAATAGACTTAAGCCTAGTACATTCTTTCTTCTAGAAAAGAGGCCATGCCTTCAATATCATCAGTAGACAAGGGCGTCGCCAAGGGGGGGGGGGGTAGGAGGGGGCAGCTGCCCTCCCCTAGACATTAAAAATGTAGGCAATTCATATTTTCATCCTCCATAAAGAAAATAGCCTATAAATGGGTCAAATTGCCACCCCCCTGGGCCCCGGGCTGGCGACGGCCTTGTCAGTTGAGCCTTTTAAAAAGCTTTGCCGTTAACAGAGAAACCTTAAGAAATTAAAGTAGGTATTGCTAATACCTTATTGTGACTATCTTAGTTTACAAATATTAGTTTTGAACTTCTAAATCTTCCAGAGAAACATAGGTCACAATACATAATACCTATGAAATATCTAAGAGCTAATCGAGTATGGAATCTGGACATGCTGTGGGAGGAGGTCATTAACATTGCGCAAGATCGAACGCAATGGAGAGCTCTTGTTGCCTCCCTATGCCCCTAAGTGGGGTCTTAAGGGAGTTTGGATTAGATTGGATTGGAATCGAGTAGGTATATGGGCAGAGGTGTTTATCAGGGGTGGTTCTAGCTAGAGGTTCAGACCCCCACCCCCTTTGCATCCGACATAATTCAAAATAGCAAATAATCCGAGGCAAATAATTATTTGAAAAATAAAAAAAATGCATAGGTTCATAAATAGGTATATAAAAAGGGGGGGGGGTTGGTCGAACCCCCTCCATGTGTAAGCTATTACTATGGCCGTTTCCAACACAATACAAATTAAATATTTAAAAAAAATACTAATATTTTATGAGCGACACATTTTTTTTTATCAAATTACAAACCCAATCGGATCAATATTGAAACTCAAAACTACATAACATTTTTGTTAGATAATAATACCAGAATAGGGTTTCAATAACTAAAAAATGATAGTGATAATAGGTAATAGGTATTATGAGAGTGAATGTCATGTTTATCGACGTAATAAGAATGTTGTGAATCCTTATGAATTTGTCATCGCAGAGGCGGTGAGGCTCAGGCAGGACGCGGGATGCTTTCATATGGAACAGCTGCAGGAATGCGGCAGATAATAATTTTAGGTACTGGCTAGGCTAGATGTTATCCTCACAACAAAAGACACCATTAAAGGATATCAGATATATTTTTTTCTTAATTTAATATCCTTTGTAGCGTAAGATCGCGTATGGGCTGGCAGTCGCTAGGTAGGTACACATACGAAACTATTTCTGTTATTTTTATCGTGAAATTCTCAAGAATGTGACAGTGTGTGCTTTGGAATGTTCAATAAAAAATGAACTACTTGTTAACTTTGTACATATTATATTTCTAGCCAAGTATATTATAATACTTTAAGTCCATATAATTCTTTTCGTAGAGAAGTGCCATCTTGGCACTATTTTATAATCGTTTCTCGAAATAGTGATGCGAGAGTTTTTTTTTAATAAATCTATTTAAGGTGATTCATGCTAGCAATATCAGCATGGTAATTAAAAAATGCCTCGACTCTCCAAGCACACCCTTATTCACATTAACAACTTCTATGAGCTGAATGTCTTCAAGTTAATCAGAGACAATACAAAACTAGATACGTAGGTATATCATTGAGATTTTCCATTTTTTTTTCTAAACCCAGCCTCCCTGACCTTTATTTTGTGAAAAAAAAAACCGATGATTGTAAACGAACGAACCTAGCTACCACCCTCTCTAAAAAGATATAGAATTTCCGACCCTGGCATCATGAGGGAACCCTTTTGAAACATTGAAATGCTGAGAGCTTTCGACGGCTTAATCTGCAAAAAGGCTAACTTCGTTATTTTATGAAATAAGTTCCTGTTCACCTTCCCATACTTAAGATTTCACGGAAAAGGAACTAACTCCGCCTGCGTAGCATTAAATACTAGGAAAAAAAATCAATCATACTAATTATTTAATATTCATTTTATTTCAATCGAATTGACTATATTTTTAGATTCGAACAATCATTATTTTTCTTCATCAGCTTCCCTTTCTTGGTCATGTGACATCACTTGCCTTGGGAAATGGGAAACAAAAATAATATTGTCATTTTTAAATTTTATTCTTACACCGCGTATTTGGTTGATAAGAAGAATATGAGAAAGATTGTTGAGAAAGTGAGTTAAATTTGAAAGCCAACCACAGCAGACATACCAAGAACAAAATCTCTTCTAAGAAGATTGTATCTATCAGAAAAGAAAAACAAAATATACCTACCTAGGAATTAAAAGTCACTATCAGATTAAGGTACAGAGATATAACTACAATATAGGGTTCCTTACATCAGGTGATGCAGTAAACAAAGGCGAAACTGGAATTCAGATTTCGGATGGCAGAACGAAAAATTAATAATATAACTTTTATTAAAATAAACAAATTTAAAAAAGTTCTGATTCACAATGGACGGATGTGATTGAGAAACATTATTATTATCCTTGCTTGAAATTATTTAAATACTTAGCCAAATCACTCGAATAAAACTGCAGTGCTAAAGAAAAAAGATGAAAACTACTTTGTTGGCAGTGATGTAAATCCTCATTTAGAAAGCTGAATCTTTGTTATAGACGACACTATAGGAATTTTGGAAGATGATGCTTTGCAAGAGTCCATATGCTTTGGAGTCCATATGCTCCAACTAGGGAGCGGACATGGACATGGATAAAGAAGATGCTTTGCATGAGAGTCTTGTTCTGTCCCTCCCCGTACAAATGAGGTAATTAACAAGGCCAAAGAAACGCCAGCATTAATGTTTCGGAAGATGGTGCACTGCCTTCCACGGAGCAACACTCGTTTACCTATTTTACCAAACAACTTGGAGAAAATACTTACACACGTACCTATTATAGCTTGCAGTCGAATGTTCTCACGAGCGAGGTAATGAAACTAGGATGGAACGAATAACTTTTATTTTATTGATACGCAATTTACACATACTATGTCATGAAAATGTCAGCAACCGAATGAATAACAGCACAAGTCATCAATTATTTCATACTATCGACTACATAATAATCAATTACCTTTAACCGTAAACTAGTTTTTAGAAGCGACTGCTCCCTTTCTCGTATAGACAAAGATATTTTTTTCTTTCTGTTTTGTAGTTAAAAATTAATTTATGTACCTAGCAGTACAAATTCACAGCACAGATTCATTTATTAAAAAAAAGACCCGTGTTGTTATTTTTTTATACAGCTATTTTAAGTAGTATTGTTATACTCTATGTGTGAAAATGACAACCACGACCACAAATTAAATATTAATAGAATGAATCATAATTATTAGTTGTTTATGCAAATAATGCAACTAAAGTACTTGATGACTATATGAATCTGTTAAAGTAATAAAGTATATTTTTCCATTTCTCTTATTTAAAGCCCCGACCACAAAACTTCTAAACTCTTACTAAAAATGAAACTACATAACACACGTGATACATACAAACACGTAAGACATAAAATGCTATAAAATTACAGAGATTTCTAGCACTATTTAGGATTTTGGAATTTTAGCGATACGAGTATGTCCGATTAACAGATGTATAATATATGTTATGTTATGCATAACGTATAAACCTAAATTCAATAACACTTTATCTAAGAAGGCATACTAAAAGTTATTTTCCTCGTACGTTGTACATCACTGTCCGTTTGTGTGATTTATGAAATATTTTGAGTTCACTCCATCCTATGATTTGGGGGAGTTAACACTAGGATCATTTCTAATGATTCAAAAATTCGGCAACCGCCCGGAGAGGGTCACGATTCTTCCACTATACAGAACAGACATACCTACAACTCTATGTACGATGTGATGTATATAATAATATATGACTGTGGTTGTGCTGTGAGCTCATAATATCACATCCAATATTAATATTGTGTAGGTCTGCCCGTTAGGACAGCGGCGTACCTAAAAGCATTAGGTACCTACTTTATATTACGATTACCATAATAATTCTTGACCTTTTTTGTAGGAAAAAGTGAAGGTTCTAGATACCAAATGTTCATTTAGGCTTATAAAATAAAATAGCTTTTAATATTAACGTTATTTTCAATTAACGAAATTGCTATAACGTTTTTGAATTTAAGCCGTTAGTCCCATCTCTAGTTATCAATAACCTTCAGCCCTCCGCGTTGAACATACCTCCTCTTAGATTTCCACAGCTCCGTATTTTAACCAACTCAACCTTTCTATGTCATCGGACCACCTTCTCCGTCTGGTTCTACAACTCAACAAGCCCAAGAAGACATCAATGGCTACCGCTGACCAAAAGATGCACATTGATATGTACGTTGTACATACATCTTTTACACAGAAAATGTGTTATTTTTTTTATTTTTATGTCGTATTAAATTTCGACTACACATAACATTCTTTTCTTAGACCCTTTCAACTATGAAATCCATAACGTCATGACCAACCTTTGCTGGCTTGGTGTTACTCCTCACGATAGTTTTACCCGTGGGTCTAGGTCAGCGATGCACAAACCGAGGCCCGCGGGCCGCATGCGGCCCGCCGACGAATTAAAATATTGAAAAATCAAAATAATATTTAAAATATACCTGAGAGATAATTTTATACGTTTACCTACTCCGCGCCGGGAAGAAGCCAGAGTCTGTCATGTGTTTTTGGATTGTTTGTGATGTTAATTGATGTTCTGTGCGACACTTGATTTCTGTGTTAAGTGTTGTGACAATAATATTTTCTATTTTCCTAAACAATGTTGTTTTATGTTTTTGTTCAATCATCATGTACACGTACAATATTCATAGTTTACTACTCTTCCAAAAGTATTAAGTACCTAAGTAATTTCTAACATGCCATAGACCAGCGGTCGCCAAACTTTTTGACCTCATGGACCAGTTAATTCATCCCGCGGACCACTTAAATATATTAATTATAAAAAAAATTGTGAACAAAGAACACATAAAATGTACCTAGTTAATAAAATAAAACTATTAATAGTAAACAAGTTATGAAAGCTTTATTAATAAACCATAATAAAATACTTAACATGATGAGTAAGTATATTTCACATTTTTCTCGCGGACCACCACTTTGGCAACCGCCGCCATAGACTGTTGTTTTTTTTTCTTTGTAAAACTTGCTAGATTTTAATTCCTTCCTTCCTAATATTTACATTCCTTTGGTGTACTTTAATGTATTATGGGAGTACCCAAGTGTTGTGACAAAGATGAAAGTTAATAAGTTGAGATGGTTTGGGCATGTAGAAAGAAAGGATGCAGACAGAATGACAAAGAAAAGAGAATTCATAAGGCTGGGAGGAAGGTGTAAGAAAGCGTGGCCGACCGAGAATGACGTGGATCGGACACATCGATTCCGTCCTCAAGGAAGACCAGGTAGGAAGTAAGAAAAATATGAGAGGGTGTATGAGAAACGTTATCACGGTGGAAGAAGCGAAAGAAGTAGGTATGCATGGATAGAAAAGAGTGGAGGTCCGTTTCACAAACAGCCGGTTTCAAAAAAGCGGCTAAAGAACACTTTAGCTAAAGTAACATTTAAAATTTAAAGACTCCTTTAAGCTGACGCGTTTCATAAAAAATATTCCAGCTAAAGTTTGAAATGTCAAAATTATATTTTAAAGTTGGTAGCAGTTGGTAGTGTTACTATGGAAATCTATGGAAAACATAGGGTGTTTACTAATATTTTCGCGGAATTTCTGTTAATCTGTCAATTTCATTTCTCAATAGAGCATCAAAGTACTGTTATTGTTAATTTATTATTATGGTTTATGAATTGGTAAACGAAATCATTAAACAATAATATTCTTCCCGTTTTGCCATATTTTCCACCCTATTTTGGTCATTTTTGTCCACAGTATCACCGTATACAAATGTTCATTATTTGTGACAGTTAAAGCGCCACGAAATTTTCTATGAACTCCGGTGGTAAAAATTTGAACTACACTAAAGTCGACTTTAACTAAAAATAATAATTAATAACGGAACTTTAGCTAAAAGCAGACTTTGTGTCGTTTTGTTGTTATGAAACCCGTTATTTTTTAAAGGGAGTTTAAAGTTACCTTTATTTTTTATGAAACCGGCCGTTACATTAAAAATATAAAAAGTGGACAGTTAATTTTCTTCCATTATCGAAATTGCTTTCTTTCTTACATTATCGAAAAAATCGTTTGTAGTCGATCGCCAAATACAATTTGTCTAGGCTTGCTGGTGTTGTTTTAATAATGTCTATGTGTGTTGTTCACACTCCCCCTAGGGACGCCACTGATTAAAATGTTCTTCTCAATAGTACAATTCTAGTTTTCGTTTGAAAAAGTATATTTTGTAAATAAAGACAACAAATTTTTCATATTAAACGAAGCTTGTATTGCGAAAGGGGATTCAACCCAAAAAGTGTAAGCTAGATTCACATAAATAAGGTTTTATATAGACAAACACAGCTAACAAGATTGAATTTACGAGTGTTTTTGACGGTTCCACAATACATAATACAGGTACCTACTCTTGAGATAAGCAGACTGATGCTGTAGTATTGGGAAGTGGCTTATTGAAGTTATCGTTATGTTTAGTAATAGCGGGTTTGTAGGCAACTTACGTTAGTTCGGCACCAGGTATGACTTCGCTATAAAAAATGGTCATTGTTTTATTTTATTAATAACCGATTAGCTCTGGCCGTAAACGCTCACTTATCTGTGGGGCATCTCGGACGGTATACCCTTTCATGGGAATGGGCGGCCATCCAGGGGCGTGGCGCTGTACGGACCTATTTTTATTACTGCCAGAATACATATAGAAAGGAAATAACTTGGGTTTTAGAAACACATCCAAATATTATTTTGCTCTCAGAAATTATGTATTATAATTATATATTGCCGAACTTATATAATATATCCAATCCATACATCGCTGCTTATTCCATACAATATGATATAACCAGTGAGAATACCAGACCTATTCTTATAGTGCTGCCCAAAAAAAAGTAAAAAATGTTCACTAAAAATGGCCAATCCGAAAATTTGGCATCCAGAGAGATATAATTTCCCTAAAAAAGAGGGTCATTGAGTAAATACGTTTTATTTTCGCCTGGACACCCGAACGCACGTTGCAAAACCTGAACCAAAATCAGCCACAAGTCCCCAATAACCATCAGCAACTGCTCATTCAAAACTGCGGAGCTATTCTTGTATATCGACTCCATTGTCCGTCGTGATAATGACATATAAGTGTAGAAATTAGAAGCATCAGCAGGATTATTCACGAAATAGTTTAAGATCGAAATACCTACATATTTCAAACTTAAGGGAGCTTTGCACGAAAAACCCCCCTTTTGGGCACTTTTACATAATTGATCACTCTGCCGTCTGCGAGGCCTTAACATACGAAACTGTAATTTACGTTTTAATGTAGAATGAATTTAGAAGACGAGGAAGACCCTCTCACACTGTGTTCCGCTCCTTCGAAGCAGAGCGGAGGGATTTGGACATGGTGTGGGAGGAGGTCATAAACATTGCGCAAGATCGAGCGCAATGGAGAGATCTTGTTTCCTCCCTATGCTCCTGAGTGGGGTGTAAAGGGGAGAATTGATTGATTGAATTTAGAAAGATTTCATTCAGACAAACAAAAATACGGCCTAATAATAACGTAGTAAAAAATATGCAGGACATTATCATAGTGCAATTATTGGTACTAGTGGTTGACCAGTGCTCGAAATTAGACCATTACTAATTTAAATTTGAAAGTTCGAATATTATTGAGTTGCCAATGTCAAAGACTGAGCGAGCGCTATTTCACAATTTTCTTTCTAAATCAAATTTCAAAATGTCGATAGGTATGTACAAAGTTTTTTTCTATTATTATCGAAGACAAACAATATTAATCTATTATTCTCAATTTGACCAGATATAAACTAAAGTATATACAGGATGTCCCAAAAAGTATGGATAATCGGTAAACCAGGGATAGAGGACCCCTAGGGCTATCCAAAAACCTCAATGTATGTTCTAAGATTTTTTGTCGTTTTCGAGTTATAATTTTTTTTCGAATTTTTTCGAAAAACTCCGACTATCACGACATAATTGCTCGCAGAGACACTATTTATTGAGATACTCCCTTCATTATTTTTTTCAAATTTGTTGAATAGTGTACGTTACAAATTTGTTTAAAAGTGTAGTAATAATTTGTTTTATCCAATTTGATACCATAGTTTAAAAAAACATGTTTTTATCTCAAAAATAGTCAAATCAGAAAATTGACAAAAATGTTTGAGGGTGATTTAAAAATAGAAGGTCACATAAAAAAATTTTCAAACATTTTTCAAAAACTTCCTTATTTCATCTAGTATCTACCCTGTAAATTTCATTTTCCTATTCCTACGGGATCATACTTAAAAAAGGTTTGAAAGTACGAGAGGGCGATACCTCACGTAATGAAATACATACTCATCTTTTATATTTATTTTATTTAAACTATGGTATCAAATTGGATAAAACAAATTATTACATCTAAAACGTACACTATTCAACAATTTTGAAAAAATAATGAAGGGTGTATCTCAATAAATAGTGTCTCTGCGAGCAATTGTGTCGTGACAGTCGGAGTTTTTCGAAAAAATTCGAAAAAAAATTATAACTCGAAAACGACAAAAAATCTTAGAACATACATTGAGGTTTTTGGATAGCCCTAGGGGTCCTCTATCCCTGGTTTACTGATTATCCATACTTTTTGGGACACCCTGTATATACGTCTACGTCAATGTGAAATACATCGGATAGTATGTGAGTATCAAATACATAACATTACAGTATTTCTCTAATGTATTTTTATGTATAATTTTTAAAAAATATTAGCATCGCCACTCTATATAAACTACAAGTGTGCGAAATTTCATACTCCTACGTCCGCGTAATTTTCGTAAAAATGGTCACAAGTTTTTGCTCCACGTATATTACCATATATGCCAAAAAGGAAAAAAAATATTACAATATAGATACCTGACTACCAAATTATTACCTTCAAGGCAGTGTGGGAAAAAAGTTAAGAAAGTAATACCTTGAAATTTGTGTGAGTGAATCCTTATTCCAGTGCAGTGATTATAGTCAAGAGTGGGTAGTAGGTACCATACCCGGGTGGAGCATGTACACGATCATACTGTAGTGTAGGTAATGGTGTGGGGCTCAGAAGGAGTCGTGAGGGACTCTGGGTCTGAGTCGGCTCAAATTAATGATGTAATTATGCTTTGAGGTCCTAGGTAGGTGCCCTCTGCTACAGGTATGTACCAAGCAATAAAATCCACAAAAACAAAGCATCATATGCATAAGCAAAAGAATGTAGGGTTAGTGCGAACACTTATAACAAACTATCAATTCAATATTAATAGTTACATAGACCACAGTACAGTCGGGAAAGCTAGTTTTGAATTGACACTATGTCATTGTAACCCTCTCTCCCCCCATGTAATGCACCGTAACGCTTTTCTGTATCTCCCTCCCCCTCTCTAAACGTTACGTATCAGTATCACACAAGTGACTATTTTTCTCCTATACATAGTCGTGTTTTCACTGGACTATTGAAAATTCACGACTCCACCAGCATATTATAATAAACTATAAATCTTAACTAGGTCTGGGCAAACAATATCGATATATTTTTTTTTTAATAATCGCTATAATATAATATCATCGATACTTTTAGATATGGAAATAACGATATTCGATATTTATTTATGAATATTAAATTTATGAATCTAATGATTTTTTTACTCTTAAGAGTTTCTAATTAAATAGGATTGCACTTTGGATTATCTACAAATATCGATATGTCGAAATACCGATATTTTTTTAGTGTGCTTACAACGATATTTTTTTAATGAACCTGTGTTCACTCAGTGTTAAAAAAATATCGATATACCTATTTTTCCGTTTGCCTATCCCTAGCTTAACTGTCAAAAGTCTATTTTATAACTGATAAAGATGCATCAAAACAAAAGGATGTGGCCAGTGAAAAAGTTAAAATTAAGGAATTGTGTGTCCCAGTAATTATGTATATGTCTTGTTAAAGCACTATTGGCAAGTTCTCGTGCTCTTTCGAGCTCAACTATAAATGAGTCATATGAAAAATGCTAACTAATTGGATAATTTACTCTTCGGAAAAAATCTCTGGATGGGGACCAGAACAGGAAATCGTAGCACGCGTACATAGGTCACGACGGAGCAACCATGGCAAGTGCTAACAATTAATTCATGAGGGAAAAGGAAGAAAATGAGCAACTACATGGACACAAACAGAGGATTAGGTCGTTGCACACAAATGACTCATGTGTTTATGTTAATACTTAAGTGTACGCATATCTACACAAGATTTCAGTTATGTACTCGAAGTTGTGAACTCATACGAGGGTTTTCTTAAATTATACGTTTCCCTATTTTTTTTAAAACTTATTTTACGGACAACTCTCGCAAGTCATTACATAAACCGTAGACTTCGCAGTTTCTTGTGTATGTATGTATATTTTCAGGGTTTACTAACTATTCTATTAGTTATGAAAAAACGCTTTTTTTTTCTTTTATATTAGTTGGCGACCTTAATACGAAACTAAATCATTGTCAGACGAAACTTAAAACTTACAAACGTTTTAATCTACCTAATGTATTATTAAATACAATATTGTGCTAAATGAGTTTTTTTATAGGTAATCTATATTTTATGAACTTTTTTTACTGTAGGTAATTAACTCGTCATATTATTGTTTAAAACTACATCTTACCATACTCTTACCATAATAATTCAGTAAAATTTGGTTTAAATGGGGTCCATTCTTTTAATAACAATAAGTTAACAGGTTTCACGTGTAAGTCATTTTCTACTACACCGCCATCTCTTGGATTTTTAAAAAAGTAAAGCAATTATAGAGAAATTGTTTTGATTTCAAACTTATATGTAATAAGTAGAGGTACGTAATTTTCGCAAATAAAAAATTGTAATATCGCATTTAAAAAATATATAAAAGCGAAATTTCGCATTTATTCGCATAAAACATAAAATGTCTATAATAAAACACTTTTGAGTATTTTAAATATTTAATAAAAAGTAAACAATTGTAGAAAACCTTTATAAAATCAACATGTAATAAAATATACGCTTTCAATTAATACAATTTAGTTCATCGGCGACTTCTACTAACTGATTTTTCAGTTTCAATTATTTCCACAAGGATAAAGCGTTCGTTTTGACGAGTTACTTGGTCATTGTACCTTTAAAATAATAATTATCGATATTTCACTGAAATTTACAAAAAAATAAAACATCGCATTTATGGAATATATTGAAAAATTTCGCATTTATCGCATCTATTTCGTAAATACGAAATTTACGTACCCCTAGTAATAAGTCAAAATTATTTTATTATTCTGGGTTAGGTCGAAGGTCGACGGGCGGGTCTGCTAGTAGTTGAATAAACACTTTATTCTAGAATGTATCTATACTTAGTTTTTGATGTTCAATCGACAGATTACGTAGTTAAAACTTTGCCTAGTTATTATTTATAATATTATTGCTAGTGAAACATTTTGTGGTTCAGCGAATTAGGCATATTGTTCAGCCGGCGGAGCTTAATGCTCAAAACATTCATTTACAGTAAACCAACCCCGAGTAGAAATTAGAACAAAAATAAAAACATTTGGAATTGATTGAATAAAGTAATTCAATGATAAGGAAAAAACAATATAAAGTCCAAAATGAGAAAATAACTGTTAATTAGTTCGAAATTTAAATAATTTTGTTTATTTTAAACAACTATATCTAAATCGTCTTATTAATTGATTTAAATTCCATTTTAAAATAAGTTAACATACTATTGGGATGCAATGAAACACCATGCACTTCCGAATTCATATTGGAGGGTGAGGTAGGTGATGTCAAATGAAAGAGAAAAAGTTTTGTTAAAAAATCCTGATAAGGACACTCATCTAACCAGTCTAATCGAATAGCGGTATGAAATGTATATTACGACCTATTCTCATACCTATACCAAATTACTTCAAAAATCATAAAATTGGTCGAGCCGTTTCGGATGAAGACGGTAACGAACACGGTGATACGATTTTTAATGAGAAGAATATATCAGCAGACACTCACCAGATCTTATGCCGAAAACAAAATTTCGAATTTTCTTCATGATTCTACACAAGCAGCTCGCACTGATTGAGGCAAAAACAGAATTGAACAACCATCATACGGCAATGCACACATTAAATTAACAATAGCGTACTCCGTCTGCCTTCGTATCCATATGAAACATTATTTTATTATTCTTAAATGTGTGATAATCTTCCTATTGGTCATGCGATGCATGGAGTCTCCTCGCCTACTCTCCAGGAGACACACTTGGCTGCTTCCGTTATCAACGAACCATATTGTACGCCGAGTCTGCACGGTCTGCGCTCATCGGCCATTATTTTTATAACACCAACACTCAGCAGGTCATTGTTGTTACTTTTTTTCTTTTCGTTGACTCTCAAGAGTTTGTTCATTTAAGGAGAAGCCTCTTGGAATGCTGCACTCTAGCTTTCCTCCGCCGTTTCTGGGGTCTTCCCAACCCTTGCTGTGTATTTTGACCACCATATAATGGCAAATGTCGCATTCTTGAGTTATTGATTCTAGTAGATACCAATATCGAAACAATTTAAGTGTACACTTCAAAACCAAAAGAACATAGTGCTAGAGATTGAAGTAGACTATAGAGCAGTGTTCCGCAAACGGTGTGCCGCGGCACACTGGTGTGCCGTGGTCATAAGTTGGTGTGCCGCGAAAAATTCAGACCCAAATATTTTTAGAGACTCGTGATTCAGATTTGTCTTCTGTGTTCAAAAGAAAAGAATGGTGAACACATTCGCTCTTTTAAATGAGCTCAACAGAAAAATTCAAGGCAGGAATTCTAATGTTTAACGTCTTCTGGACAAACTTGAAAGCTTTCGCGCTAAGTTAGTGTATGTAGGATATCGTCAGGTACGCTGTCAACTTATGAAATGTTTCTATCACTACGCCACAACCTACTAATGCAAATTGCGATCTTCAACTCTCACTATTATTTAATCGAAAAAAAAAAGAACGGCTTAGGACGATCAATGAAGAAAAGAAAAGCAGCATTATCAATGACTTCTCCAGTTTTTAACCGCCTACTGTGCTCAGTTAAAAAGCCTCATTTTTCTCAACAACAAAAATATTTTTTTCGTATTAGCTATTTTATGAGCAAAAATTAATGAATATAAAATAAGCATTGTCTTTGGATTGTTCAAGTATTACGGTAGTTCAAGTACAATATGGGGGTCGGGGTCTTGTCAAAGTTTACTGTGTACCTATTACCGGGGCGGGAAAGAGGGTATTAAAAAAGGTTTCGCCGTGTTTCATGGAAAGGGGGGGGGGGCAAAAATATTAAAATAAAATCATTGGTGTACCTCTGAACTTTTTTGATTTGCTGGTGTACCTTGAACACAAAAAGTTTGCGGAACACTGCTATAGAGTATCCAATGACATTATTTTATCGTTATACTGGACACCATAATATTAATAACTAATTATATGAATGGGCGATGATTTCTAACTACTCTATTTTCCGGCTCTGCTATATGTTCGTTTGGTGCACCTCAACGAAATGATCTCTTCTGCGCCATAAATTTGTCTTTGCGGTATCGTGGTATTTAAAAGTGTGTATTTGTAGTATGTACCTACTTTTACATTTTAGATGAATTTAAGCTATGACAGATTAACTAGTAGCTTATTCTGATTACCGCTAATAATTCTGAATACTTAACAAAATGCAATGTTTGCGCTATGTTTGAAGTCTATCGTTAAAAGTGGAAACATGCTTTTTTATTCGACATAAACGGATTGTTTCGAAAGGATTTACTTCAGGAATGTTAGATAAGGTGGGCTTAAAATGTGACGTAGTCTTTGAAAAAGAATATACATTTTACTATTTAGGAAAAGGCGGACTTTTTGTGAACCAGAATGATAATGTTTGACTGTTTGATCAATATTTCATGGGTACCCTACGCGATGTGGATGTGATGTTGTTTCCTGCGTTTTATAGTTTTTACAATTTTTACAAAAATATCGTGTAGGAAAAAAGCAACTAACTTGATTCTTTGGTAAATATGAGTGATATTTTTTATTTGGTTCTTTCTCTTTGAATGTGGGCTGGCTGTGGTGGGCGATATCGTGCATCTTCATTAGGATTCATCAAATTTCCATTCCTTACCCTATATTTTTATTGAAATTAATAGTTTCCCGAATATGTGCTTACTCAAAGTATTATTGAAGATTTGTAAAACAAAAACGTGGTGGTAGCTTGGCGGTATCATTACCAAACTTTTTACTAGAGGTCGTGCGTTCGAAAGGACGAAATAGAAAACAAAGCTTTCCCAACAGCCGATGTTGTCCTGTTGTCTTACTATGAATATTGATTTTGAATTTGTAATTTATACAAAAATATTTTGAATGTTAAAAAATTATTTATGAAAGCTTGAAGAAAATTCTATTAAAAATCTGTGTACCAATGTTTTGAAACTCGGCGGTAAATAAAAAGTGTGTTATGGAATTGTTCACAGATGGCGTCGTTGTCAGTTAATTCGTTCTACACTAACTTTAATATTATATTTTATATTACTGTATTTGCTATCCATTTTTCGAATTTTTCTGTTATCCGGAACGAAGGAGAATCCAGTAAACCAAGCATAGTAAAAATCTATTCATCCGATGTCGAGTTATGAGTGTTCGCACTAACCCGACTTTCTTTTAGGTATATTATACAGTTAGGTATATTTTTTGAGTATATGTAAGTTCTAAAAATCTTCATTATGTACCTACTCAATTTAAACAATTTTGACTCCCTTTATTGTTGAAAGAATTGGAATTGCAGAAAGTTAAAAAATACCCTTTAGGGATGCAACGAGCCCAACTGCGCAATTGTGATGACCTCCTCCCATATCGTGTCTAAGTCCCTCAGTTCTGCTTCAAAGGAACGGAACACGGTGTGAGTGGGGTTTCCCCGTCTTCAGGGTCCTTGGTGGTTGCTCCCGGGTACCTACTTGAATATGTTCACCCTGGAGACCATCGATGGTTATCGGCAACAGTTTATTGGGGCAGGCGTTGTTTTCAATGGGATCTGTCTTACTGGCATTGTGTGAAAACACATAAGAACGCCGATTCCGACCGGCGCAATGAATGCTTCTATGCATTTGAATGGGTCTACGCACAGCAAAAGCAGGAACCCGCTTTCCGGCATGCCCATTTAAACGCATTGAAACCGTAGACAACATTCTTTGCGGAGATCGGCGCCCGTCGGAATCGGCGTTCTACGTGTTTTCATCCATTAACTCGAAGACGAAGACCAAGGCTTGCTGTTTCCTTTTCTGTTTTAAAGCATATCTTTTCCATTTGAATTGAATTGATAAACAATCGCACCAACTGTCAGTTTCTGACAAACGCCAGTTTAATTTGAAAAAAAAAATACATTATTAATTAATATTAGAATCAAATTACATTGAAAAAAGCGTTAGGAATTATCAACTTCATGTTTTGTTTCACTTTCCAAAGATACAGGCAGATAGGCACCAATTCATTACGAAGGAACTATTCTTACATTTTAAAATAATATGCTCAGACTAAGAATTTCTTTCAAATGATGCTGTCATTAGTTCAGTGCTTTTGTTGATAGTGTGTTTGTCAAAATGTGTCCTTCGATTTCAGGATCGGAGAAATCTATTGGAACACTCAAAGCCTCTTTATCGCAGCCATCTCTGCCGCATAAGAGTGTGATACAATTCTCAGCTAGCGATCAGTCCAAAACAAATTCCTTATCAATCAATGATTTCCCTCCTGAACAACCTATTTCGGTATACCACAAAGACCTAGATGTGACCCCACAAAGGCTTTTGAGTCCGGAGTTGAATTATTTGTCATCAAAGTACGATCTGGAATTTGAAAAGGTAACAGCCCAAAAATCTGGTAGATCTTCACAAGTCACAAAATTCAATTCTTCCACTCGCAGCAGTATATATTTGAGAAAAAAAAATTCACAACCCAGTTTGACTAACATAGCTCAAGACAAACAGTTGGCAAGTTTTGGAATCACAAATATCAAGAAACTATTAGACGAAGAAGTGCCGTCCGCAATGTGCCTACCTGGGGAAATTGTTAAAAGGAGCTTTCCGGAAAGAATCAAGCTTATTCTGGAGGAAACTGACTCTATTACGTTGTTTGAGTTGCCAAGTAAAACAGTGAGCAAAGGTTCACATGAAGCAGAAGCTGTCGAGAAATCAAACGAGACATACGAGTATCTCACTGTGGGGAAAGGGAAGAATCGGAAACGAATATCCACCGAGGCTCAAACTGTGGAAAAGATTCTGAAGACTCGACATACAATGGCGCCAAAAACAGAAAGACAAAATAGTTATGCATTTGCTTCAGTGTGGGACATGTTTGATTCGTATGAGAAAGAGAAGAATGTCGGAAACTCGGTAATTGAAATATCAGAGGAAATACTTGCTCTTGACAAGTTGTATAAAAAGGATGAAATCTTAGATGACAATGTAGAAGAAAACCAGGAGACAACAATAAATATCAATATAGAAAATTTACTAAATGCCGCTTGCATAATGGAAAGAGTCTTGGCAAATAATAATTACAACATACAGCAGGAAAACTATAAAGGGATATTGAGGTACGAATGTGGACCACTACTCTGCGAGTCCTTCAATTATATTCTCAACTCACTGTGGACTTTCACTTATTATAAAATACAAAAAAGGCCTGTTACCGAAATAGCAATCAATACAGAGAATTCCGACATCATTGCGGTTGGATACGGGAAAATCAGATATACCGAAAGCCTAACTGGTGTTGTTTGTGTATGGAGCATTAAAAACCCTACCCAACCAGAGAGGTTTTATGAATTTGACGCATCCGTTACAACTATGGCATTTTCAATTATAGATCCCAACTTGTTAGCAATCGGTTTTTATAATGGAGATGTAAAAATTCTGGATATTTCATCTTATGAGATAAAAATAATAGCAAGAAGTTCCAGAAAAACTTCACCAAGCTATCAGCCAGTGTGGGAAGTCAAATGGTATTTAGATAATGGCTGTGAGTATGTGATGGCTATCAACATTGACGGAAGCATAGGTGTGTTTGGACAAACTAAAACTAAAGATTTTATCAGCTATCCATTGATCAAACTTTGTCGTGTGGACAATGCTGAAATAAACATGATAGCAGAAAAGAACTGTGAAGATATTCCAATACATAAAAATGTCAACTGTCAAGTCCATTGCTGGCATCCCACAATACGTGACATATATCTTATTGGAACAACAGGTGGATGTATCTACAAGTGTTCTACTAATTATTTCAGCAATTACATCAATTCTTTCATGGCTCATCGAGGCCCTGTTAACGGCATAGAATTTTCAAAATTTTCTAAAAAAATATTTGTAACCTGCGGCGCTGATTGGACCGTTAAGATTTGGAAGGAAAACATATTCCAGCCCTTAATAATTTTAAGGACAGATATGAATCCCGTATTACGTGTAATATTCAGTCCAACTCATTCCACGGTCATTGTCGCTGTGAGTGGAAGCAAAATATATGTTTGGAATATCAAACAAAAAGTTGATACGGCAACACTGGTGCATGATCTAGCTCCCAAATTTGGCCAACTGACAACATTAAAGTTTACTGAAAATGGCAGAAATATAATTGTGGGAGATGTAAATGGCAAAGTTCACACAAGATATCTACTGGGATTGTTCCCTCCCGAAGGTAATCAAGGAAGAATTTTGGATGAGGCAATACACAACAACCTCCTAATTCATCCTCACTTAATGACTCACATTGAGAAGAAAGAAAAATTACTCAAGTTTCTATGAATCTAAATATAATTGTGGGAGATGTAAATGGCAAAGTTCACACAAGATATCTACTGGGATTGTTCCCTCCCGAAGGTAATCAAGGAAGAATTTTGGATGAGGCAATACACAACAACCTCCTAATTCATCCTCACTTAATGACTCACATTGAGAAGAAACAAAAATTACTCAAGTTTCTATGAATCTAAATATAATTGTGGGAGATGTAAATGGCAAAGTTCACACAAGATATCTACTGGGATTGTTCCCTCCCGAAGGTAATCAAGGAAGAATTTTGGATGAGGCAATACACAACAACCTCCTAATTCATCCTCACTTAATGACTCACATTGAGAAGAAAGAAAAATTACTCAAGTTTCTATGAATCTAAATATAATTGTGGGAGATGTAAATGGCAAAGTTCACACAAGATATCTACTGGGATTGTTCCCTCCCGAAGGTAATCAAGGAAGAATTTTGGATGAGGCAATACACAACAACCTCCTAATTCATCCTCACTTAATGACTCACATTGAGAAGAAAGAAAAATTACTCAAGTTTCTATGAATCTAAATAATTGATGTCGCACTTCTCATTACTAACTAATGTAATTACTTTTTATACTACTATAGAAATATCTTATTTATTTTTTAAACTGTTTTAATACAAGATAATTAGGCAAATAAAAAATTTCTTAAATTAAATAAATAGCTTTAATTTTATTAAATATGTTTAATAAAAACACAAAAAAGTAAATTAATAATAATATCAATATATCTACATAAGGATATAAGAAACTTATATAAATTTTGCGCTTTTGCTCATAAATACATGACATAATATGCGTGCATAATATCTTTAAAATGTTCCTTAATTTAATAGAGAGAAAAATAATAGCCATCTTCCTCTTTCACAACACAAGCTTTAAGTAGCTTAATGTCAAAGAGTGTATTTTGTATTCACTTTGAATGAGCACTAATTCAATTTTATTTTTCATAACATTTTTTAATCAAATTGAAATTTATCTTTTGCTTTGTCGAAATTGCACACAGCAAGCTTAATTGCCATTATAATCTCAATTAGTATGAACATTTTTACTGCTCATATATCCATATTTTAAAGGTTAAGAACGAATATTCTGTCAATCAAACACAAACCGATGACAAATTCCTTAATTGATATGAAGCATTGGTAACAAAAAGTAAATATAAGATATGAAACAAATACATTTATATCAATATATAAGTGGTTGGTGACCCAGCGGTTACAAGGCCGGCTTTCGTACTGCGGACGTCGTGGTTCGATCCCAGGTGCCGACCATCTTCCTCTTTCACGACACAAGCTTTAAGTAGCTTACTGTGAAAGAG
The DNA here is from genome assembly GCA_963576905.1 of Mystacides longicornis. Lineage (NCBI taxonomy): Eukaryota > Metazoa > Arthropoda > Insecta > Trichoptera > Leptoceridae > Mystacides > Mystacides longicornis. The sequence continues at coordinate 12,014,269 of OY756433.1, read as the reverse complement.
TCAAGGAGTGTATTTGTGTTCACTTTGAGTGAGCACAGATTCATTTATAAAAAAAAAAAAAAAAATATCATAACTCGTGTTCATTGAGTTTACTATTTCCTTCACTCATCATTTTCAACATCCAAATTCAATTTTTTAATGAAATAAACATAAGAAAAACATTACATAATAACACATTAGTATCAAGCTAAAAACTGGATTAGGAAATTAATGCAAAAAAAGCTTGAAATACTATGTAAATTGAAAACTGATAAATATCGACCTAGTACTCTGACTCGAATATGCTAACACCTGCAATAAGATCTTATAATAGTTGGAATGTCAACATTCATATAGAATATACGATAATTACTTAAATCTAGAAAGGTAACATTATTTCACAGTGCTAAACAGCATTTCTTCCTGATCAAATGTATCTGGGCTAACTCGTATGAACAAGTGAACAAAAATACACTTATGACATCTTTCACACTAAGCAAAGGCTTGTGATTTGAATTCACGACATCCAGTACGCTGTACATACGAAAGACGTCGACTGAATCCCTGGACAACCAACCACCTCAACCTTATAAATTAATTTTTGTATTTCTGCCAAATAAAAGCTTGAACACTGAGCTGAGCAGGGCAAACAAGTCCTTTAAGAACTATGGGTCAACCATGTTGGCATCATGGGCCAGTGGGGTTAAACCACAAACACATGAGTATTTTTGAAGTCCCAAATCAAATAAATACGTCAATTTGGTGTCTCTGTACTAAACAACAACCCAATGGATGATATGTTTCATTACTTCACTAAAGATATTTTTCATTTAGCACTAACAACTATATAAGGTCATACAAAAATCCATTTCAGATAAAAATAACAATCATTTTTAACACTTTGTCGATGAAGATTAGCATCTCGTCCTGCAAGATTAATAGGTGCAGGATTGATTCCCGATATTGGCATAATAGTCTCGCAACTGTTAGGAGTGAATTCAACTAACTGATTACATAAATCCAGCTTTCAAGTAGCATTAGAATACATTTGTAAGCCCAAGTTGTGATAAGCTATGAAAAACATACACACTGCATTTTTTACTTATTTTATTAATTTAAGAAGTTATATAAAATCTGTTTATATATATCTTATAAGTTGCAACAAAAAGTTGGCTATTTGTGTCAATAAAATTTTACATATTAATGATGAGAATAATAACATTTTAAATATTTTTTTTTTTTAATTATTACCCTGTGTTCAAAACAAAATAACATTTTGAATAGATCATTGAAATGTCAGTTTTGCCATACCAGGCAATTTATTCAGAACGATAATAATTAATAAAGGACTGAAGATGATGGGTATTCACGGCTACTTCTAACGTTTACTTATCCACCATTCTTTCTCACTTTCTTAGAGTTGTAAAATCATCTAGATAACAATGCATATCGTCCTCTTTCTATGAAACTTCTTAAGCCCCACATTCACTATTGCTCCAAATGGATGTCGTCGAATGGATGACATCCAAAATAATTGGCCCATTCACTATCACTCCTTTCATCAAATGCAGCGATGTCACTCCATTTTGGCAGATGTAAAACGTGAATATTTTATTTCAATCATTTTGCTATTTTTAAATTTAAAACAGTAACACATGTACCCTGGTGGAAGAATTATGACAAAATGTGTCTCATTTGGATCGACTTTTTAAAATTGACAATCGAGTGATGTTACGACTTAGACCACGCTCACTCGAGTTCTCCATAGACGAACCGTTTGAGTGATGGGACAAATGGCTTGACACAATGGAATTTTGAACTGACGGATATCCGACTCACCTTATCACTCCACATTGTCTATTTATCCACTCACTATCATTTTTTGAACTGAGGTTGCTCCATTCGTGAGTGGGGCTTTAATGCGGTAGAAGCAAAAATAAAGATTTTACATTTCACAGTACCTAATTAAAAAGTAAGTAAAAAAAAAACCATACCTCCGCTCAAGCATTAAGTTGCTTATGGAGGAATACTGTGTCTTGTGTTGTGTTGTTTAATTGATTATTGTATTTTAAATGTATATTTATTAAATAAAAAAAAAATAAAAAATTGTTTGACTACAAAGTCCTTGTCAGACATAGGCAAAATATGGTTATTATGTAGGTAAATTTATGTTTTATGTACCTACATACTTAACTGAAGAATCATAGAGTATCGTAACAATTGATGTTGAGATGATAAAAAATAAAATAATCACAATATCTTGATTTGATCTAGGATGCTTCATAATTGCTTTGACTACTGGTTGGTTGATTTTGTAACACATAATATGCAGTTTTGAGATCTTTCAAGTTTTGTTCTAGTATTGCCACCTGTAACACAAAAAAAAAATCAAAATTTAATTAACAAGATGAGAATGTATTTATTATATTTTTTTATTTTTTCAATGGCAATACTAACATCTTCGAATCTCATTTCATTTCGTGCCTGTTGTATGAATTCCCTTACGTTGTTCATTTGCTCTAAAAGTGGATTGACATCTTTGCTCATTACGGGACGTAACTAAAATTCAAAACATCGCTACATTTGAATTTCAATACTTTACTAATTATAAAACATTAATAGCCAGAAAGTATACAATGCCATCTATAGATGATGGTTGGAAACAAGTCTAACAAAGGAACTGCCTGTCTGCGGAACAAGGATTTTTGGTAATAATTATTTCTATTTTTTATGTTGGAAATAAAATTGTTGTGTTCTATGGAACTTGATTGAAGGTCCATGGAACGTTTCCATGTTATAATTTGTGAAGACTTCCTCTCTATCAGCAGAACTTTGATACAACACAAGTGACTTTCATTTCCACCCAACCAGAAAGGCATCCATAGCTACATACCGGAGTCCCTTCAGATTCTCTTCTCCTGCCTCCATAACTTTTTTCCTCAAACTCTGAGTTAGCAAGATACATTTGCATTTGTCTACGTTCATCTTCTATTCTCCTCTCAGCTTCTTCAGTTTTTATCCTTCTAATTTCTAATATTTCAGCTTCAGTCGGTAAAGGTGTCAGGGATAACATTTCAGTCTGTAATTAAAAAAAAAAGTAAAGTTTTTTTTATTAATTAATCTGAGCTCAATTAAGTGAACAGAAAAATACTTTTATTATCTTTCACAATAAGCAGATTTAATGGTATGAAAGAGCAATTAGTCAATACTGATAAAATTAAATCAACGGAAAGTTCTAGAGAATATAAAAACAATAAGGCAATGAATAAACAGGAGAATATAAAAACAATAAGACAATGAATAAACAGGATTATGATGAAGATGTTCAGGGGCAGATGAGAAACGGTCTGATTGCCCATGAAATGTTCCAACTTCATCAAGACAGCATTCTATTGGCCCGAAGCAATGATTGAGAAGAGCGATTGCATGTAAAGGTCTTTTGGTTGTTGAAAAATTCCACTGAAGTATGTTGTCACGTTGCCCACTCAATCAATCTCAATCTCCTTGTTCGCATTTGATTATTACAATAAAATGAATAATTTTGAGACAAAGATGTTGTCTTGTAGTAAGTAAGTAAGCTTATTGTTACATAAAGTAAGCTTATTGTTACATACATACATAAATACTCGATTTATGTCTTTGTATTCACATTGAGTAAAAATATCAATTTTTAAAATACTTAAATCTTGTTAATAATTTGACATACTTTTATGAAATTGATAGCTGCTTGACGAATGGCATTCTGTAGTTTGTGTGTTTTGCTCCCAGGCTGAGCTAATTGCAGAGCCGCTATTTGTTTGCTTAAACTGTCAATACCTTCTGCATATTTGGCTATTCTAGCTTTGACAACGACTGCATCTGATAGATGATATGAAGTTTCCCCTTCTTTCAAACTCACACACATCTGAAATAACAAACAACTGAAAGTATTGAAATATTAGCAGCAATACCTGTCAGACGACAAGCACAGAAAAGGGTCATAGATTGTTTATGGTTATGAAACCGGTCGTTTGAGAACTGCAGACAATTTACGAATTTCTTCCCATTGTATTTAGGAACCACTGATCAAGTATCACAAATATCTTCGATATAATATTACTTGCATATACATGTTATCATTGATTGCCATATAAACCATCGACTTACTACGAAAAATGATTTTTACATAATAAGGTGTCATAAAAAATAACGAGCTACGGACAAACTTCCCAATTACATAACGGGGATAGTAGGCTAAGTCTATGAGATTATCTCCTAGTACAAATATCCAAAGAACTTACTTTGGTGTACATTTCAACAGCTGGGCCTGCCTCCTTCATGAGACTCCTCATTTGCTCGTACCCCACCACCAGAACAGTCTTTGAGTTACGGCTATCTTGCAGTTCTTTGCGTTTTTCTATTAATTCATAACAGTGTTGACATAAACGGAGACCTTCCGTATTTGGATCACACTTTGCTTGCAATTCTTTAAGGTCCAAAGATGGGTTCATCATACACTCTAAAATATTCAATTAATTTCAACCAATTAATAAACTGACCTATATAGTAAACATTAGGATGGGTATATGGATAAAAATGGTGCTTTTACATTACACGACTAAGCCTAAGTAAGCACAGTAAACTCAATCGAATATCTGTTATTTGTATGTGTTTAGGTATTTTGCGGGATTTGATCGTGTTCAAGGTTAATAATTGTCCTTGCCGAAGTTTAAACATACAGGATGTTAACCCTTGGTCATGAAAGCCTTAGAAGTTATACTCTAATGAAGGTCAAGGTACTGTGTGCCGCTTGTATCACTGCGAACAAAGTAGATCTATTGTGAAGTCCTTCAATGTTACAACTCGCTCTAAAGGCCAATGTTAGTCACGAAGTTCGCAATCTGTCTTGGTGCAAGTAGTTGTGCCTTCTCATAGTTTCATAATGCCCCTCTAAATGCATAACTTTTTTTGTGTCCAAGTGCATAACAGAACCAGAGGATGTGAATGCATTTCATGATTAATTTAGATCTCACCTCTGCAGACCCACGAGTCTTTTGTGCTACCTGACTGTCCGAGAGGATGTAGATCTTTGGATTGAGATACGATTTCTTTAGGTTCAAATGAGCACAAACAATTATGCAAATTATAGATTTATAAAATGTTTGATTGCTACACAACATAATATTATGTAATGTACATAGTTTTGCCATTGAACCAGTATTTTCTAGCAGTTAATAATTAAGACATTCTCTCTCTTGAAGCTTTGTAAAACAATAAAATATTGTTCTTCATATGAGATTTTTTTCTTAGGTTCTCCTTTTATTTTATGAGTGCGACGTATCTGGATACTTACTGGCTATGTTGACATCAAAGAAAAAAGAGCAGTCATGACAGAGGAGAGAGCCACATAGTCTGCAATGGTGTTGTCTTCTGGCAATGTTAAATGATTTGGCACATCCCGGACAAAGATTCACTAGTGATCCATCGAGCCAAGGGACGTACTGAAAGTTAAATTAATAAAATCAAATTAGACATTTGCCAATTATTGAAGGCAAAATATCAAATTTCACAGGAACTTACTTTTTTCTCATGTTGTTTTCTGAGATGTGGATCTTGAGGCATGTTGGATACAATGTTGTCTAATCTTATCAAAAGATTATTGGTAACAGCAGCATATTTATCCATCTTATCTTTCCGAATATCTTTAAAGTATTTAGTATTACTTCGTGAACAACCGAATTCTTGAGGCGCATGAAAATCGGGAAATGTTTCCAAAGAAAATTTCAATGTTTTATCAAAAGATTCTTTAAATTTCGACTCGTCTATGTTTAAAATCTTCTTTTTAGCTATACCAAATATGCTCTTTAATGATTTGAGGACATCTTGATCATTGGGATGCTGGGATTCAAAATGAATAGTTAGCTGATTAGGCGACTTCAAATCAAGCATACATACAGGACACAGGTAACCTTCTAGAATTGGGGTATCCGCTTCAGCCATTTTGAGAAAGATTTAGTTTGGTGGTTCTAGCATTTATATAAGCAATTAAATATCGGTCACAGAAAAATAGCTCAAAATCAAAATAATGAATTGATGAAAACACAAAAATCAAAATAATGATCCTCAGCCAGCACCATTGTATTACTTTTGACGTCTGCTGTCAAACAAATAAAATGAAAACCACAGATGTAAACTGTCAAACACGTTTTTCGTAGATATACCATCAACAATTTACTCTATGGATAGTCTTCTTCTTCTTAATTTAGCCCTTGTGGCATGTTCTAGCCTCCTGCAAGGTCGACTCTCAGCTGTCCCTAGTGGTGTCTTGAGAATTAAAATAAATATCCCTTAGAACAGTGAGGAAATAAATTCCAACATATCCATCCATAATTTGTGACAAATACCACCATTTTCTCTGCCACAATCCACCAATTATTCACTTCTGGCAATCTGAGGTCATTCTTTTCCTTACTGCATTTTAGCTTGGGATTTCCGATGCTCTTCCTTCTCTTTGACGATGGGCGGTTTGCTCGATTTTTTAGCAAAATTTAAAGAAGAACACGGTAAAATTTTACAGGGCATTCGGAACATCTATGTAAAATGATAATTATATCTATAATATGTTGCAAAGAATTTAATTATATCAGGTATGTATCAAGCCTTGTTTGCAATGTTCACACAGCAGCAGAGCGAAATTTTTATTTATCAATGTAAGCAGTCGTTTACATAATATAATTAACTCTATCTACATAATAATTCAGAAATGTATTTTTATTTGCCTTTGACAATACTTTCCGTTATGTCGGAGCATCACGCTCAAAATACAAATGCTGCGTCAGATATGAATCTGCGCAGAGCGGTGAAATTTGCTCGAGAACGTTCTAAGATACAATTGGCAACGTTAACTTTAATATATTAAGAGCTATTTAAAAAACTTTATTTTTTTAGGATCTTCATACAAATTTTCAAAAAAGACAGAAAGCCATCTTTTGGAAACAAAATTACTCATGTAAACGTTGAATGGAATCTTGGTATTACGGTATGAAAATGTAATAAAATAATTGGAGATTGATTCGTTATACATATAAATTTTATTCAAATCTTATTATTCTCAATAAATAAAGATTTAATGCAAAATTTTGGAAATATAATTCCTCCATTTTGAAAATTGACACATTTTAAAAAATTTATGGCCACATTTTGTGTAAAACCGTCGTAGCCATTAGATGAGTAATAATTATGTAGCTACCTGATAAAATCATATTATTCAAATGTAGATAGGTATAAAATAATTTGGCAATAATTTTTTAATCATTTTATATTCCTGAAATATAAATAAAGTTTAAATCTTAAAATTATCGTTGAAAAAGATTTGCAAGTAAAATAATAAACATTGAAATTGGTATGAACATTCCATAAACAAACTGGCCGGTAAAACAGTGACCGATAAATTAGATCATTAGGTACAGTGAACTTGACAGAATTGTTGGGAGAAAAGAAATAATATCGACAATAATTGAGAACCTTTAAATGGCATTCAGGAATACAGGATTATAATCAGTGTAGTAAAACGTTTGTTTTATCCACAAAATAATTTAGAAATGAAATAGTAAATAAACTCAAAACTATGTTAGCTTATTTATCATATCTTATATTATATGCAAAAACAATAATATACAAGGTTCATTTAAATAAAAGACTGGTGGTATTGTTGCCGTGAAAATTTGTTTAAAAAAACAATATGCATAGAGTTTCATCGTGTCAAAAGAAGTATTCTTGAAGAAAGCAATCAGTGAGAGGTATGACTTTGAAGCTTTTCGTAAAACTGTCCAAGGTTTGTGACAAATCATTCATCCTAGAACAAACACAAAAGTACCTATAATGACGGATAATATCATTTCATGAATTTTTTGGGCTAGGTACACATTAATATGTAAATTAAAGTCATCTACATAATATTTTAGGGTAAACTTGAGTTTTAGCGTCGCGAACATTTTTATTCGAATTATCCACAACTGTCATTTCCATGGTCATTTCATATGACGTTTCCATAGATTTTTATTCACGTATTTGGCGGTATCAGTGTTGCCTAGTCGCAGAAACGCGTCCAAATATTTCAAAATTTCGACCGACGGCAAACAACGCATTTTCTTTTTTATTTCCACTGACTTGCACCCGAAATCGACTGATGCAGCAAGACAACGCATTTATTTAAAAATAAAATCGTGCGACCAAAAACAAAACATTAGTAAGTCAAAAAATACCTAATTTATCACAATAATAATATTTATTTATTTATTTATTCATTGTACGGCTAAAGAGCCTTTTTTATAATAATATATAATAATCACAAATATACAATCATACAAACATTATCAATAACATATACCCATTTACAATTAAAAATAAATAAAAAATATTACACTTTACAGTTTTCAATGCCTATACCGCTTTAACAAATAATTTAAATCAAATATGCGGCAATTTATTTACATAATAATGTTTGATGACATTAAGAACATCGCAATGCAAAACAAGATTTTTTTTAATTGTTCAGGGTGATGTATACAATATACAAACTCACGCCTAGCTACCTACCTAGTTTTGTTATTATACACAGGCACTACGTGTGCCTAGCAACCCCTGTGATGACGAGTGTACAGCGTTTCAGAAATTTGTGAAATATTTGCGATATGTGATGTAATGCAGGCCCGCATAGTTACACTGTATTATTTTGGAGCCTATAAATACGGCTGCTTGTAGGTATTGATCTCTTCTTTTACATTAAACTCTGGTAGAGGACACAGCTCCTTACCAAGCCACCAGCAGAAGTGTTTCAGTGCTCAACCTCAGTCTACATACCTATCTACATACAGTCCACTTTCAAGGGGTTCTTCTAAGAGGGACATCACACCCTATCATCATAACCAGCAAGCCATTGCAACAAAACTACATTTTTTGGTCCTTCGAGCCGGATTGGAGTCACATCACGATACTTCAACCTGGATCAAAGCATCGAAGACCAACTGAGGGCAGACAGAGCGCAGATACTTCTCGGTGAGTTTCCTTTATCATTCCTTAATTCTTTCCCCATCTTTTGTTCATTATCATTCCAACATGGCTCAATCTGAAGCGTCCAAGCTAAGCTTGACGAGCTTAACAAAGAAGAGGAGCATAATCAAACGTAAAATTACAAATTTCATGAAATTCGTGCAAGGAGCCAACCAAGAAAATTATACACAGCTATCCTACAGAAAGGAGGCAGCTCAACAAGTGTACGATGATTATTGCAAAATCCAAGATGAAATTGAGGAGATCGAGGATACAGAGAAGCAACAAGAGGACCGTGAACAAGTGGAAAACCTTTTCTTCAGGTCGGTGGCGATGGTGGAAAAAATTAAAATCAAATTTTCAAGCCATCAATCTGAAGTCAGGCTTCCAACAATCGACCTTCCAACATTTGACGGCAATGTGAGATGTTGGAGCGAATTTAAAGAAAATTTCAATTCTTTGATTGACGCGAACGGGGGATTGAACACGATCCAAAAGTTTCAATACTTAAAGTCTTCATTAAAAAACGAAGCTTCAAAAATTATAGATGCACTTACTATAACGACATCAAATTATGAGGTAGCCTGGAACTTATTAAGTGACAGGTACGAAAATAAACGAATTATAATAAATACATTATTAGATGATATTTTTAACGTTAAATTTATATCCGATGACACAAACATGCTCAGAAAATTCATTGATACTTTAAATAAAAATTTAATGGTTTTAAAAAATATGGAACTTCCCGTTGAACAGTGGGATATGCTTATCGCTTATTTTATAACTACAAAGTTTGTAAATAAGCTGAGATACCAATTTGAATCGTCTCTATCAAAAACGGAACAGCCTTCAATCAAAAATATCAAAGATTTCCTACAACATAAATGTAATGTACAGGAAAGACTTCATATCGCGAAAAAACAAAACTACAACATAAATACTGCTATTGCGCAACACAACGCAACGAAGTGCGTCGTCTGCGCAGGAACTCATAACATCGCGAGTTGTGATAAATTCAAATCACTTGACAATAAAGAGAAATGGGAAATTATTAAAAAATTCAAATTTTGTTCCAATTGCTTACATCAGGGTCATTTCTACAAAAATTGTAAAAGTGGGACGTGTAAAAAATGTCATAAAAAACATAACACCCTTTTGCATATCGAAAATAATGCCACATCTTTATCAATTTTGAAAAACGAACAAAATATCGCTGTGTTATCCACCGCTACAATATATCTGCAAAACAAACACGGACATCAAATAGAGGTGCGCGCGCTGCTAGACAGCGGATCACAGTTAAATATAATTTCTAAAAAATTATGTCATGAATTGAATCTTGAATTATTTTCTCATAAAACATCGATTAGCGTTGCAGGAGCTTCTACATTTAATTCATTTAGCGCTACAAAGGCATTAATACAATCGAGATACACTTCATATAAGAAAAATATAGACTTTATTGTGCTTGATAAAGTTACAAATAGTTTACAAAGTACTTCGCGGCTACCGGCGTTGCATAATTTCAGTCAAAATTATCAATTAGCTGACAGTAGCATACATAGAGGCGGAGATATCGACATTATTCTCGGTGTTGGTACATTTTGGGATATTTTGCTTGCAAAAAAAGTACAGATTGATAAACGTTTTTCTTTACGAGAAACTGAATTTGGATGGATTATTTGTGATTCATTCAGCTGTAATTTAAATAAATATTCAAATAGTTTGAATATCAATGTAGATGAATTTAATGATATCAATCTGCAGTTACAAAAGTTTTGGTCATTAGATAATATGCCGATCAAACGTGCCTACACAAAAGAAGAACGTCAATGTGAAAATCACTTTCTCAAAAATTACACAAGGAATGCAGACGGACGATTTGTCGTGAGGCTACCTTTTAAGGAAGATCCTAACAAATTAGGGGACTCCCAAGGTACCGCAAAAATTAGATACAATGTTTTAACCACCAAATTTAAAAATAATCCAATTTTATACAACGAATACTCGAAATTTATGCAAGAATACGAGGATCTTGATCATATGTCAGTACAAGAGCATAAAAATGGATATTTCATTCCTCATTTAGCTGTTTTTAAGGATAGCCCTACGACAAAAATAAGGGTTGTTTTCGACGCGTCAAGCCAAACCTCCTCAGGGGTGTCCTTGAACGACCTACTGATGGTCGGACCTGTCATACAACAGGATATTCTTTCCATAGTCTTGAGATTTAGAACATACGCATTTGCATTTTCGGCAGATATAACTAAAATGTATCGCCAGGTATTTGTCCACCCCGATGATTGGAAATATCAACAAATTCTATGGAATAAAAATATTGACTCTGACGCTATGATATATGCCTTGAAAACTGTAACTTATGGCACATCTCCAGCTTCTTTCTTAGCCATAAGATCTTTACAGCAACTGGCAAAGGACGAATGCAAAGAATACCCTCAGGCTTCCAGGAGTATTTTGGAAGATTTTTATGTTGATGACCTTTTGACGGGGTCAAATACACTATACGATGCTGTGAAATTGCGCAATGATATTGGAATTGTATTAAATAAGGGAGGATTTTCATTGTCAAAATGGGCAGCAAACTCAAACGCATTATTGCCTTCAACAGCTGAATCACCTGAAGTATTAAAAACGCTTGGTATTCACTGGGATCCTAACAAGGACATGTTTTACTTCAATTTCAAAAATCTTTCATTTGAAATTGAAAATACATCGAAAAGACAAATATTATCTAAAATTGCAACACTGTATGATCCTTTGGGTCTCATCGGACCAGTCATAATGAAATGTAAAATTATCATGCAGAAGTTGTGGAAAAGTGGATGTAACTGGGATGAAGCTATTCCTTCAGATATAAAGAACGAATGGAATCAATTAAAAACAACATTGCATCACATTAATGAAATGAACATTCCCAGATACGTTTTGGATACAGATACTACATTCTATCAGCTTCATATTTTTTGTGACGCATCTGAACTTGGATATGGGAGCTGCGCATACATAAAAAGTTACACAAATTCAAAATCAAGAGTTGAACTGATATGCTCAAAGTCTAGAGTGGCACCATTAAAAACAATTTCGCTACCACGTTTGGAATTATGCGGAGCTTTGATGGCAGCCAAGCTGTATCAAAAAATTATAGAATCTTTGAACATAACTTTCAAGGACGTGTATTGTTGGACAGACTCAACTATTGTGTTGGCGTGGATAGCCTCTCCACCTTCCCAATGGACCACATTTGTGGCGAACAGAGTCACCGAAATACAAGAAAAAACAGGAAATGTTATATGGGGTCATATAACTTCTGAACACAATCCCGCTGACTTGCTGTCCAGGGGATTGGAACCCAGGGATATTATTCGGAACGAATTATGGCTACATGCCTCACCATGGTTAACTAGAGAACCGCACATGTGGCTTAGCACAACAATTAAAAGACCTTCAGAAATACCTGAACGCAAAAAGCAAAAAATCATTTCCCTACATGTGAGTGAAGTAATTTCAATAATAGACAGGTATTCGAGTCTCACAAAGTTACTTAGAATTGTCGCCTATTGTAACAGGTTTATTAATAATTGCAAGATGAAATGTAAACATACAAAATCTCTAACACCAAAAGAAATAGATTCAGCTTTGTATATGCTTATAAAAATAACACAAATGCAAGTTTTTACCAATGAATATAATGATTTAATGAACAAGAAACATGTACACCGGAAAAGTTCAATTTTATCTTTGAGTCCATTTATGGATAACAATGGAATTATACGGGTGGGTGGTAGACTCCAAGCCTCATGCTTGAATTATGAGCAACGTCATCCAATACTGCTCCCCAAAAATCATACACTTACAAGACTTATCATTACCTATACTCACCAACAACAATTGCATGCTGGTCCACTTCTGACATTGGCAGTTCTCAGGAAGAGATATTGGATAATTTCAGCGAAAAGTGAAATAAGGCAGATTATCAGAAAATGTATATCTTGTTTCAAGAACAGGCCTACAGATGTTCAACCCTTCATGGGTAACTTACCAGCTCCTCGCGCAACACCTTCTAAACCATTTACGTATACGGCAGTAGACTACGCAGGGCCCGTACTAGTACGGGAACGAAAAGGCAGAGGAAAAACGCCGATAAAAACGTATGTTGCAGTGTTCGTATGCCTAGCTACAAAAGCTGTTCAGATAGAAGTAGCGAACGACTTAACAGCCGAAGCGTTTATTGGATGTCTCAGAAGATTCATTGCAAGAAGAGGAAGATGTTTGCATATTTATTCGGATAATGCAACATGTTTTGTAGCAGCAAAGAGTTGAAGCAACTTCATGGATTGTTTCATGCTCAAGTTCGTGAAAAACAAGTTGAAAATCTCCTCGCTTCACAGAGCGTAACATGGCATTATGCTCCCCCAAGATCACCACATTTTAATGGCTTAGCTGAAGCTGGGATAAAGTCATTCAAGCATCACTTCAGAAGAATGGTTGGAAATTCATCATTGACCCTGGAAGAATTATACACACTCTGCGCTCAGATTGAGACATGTTTAAATTCCAGGCCCTTAATTCCCTTATCTTCAAATCCCGATGAATATTCCTACCTTACTCCTTCACATTTCCTCATCGGAGAAGTATCTACAGGTTTATGTGAACCAAATCTTGATGAGATAAAACTATCCCATTTATCTCGTTGGCAATATATACAAAAAATAAGCCAACAATTTTGGAAGCAATGGTCGAGAGAATACTTGCAGCAGCTACATCAACGTACCAAATGGCAGTTCAATTGTACCGAAAACATTCAACCTGGTACAGTGGTCATCATCAGAGACGAGAACCTACCCATGTTGCAGTGGAAGCTAGGACGTGTCGCAGAGGTCCATCCTGGAGAAGATGGCATCGTTCGTGTGGTCACACTCAAGACTCAGAACGGCATCACCAAACGTGGTGTAGTGAAGCTAAGTGTCTTACCAAATCAGTGAAATTCTCATTTAAAAATCAACTACATAAATAAAAAAAATATGTGATTTAATGTATCTACATTTTGTACATAACAAAATATTGTGAAATTTCATAGACTTGAAAATTAATGCTTAATATTCATATAAAAAAAAAAAAACATTATATATAAGTTTTGTACCGTATTTTTCAAATTTTACAAAAAGATAAGCTAAATACTAATTTAAATGAATATTAATTTGATGATAAATGGTCATAATATTGTATTGATATTTGATATTATAGTTCACAATATTTTCTTGTTAAATATTCAAATAGTTACATTCATATTTTTTTAATATTACAGTATTTTCAATACATATTATTTCATGTTAAATGATCAAATGTTATATTGATATTGTATAGTTGAACAGATATTATTTTTTACTGAATCCTTGTACACTCCGTCTAATTTTTACTAATTGTGGTTGGTACAGCTACCTGTTACTCATCAACATTTTTTGTTACGATATTGAAGGAAGTTTGGTTCCTTCAAAGGGGGCGGTATGTTCAGGGTGATGTATACAATATACAAACTCACGCCTAGCTACCTACCTAGTTTTGTTATTATACACAGGCACTACGTGTGCCTAGCAACCCCTGTGATGACGAGTGTACAGCGTTTCAGAAATTTGTGAAATATTTGCGATATGTGATGTAATGCAGGCCCGCATAGTTACACTGTATTATTTTGGAGCCTATAAATACGGCTGCTTGTAGGTATTGATCTCTTCTTTTACATTAAACTCTGGTAGAGGACACAGCTCCTTACCAAGCCACCAGCAGAAGTGTTTCAGTGCTCAACCTCAGTCTACATACCTATCTACATACAGTCCACTTTCAAGGGGTTCTTCTAAGAGGGACATCACACCCTATCATCATAACCAGCAAGCCATTGCAACACACTACATTAATATTATGTAATTTTTACATAATAACCTAAGTTGTGTCTTTTTTCATATAAAGGACCAGGCAATGGATTTTATAAATAGGTATATGTGTAATAAATAATTTGTGTATGTTGTATATTCTTCTAGTGTCGCCGATCACCTGCTCTATGTAGCTCTTATAAGATAAATTACATATTGTGATAAATTATTTTTGAACTTACTGAAAATGTTTTTTTTTTGTGGCACGATTTTATTTTTAAATGCGTTGTCTAACGCCGGTCGAAACATCATAGATATAGTACTATTGGATCGGTAATCTATGCAACTTTGGGGTATCATGATAAAAATAGCTGACTAGCTGCAAAAGTCGGAGGTTTTGTTTGCTAGAAGTCTGTATAAAACGTTCTGATTATCATATATTTTCGTGATTTGTGTCTACGTGAAAAACTGAACATGGTTAAATCGTGTTGTGCGTAAAATTGTATTCATTTTTTATTTATACAAAAAATTTTAATGAAAAGAAAATAAATATACTGGATGATAATTTTCAAAAGAAATGATTTCCAAGGTATATATTGCAAGGAACACCAGTGTAAAAAATAATTATAACGCAATTAGCTACTAAATATATGTTTTCTTTCAAAGAAAAAGTATGGAAAATAGAGGTTCATAAATATTGTCCTAAAAATGTGTATTCTGTATTATTCGCTATAGGAGACAAAATACATAACAAAACATGTCCATTCATCACAAACAAACAGAATTTTTTTAAGGAGAGTAATATTGTAATCGGAGAATTTTGCTCTAAACAAATAATACAAAGAATTCCCCCTTGCCGCTAGTCACGTGACCTTCCATACAAACAGTGTTGTCGCGGTTGACTGTATGTTTGACAGCTCGCATTACCAGTCCGATGCGAAATATTTGGACGCGTTTCTGCGACTAGGCAACACTGATACCGCCAGATACGTGAATAAAAATCTATGGAAACGTCATAGGAAATGACAGATGTGGACAATTCGAATATAAATGTTCACGACGCTAAAACTCATTTTTACCTATTTTAGTCCGTTTATATTTTTGTAATGCAAAATGCCGGAGAGCGTTCTTAAATACACTTTGATGTATTTAAGTTAATATTTGTATTGAATTTTGTCACAGACAATGGTGGTAAATGTTATATTGAATCTAAATCGTTATGTAGATAAACGCAAAGCTATGGTAACTTATTTATCATATGTTATATTCTTCAAACAAAATACAAGAATAGATCATACCTATTGTTGTGGTAAAAAATCTTAATAGACGTAGGACGATCATCGTGTTGAATGAAATATTCTTGAAAGACAGCAAAATGCAGTGATCAGTATGTTTGGAGACATATTCTTGACGGAACCTCCAAGGTTCCTTCAATCCAAAAGAAAGCCAAAAAGACTATGGTCATTGGTCACCCATCCTAGAATAAAAACAATGAATTATGGTAGATAATTGATAACTATAGTTATTACATGGCCACCATTATAAAATATGAAAACTTGAATCTATACCTGTAGATATATCGCCATTATACATCCATTCTCAAAGTATGACTGCTCATAGCCTCCAGGACAAGATCCATTTATCACATCCATTGGGTTGTATAATATGTAATATAATTTTTGGTTGATGCTGGAAGACAAGGATTTTTATTAAAAAGTGTTTATTCTACATAATTTAGTAAATATTATGTAGGTAGGTATATAGGGTAATCTAAATAAATAAATATTATCAGGTACTTACTTAGAAATATATTAACAGCAGCTATCAATTAAAAAAATGGCTGTGGCTATTTTCACTTAGAAACCGTCAATAATTTGAATTTTGCACTTTCTTTTGTCTTATTTTTACCATAAACAATAAGTATTCCTATATTTTTTTTCTCTTTCTAAATGAAACAAAAACTGTGAAAATAATTAAAATTAAACAATACTCTATGGCCAATCTATGGCACTCACCAGTCACCATAGAATAAATACTTGTATACATACGGCATACGCACATGTGACAGATTGCGTTACTACAAGACACTTCGCAAACATAATTTGCAATTTTTGCGGTCTGTTATGTATTTATTAAAACATAGCTATGATTATATCTAATTAATCTCGTGTGTTTCAGGGTCCGCCTTCTTCAGCCTGTATCAATTAAAGAGGTGAGTTTATTTCATTATCTTAGAAGAAACAAGAGCAAGCGTGAGTGGTTAATGTATACATAATGAATGAATTTTACCAGGCTATTCGGAGAATTTTTTTATAACGTATAATAATTGAACACTGAAAAATATTATTAAGTGACTTAACGGGAACTTAAACCAATAATATTTCACTAAATAATACTAAATGTAAAACTTATTTAACTACTAGCCCTGAACTAAAGTAACTAGTGTTGGAGGTTAAATAAGGTTTACATTTTAAAATTTAGTGAAGTAGAACTTAGAAGCTCTTCATCACGGGAAGGATAGAAGGCACCAGACGTCGCGTTCCAGCTAGATGGAGGGAGGGGACACCTTGCAAATGGTGCAGGACTGAGGGCTGTGGGGCGGGATGATGTTCAGAATCCACAGAAAGAAGAAGTGAAGTATTATTGGTTTAAGTTTCCGTTAAGTCACAAATATATTTGCCCATGTTTAATTTATATAAAATACCAGTATACATAACCCATGAGTGTATGGAAGCAAGAGGGGAATGTCAAATTCGGCGTTCTATCCTCTGCCTACCCCTCTGGACATCTCGTCGGTTAATTGAAAATGTGACATATTTAAAAAAAGAACTTATTTTCCAGCACGCTTATTTGAAGTTTTTCCAAAATTAAAAAAAGTTTCATACTAGTTCATAATATCAAGTTAACACAATATAAATAAGTTTATAATATTTTAAAGGTAGTAACGTGGTGGACAAGATGATTAACTTATTTTAAATGATTTATTAGATTACACAATATAACACATCAATGGTTTATATCTGTTTATGGATTGAAGACTGGATTTTCCTAATTACTTAGGTAATCCAAAATATTGGGAAATAATCTCTTTGCTAGCTGACCGTTCAAAAAAGTTCTGTAAAAAATCCATAGATGTCACCTTCAAATTCTTCCCAGTCCTCACAGATTATTCAACAGATGTCTTACTAAAACTCACTTGTGGAATATTTCCAACATCATTGTATATATACAAATTCCAACGTAACGGCATTTGGCAGTAGGGGAACAGTGAAAGTTGTTTCAACGTAGAAAGGCCTTTTAAACAGCCATGTGGAGGTTGTCAACCCTCAAACCCTACTGTCCGAGATCTGATTGACTCATTGTCTGTGGAGATTATTTCCCAATACTTTGGTTTGATAACACAATATCATTTTTTTATCATACATGTAAGACCTGATACATTCCCTTTGATTGTAGATCTTAGATGGCAGACTTGCAGAAGCCGCACCCACTCCTTTGAGTCACTCCAGAGCAATGCCAGAGTCAACGAGACACGGCACCCTTGTACCTATGTGCAGTGGTGGATCGAGGGATTAAACCGGCCCGGGCGATTTGGATGATTCGCTCCAGGATTTTTGTCCTGGCACATGAATTCGTATGACTACTGACAGCAGATTAATTAAATAAGGCAAACGGCCACATGGCCCGAAACTCAATTGATTTAAATTTTGAACTACTAACTGAAAACTTAAAAATGTGGCTGACACGTCCTCTCACTTCAGTCATCGGCCATGTTGGATATTAGAACCATCCAGCTTTTAACTAATACAATAGTTAATATATCAAAAAAAAAATTGCCTTCTCAGCAAATATTTCTAAACGAAAGACTTATGGTCTCCGAGTAGCATCTAATTTTGTTACTCAATTTCATTTACCAAACTTTAGACATAAAATAAACAATAAATTTAATAATATACATTTCTATTAATCCCTCACAAAAAAATTTGTTTTAAGATAAAGTTGATCTCAAATGATTCTGAGATATGATTATGTTTGCTATTCCTCTCTGTTTTGCAATCCATCTTTGTATTGTATTACTTGCCGCAAATGCTTCTAAAACAGACGTAAACTCCGCCATTGTCTATCTGACGTTTCAACGTCAGCGAAATAACACGTCAAAGTCTGCACAACTGCGAGTGTTGCCAGAAGACAAAGCTTCATTATTGTATGAAATAAAAATAAAAACTATTTTGGTTGTCTTGTACCTTTTAATTTAAATATTGTTATTTTATATTGTTGTATAGTGTTGTAAGTTTTTTTTTTTGTAATATATATGTATCGTTTACTGTTCAAGGCATTATGCCGTAAATAAATAAATAAATATATATTTTATTTTTAAGATTATCATAATGTAATTGTTAGATTATTGGCTAATTTTTGCTTGTTCATTCTTTCTCATGTGTAACTTTCAATAAATAAATCAGTTAATGTAGAATCAGTGTTTGATTTCCTAGAATAAGCAATACGTTCTATTATTTAGAGCACTTATGAAGTCTGAGGAAGTCATACGGCCACACCTAAACCAGCCGGTTCCCATTGATCAATTCTAACTGGTATAACACCTTATCACTATTTTTTATCAAGGATTAGTCAACCCTCTGCTTGGGATCCACCACAGTTTCAAACTTTCACATATTTGATCTTATTCATATTTATTTCCATGAAAGAAATCAGACAAAAATTACAAATAAAAACCTTGTTTTGGATATTGCCACTAGGCTTGTTCCGTAATTTGCCCAGAGGCTTTGTGAGTGCACATGCTCTCTCTGTATAACATAAGACCTTCTAGACACATTATGTTCCATCAAGCACCACCAGTTATAATAGGTAGTTATATCCTGCTTTCAGTAGATAAATCCTTTTAGATTGTTTTCAATGTCTTGTTATTTTTTATTGAAACTGTATATGCGTGACATGGAATAAACTACAGGAATAAATTCTTTGTGTAAAAAGTTACAATCGATGGATATGTCGACCTAAGGCAATTTTCACCTATCATAAAGTATTAATGGTGTTTGATAAAATAAACAGATTATTGTGGATATGACTAATAAATTTATTTTTGCCTTGGTGTTCTCGATGTGTTTCCAGTAAGTTAATTGCGTGTCAGGGTCACTCCCAGATACTTCGGTATTTGATCAACATTCAGAACTCTCCCATCAAATTCGACATGAAGCTGGTGGTTGGCCAGTGTATTACTTATGTGAAAACAGGTAACGGTGGTTTTTTGCGGTAATGGCGGTTTGAGATTCCACTGTGAAGTACAAGGTTCCATTAGTAGAAGGCATGTAGTATACAAACCCAGTTGAGGCGCAAATGTTTCTATTGGGTGTAAATCCTATTTTGTACGATAGTGAGAGATGACTATTGTTGAAGAAAAATAAAAGCTGTTTCAGCATCGCTCTGCTATGAAATAGAGATAAAAAACTGTTGACTAGTTAGGTATATAATATTACCTGAGTTTGAGTACTCGAAATGAAATATACCATTAAACGGGCTTGGTAAAAATGCACTTTAGATACCCACTAAAAAAATGGCAACAGGAAGTAACATTATTCAGGGGTACACGTGATAAGGTATGGGGGATTCCACCCCCCAAAAATATTATGTTCCAACCTTAACCTAACCTATCCAATTCGAAATAGCATATTCGATATGGTACAAACTAACGAACCTAATGCGCTAGGAATGTCATACTATCGGTGGGTATCTAAAGTGCATTTCAACCAAGGGCTTATATTGAAGGACTCAATAGAATATTTTGGAAATACTAAGTATATAATGTGGTAGGTATCTATATTAACCAAATAAAGAATAACAAAAAAATGTAATATTTCTTCAATTTTATTCTATAAATCAATCCTTTATATATAAATTTCGTGAGCAATATTAGCTGCACATTAAATTACAAGAATTTAAATAATCATAATATTTTGAAATATCCACGATATTGTCGATATGAAAAAATTTAACCTACAAACAACACAAAAACACTTGATAATTCAATCCAGAAATCGGCTTTTAGATTTTTGAAATATCCATGATATTGTCGATATGAAAAAATTTAACCTACAAACAACACAAAAACACTTGATAATTCAATCCAGAAATCGGCTTTTAGATTTTTGAAATATCCACGATATTGTCGATATGAAAAAATTTAACCTACAAACAACACAAACACACTTAATTTGTAGAAAATATCATTAAATTGTTTAAGAGAAAATTGAATGCAATATACGTCTCAAAAGTCGAACGACGATAATGTCAAAATGTATGTATGACATTTACGTTTGTAAACAAACAAAAAAAAAGCGCGAAATTTTTTTGATAATTTGAATTTTTGACACTAAAGACGGTTTCTAAGTGAAAATAGCCACTTTTTCGCGGAAAAAAAGCTGTCAAAAAAAATGTAAACAAAACTTAAATTTCGCGGAATTTTCCGACCCCCCCATTGGTCCATTTTGCGCATGCGCAGTAGTGTCTAAGTCCCCATTGGTCCATTTTGCGCATGCGCAGTAGTTTCTAAGTGAAAATAGCCGCTCCGTAAAAAAATATTCGAATTTTGAAAATGTTTTGTTTGTCAAAATATCGATGACAGCGGATGACATGACAGCCAGTACGCCATAGATATCAGTACGCCAGTACTATAGATTACCCATAAATTATTTGCGGTATTTTTTTGTGACTGAAAATAATTAAATCATGATATTTTTATTGAATGTTTTTTTTAATTTTCAGGTTTAGGATTTTTGAATTATAAACATTTTATATGAATTCATTTTGTTGATACTTTTCTTAATAGATAGCCTTTTTAATAAATTACGATATTAATTTAACACTAACTAAGTAATATTTTTTAGTGTGTTCTATGGTTCATTTGATACGTCATAAAAAAATCTATGGATATGTCTTATTTTGTTGTCAAACTATAAAATGTAAACATTGAGTTTTTGTACGGCTTTAGATATAAAATCAATTTTTGGGATTAATAAAACAGGTAAGCAAAGTTAATTGAGTAAATATTATTTCAAAATAATCGCATAATTACAATGCAGCTAGCCAATTACATTAATTTATTTTCTGTTACTATATTTTTTTTACAGGATAGATTACAAGAAATTTACAACAATATCAAGAGTGAATTTCTAAAATGTACAAGTATGCATTTTATTACTGGAATAAGCAAAGCGGTAAGTCCCGTATTATTATTTGATAATTGTACCTCCTTTCATATGTTTGTGTATATAAATTCCATAATGTTTTGTTACAGATTGAACTTTAATTGAACTGGCAGGCAAAGCTCTCAAGAATTGTGCCATATGGATACACTGTTACGAAAGCGCTAGACGAAATTTGATAAATAAATAACTATCGGTAACAGTATCTAAAGCTAGAAACAGGAGGTTGGTAGCCCGGTGGTATCAAATGACGGCTTTCGTACGTACAGTGTACGGTTTTTGTGCGTTTGACTTCTGGTGCCGACCATTTTCAACTTTTACAACACAAGCATCGTTTTGTGTGAAAGATGTCAAAAGTGTAAATGTGTTCACTTTGGGTGAGTCCAGATTCATTTGTATAAAAAAAATGTGTTTTGATGAGCTATGACACGCTAGAAGCAACATCGGTTTCATACATTTAGTATGATTAGAGACACATTATCGTTGAGCATTGTATTTTTTATGAAAAAATATGCTTTTGGCTTAACACAACATAATTGTTTACAACACGTCTGTTTCTACTGTAAGATTTGAATGTGAATTTTATTTTTAGTTATGGATTTTTTTTAAAAAAAAGTTCCAGCTTTTGGTATAAAGAAGGTGATTTTTTATTCTGTTTTTATTTTTAGTTATGGATTTTTTATCTGCTAGATGTAACAAATAATGTTATTTTATTTTACAAAATGGTAGTTTTGTGTTTTATTAATTGAAATTAAATAAACAGAATGTTTTAATTTATTTATAACCAGAAATAAACTGAAAAAAAAATACACATTATGTTTTAATTTAATATATTCTCCTGAACTATTTCCAAACAATAGATGTTTTATAATGATTCTTGGTTAAATAATGCCTCCACGACAAATTAATATAAAGGATGAGAATTCATGGAATTTGGTAAGTAGTTATTCTCAAATGAGGTTTCTGTGTTAAAATTATCAAATAATGTGATATTTTAAAACAACCCTCTATATTATTAGTAGTGGTCGTACTAGCAAGTCATTTCATTTAAAGTTCTTATAATAATGTGTCCCATAAACAGAAGCAAATACTCCCCTAAAATGGTTCATATTTCTAACTATTGAAGTTTGCCAGTTATAAAAGCATTGTAGTTACCTATAACTTACCTATAATGACTTATGAAGTCAAGAGCAGCATATCAGTTTGTGAGAACTTTTTTAATGTAAAAGTAGTCACACCTCAATGTGTTGTTACTACACTTAAGGTAAAAGCACCAGTGATAGACACATTAAGAAAAATTTTGAGGGAAAAAAATTTAAAAAAAATAAATTCAGAAGGTAGAGTTTTTATAAATGTTGTTGTGGAAACCTTAATCCTTTATTTATTTATTACCAGTATTATATTGAGCAACTTTGCTAAAAATAGTGTATTTACATCAATCTGAAAAAACCTCTAAAATGGAACCAGTAATAGACATGGGCAAAAATGCCCAGCACCAGTATTGGACACTTATTTTACCCAATATTCGACACTATAAAAAAATACAATAAAACCCTTCAACAATTCAGAATTTTTTAATTATATACATTAAAATGTATACTAAAAACCTTAATAATAGTGTAATGAAAATTTAAAAAAAATACGAAAAGGAAATTTTGTCAAAATGTTTCAAAAATGAACATTTTAACTATATATAACTGTTATTTTAATTTTTTGATTGTGAATATAGATAAGTATATTTTATGAATTTACTACATAAAACTAAAATATTAAGTACTTTAACAATTTTATTATTATAGAATATCACTCTCGAGAGAGTGGTTGCCATGTTAGAAGAAAGAAGAAGAATTTTATTATTATTTACTAACAAAACAAAAACAAAGGGTTTTTTGCGGTTCGCAAAACTTGATCAATGTCAAAATCATCCTCGCTGCTATCGTAATCTATTTCAGAATTAACAAAGATGGCAAGTAAATAAGTCTCCATTCTGAAGAATATGAATTTGATATGTATGTAGATGGAATGCATCTCAAATGGAACAATTTTTTGCATTCATCTCATATGATGCTATTGCTGCTCTTTGTATTTTTTTTTACATTTTTTACAACAGTTTTTTCATTGTTCGCCTTTTCTTCAATAATTCGTCAGCTCTTTTTTGCTTCGCGGCTATCACTTTGAAGGGAGTAGAAATATTACAGCCACTTTTTTCAGACATGTTAGGCTGGCAGTTTTCTTCCCATAAAGAATTTACAATTGTTTCAGCATCCGCAACATTTTCCCTGACAGAAGTAGTTGGCATATAATTTGTTTCAGAATATTTATCCTGTGCTAGGCTCACAATAATCAGTGTCGCATTTTGTCGGCGGTTTATTATTTTCAAAGTTGTTGAGAAATCTCTTAACACGTCCTCGATTGCATTATTCAATTCGTCTTCCGAATATTGGAATCTCTTTCCTTTAATTTGAGGCATCTTTCAGTCTGTTAAATAAATTTATTGCACCTGTTTAAAATTACCTATAGGTACTATGAACCCAATGTTCGACACCTATGGAGAACCAGTATTCGACACATTTCAAACCCCTGTCGAATACTGGACCAGGTTGGAATACGAACCTCAAAATTGAACCACGTAATATTCATTCCATTTAAAACTGTATGAATATATGATATTATTTTAACCATGAAAAAATAAATTACCCGGTATTCGACACCCCTGTCCAATACTGGGTGTTTACAAAAAAAATTGAGCCAGTATTCGACACCCCCCTTAACACTTAGTATTTGTTAAATTTAACAGAATTATTTAGTGTGACATCAAAATATGGAGTGTCTGTAGTGTTTCTAAACAAAGAAATGTACTATTATTATTTATTTTAATGAAAAATAAAAAAAAATATAAATTTTACCTCCTTAATAATTTTGTTAAGATTTTGCTCAAAAACAACAAATGACAGACGCGCACACATGATGACCGACAAAAAGTCAACTAAAACGTTGCACTTTTAAAATTTAGTTATTGATTATGAAGCTAGAAGGATTCGAGAAATTATTGCAACATAAAGCTATTAAGTTAATACCATAGACTCCTTAATATTAACATTTTTAATTCAAAATGTCGAAAACTGGTGCACTGTCTACCACTGGTGCTTTTACCTTAAACGCAATAGATCTATTAATGAAAAAGCTAAACGCAGGTTTGAAACTTGGTGTGGGCCGTAAATTCTTCAACTGTTGTGTTAAGTTTTGATGATTAGGTGCCGACTTCTTAGTTTACTTATATTTATAGATATATTCCATAGTGAGAGACTTTACTTGAACAATTTTTTATAAAGTTTATGCACAAAGAGGTTGTTGGAAGCCCGGTGGTATCAGTCGATGGCTTTCGTTTGCACAGCGCACTGAAGGCCGTGAGTTCAAGTCCTGGTGAGGCCATTTGCACTTTCACAACACAAACCTTTGGTTAGTGTGAAAGATGTCAAATGTGTATTTGTGTACTTTAGGTCAGCCAAGATTCATTTTCTTAAAAAAAATAATAAAAATCTGTACTAAAAAGTCAAAACTTTTATTAATACAGTTATATATTTTTATTTTATTCTAAAAAAATTATGATTTTCAAATAAGTATGAATCCACCTTCACAATTTGTTAAATATAAGGAACAAAAAGCTGTGTTGGTACATACTTAATTGCAGAATAATAAAATCAATATTGTGGTGAGAGCCCATAGCTCACCACATATAAATCGAGCACTCTGTCTTATTAACTATGGGTCAAGCATAGAGAATAAGTCAGCAGTCTATGATTATGACTTGCAGCGCTTTCTTATTGATGATGAGGTGTGACAAAAAAATTAAGTCCAATTAATTATAAGTATATTATACATTATGTAGGTACACCACACTTTTATAAAGCTCTGTATGTAAACTTCCATAGATCAGGATCTAACTCCCATTATTCTACAACTTTTTTTGTGGACGGGTAAAAAAAGCTAGTTCTAAATATTCAAACAAATTGCAACTAAAGAATAAAATCAGACATATTTTATTATTAGTTGTTCTGATTAAGAATCAGGATACTGGATAGTATTAGGAATAGGAACGAGGAAAAAGGATGAGTGAACGCTAAGAACTATGATGCAATGATTTCACAAGTTAAAAATATCTATTACACTGAAAACAAATTATAGTGAGAGGTACCTAGCTCAGTATATGTATGATTTTTGGGAACAATTTCTTGAACGTTTGTTTAGACCGGGTCTCTCCGATGGAGATGTTAAAGTTGATTTTGGTTAATCGGTCAGTGCTTCTAATAATAATTCATTTCTTAGACAAATTGCTTTCTATAATGAAAAAGTTATTTTCATCAAATCAAGAGGAATTATTGAAAAGGGTAACAAATAAAATTAAATTAAAAAATTTAATGTAATTGATATTCATTTTATTTATTTTTCATCTCTTTTGTAATTCCATTGTTAATTTTTCAAGTAATTCTTGCAACGTTTTTATTTTATCGTCAAATTGTTCATAGCGTTGATTTATAACAGCTCGAACAACGGCTTGAGTAGAAAGTCTTGATGAGGAAACAAGTTGCCATACTTGGTTACGGTCAAGATTATCTATTTCTTTAACACATTGTAAGGCGCTGAGAGCCAATGATTCAACAATGATAATTATTTTACCAGTTAAAGGTTCATCATTCACCCAAGATGTATTCTGAAAAAAGGAGAAAAACGTGAATATGATTAATTATAAATAAATAATAATAAATAAATTAACACTTTTCTATACAAAGGTGTCAGTATAGCCAGCGGAACTTAATAAGTTGTAATAGCAATTGCAATAATATTGTCTAAAGTTGCAATAATATTGTCTGAGGCAATTTTTTCCAGTCAACTGGTCCTATCCAATCTGAGGCAGGCCAACGCCGGGTAGAAATTTCAAGTGAAAAGACACTTGGAAAAACTCTGACCCGACCGGGAATCGAACCAGGGACCTCGTGATCTGAAGTCCTCGCTTATACAACTAGGATAACAAGGTCGGTTAATTAATTACTAACATGGAGAAGTACTCAGGTGTGATCACTGAAACAATCCTTGAGCCAATGACTTTCTACCAGAGCGTATATTCAACACATTGTTGATATGCTGCTAATTTTTGCCTTTTTAACACTCACCACCACCGTAATTACTAATTTTATGCCAAAAATGGCATAACATTAAAAAAAAAGTTATTTTAGAAAACACTAACGAATATGTTTAGAATGAATACTCTGTGTAATCTACTAGTAAAAGATACATGCACAAACATACTCAACAACAGATCCTTTGTAATAATATCAAATGTATATTTTAAAGCAGAGAACATGTGAAGTGTTAATATGCAATTATTATTTAAATAATAATTTGTCTTGGTGGTTGCTATTTTTTCAGAACTTATTCTATCCGATCTTAATTTACAATGATTAATTTGGAGATTTTTAGAAGCAAATCTTACCTGTGACGTAATGGATGAAAAAACTTTCAATAGTCGTTGTCCTTTTGACAAAATGTTGGGCGTTAAATCTGCGTACAGCTGCCAGGCAGTGGGTTCAGTTGGGTGTGTACATGTTAATCTTGCAAACAGTTCTAAAGCCTTTTGTGATAATCTGGAACGAACAAATTTTTCATTTTTCTTAAAAAAAAAAAGTTCAAAATAGAAAAATGTTGAAACATCAAAAGTAATTCAACTATGTACATATTAGTTAGGTTTTCATAGCGTATCCAAGCGATAAATAAGTACTGATTTACGCATAAACTACGCAAATTATTATAAAGGATATGAGTAAATAGTCACCTTGTTACAGAGTTACCATCCGCATCTTCTTTCTTTTCTAAAATAGCTTTAACCAATAAGGTTAAAACTTCTTCATCCCAATGTTTCTTTTTTAAATCTAAAATTCGGTTATAACTTTGAATAACGTCATCGAAATGGCCCGTATCTAAGCTGACGATCAATAAGTTTTCCCAAACCTTAAAAATATAAATTGAAGGTTTAATTTGATTGGTGTGAATACAAGAAAAACCAAATTGATGAGACGAGTTGAAATATTTATCTACCTGCCAATTGTCGTAGTTATATTTTATGGTTTCATTCAAAGCTTTATAAGCACGTTCTTTGTTTCCTTGTTTGACATAAACTTTTGCCAGATTATTCCATGCTTCGAAGGAATGTGGTTCTAAATAAGTGTACCTTCTGTAAGCGTTAGCCGCTATTTCCCATTGCTCTGTAGTCAATGCTGCATACCTACACAAGCACACACATTGAGTTACAAAATCATATTGTCGTTTATTTGTTCATCTGGTTCAAACATTGCAACTACCTCTTGACAAGCTAGAAAGTGGAGACTTTCAGAATAGCTCAGAACGCAATGATAATACATTTTTTTGAGTACTTTCCGTTATTATTTAGGTGATTAGTTTTGTTTTGATTGGACAGATAGATCTGCACTAAGTCTTTGATAAAAATAAGGAAGTTGTGAATCAATTAATTCAAGTGTATACATGGTCTACCTTGGTACGGGCTTTGCCCAGTTAGGTGGATTTAATTGCTTATAAAATTTTGTACATATTATCAATGAATAAAGAAGTTATTATTATTATTAGTTTACCACTGGCTTTCAACAGATGGTGATGGTGACCTCATTTAAGTGGTTCATTTAATTTGGCAGAAAAATCTTATAATAATTAACATGCTACAGTATTAAGGAATGTTTGTTTGTACCCTAGTCTCAGCCAAACTGACTCTTGAAGTGAGTTAATTTCACAAGATTTAAGATAATGAGGAATGCACTCTTCATATTTCTTGTGAGAAAACAAATAATTTCCCCAATGCCTCTGAGCTTTGCTGCTCTTATGATTTGAGAAATCCCATGCAGTTTGATAATATGAAGGATCATCTAGAATTTAAAAAAATAATGAATAAGAGTTGTGTTGGAATGGTTATCGCAGGTTGTGTAGCAGGATTGTTACAAAAGAATAAGTCACCTTTAGCATCTCCCAATAAGCAGTATAATTTGGCAGTTGGATGAAGGGCAATTTGCTGCTCTATAACTTCTGCTGCCTAAAATTTTTTTAGTTAATAATAAATAATCAACCTGAGACAATTTTTTTAGAGGGGGTCGAGCCCTCGGTAGAAATTTCAAGTGAAAAACACTAGCATTTAAAGGCTGCCATGGTCGGTCGAGGTTATTAATTGGAAGAACACACATTTAATGGCTATTAGTTGTTTGGGGAATAGTTCGCAAGATTTTCCATTCCTTTTCACAGACATTGTTGAAAGGGTCTGATATTGACGTTGACATTAAACATTAGTTTTACTCAGACATAACTTATTCAACGTCGCTAAATATTGTGTAAGATGTGTTTGAAGTGGAGATTCAAAATCAATAATCATAAATGTTTTGTTTACTTTGTGTCGAAGCTGTAAAATGGTGTAGCAAGCAATAACTTCTTCCCAGAGCTGAATTTCCAGGAAAATATCTAAAGCAGCTTTCACCAATCCCAAACTCAAGAGAAGATCACCAAGCAGAGATTTCCAGTTTGTAAATGATGGAAGTCCGCTGGACCATAGATACGATAACCTAACAAACAATCAATTATAACAGACAATAAATAATATTTTGTTTACTTTTATGTGGTAAATACAGTATTATTTTTACCTTGAACATACTGACGGATTTTGTGCACTAAAATTATTGACATACTGCTCACATTGCATCATTGATCTCTCTACAGTTCTTTTGTTACTGGATTCTATTCGACACTTCATATAAAACACAGAAGAACGTACAGACCATGGTCCATAGTCTTGAGCCAGAAGTAGATCTAAATATGGCATCAACTCCTCTTGCGCTAGTTCATCTTTGGGTTGAGAGCGCTGAATTTGCTGACTAAAAGGATACAAGTGATTTCAATAAATGGATAGTGGCATAATTTCAGAAAAATATTCACAAGTTATTTTTCATTTTCATAGTTGATAATAAATTTATTTATTTCTTAATTCTCGTCATAAGGTTTCTTTCGAGCACTTGGAGTCGTCAAAGTATGAACATTATTGAGAAGTATGGATCAGAAATATAGATGACACAAAAAAAGGAAAAAATGGCTCTCATACGAACAACTTTCAAATTTTCAATGAAATAAATTAAATTTAAGGTGCTTGGTGGCGCAGTGGTCTGTTGATGGCTTTCTTACATACAGCGTACTGAAGTTTGTTGGTTTGAATCACAAGCTTTGCTTTATGTGAAAGATTTCAAAAGTATATTTGTGTTCACTTTGGATGATCCATTTTCTTTAATGAAAAAAATAGAAATTATTAGGATAAATTAATAGGTGAGGCTGAAAAGGTGTAAAACTCCAGCAATTAGTCGTAGTTATAAAAGGACAGGTAAGAGAAATAATTAAAATAGTGAAAAATATATTAGTAGGTTACAATATTAAAAAGAAAATTTCCTATAAAACTTTGTATTCATCTCAACTAAATTTAATAAAATGGAGTATGATCTTTTGAAAATTAAGTTGATAGACACAACCTATCACACCTGAATGATAAGAGTAAAGGAAAGGTATTTCTGTGAGATTTTTAGTGAGCCAAATAAGGTGAAAGTCTTATGAAAACTATGAATCTTCCTACTCACACAGTTGCAAGACATAGTTGCTGCTCAAGGCTTGAGAGTGTTGGAGAAGAGCTCTCTTTATTATCAGTGAATTCAATATTCTCAAGACGAAGATCGTCATTCAAACTTAAACACTTCAACAGTGTGGTGGATCCATGAGTCACATCTGAAGGTATTCTATGAACGGAATCAGACAATTTTACGTCTAAACAAAGTTGAGACAAGGCAACTTGTTGGAATTTTGTTCTTTTGCCAAGAGCTCCTGCAAAAAAAATGGTTACATTATATTACTATCCTATACATAAATAGGAAGCTCATCTGTAACTTGGCATATTATTGACTGTAACTTGGTATATTATTGACTATCTGTGTTGGAGGAATGAAACATTTCGTAATATTGATGTAATGTTTGGAACCGCACTCCTGGAAACCAACCGTGTGGACATTATTGATCTGTAAGGGTGAAAACACATATAACGCCGATTCCGACCGGCGCAAAGAATGCTTCTATGCATTTAAATGGGCATACGCACAGCAAAAGCAGGAACCCACTTTCCGGCATGCCCATTTAAATGCATTGAAACCATAGACAACACTCTTTGCGCTGGTCGGAATCGGCGTAGGAGGACATTCTCAGTACCCCTCCAGACAAAAATAAATGTGGTATCATAATATTAGCTAGCAGGTGATATCGGATACATATATTTTGTAGTGAAAGGGAGCAACTGACAAACAATCGTAGTCTAAACAAGGTGATCAACAAACCTTTTAAGGACAAAGTTAACCCACATATAGTGGATGCTTTCTGTAAACACGTCTCTGAATTTTGAACCCTCCCATATAACAGATATGCTTGGCTCATTTCAATATTCAACAAGGCTTGCAGATCTGGGTGAGTTTTTAAATTGGACTCCATGTTTGAAAGTAGTTGTAAAGTCTTTTCAACTATTGAGAAAACTCTAGGCGAATTTTCTTCTAAGATTCTTTGCAAAGTATTGTAAGCACGCAATTTCCACCATAAAATTATCTGAAAAAAAAAAAGAGTAAAAATCACTCTCAACTCAAAAATGTAACACTGTGCATTATTTATAAATCCATCTAGGAAAGAAGTGATTTTGAATTATAATTTTTCAGATCCAAAACTGCCTTACCATTTCATTTTCCAGACATAGATTATCTATTATATCTATGGCAAATTGTAATAGTGGAAAATAAAGAATTGTAGTGTATATTTCTTCAGAAGAATCGGCGGTTTCATAACTATCAAAAAAATCTAATTTAATGCTCGCGATCTCTTTTGCTTTTTCTACACAAGGACCAGTCCAATTGGCTTCACAAAAAGAACTAAGAGCGGAAATACCGCAGGAGAATATTTTGTAAAATTCATCCTCTTTAGAATGTATTTTTGAAGCATTGGATATAAGAGCTTCTCGAGAATTCACATTATTTGGAAAGTTTTGTGTAAAAACAGTATTCCATTCCCCCTTCCATAGAAGTTTTAAATTCATATATTCATCTGGAAAAAGAAAATATTGTATATAGATATTGTTACATTATCTTGAATTTAGAAAAAACAATTATTGATTTACCTCCAAAATCCGCATTATCTTCAAAGCTGCATAATAAAAACCGATCCACATTTGTTAACATTTTGTTATTTACTCAAAAATAACCTCAATACGAGTAGGGCGAACTGACATCGTGAGACTGACATTAATGACATTACAAGTCAAAGACCAAAGAGTTAAAATATTTATCGGTGGTTTAAGGTTAATTTTAGATCTATGAATAAAGATTTTGGATTTGTCCATGATTTGTCATTTTATTCCATAGATTAAATACATATTCAGACATTTCGTTTGTCGTAATGGATTGATTGATATCATACTGTCTAAATTTAACCACACGCAGAATTGTTAGAATCAGTTTTGTGAGATCATGTCTTACGAGAAT
Source organism: Mystacides longicornis (assembly GCA_963576905.1). NCBI lineage: Eukaryota > Metazoa > Arthropoda > Insecta > Trichoptera > Leptoceridae > Mystacides > Mystacides longicornis. The sequence continues at coordinate 11,981,545 of OY756433.1, read as the reverse complement.
TGGATAAAATACGCAAATCACCCGGCGTTTATAACAAGCCTTATCTTGTTTGTTTTCTGCATTTGTGTATGTGTGATATTTATAATTAGGTACGTACGATGAGGTTATATTTTTTTCCCGCCGCTTTAACGTGTATTTATTTGTCAGATTTCATTTTTCATTAATATTGAAACTGTTGGTCTAAATATCTTGTTTAACTGAATGTGCACATTTACGTTTAATCTTAAAACGGTTTGATTCATCGTAAAATTTTATTCCTAACCCTAGAGGTATGTATGAACCATAGTTTTGAAATGTATTGACCTTTAACTCCATAAGTTCTCAATACTATAAAAAGGTTTAAAATGTGCTATTATGTATTATTAATGAGTTTTAACTATTGATCTGATCGGATTCAATAATGTTCATAGTTCACAAGTGAATGAATGAAAATGTATTTCCTTATTTCTTACAATTACAATGCATAGGTATTTAAACGTTTACAAAGTACATAGTTGGAAATTTTAGTGTCTCACCAGAAATGGTCTGTTCTGAGGCAGTACTAGATGTCATCATAGATATATCAATCATGTATGTTACTGCTAATTAAGTTCATTAACACACATTTGAATAAACCTTGAGTTGTAGGTACCTCCAGTAATGTTTAAATTCATGAGGATTTTTTAGCATTTCTATGTTACACCTCAGATGTTGAAAAGTACTTAAGTTGTAAATGTAGGTACTGAACTTGAAAATCTAAATGCACTGATCTACGGTTTATTTCATTTCAAAATTGTGTTAGTTTTTGTGTAACTACTTCCTTATTTATTAATAAAGATTCATTTATGAGAAAGCCTAACCAGTTACATTGTTTACATTTTCAGGAAAAATTTTCCAGTTAATTGCTGGTTTTGTAATACAAATGGAAGAGTACCTTTCAGCAACAGGAATTCTTGGACATGTCCCAACTGCCAACAATACAATGGATTCACTCCGGTGTGTGTCATATTCTAACTACATACTTATTTATTTATAAGCACTATTATTTATTTATCGTATGGTCATATGTACATCACAAAATGTTTACAGATAGAAACAATGCAGATAATTATATTGTATATTAAAATATATCATAAACGTATAAGCACTATTATTTCTGATGTTGTGTTCCTTTTACTCTAACATTACAAAATTTATGATAGTTTTGTTTTCCTCAAATGCTTACGCTTAACTTTTATTTTGATGTGACAAATTGTTCATTAAATAAATAAAGGAAGTGGAGAAACTTTTTATGTTGTTCCTTCATTTGACTTTTGTTCTGGATTGATTGCAGGAAGGTGACTATAACAGATCTCTGTATCAGAATATGCAGCCATCCAAAAAGATGATGTATAATGCCAACAAGTTTCCATGGAGAGAGTCAAGTAATGGACTGTGTCATAAATGCAATATCAACCAACAGCTAAAAGTAATGCAATTAGCCAATTTTAAACCAATGAACCAAAAGAAGTTTGATGATGAAGTAGAACAGTTTGAGTAAGTTTTGTCCTAATTTTAAAGTTTCAAATTGTCTTTCTTCTGTTAGGAAGTCCCAACATCTGTCATCGCTCTAACTTATTTCTGTCTGTCCTTGAATTCTTGTTTATATATAACTTTTAGTGAAATAAACAAACACATATCTGTACCTTGGAGGAATAGGACATAATATATCCATTTTGTCAATTTTGTAGGAGAGAAGTTCATTATCTCCATTTTGACAATTTTTGCTATTAAAAAAACATTTGTCTAACAATTTAAACAAATTCAAGTACAAACTCGTATCTGTAATGTTTCAAATGAAAGAAATGCATCAAATATTCAATGTAAAAAAAGGTTTTTTGCTCTCCTATAAAATTTGCAAAATGGAGATATTATGTCCTATACCTCCGAGGTACAGATATATCGACAACAAAAATACATTAAAGAGATTTACACACAGAAACAGTGCAACAAATGTTGCAACCCTCAATCTTGCCTTGCAAATCTTCTCCTTCAATGGCGCTACAGCCCAAATCTAGCCTTGGCCTCCTGTAACTTTCTCCTCCACAGCTCCCTTTCCCCAGCCGCCCCTCTTGCCGGGTCGGTACCGAGATCCAGTAGCTGTTCGAGGCTTGGTATTCGGTTTCGTAATATTTTGGTTTTTACGAGGAGGGGTTATTAGCCTCTCGCCCAACCCCCTATCAGGAGCACCAGGGTTTTCTGTTGGGGTTTTCCGTCCCTTAGCTGGTTGTTTTCGGTTTTGTGGCGCCGAATACTCGCCATTGCCCTCTCATCTATCTGCTATGACCCGTGTCGAGTCACATTGCCCAGGGTTCGCGACGTGGATTCTAGAGAGTCGGGCTTGTTGGTAGTGTTGCTGGTGATATGCAATATGGCGTTTCTCGGCATTTCCAGACACCTTCTCTCCAGCAGAGTTGGGACCCTACCAACCATTCGAACCCCGCCTTGCAAAGAGTTTCCTTTATTTAAATTTATTCATCTGTGAATAATAATTTACTGCCATTTATCTGCATTACTGAAAATGTTTTTACTAATATACTCTAAATGAATAGAATTATTTTCTACGTTTAAGTTTACTACAACATTGTTGAACATAATTTGATTATATAAAGCTTGAAGCCAAATAATATGTTTTTGTGTCTAATTTTAGGTCCCATCTGGAAGAAGTTTATAAGTTATGTAAAAAGTGTAAAAGACTGGTCCACGCAAAGTTGCAGCATGAGAAAGGAGGATTTTTGAGCCCGAAAAAAACTCTTGTCGTAAATGGGAAGAAAATTCCAAAGCTTCAAAAATTGAAAATATTTGTTATTAGAGTCTCGTTGTGGATGACCTATGTTCTGTTGATAATAATGTTAATAAGCATTAGCTTGAATGCCAATCTATTTTTTTCCAAAAATATTATAAGATTGGCTAAGCAACATTGGAAAAATATCTTGAAAATATTTGATTTTTCCATCGGGGATAAATTCCTAAACACGACTGAGAGCTACAGAACAATGTTCAATAGCTCAGTCACTATTGTGAATCATTCTATAGATCTCTTCCACCAGTATGTAGCTTCCCACGATTCTATCAAGTACATCACCCACGAAGAATATAGAATTATTGTAATTGATAAGCTTGTCAAATCTTTGACTGTTTTGTTGGTGGTTTGCAATGGAGTTCTATTCTCCCTAGAATTAGGTAAATCATTTAGATTACTTCTCAATCTTCTTTTTGGCCTGTTCTCGGGATACTTGACATGGAGTGAAGAAAAATATTTCCTTATTCTTCAGGTAACTTTTTTTTTATACAACCGTGATTTTTTTATAAGTGAAAATTTTTATTTTATATATTTTATTTTCTTTTATTTTTAGCCTGTTATTCTTTGTTTAATCATATGGATGACGGAAGCTATTTTATCCAATTATTTGTGTAAATTGAACACATCTAATTCGGTCAGTGGTAGCAAAGTATGGAAGAAGATGAAAAATCTATCAAATTCGTCGACTTTTTCGCAGAATAGTGACAATGATTTGATGAGCGAAGATTCAGACTTTGAAGACTCTCCGGTGGATCGTAACAGAACATCCACACCAGATTACATGTCAAACATTCAAAGTAATTACTCGTTCAACAGGAGTGAAATAACAAGACCTTACGGCTTTCAACTAAGCCCCCAACCTGACCAATCTTTTTGTAATCATTCCTCTTATTTTAAGCCTTATCAACAGTTTAGTAATCAGAATTGTACAACGGAGTTAGATCGAGGTATAGGTACTCTTAGTTTAGGAAGTAGAACTATATGTCCTAACAACAGGTCCTACAGCGTGTGTCCCACTAACCATTGTTTCTCTCCTAACTTCAGTACTGCTGCTACCTCCCCAATAATACGTAGACCTGTCATATCTCCAGGTAAATTTGTTTATAGTACTCAACAGTCATGGGTTGCCGGGGGTTATTGGGGAGCAGAAAGTCCTAAAAAAGTGTTTGCCTCTCCCGACACCAGTAGATCTTCTAGCCAAAGTTCAGGTTTTGAATCAATGGCTTCTGGGAACTACCGAAAGAGTTCCGCAACAACCAGAAAGGATCTCAATTATGTTCCTCGAAATAGTAGTAATTTTCTTATAGCTCCAACATTATTGGTGGCTAAACAAACTCTTACACCAAATTCTACTAAAATTGAAAATTTCAATTTATCCAAAGAATATTCTTTTGTAGCTCCGAATCCTAATAACTCATTTATACCATTAGAAAAACCTAGGTGTTAATAATGATTTGCCATCTTTGAGTGTATGTTTCATTACACTACTGGAGCTATGCATGCTTCAAAAAATATTCACTGACACCCCTCCATTGTTAAGACGAGAAGTGAGATGTTAGCTGGGTAAATTACCAACAGGTTTTATGTTAACAATGTATCTTTTCCCATGAACCAGGATGTGTGTATTACAAAATCGTGCAATTGTGACAACCTGAAATTGTGACTCATTACTCCATACATTTTGGATCACTGCATCTATTTGTTATACCATTAATGCTTAAACCTGTTGGTTTATTGTTATGGGATACACGCTACATTGTTGACTTGTTAAATGATTTGTTTGTTTCATGTATAAAGAAAATGTGTAGAAGTCATTTTTGAAAAAAATATTGTAAAAACTCAATGTATTTTATATTTTTTTTTTTATAAAGAAAACCTCTCATGTCTACTGAAATCCAGCTTTTAAATAATAAGTAAGTTTAATTCTAATAGTAAAATGTATGACTTTATTTAATTTAAGTTTAAAGTATTTTAAGTGCGGACTTATACTTGACTTTATAACAAAAGGCGTTTGTATTATTCATTACCCGAAAATTTCAACTACATGAGACCTTCTATTTAATATCACCAAAAGTCTGTGGAGTATTGAAAAAATAACTAATTGCATATTAAAGTCTAATTAGTTTTTGAGAAAATAATCTGTAGAAATTTTTGCCGTAATGAAATTTGTTTTATAAATCTTGGCTCAAGTTTTATGTAGCTAATAATTACATAATATGTTACTTAGTTTTTGTCATATCAATTATTTTATACAAGAAAATGCCTCAAATATCATTAAATAAATAAATGACACTATTGAATGTAAAATAACAATTTGAAATAAACGTAAAAAGAGTCAAAGGGCGGACTTGTTTTAAAAAGATCTCTTCCATCTAACGCATTGTGAAGGGTTTCTAATAATTAGGCCTTTTTAAATACGTTTCGTGTTACGAAATATCATTTAATTACTTATCCAAATGCTTCTGTGTTTTTGAAAGCCTAAAATACCAGAGTTTAAATAAATTTTAACTTAGCAGAGTATTAACACTAAGAATAAAACAATTGATTCTTCTATAAGTGTTGGAGTTCCTCATTTTTATCACTAGTCTCAAACAGTCACATACCTATTTAGACTTGGGAAAAACATTTTCTACTTTGATATCGTAAGAAATTTGACTTAATGCAGTGTCCCTTAGAAAAAAGTCAGATTGTCCAGGAGCTTAAAAATATTTTTCGTTCTCAAAAAATCATGGAACTTTGTTTATGAAGAATTTTAATTTTTTGTTCTCCTTTTCTATAGGTTTTTTATAATGTGCCATTAGACTGAATATACATGTTTTTCTTTTACATTGGATATTGACAAATACTTTCAACTATTAAGCAGACTGAAAATTTTCATATTGTATTATAAGTTTATATCCTGTTTAATTAATTTTGTTCTATGTTCATTTATCGCTGTGATGGTAACTATAACTTAGCCATTAAAGTAATGTCCAATACTTAGGTTTTTTTAATAATATTACGTAAATAATGAACATGTAAACTTTATTTATTTTTAGCATTTATTAAGTATTAAATCTGATATCATTATAAAAAAAATCCTTTCATTCATTTATAAACCAATGCAACTCCACAAATGTATTTGAAAAAAGGAAAAAAATCCTCAAGTCAAGATTGCATATTTTGATTATTAATAAATAAATAAAGCTTTATTGTGAATATTAAAAACAATTTTTATACAAACATTTAAAGAGTCAAAGGGCGGACTTGTCTCGAAGGATCTCTTCCAGCCAACCCACATTACAAACAAAAACAAGATACGGGAAAAGAAAAAAAAGAGATCACACAATGACAAGAGAAAAAATAAAGAGATATAAAATTTAAAAAGGGTAAAATCATATAAAACTACACTCAAATATAATAAATACAATTAAAAAATTTAAATAAATATTTTAAATTAATAATAATTCAAAACATTGAGGATCAGCAAAAAGGCATATTATGTCGAGTGCGATAATTTTTATTAAAGTAAAATAATAATAACTAGTTTTGGAAATAGCCTAAATTATACTAAAATTGAACAGTTTTTGCTCTGATAATTATAAAATAAAAACAATAATTTTTCAAAGTAAGAAGTTAAATACAATATTATGAAAATGACTGACAAAGAAATATCAATATGAAATTGTTAACTCAAAATGAGCTAAAGCTTTAGTACAAAGTAACTTATCTTTAGATTTTACCAAAAAGACACTTTCAGACAAAGAAATTTGTACAAGGAACTGGTAGATGAAACAGTCCAAAATGGCTTCAGTACAAGTATTATGGTTTAGAGGTGGGAACAAGAGGATTACCTGCAAAAGCTTTGTATTGTTACTTAACTTCTCAATAGGGTCTCAAAAACTGCATTGACCACATCTTGGATTTGTTCACACAGGGAGCAGTGTTAGTCCCAGGTGGGCAAGTGTGACCTAAGTCATAAAGGGGCCCCTTTAACCCGCATTTATTTTATTCTTTATGCATATTAAAAATAGTGTATAAACAAGTGGCAATGGCGGGATTATAGCCGAAGCAATCTCTAACATCCAACCACATTCATTGTCGCAAGTAGAGGTGACCATTATAACAAAAGCTGATAAATAAAAATCTTGTGGAATCATTTTTACATACAATACACTTATAATGGAAAATTAAATAATTTCAAATGTCGCACAGAACATCAATTAACATTCCCGGCGCGGCGTAGGTAAACGTACAAAATTATCTACTCAGGTAGGTATATTTTAAATATTCTTTTCATTTTCCAATATTTTAATTCCTCGGGTCGCACTTTGTGCATTGCTGGTCTAATGTACGTGTTAAAATATTAGTCTAACAAAAATAATATATTAAACAATAAGAGTTTACACCCTTAAGATATTCGTCCAACATAGCTGTTAGTTGAATAAAAATATCAAACATTACTCGGAATGTCGGAGTCGTGACTACTCGATGTCCTTTTTTTTAGCTTACTATCACCTTCCCAGATACGAAATCTACGGAATGAGTTTTTTTTAGTGAACTTCCAGCTTTCCGGATAACAAATTATCGGGTTGACCTTTTTTTAAGCTTGTGACTGGTGTAGTTGTAGGTAATTTTTATACGGAATAAAAAAAAATAAGCTTCAAAAATAAAGTTATTTAAAATTAATGAAACTGCTATAACGCTTTTTAATTTATGCCATTATTCCCACCTCTAGTCGAAAACCCATGTGATACGCCTATTCTGACTGACACTCTAAATCAGGCGTCGGTATGGGGTTCTGAATGGCACTCTACAAAGATAAATTTGGTATAAAATTCTGAATTAAGGCGGCACCCTGAATCATATTGGTAAAGTGGCTTGGCACACCACAGCTAAAAGGTTGCCGACCCCTGCTCTAAAACATCTGTGCTTGTGGGCCTGGATTTAAAAAAATATGTAAAACCATTAATGCTTTTTTATAAAAATTTATCTTTCACTCAAAGTGGGACCTAACCCATGACCTCCAGTAGGAAAGCCAGCGTTGTAACTGTCAGGCTACCAACCACTTCACTCTATATTTTAATAATAGGTAGGCTCACATCCTACATGGTCACAGAAGCAACTTCTTTGTTTTAACGAATATGTAACAACTAATGACTAACAATTAATTACTGATGTTCAATTTTTAAACGGAACAAACCACCACGGGCTTACTTCTTTGTTTTCTGTGACCATGTTGAATGTGAGTCTACAAAATTTGACAGGACATTGAAGTCAGTAGAAAAACACAAATTCTTTTATTAGATAAATTAACACATATTTTTTTGTGTACAAACTTTAAACAAGTTTAACTTATAATGCTACACCTGTACATATTATATATTATTAGACATAAAAGTTGATTCCGAAATAATTTAAGTTCAAAACTTTCATTTATCTCCTCTTTCAAAGAAGAGATTAGTTTTCAAATGAAGAAGCAAAGGCGGAAGTACTTTTCCTAATTCTGATGAAGACTGTGTAATATTTTTGAAATTTTCTTCTAATTGGTTCATTTCAATGTTGATTAGTTTGATTCTCTGTAAGCAACAAATTGATCAAATTAGCAAAGATATTTACAGGCAAAATCTATTATACAAACACTTCGCAAAGAAAATAATAACTTCATTCATTTCAATATAATAATTGTACAGTTTTCTCTCCGTTTTGTTTTCCGTTTGAATCGAAAAACTTGTATGCGAACTCATATTAAATAACTTCAAAAGTTACGTTAACACTTAATATAACAAATAACAACACAGTTTTGATTTTGAATTGAATAACTGAAATCCAAAGATAATATAAATACTGTAATGTGAAATCAATCGCCGCCAATAACACCGCACTAAACGTCAAAATGACATTTCTCTATGATTTGAAAAATGAGCAGCAACTAAAAAACCAATTTTATGAAAAATACCTATTTATTCTTGAAAACATGATTTCTTTGCAATAAAGATTGTGTCAAGTAATTTTTAAACTTAAAATAAATTATTTCTACAGCTACTTCATGATCAAAATATTATTTTACTTTCTTATTTTTATGACCCATTTTAGATATAAGAAATACTATTTTGATCAATCAATCAAAATTTGATGTTTTTTATATTTATAAAACAGTTTCGTAAATTTTGTTTTATGTATTTGTACATTTTATGTACATTATAAAGTCATGTCGTGTATGAAAAGGAATTATTACTTACTTTTAATAATATTGTAACTGAATTTACCTAATATCATTTTTTTCTTTTATGCTGTAGAGATCTAGGTCTATTCCAATTTTCTTCAAATGAATTACAAAAGGCTTCTATTAGGATTAATTATTGTTCGATGCATAAGTATAGCGAATATCTTATGCGAATTTCTTATTTGGTTTAAATAGGTATTTGCTATTGATTTTAACATCGTGAGAATCATACATCCGCATATTACACCTGTCACATTGTTGATGCGTGTTTTCTGTGACTCTCGTCGATCTTACGATCATTACGATCTTGCAGTTTATTGCTGTGTCGAATTGTCATATTATATTTCTGTATTAAATAAAAATCCTGATAGTGCCTGTATTAAATTAAAATGTATGAAAAACGGGTTAAAGTTGTTGGGAAAACGTTTTGTTATTAGTGCTTTTTTGATAACGTAAATGTATATTTTACAAAAATGGTTGATTAGTTAGAAATTGAAAGTTTAAGTTCTTTGTGAATATTTCTTTGCCATCTATCCACAAAAGTGAATAAAAATATTCAGTTGAATGTAAAATCAAATACATACTTAATTACTTCTATCTAATTGAATCTTAGTTTATGAGTATTTCGAATCCAAGACCTTTGCTTAACTTAAAACTTAGTGATCCGTGATTGTGGAAAATAATATTTAAGCAACTACTGTGACCTTAACGCATTGTCTTCCTACATTCTCTGTTCTTTCCAATCCAATTTTAATATGATCAATTCAGATATTCCAGTGTATAAAATTCACTTCTAAACAGCTGTCTGTGTGTAATACATTTCACTCTAATTACTTTTTTAGGATATCTTTCTATCCAATCCATATTATTGTTTACCCTTGTGATTTTTGTGGTAACATATCTTATTTATTTTTATATTTTTCACCAAGTAGTGTTCTTTTATTTATGAGACAGAATTGGCCTGTTGGGAGGTTGACTATGCTAGTAGATCATCTCTGGTGCTGAATAAAACCATAAGTTGTATATTACAAAAATGTGTTTTGCGAAATAATCCTAGTAAAACAAACTCAATACCTATTGAAGCAGACCAAATTTATCTTTCACAACATATTTTGTTATCTTTCCATATTACACTCGCTTTCTTTTCAAGGAGATCCTTTCCAAATTTGGTTAATTTTTTTTCTATCTGACATAATCAATTTTTTATCTGCTGCTCATCTTAATGTTTCATCAATTTCTCGCTCACAGAAATATCCATATTCTACATTTTTAATATCATTTAATGAATTCTTTTGCGATGTATCTTCTTTTTCTATGTCCATAAGAAACTTAAATGACGAGTTAAAGTATCAATGTTTGGATCTCAGTATAACTTAAGATTTTAAACTTAATTTTTAATTGATTGAAGTAATAATAATGATACGGATTATGTTAACAAACTCAGAAGACACATTTTTAAGTAAAAGTAGAAGATCCGTTTTTATACAATACAACGATAACCTAATTTCCCTGGTTATATTGTCAACTGGCATTTTTTTGTTCTCTATTTAAATTTTACAAAAAGACATGTGATTAGAGAGTTAATATACATTCATGTTGGCATTCTCATAAATACTTCCCATAACTTTTAATAATATTTAGTTGCCTACTGAATGAAGGAAATTAACAAATCCACTACTGCAGTAAACATCTTTTATGGTTATGCTTACCTCCTTATAATCAGCCTTGTTCGCCTTCCACCTCGCCTCAATATTGAGTCCATTATTTTTATCTTGTCCTAGCATACCTTAGATCCGTGCACAATTGCTGCATATGCCCTGTAGTATTGTATCGCTGCACAAAAAGCCTGAAAGCCTTGTAGCTCAGTATTATTTTAAATTTATTTTATAACCTACATTTCTCCTTCCATGACCACGCAGTTGATATCTGTCCAAGGTAATTTTTATAATTTTTAGACAAAATCCAAAGAATACATTCTCAATATTATTAGTACAATGTAGAACTGCTCGTTGGTCAACACAGCACACAAAATATATAAGATTTTTCATTCACTACCCATGTCGATCTTACGCTCTATACATAATTCTCTAATAATGAGCAATTCAGTTAGTAATGCAAACATTGAAATTCATCAATTTCTCTATCTTGCAGGGTTATTCACGAAAACAATTTTAGAACTAGTCAAATATTTGAGACTTAAGGGTGCGTCGCACCATGTATGTGAATGAGAGAATGACAAGACTTGGTAGAAATATATAGAGAATAAAATAAAAGACACTTGAATATTAGGATGACAGTACTAGACTAGTAAACGCTGTGGTTGGATGTTAGAGATTGCTTCGGCTATAATCCCGCCATTGCCACTTGTTTATACACTATTTTTTGTACACTATTTTTAATATGCATAAAGAATAAAATAAATAAATAAACGCCAGTTTTTTGCATTTTTACTTTATCGATTTTCTAAAATTTCTGTTTAATTTAGAATGAACTTTAATCAAATAATTTAGCTGGCATAGAACTGTTTGAGTAGTTTTTTTTTTCTGAAACGTCTCAAATTATTGCTCAATCCATAACTCAGAAAATATTATATTTATAGAAATGTAAGATGCGCAAAAATGTGATGTTAATAACTTAATACTAATTGGAATTCGTCTCATTTACCTAAAAATTATTTCTTTTAGCATTATAATGACCCTTAAGTAAAAAGAATAAGTTACGTTCGAATTACACTTTTTTGTTAATACCCACCTTAAATAAAAATAAAATAATACCCACCTTGATCCTAGTTTTTCTTTGCCACCTATATGAGCCTGTGTGATATTATATTATAGATGTAGGAGAACCCTTCCCCACCATCCACCTTCCATAAAATTGGAAAAGACAGATAGGGGCTTATGTGTACCTATTCTAGCTGATACCCCTTCATGCTTTACATCTTCAAAAGATGGCTATTGCTTTTACTAAAATTTATTTTAAAGATCGTTTCATTTTAGAAATTTATTAAAAACTTTTAATATAATTACCGGAGAAATGGAATACCTAATATATATTTTACGTTAGTACAATTATAAATGCAAGGTTCAGCGATTATTAAAATCGAACGTCAAGTCTGCAGTTTATATGTGATTCGATGACATTATAGAATAAGTATGTAGCTGAATTATTATGTAAATGAACCTCATCAGTGTAAGATGCCTGACTTACAGCTGATATTATTTGACAGCTCATATACCACGCTAAGTTAAACATTTCGTTGAATAATTTCTTATTACAAGAGGTAGTTTTACCTCAGTGGCGTGCAGGGATAATTTCCATGTTTTTTTCATATTGCTTTCAACGGAGGGGTGGGGGAGGGGCGCCTGCTCGGCGATTCGCGTTGCCATGGAGACGACCCAGTAGCGTGGTGCCAGAAAGACATCTTCATTATCATCTCTGCTTTTTGTTTTTTTTTTCTCTTCGTTACTTTGGAATAGACCCACTTGTAAATACTGTATTACGTATATGACACCACTGGAGGTTTCTCTGTATTATATTATCGTGCGTATGTGCCATGTTTCTATTGTTTTGAAATAATATAATATGGACAATAAAAAAATATTCCCAATCAAAATATGATCACTACGTCTCCCAGCTTAAAGCAGGGGGAGTACGCAGACGAATAAAGAAGAAGTGGACTGTATGGAAAAAGGACTCACTGACCGATTGTTTCCTGGTTGTTTACTTTACTCCTGGCTCCGGTATTATCTTGGTGTGCAGTGTGCACAACACTTTACATATGGGACCGCCGACCGTTATTTTGATATGAGGTTTTTCCAAGCGTATATTGTTACGATTTTGACGTTTTTGCAAGTTAGGTGAGTCAGAGACAGAAGGGAAGTGAAAAAAGGCGATCGCTTTTGTTGCACTAAGTACGCATAGCGATATTTTGAGAAAAAAGCTAACAAAAGTGGTTTCTTTTTGCCTTTTTGCCACGTTTAGCGAAACGTAAATCCTAAGCCGATGTATTCTGTTCGATATACTGTAATAATATACCTAGGTTAGTTTAGATTTTCGAGATGTGTCCAAACAATCTTTCAAACTAGACGAGTCCAACTTACAATCGAACTAATTTCCTTAACCTCTGAGTAAGATAGAATTTATTGACAATACGGTTGACCAACATAATCTTTTGACTTGATTTTCATTCATTTCTATGAATGAAAATGAATGCCCACGTATTAACTCTTTGAATCATGTAGAATGATTGTATGATATTACATTTGTTCTTGATTTTACAGATCTTTATTATATTATTGAGTAAATGTATAGTAATTCCATGAACAATAAATACAATGTCGTAATATTCTCGACACATGCAGGAGTGAAAATATATAAAATGCTTTGACTATTTGATTAAATGAAAATTTCCTGTGTGTGATCCAATTCCTAAAAAAATGATACAAGGTGAAGTGAAAGTGTTATAATGTAGTGCCTAGGAAGCGCGGGGAACATCCGTGATGAGCCAAGACACGGGCGCCGCAAGTCACGAAGACTTGGCCAACCCGACTGCCTCAGGAGCTGGTCTTTCAGATGCCAACGACCAGAGTTCGAGTAACGACACATTCCATGGCGTCGAAGACAAGAATAATTCACGCCACAACTCTGATGATCTCTCAAACTCGAAACTAAGAGATGTAGAAGATAAGTTGGATGACCCAAAATATGCGAAAGAAGGATTAGGAAAGGAAGATTGCAGCAGGTCCACGGAATCCATCGCCTACCATGATGCAAGAACCAGCGAAAACTCGGCCATCTTGAATTACTCATGGGATGAAGATTCGGGGTTCAGGATATGGTGGAACGGGGAGAGCGACTGTCCTTTTCGAGATGGAGACTTCGTGGCGCTCTGTTTTGCCAGTAAGTTTTTTTTTTAAATTATTATTTCATTCAGTATGTTATTAGAAGAAGCAAAAGAATTGTGTCTGGATAGAAAAGCGTGCAGGTCCTTTCTCTCTGCCCAACCGTTTAGGGAGACTGCAATATTGGTCGATAAGAAAGTATGTGGGCAAATAATATTTAGTTGGTGTATGAAGAATAATTATTGTTGGTTAATTGCAGTTAGTGTGACACTAATGTGTCCGTTATTGGTCTAAGTCCGAGTAAGTGTAGTAATAATTAGCCCAATTGAACTTTCCCTAGCTGCTTCCGGCCCGTTACCCTTCAGCTCCGTAATGAGGATGTGACGTACTTCCACTCACAACCGTGAACAAACATACCAGATGATCCTCTACTCTAATCTACTCTACTACAGTACCAGTCCAGAGATGCTGGTTCGGCTATACATAAAGCCGTAGTTCACAAAATTGAACTACCTACTTATAAAAATAATATAAATGCACTCAAAATGGGGCTTATGTGTAAATTTGAATAAAATTGAATCAGGAGGAATTCACGAAAGGGTGGAAACACGAAATTTGAATAAGATCGCAACTAGATCGTATTATGACCGTTTCGTGAGTGACCCTCCCTGATTTTGTTGTGTTTAGTTTAGTAACATTTCACATGGGAAAATTGTGTGTGCAAAGACTATAATAACATTTTTTTCTTAGAATTAAACGATGATTCTTCAGGGAGTCGTAAGACGCTTGATTTTTAATTTAGAAGTTAAATATCATTAGTTTTTATTTTTGAATTTCGTTGCTCATCTCAGATGATTCATTACGAGTTATTAAAAAGTCCCCGTTGGGTTTTTAGTGTAAAATATTAGTATTTGTGTAAGTTATGTACATAAATACTACAAGAGTCACGCTTTAAAGAAAATGCTTAAGAAATTGAATCTCGCTGAAGAAGCGAATGAAGTAAATCTGAATGGATAAAGAAAGGTTTCCGAAGGCCCTGCAGTCACGTTGTCACTAACGTTAGCGTACCTTAGTTGGCATTCTTTCGTCTTTTTTTTTTAATTTTGAAAGTGCAACTGTTTTTTTAAATTCATTATAAAAAATAAATGCACGTGATTTTCTTACTAGTCAACAATGCGCGTGCTCTTATCGCTGTCGCTCTGCAGGTGCATCACTCTTCCAATCTAAGTTTTGATGGGTAAAAACGACACTTGATTCTTAGACTGAAATGAAAGTGGACGCAAATTCGCTGCTAATTATGCTAGACAAACTTAGACTAAGGTTTGGGGTGCTTTAGTAATAGGTGAGTAATCTCTCTGATGTAACCCTCACTTCGATTATTTTAAGTAATATTTCAATCCATCGTAGGACCTACCTACCTCAGATCCTTTTCATTCCTGTAATGAGATTTGAATGTTTTGACCTCCACATTGACCCCGCTTTCTCGCCAGACCAACTGCGGGTGATGTTCACTCCGTTTGACTGCCCTCGCCACTTTACCGCTCATACTCATGACGATTCCACGCGTGATGTATTATAAATCAAGTTAAACGTCTTCATTGTGACGTTTATTTCCCGGTTCTGTCGATCGAGAGATTCGAATTCGTCACTTTAAGTGTTTTCCAGTTACCTTCTCCGATGCATCTTTCTATGGTTTTGCCTTCCCTTTGTTAATTGGTTTCATCCTTTAGGTTTCCGCTATGGTTACATAATATAATGACTTCATTACCCGGGTATGCGATTGGGACGCTAAATAGTCGAATTAACCAGTAGTGCTGTATGCAACTTTTATTTCACACCACTTTGTAGATCTTCATCTTCCAATTAGATGTAGCTAGCCCGGCTAGCCGTGACCATAATGGTCCTTCAAGCCCCTTAAAGTTTCATTTGGATAACACAATGTTTGCCATCAGTTTTAACACATACAACCTCTCTCTCTTGTCACAAATTTTGTGAGTTTTATGAGAGAGGAAGAAACTGTTTATAATAATATGAATATTATTGAAATAAAATGTAAATTATAAAAAAAAACATACATATTTCGGAAGGTTTGTGTTTTTATGTACCTACATTATGATGAAATCACAGTTGCACTTTCATAAAATTTAATCGAATCTCGGCAATATCTTCGTTATAAATTGTTGTAATTAAATAGGAATTATAGTATGTATTTCAGGATGAACTTTTGTCCTTTCAATTCAATTCTGCCCAAAGATCCGATTAAGTATTACAACAAATTATTGCTATCGTGTTCTGAACCAGTCTTAAAAAGAGATATCTGTTTAGTCGGGAAGTTAATAAAATGAAATCCCTCATCTGTGACAGTGACAATATTTACCTACCTAAATTTAAAAGTCCGTCAGAGACTAATCAAATGCTATCTATGTATTGGGCCGTCTTATTCTACCTTGTGAGATGTGAAAATGGGCCTTGAAAGTCAACTCAATGGACAGACTGAAAGCACTTGAAATGTGGCTCCAATCACCAACCTCTCCACCAACAACTCCAACTTCTTCCCACATTCTTCCAGTAATTACCGCGTAGTTTGTTGCCTGTACACAAACAGGTGGGTGGTTCGATCTTGTTGCTGGCCATAATTTGCATACGTCACTGAAGAATTTAATTTCTCGTTAATAAGTTATTTACCTCGCGCCTTGCAACCAGACTGCTTCATATTATAGTTTAATGGATGCATACAAAATAAAGTATCTTAAAATAAACATACAGAATAGAATAATTTATAATTTATGAATTTTACAAATTATCTTTTTAATCTCTAGCTTTCTTTCATCTACTGCTTAATAGCTTAATTAAGAATTCTCTCATAATCTCCCACTCTTTCTTCTTATCCAATCTACATTTGCTAACTGGCTGATGTTATATTACACAAGATTGAAAAAAAAAACCTTTTTTCTCAGCAAGGGAGCGTTCAAGTATTACGTAATGCAATATTGGGGGGGGGGGGGGGTTAGTCTTGTAAGTGAATTTCCAGTAATAATTGTGGTTTGAGGCATACATAGTTGTATTATGTGCATTAGGCAACGTTTAGAGAATGGGAAGAGGGGTAACAAAGAGCGTTACGATGCATCTCAGGGGGGGGTCAATAATGTTAAAAAAATGCGTTACGTAATACTCGAACGGCCCCCAATCAGATTTATCTTCCATTTAGGTTTGTTCTAACTATAATAGACGCGACTGTCTTATTTTCGCAAATTTGATGCATTGGTGAAGTATCTTTTTCTTATGTCTCTATGTTTCCTTCATGAGGCTTTTGCCCTAATCCGTGTCATGGCGTCTGCTACTTTGACGATGCCTATCAAACCTTTGTTGACTCCAGTATTCTCCTCCTATCCAGTGACTCCTATTCTGTAGCAAGTGTAGGGTAGTCACTTGAAAAAAAGTGACTATTAGGCGATACATTTTGTATGAAAAACGTCTATCGCGATTCTCGCATTCGATACGTATAGACGTTTTTCATACAAAATGTATCGCCTAATAGTCACCTTTTTTCAAGTGACTACCCTACACTTGCTACAGAATTGGGGTCCAGTTTAGTTTCAATTTGGCCCGCTCGTCGCATTAGATCTCTCCCCGTCATCTTTTCCATACATTATGATATTTGCGAGGCTTTCGCTTAGTGTTTTGCTCGACGAATTGAAAAACTCGCCCTATATATACAGATAACCAAGAATCTTTCTTATGATGTGGTCTTTTTGGTATGGAGGATGACATTTCCCCCATCTACGTACACAATGTGTGAAGTGGGTAGGTACAGTTAGCGATGTGTCCATTAGAGCGGATGCCTACGCCCAACAATACGGGCCATACCCCTACGCTGCTCTCCACACAGGTCTGGTAATCACTTGGAATCGGATTTGTATGGGTGAAGATTATTGTGACATGTACGTTCAGTTAAAAATGCCTCATTTCCTCTCCATACCCGGTGTGATTACACTCGTAAATCATCGGATCAACCATTTCTACTCTCGCCCACCAGCCCGTCCACGCCTTATCATCTCTCATGGCTTGATTTCGTTCACTCATCCTAAATTATTAATATTAGTATGCGTGTAATCTATATAGATCGTCGGATCTCTCCTCCTGATGAACAGAGACAATGACATGTCTGTTTATCTAATTATCTTTCGATTAAACGAATAATGGCTTTTGTGGGAGGTGTGAATATTTGACAGAATTCTTCTTTCACTTTAAATTGGTTTCTGCATTCTGTTGTTTTTGAAACTATGCATATGTTGATTAAATGTCTCTTTATATTTTGGATGTTTTCTCTGACGAGTCTTTCGGAGTCTGCTCTCTACGATTGGTGTGTAAAAATCAGATTCTGACTTAGTAAATGTCGAAGATCTTAATTTGTCTGTCAAAAAGGTAACTGTGGTGGGTCAGACTTACTTTTTGTGGTCTTCGGCAGACTTAAACGGATCTCATAAATTTTGTTAAAATGCAGTTTCTTTAACATTCACTGAACAATGTGCACATTTATGATAGTCTCCGTCTGTTTTTAGTGAGGTTTTTGACAAATACTATATTATATTATATTATTTTATTTATCTGTGATTCTTTGGATGTGAGTTTAAAGTTTGTTTTATGCGCTTTTATTGTGTCTGTCATATTTTATTTTATATACCTGTATAATTGATAAACATGTAAATGGCCTTGCCGTATGTAAATAAATAAATAAATACTAACATTTTTCTTCCGATATAATAATATATCTACCTATTATATACATAACATACATCAAATATAATATGTAATCATAAACATTGGTGAGTGACTTCACCACGTCATATGTTTTGCTCTTAAGTCTCATATTTCCCAACTCGAGTTTCAGTGTGAACCACAAACCGTAACAGAACCATACCGTGAGCTCTGTTTCATACACACGGTAGTGAATGAATGTTTGTACATACGAGTAATAATAACTCAGCTCAGCTGTTGTAGAAGAAAGCAAATCTTTTTCATAAATAATTATCTACGATGTGTTCATGGTTTTGGCATTATAAACTGACTCTAAGATTACAAGCTATAACTCATCCCTGTTATTGCCGAGGTTAACCTATTTTTTCAATTAGTATGTGCTCTCTCAATGCGAACACAAATACACTCTTTGACTCTTTCACAGTAGCTACTTAAAGCTTGTTTCGTGAAAGAGGAAGATGGTCGCCACCTAGGTTCGAACCCAAGACCTCTGATACGAAACAGTACGAAAGCTGACGTCGTAACCGCCAGACTACCAACCACTCCATATTGGACTAAATAATGTTATGTTGTAGTTTGGTATTTCGAATTGCTTATTATTATGTCAAATTCTGTTTGTAAGAGTGCATTTATACCAAATGAACATAGAGCCAGATCTGGAATTTGAGTATATATTTTCTTGATCGTTAGCCTTCCACTCTTCGGCAAGTGACTAAGAATATTATGGTATTTAAATTTTATTAAGTTTCTGAAAATACCTATCACTAGCCTATTGAATTTTGGCCTATTGAAATTTAGCCACTGTAGGAGTATCTACAAAACATGAATTTATTTTTTTGTAATAATTGGCGAAAACGCCTACTATTACAAGCACTCAAGCATAGTTTTATGTCATACACATCTCATCATAGTGATTATTTTAATAATTTTGCAACTGTTTCTTTAAATCTCATCTTCTCTTCCTCTCTTTCGCTCTCTATTTGATCCTCTATTGTTTATGTAGGTATTTTTTAATTGAAAATAATGTTATTTAAATTCATCTGGTTCCCACGTCGAGCTTACCTGCCATTTCAATAGTAATAATTATCAGAACATAGTAGTAACTATAATACCTACTAGGTGTGTTGATTCGCCGGTCCGTTTGGTTCAGTGCTCGCCGCCTCTGTTCCACTAGTAGGCAGCTCTACGCGTTTTCATGAATGAATCCCCCACCACTAGTCGTGCAGTCGCTACGCCCATGGTCTCTCAACCGTCAGTTCATTCATAACTAAATCGCCGTGTTCTCGACTCGTCGCGCGTACTATAATTATAGCGATTATCGTATCGTTATTTTTTTGACTGAATCTTTTTAGATACCTAATTCGCCGCGTAGACAAGTTTGAAATCGATAATCCGAGTCGGCAAATATTTTGCAAGGTTTGCGGTGTTTCCAAATGCAGTTACATAGATGTTGGATTTTGTGAGTGACGTTTGCAGAACATTTGAGTATTGGATTGTTTGATTATGAAACCATTGACGTGGGATTGTTCTAATCAATACGCCTAATCGAGCCAACGCTTGTTCGAGTCTGTTTCTCCAAGGTGGGTACACACTAGCTTAGCTGAACACTTGTCCCAATGTAACCCTTCTTTCCTGCCAACACAGGTCTTGATCCAATCTACCTAGCACTACGAATGTCGCATTAAAACAAGCATCATTACGCTACAAAGTTTCACGATGTTTGTTTAAATACATAAAACCAATTTTATAGTTGTACTAAATTATTTGACAGTCTTAGTTTGTTGTTAACATTTAGGTTTGTAGATTGTAAATTATTTTATAAAGTCTGAACTGTGTATCCCGATCAATCCAACTATAAAAAAACAGATATTCAATACCCTTTGCGCCTTACGAAAGGCAGTTTGTGCCATGGTTGTATTTTCACTTACGTATCTATATAATTTTTTTACGATGTAGATTATCAATGTTACATAGTTATCGGAAAATTGACCGAAAAACTAGAAGATTATGTTACTTTTTAATATGTTTATTCTTAGTCCGTCTCTGTACAATCCGTGATAAAAACACCTCTCTCCCCCTACTGGTGAAACAACTCCTATTTAGATTGGTATCAAAGTACCAGGGCTTTTTTTTTGGAATTGGAAAAATATTGAAAAAAGCGTTGCCTATTACTTATAAAAGTTTTAATTTCATACAAGTTAAAACTATCTTAAAATAGCGCTTAAAAACCTGTGAAAGTTAGGTATAATAATTATTGTGTTCACTCGCGTTGAATATTGTGCGTTTTTGGTAGCGTGACAAAGTCAATTTTCTTGATTAGGTACCTACTATGAAAAATTTAATCCATATATTGTCATCGTGGTGTTATTTTCCCGTAATGCACAGTCATCGCTTTTTTGTAGTTTAAAATGAAACCGCATTAGAAGACAGTTGTTGTTTTAACCCTTGGTAAAATCAAACATCTCTATCGTTTATTCTTGCATCAAACAAACAATTGGTAGATACTATTTTATCTGCCGTTGTCGCCACCGATCGATCTTCTTCTGTTTACTTATTGTCCCTTTTTATCTGTCATCAATTCATGAGCAATTTATCGTTGATCTTACAGTTTTAAGTTTTTATAGACAACACTAACCTGCAGATTTATCTCTTACGAGCTATTGATGTTATCTTGCTATTACCTTACCGTCTTTTGACTTATTATTTTCCTATATTTTGGGTCAATGGTCAGGATACTATGATCACATTTTGAGTTGGGTACTCTGCATATCCTAGTCAGCCCACAAAGCACCAAAATGTCTCCGAGAGAGAGAGAGCCTCCGCATACGTCTCGTGGTTTTATCGATTCAGTTAGTACTAATTACACACTCGCTATGTCTCTCACACTATAGTGGAACTCACTCCTGTAAAGCAACCGATGCGAATCTTTTCCTTTTTTTAATGAAATTAACATAAAATAAAAAGAAAAACAATCTTCTCTAAATAATATAAGGCATAAAACGATTAATAATACCCTAGAATATACATATGTTTTTACTCTGAGGATGCCATAGAATTACTTTTTCGATTGGAATTCAGAATTTTAGATATTTTCCACCTGAAGATATATTTTGACTAAATTATCTTATAATGACGTGGGATATAGGTAAGCTGTCTCGCCATTCTTAGATGATCTCCTTCTAGGTTTAGGTCTGTGGGGCTGGTTGAATAAAGCGATATATAATGCAGTCTAGTAGTGTGAATTCCCTCAACGTGGTAATAGCAGACCCTTCTTCACCGTCTGCTTCATCTTGCCAGCCCTAGCTATTTTATCGATTCTGGCGTTTCTCACTCGGTCTTTGAAAGTATTGCCGGAATAAGTTCTCAACATATTCTTAACCGTGTCTGATCTTCTTTCGTCACCAAAAGAAGTCATTTTTGTTTCCAATTTCTTGAACTTACTTTGATAATTCTAGTTTTTTCGGACTGCCACACGAAAGGGGTAGTTGTCGCAAACAACAGGCCATTAAGGGCTTCTAAAAACAGTCCCTAAAATATTCTGTAATTTCAATTCAGGGTCTTTTTGTTAAATAAGTTATTCGACATCTTTATATCGTCAACGTACCCTGCTCCTTTTGCACCGTATCGTGTTTCGAATATCAATCGACACGTTCGGTAAAATCGGGCAAATTAGAACGATGATACCGCGATAAGCTTACGGTGTACGGGTAAGGTTCCGCTCTGACTTACCTAAATATCGTAAGTAATGAATCATGTCCCTAGCTAACGTGACACGGTGGCGTAGTGATTTGTAAAAGGCAGTCGGAATGACAGCAGTGCTGGTTGAGTACGCAAATCACGTCAGTTTGCGGTTCGTAACGTTGATCTCATTTTCATACCAACTGAAACGGCACTGGGTGTTTTAACAGGCTAATATGCAGCTAGCCTTAAATCTTTAACTCAATAGAATATACTCCTAGAGAGAAGAGATAGAATATGCCTATTCCTAATGCAGGCACGCCGCGCCGTTAGAATATCAGCAATGCTTTTAGTACGACGTAAATATTTGAGCAGAAACCAATGTTAAATAAAGGCGGACGATAATAAAGAAAACGATCGATCATAATTGCAAGCCATCAGGATTGCTCTACCATCTGGCTCTGGATCATTTTTTGAACCTCTATAACTTGCTCCATGTGGCTATCTCTTAGTTGAAAACCCCTAGAATTGCAAACCTTGATCATTCCCTCTGCCAGAGCAATGCGCAATCCCAGGTTATGATCTTCTATCAGGGATGATACTAAGTATGTATTATGTTTTCATAACACTTTCAAAATATAGGGCTGCTGCTGTTTTTATTGAGTTTCAAAGTCACTTCGCATCCCTTAGATATTGTAGTGAACGATGTATGAGCTAAGGTCTTCGCTGTCAGGTAGGTATTGTTTAATTGTAACGCATCTATACAAAGGTAAACGGCGCCAATTCTGCGAAGGACGGTGGCCATTGTCGCTAGTGTCTATCATTAATATCTCATCCATACATAATACATTGTGCTGTGTTTGTCTCTTTGTGTCCACTTGAGTTTGTCACCTGAGCGCCAACATTTTTAATGAGAACAACACTATCGGCTCTTAATACTCGAATAATGGGGAGGTTTTTTTTTAACCGTTAAGCTTTTTTAAAACGCTTTGTATTGTGTCATGATATACATGGATCGATCAGTAAAATGTTATGCCAAATCTTGGTATTTGATGATACTTGGTAGCCAAATCCCCGTCTTTCAATAAGAAAATTTATGTTTTACAAGCTTTCCCGACAGACGTTGTCCTGATTAAACAGGGTGAATAAATACCTACAAATAAAAAACAACGAAAATCTGAAAGAAGTTCAACACGTTGAAAATTCGAACTCGGAGGCGGAGAAATCTACCTAAAATGGCTTATGAATTTTTTTCCTGATAACCGTTGATTTTTGAAAAAAGCCGATAGAAGTACATAGTTTGATCAATTTAATATATATTTTCTTCTTCGTTCAAATGCCTATGGTGTAGGTGTTTAAATAATAATTGATTTGATATTAATTATTATAAATAATGAATGAGTATGGGGAGGGTATTCGGTGTTACCGTTGATTCTTGTTTAACCGGTGGCGGGGGCGGGGGCCAGCTTGGCTCTAACGTTATCGT
This sequence comes from Mystacides longicornis, assembly GCA_963576905.1. NCBI lineage: Eukaryota > Metazoa > Arthropoda > Insecta > Trichoptera > Leptoceridae > Mystacides > Mystacides longicornis. Next base: position 11,957,756 of record OY756433.1, on the reverse strand, counting down.
ATACGTACGTGTGTGGGTCACGTAGCCAACGACTTCCGTCCATTATATTATTCTGCCGTGTGTGAGTAGTGGTGAAACGGGAAGGACGGCAGGATAATGTTATGTAAAAAGCAGACAGATTCAACCATTATATCCTCAATTTGGCGAAAACTCTCAATATCTCATACATGCCATCGGCATACCATTCAAATGTGATTATTATGCGCATGAATATTAATATTGTTGAAAAGTGGATTCCGAGTAACCGCTGCATGGCGTCTGCTGCAACTTAGCCCACGGCTCCCGATTTCTAACAGTTTCTAGAGTAAACTATTTAAATACTGGCGTGAGCGGATTAACTAATGGATTTATTGATGACTGCGGTCAAACCCACATGCAAACTGTAGCCTACTATCGGAGCATTCTCTACGATGTGGGGAAACCAGCGAAAGTTGCTGAATTTAGAAGATGAGGGAAATTTGCCACGACAAAGTGTAATGAATGTGTTATTGAAGAACTGCGACAGAGCACCCCGCGGCCGTGTCACTCCGCGACGCACCGATCTACAGTTAACATCATATTAAATTGTCTCCGTCAACACTGAATATTGTCTAGGTAGAAAAATGTAAAAACGGCCCTCTGATAAATTAAGCCAAAAGAGGTTGTCAGTTCTCAACTCTTCTATCTGAAGTGGTTGGTAGTTTAGTATTTAAATCGACGGCTTTCGCACGTACAGCGGGTTCGAATCCTGGGAGCGACCATTTGCACTTTTACGACACAAGCCTTTGCTTATTGTGAAAGATGTAAAAGTGTATTCGTGTTGAGTTTGAGCGAGCCCAGATTCATTTAATAAATAAAAAAACAACAATTGAGTCGTTTTCTATTGAGGTATTTTTAGTATCTAAGAAATTAGGAATAACTGAGAGGGTATAGAGACTATAGAAAGCTATTACCTATATTATTTTTATGTGAATATGAAATAGTAAACTATGTTTTAATATTTACCGTGGACATCTCAGTCCTTATTTATTATTATAGCAACTATCGACTTAACAACGAAAATTATAAGTAAGTGTTAAAAATATTTCTTGTAATTGGATTGATATTATCATCTTTATGAAAAATATTTCGCGTGGGGCGTGGGCGTGGGGCCAGTGTTTCAACGAAAATATCGATTTACGGATGAATTCAACCATGACATTCAAAATGAACGACCTGTCTCACTGTTAAACTGAACTTATCATCTTTACGTAATGTTTTTCTGTTGAAGTTTTGTAAACCGCCCGGACACAGAAACGTCTTGACTGCAGTCTTCTGTGCGATACATTTTCAACAATAACAAAGCATATTATTCTAAAAATACTATTTTGTAGATGTCGAATCTCTATTAAAACACATTATGAGCTTAGATTTTAATTTAATCAACGAAATACTCGAGATTGTTTTGCCATTTTCTAGGTCATGGTTCATGATAATGATAATATGTTAATAGAACCGCCCACATCTTCATCCTTCTCTTACCACAGCATCAATAGTGACATTTATTGACGTACGATCTACAATTTATGACTGAAATAAACACGCGCGCAACTTGTTATCCTCCACGAGCCTGTATTTCGTATTATCGCCATGTTCGTTTTAAGCGAATTTTGTTATGCTGATCAAAACCTTATTGTAAAATCAATTTAGCGCAAGGGTTTTGAAGCGTGATTGGACAAATCAGTTTTTTCTTCGCAATTACCGGCAGTAAATTTCTTACATTGTTCTTTAATCTATTATAATATTTCAACTTAGGTTTATAGAAAAATGTTTAATTTCTTTATTTCCCTTTTTAGCACTTTTTTGTAAATGTAAATAAATAACACTCTTCTATATACATAGGTGTCGATATTGCCGGCGGAACCTTATGCTTGAAGCATTCTCTACCAGTCAACCGGTCCCGTTCAATATGAGACAGGATTCCAACCCCGAGTAAAAATTTCAGGTGGAAAAAAAAACATTGAAAAGAACTCAAACGTAATTATTTCATTTATTTTAGCACAACATATACATAATATACACATATTATGTATCATCATCATCATAATTAATTAAATAATCGTTTAAGCCATATTGTGATTCTTCACTAAAATGATGCCCTTAAATATTTATTCGAATAAACACAATAAAAAATGTTAAATAAATAAAGTAATTAGAAAATTAAACCAAGTTCCCAATGAAATGTTTAGTCCTTGTGTATTCCCTATTTGTGGAGAGAGTAATCAAAAAAAGTATACGAATTTCAACATTTTTTTGCGCAATTAAAAACAGGTTGCACTTTCGTCCAATAAAAAAAAACGCTTCTTTGGTGTTTCTCGCCTTTATTTGCGAAACATTTTTCAAATTCGTATACTTTGTTAGTCATTCTCTCCCGAAATACAGTGTATAGGTTTTTTAATTTTGTTCTATTAATTATTGTCCTAGAACCGTTCCAATCTATTATAGGTCCGGTCTATCTGTCTGTTTATTGCATGGTGGATGCGGGTCCCGATCGTGCTAAGTAGATTTGTATGTTGGTTCGGTTCAGGTATAATTATACACATACTATTGATATCTGTCTACCTACCCACTTGACTGTGATATGTTTGTTATTGATTGGACGTCCGGTCATTTTATCTCCTGGACCTCCTATCGTTTGTTTACAAAAAATACTCGCGCTGCTCGTGCACTGGACATCCGAACCGAATAATATTATTAGGTTTATTAATAACTAGCTTATACCCGTCTTGCTTTACGTTTTTGATTCCAATTTTCAGGCTTGATCGGTCGGTAATTAAACAGGTTCTAGTCTAGCTTCCCATTGCTTAACAGACCTCTATAACTGACATAAGCACAGAAAAAGAAGAATGACACTTTTAATGTTTATTAAAAAAAAAGAAGAAAAATTATAGTTTGCTACTCACATGAAAAAAAAACTGCATATATCATAATATGTTAGGTGCATCTCACACTCGATTCAATTTCACTGTTCAATCGAACCTACCTACATAATAATATTGTGCTAGTTACTCTCTCTATGGTTTGAATCTTAGCTACATCCCTCTATGTGTGGAATGGTACAAATTTTAGGTGCTTGACTTATGATGAAGGCAGCTGTTTTACCGACGTAAAATAATATTATACGAACCTTACCTACATAATTTGCATGTTTTACTCTCTCAATGGTTTGAATCTTAGCTACATTCCCTACACCCTCTATGTGTGATAAAGGCAGCTGTTTTACTGACCCCGAATGTCACTAAAATAAGTCAAACTTCAAAATGGAGGAATTATTTTGCAAACTTTTTCATTAAATCTTTATTTATTGAGAATAATAAGATTTGAATAACATTTATATGTATAACAAATCAATCTCCAATTATTTTATTACATTTTCATATCGTTATACCAAGATTCCATTCAACGTTTACATGAGTAATTTTGTTTCCAAAAGATGGCTTACTGTCTTTTTGAGAAATTTGTATGAAGATCCTAAAAAATAGAGTTTTTTAAATAGCTCTAAATATATTAAAGTTAATGCAGCAACTTGTATTTAAGAACCTTCTCCGGCATTTTGCACGTCTCTGCGCAGATTCATATCTGACGTAGCATTTGTATTTTGAGCGTGATGCTCCGACATATGATAAAAAGCAAATATACAAACATTTCTGAATTATTATGTAGATTTGTTTTAAATTTAAGATGCGAACGGACGGAAATGTTTAATTATTATTCATTGACGACATTACTACATTTTATGGCGATCCCCGATATCTAACTTAACAATACGTGATTTTCTATTTGGGGTAAAAAAACGAATATTTGATGACTATGCGGGGATTATTAATTTGACCCCAAGTAGGTACCTACCTACATACATTTTCTGTATCGGCAACTCATCCTGCAAGTGCTGTAAAGGTACCTACCTATCTACACTACTTCGTAAGCCCCTCCTGGTAATGCGGTGTTCATACGAGGCGATGCCAGACGATTTCGCTTGCATAAAAAAATATCGCTCGGTCGCCCATTGATCGTGTGATGTGTTCACACGAGTCCACCAACATACATTCAATCTGTCAGGTGCGCTGATTTTTACGTAGTTTTAAAAATGGCGGACGTCGAGGTAGAAGTCACGGATTGTTTGGGGTTATTTGAAAAAATGATTTTTTAGACGATATAAGGACACTCCTAATTAAGGAAAAATTAAGAAAAAAAACACAGATATTGGGTGCGCAATTGGATTCTAAGGAGAATTTTTGTTTGAAGTACTGCTGTCATCTGTCAAGAAAAAGAATTTCACCATAGATACGGACGCCGCGCATATCTGCGCATGCGTGCATCGTTCCACCAGAAACAAAAGTTGAAAGGTAGTCAACTTGAGGCGATATCGCTTTCAATCATTTTTATCGCTTCAATCTTATCGACAATCTGTTCACACGGTTCAATTGGCTGGCGATATTTTGGTGTCCTGGCGATATTCGCCTCGTGTGAACACCGTATAAGCATCTAAAGAACTAAATTTAGGTACCTATTCAATTTTATACAATCTCCGTTAATTCTAAATTATTAAAATGATCTGATTTGCCAGTATCGATGTGTTGAGTGTAAATATCAGGTTCATTTATATTGTCCAAGTCTAGTGTTTGTAGGAACCCATATTGTGGCTACTGCGGCGGTGAATCTTCGTCACGATGACGACAAAAAGTGATGGATTTTTGAAAAATTGTTTAAGAAATAATGAAATTCAATAAAACGTAGGTAAAACTACTTCAACAACCTTGTACAAAAGTAACAGAGCAAACACAAAAAATGTTTTCATAAATTTATAATAAAATATTATTTTAATTATGTTTCTTTACGGCATCGTTTTTCTTTTTTTTCTCTTATAGACAGACTTGTTGGGTTTCAAATGAAATTAATTTGCACAAAATATGCCGATTACTTGAAGATAAATTGTTAAACTTCTTACGTTGTAGTGTCCCCTTAAATAATGAAGAACTTTTCCAAATCACATCGATTATTTTTCGTCTATTAGGTATTCGGACGTTTCGTGTGATTTGAGTATCGACAGTACTGTACTCATACGGACGTAAATTCCGAACTTATGGCAGCCTTGACCAAGGGCTAACGAGTAAAGACGTCCTCGCCAGCTCACTTATCAAGCGCAGCCTTTGATTGCAACTACTCTTAGTAAGAAGAAACAATACGTAGGTACTAAAGAAACATGTATTTTGTGTAGATAATGCTTACTTCTCTCGACGTAAACAAACAAACGTAAGTAGTAAATTTCAAAAGTATCCCTATTCTAAATTTCCGTGACATTCACGCCGGCGTGAAGTAACCAAAATTTTGTATGGAAACGTGTATAGCGCCTCTACGAAATATTTCGGAAAGCTCCGCAGCCCATAGAAATTATCCCGTGAGTTTCTCACTAAACTTTAGTGAGTAATATTCGGAATAGCGGTACTACAGTAGACATGTCAAAAGATCGTGTTCACGGCTGAATACTGCCGCTTGTAAACACGTCTATGAGAAGAATGTTTGTAAACAAACTTGAGACGCTTCCTCTTTTCCTCGCCGGAGTAAATATCCCATGTTTTGACTAACACCAAGCACTTTACTACTGTTAGTAACTTGTAGTACAGTAGGTACTCGGCAGGTATATCCGGTTAGCTCATGTTACCATGAATCACACCTTCAGGTTTCATCAACATTGGTTCTGTTACTCATTGCTTTGGTTACAAAATAATTACCTACCTACCTATAAGGTTTTGCTTAGTTAATAAATTTAAATTATCATTGTTGTACTCATTTTCGATCATAAGATTATTACTGCCATTTTTATTAAAATAAATAATGATACACTTTGTGAATTTTTGTATTGCTGTTTTGTCCTGCGTTTAACCTTGAAAATTGTTTCGCATGACCTACTAAATGAGGGTCTGGAAACCGATTTTACCTGAAGAATGTAGGTATATAATTATTATTTTTAAAAACACCGTTGAATTACTTAAAATTGATTGTATGATTATTTTATAAAAACTCCCCCTGAGAAGGGAAGGCCTTTTTCCTATATTTATAACAAAAACTAACACTGTTCAATTGTATTTCTTTTTTTTCGTGTGCCGTATCAGGTCACCCCGACGTTGGCGATCACTTTGGCGAAAGCTTCTCTGTCTTGCGTTATCCGGAACAACTGTATCTAACCAAGCCTACTTTCTATTTCTTAATATTGGTTGTTCATCAGAGAGTCCCTTGTTCCTATCCCTCACCCTTGCCCTGCATCTTACATTTTCATACTATTGCCTACATTTTTGTATTCGTCTTTTATTTTTCACCCACTTGCTATTAATGTTTGCGTAAATAATTTACCTACTGGTGTTTTTGTTGTACAAAATATATCGTAGTCTTGACTGTTGACTGAAACAAAACGCAAAGAATAGAAGAAATTCAAGAATTCAATAAACTTGTATAAAGGTAATACATACATACATTAAGGCACCCCGCACACCGCAAGCCAGCCCGGTGGAGACTAATCCGCAGCAAACCCGACCCGCACGAAACCGACCTCCTAGCTCGATCGAAGCAATCAAACCAAAAAGCCGGCCCCGGACAAATCAAGCCCGCCGCGAACTACCCCCAAACCAACCAGCAATGCGGGGGCCTAAGCCCCACTCGGGAGCATAGGGAGGCATCAAGAGCTCTCCATTGCGCTTGAAGGCGTCCGAGGCTCATTGTGCCTTTTCTGACCAGTTGAGATTTAAGGACGTGAAGTGGTCAACCTCACGGTCCCGATCTGATTTTTCAATTTCCTGCCTTCTACAGGATGCTCGAAAAGTCAGCAAAAAGAGCAGACGTGCTATTTTTCGCCGGCAACCTCACAGCACGACACAAGCTTTAAGTAGCTTACTGTGAAAGAGTCAAGGAGTGTATTTGTGTTCACTTTGAGTGAGCACAGATTCATTTTAAAAAAAAAAAAAAAAAAAATATAGGTAATAATAAAAAAAAATCAGCAAATTTAGACAAAACACTAACAATGATTAATTAACATACCTAAATCATCTTTAATTTCTTCTTAATATTTCTCGAGAATAGACAAGCTACCTTCTACCATACCATCTCCGATGTACCAGTGAACTAACGCTTTCTTTCGGAGTTAGAAGTCGAATTTCCTATCGAGCTCACCAAATATTGTTGGATCGAAGTCGTATTTGCCCAGCGAGTCGATGTTCCAGGAGCGTGCAACTCCCGAAGATGCCTCGTTGATGGTCAACATGAATCCCCTTGTCAACGAATGATATCTGCGATTTCACCTTCCCGTTGGCTATGGCTGCGATGACATCTTTAGTTTGTGTATGATATATTAAAAACTCGGAGAATATTGTTGGTGATTCCATAAAATATAATGACAGTTGATTATGTCGTGTTCAACGCCCATCTTTAGATTTTTCCAATTTTATTACAAAAAAAAAACCGGAGGATTTGTGTGTTGATGGTTTGTTTAGAGTGTAGTGGGTAATCTAGTCCGATTGAAGATGTGAAGGAGTGACATCACTGCTATTCTTCGCCTCCCACATCTCACTGCTACATTTCCTGTCGACTTTACCAACGATTTTATTTTGTATTTTATTTTATTCTTCTAAAGCGGATTTACATAATAATTCAGTATCGTTACATGTCATAAGTAATTTATTATACTCTTAAAATTATACAGGATCCGTCTTGTATTTTGGCCACATTGGGTGTCTATATTTTTAGTTACACTATTATGCTGGGTCAACTCTACGCTTATTTCCTGTGTTATTTCGTTCAGAAACTACCAATTTAGATTTAGTTTGGTTGATTCAATTTAGCCTACGCTATTTATAGTCTGGTTGCATTATTTCAATAATTATTATTCTGCCAAACGTCTGAGTAGGTACCTTTCGATTATTTTTGGCACAAACCCAAAAGCGTTCGTTTATTGTATTACCTACTAGCTTTCCCGACAGACGTTGTTCTGTGTTCTAACTATGAATATTGAATTCGAATTTGTATGGTGATGAATTAATTATCATTTGACCAATGTAATTCCTACCGATAAGTCTGTTTTAAACCATGTATATTCCATCCGCATTCTGTCAATCGAACTAATTGACAATTTCTGTCAAAATTTCAAAATTGAAATAAAAATTATAAGGTAAAAAGTAGGTACTAATAATGTTGTCTACGTAGTTTTCTTTAATTTTCTAATATTGCACGTATTTTTCTTAATTTTTTTCTTCTAAAAGGACATTCTCCTGATAAAAGCCTACACGACAAAAATAATTATCGAAATCGGTCCAGCCGTTTTGGTGTTATGCGATGACATCGGGAGCTAGCTCTCCATTTTTATAAGATTCTCCGAGTTATAGGATTTCGGATGTGGATATGCAAAAAGTATGATTAATATACCTCCAAACATACATACAAATACAAAAAACATACCGTTTGCAATAAGTTAGTATTAAATTGCTCCCCAAAAGAATTTGGGCCCAGGTACGCCGAACAATTCAAGCGACCACCGCCGCGTGTAACCTCGTAGTTTTATAATAAATGGTTCCGACTATTGTTTTTGGATTGTTGACCGACAAACATTATTTGATATGCCATCCGGTGAGCTGTTACCGGAAGTTCTTTATTAATTTTTGTACGTGTAGTTAGTCGTACATAATAATTACTAATTCTGTTACGCCATTGTTCTCCTTTTAACGTGTTGAATGGTTTCCCAGATTCATCGTGCCCTGCAATATTTTCTCACGGCGCGTCTTCGTTTCAAACGCGAAAATACACGTCCATTGTACCCAGAAGCAATCGCGATAATATATCTGCTTTTTTCTGTCAAAGTGAGTCACTCTCTGAAATTTTTAATTGGCGCTTAGGGAATGACATATTTCCGGGACACTTCCAGTGATCCATCAGATGATTTCCGGATGGAAAATATTTCAAAGACTATGAATAATTCTCGCAAATTTAAAACTCCATAATGCCTACAGATTAGTGTTATAGATACTGATAGGTAGATGTCGGAACTTTTTCTTTATGCCCTTCAAATTGGGTTCTGTGTTGTCTGCTACACATCATTTCCTCATAAGTTTAAAATTTTAATATCTATGTGACTTTCTAACGAATTTAACCCATTAGAAGTTAGCTGTAGCCTTGTGTAATAATATCGTCACTCCTATGCGTATCTGTGCTTTCTCCATTTTTTTAGGATGTCTTTAATAGTTTGTTTGTGAAATATCTTGTGAGACTGTTATAATTTCTTGATGCACAAGGCTTTCTAAAAGAAGCTCGTCAACTTTACACTTTTTGAGTAAAATTTACACTCGATGTGGGTATGTGTTTACCTACCCGCCTATTTGGTCTTTTGTTGTCTTTAACAATTTACGTAAATATGATGGTGTAAACAATTTGAGAATATCTTTCCGTCAGCCGAGGTTGCTCTGTAAACATCTCGCTCCTATATTATATAGACTGCTAATAATAATCAATACCTATAATAATATTATGTACAGTACCGGCTTCCGTTTTTTGTTGTGTGTATTTGCCAGTTTGTTTGTTTTGTTCGCCCACGTAAGATCTAACGTAAATACAGCGCCCGAGCTTGGCTCATTATGTCTGTTTACCCATTTTATTTTACTGATAAAATTAACTAATTTACAACATAATATGAGATACGGTGCTAATATTTCTCAGGCGCTGCATACAACATGCTCGTATGGGAAAATATACGTTGAAGGCAATGAGTTCTATAAGCAATCCAAAGCTTCTTATTTTTCCATCAGATTCAATACACACTCGATCAGGTGTTCGATTTTAAATTCTGTCCAAATTTACTGTATACACTTTCGCTTCCTAGGTAGATTTTGTGTACGCCACAAAGCCTCGATAAACATCTCTGTCGGGACGTCATTCCAATCTTACACGGCATCTTGAAGATCTCCTTAGAAGGCTCTCTTGATGGTACAGATGTGTGTAAAATAGGCTTCCATAATCTATGACCTTGGGGACAAACATGGCCGAGTCAGGATTACTGTTGTCACCAAAAATATTAATAATATAATAATAATAACTTTCTTTATTCATAGATAATAGCATTACAATAATTTTTACAATTAAAGAAAGATCAATAATTTTATAGTTGAAATTTTGAATTTAGAAATAATTTATATGTGAAAAGAGCTGTCGTTTGAAAACGAACAAAAAGTAGAAAGTGCTATAATAACTAAATGTTATGCGCGGCACTGTACGCGGCGGGGGTGGCCTTTGGGGGTAGCTTAGGGGCAGGTGCCCCCGGTGCACCACGTCCGTGATGACTCGTGCCTCCGCAGTCGCCTCACAGATTATAACGCATTGTCTGCACAAACAAGGACGTCCGCGGCAAACTGCGTCCAATTCTTCACCACCCTCATATACATTATTTCCCCTTAGTTAGTTTTATTTAAAAACAAGGTTCACCGTTTTATTTGTCCACCCTGTCTGGTTTCCTATCTGATGTGGATTGAACTGGGAGACTTGTCCCTCACACCAGAACACTGACTAAGACGAAATCATCTAAACGTTTTGTTTTCCGTGATATGGTATGTTAGGTCTCAATGAGTGCCCGATCTTGCATAGTAAACTGCAGAGGAAGGGAGTAAGAATAGGATCTAAGAAGGGGAAGGGCAACGTAGAAAGATCTGGTTTATAAACGTTCATATTAACATTTTATGAATGTTCGACTTATAGATAAATAAATAACACTCTTCTATACATATAGGTTTCAGTATTACCGGCGGAACTTAATGCTTGAAGCATTCTCTACTAGTCAACCGGTCCGGTCCAATTTGAGACAAGATTCAAACCCTGAGTAGAAATTTCAAGCGAAAAAACACTGAAAATTTCTGTGTCGACCGAGAATCGTACCCGGGACCTCTTGATATGAAGTCGGAGCCTTTGCCACTAGGCTACCGAGGTCGGTAGCATGTACTTATCTATTGTCATCGGCAATTTTTCCTGTCCAATTCCAGAAGAGACGTCAGGTGACCCATGGTAAAGGTTTTGAATCTGCGTTAATCTAATCCGTTGTCGCCTTATTGGAAGGAAGACTACTAGGCCACCAATTTCGAATCAAATTTCAGTTTGCAATCATTTTGACGAAATGGGTCATTTCATGACATTCGTAGAAACTAATATGAGATCAATGAGAGCGATGTGAAGTATTGATCTCCCGATTCGCCTCCGCCGTGTTGACAGACGCTGTCAAACGTGACCGGAAGCCGATATATTGCGGACGGTTCACATTATTCCGCTTTTTATTCAAATCTTTGATTTTATATTCGTATTGTCCCAACACGTACACACCGCCTGCTGACTACGTCATATCACACCATGCTACACAGACCCTCGTTGCACACAAAATATGAGCCATGTGTAGGTATATATTTGGGGTATCGAGAATTAGACAATGTGCAAATTTATCAACATATTGCTCAGAATGAAATTTCTTTCACAATCGTGTCAGTAAAATTGGTATTAACACTTATTTTCACGTGACTCAATTTTTTGTGCATCGACCATCGATGCGTACGCATCGTTTTTTGTTGTTGCCTCCAAACGCATGTCTTTTCGTCAAATTTGCGGATTAACAGATCCATTGGTCGGACATTGTACCTACCCATTACGACGTGTTAATATCTTATATCATTTAGTTTTTCTAATATTGTACACCTGTTCTTCCAGATTAAGTTGTTGTGGTATACTATGGTGATAAATTTATAAACAAAATGGTTTTTATTTTTTTATACATAGGTACCACAGATATAAAATAGCTGCTAACCTAGGGTAGCCCAGAACTCATAGTATAACAGCCTTTTCGTGTAAAACATATCTTTGCATAAAAATTCATAATTTTACGATTAAAATGAATTTATCCTTGGAATTATTATAGAAACTTTAAAATGATATCGACTATTGGAGCTTTTTATTATCTGCATATCTACTACATATTCAATATTAATCGGTACTTTAAGGGGGATTCCCACTGAAGTTACGGACCTCAAATTTTATGTGCTTGTGTAGGAGCATAAGACCAACCCGTATACCAAATTTTATTAAAATCGAAGAAATTTTTATTTTTTTCTTTTTTAGCCCTTTTTCTAGAACAAGTGAAATTTTCTTTGGATGTTTTAAGAGGGTTCCCCTGAAGGTACAGATCTCAACATTTTACTGACTCATCTAAATCGAGGGGCTAACTGTTCTACAAAATTTCAATCAAATCTGATAAGAATTACTATGAGTTACGGGTGCGCACACATTTTTGGCGTACGCGTACGCGGAAATTAAAATTTTTTTTTTGCATTTTTGGAATCTACACCCTCGAAAACGTCGAGAAAATTAATTTCAGCGAAATCTATTTTTTTTTTGAAATCTGATCACAAGAGTTATGTATATTCCATATACTATGAGTAAAATCTATTTTAAAGACATGAATGTATTACAGTTTTCAGATAATATTTATCTGTATCATACAATTGCCCAAAGGAAAGTACCTGTACAATTATTATTGTTATTATTAATTAATGGCAATAATCTCGTAATTAGGGCACAGATATACCTAATAATATGTTGTTTGCCCCGTTTATTTTTTTAAGAGAGGGCTTTAGTGAAACATTAACGAAGACGACAAGGGAATATCATTACAATACCAATTTTATTAAAAAAAATTAACAAACTGATGGTACCATCTTGTTAAGAATTAATTGCGGTTTGGTAAAATTCCTTAAATTTTAAGAAAACATCCTTCTTTATCCCTTAAATTTGCTGTCAGAAAAAAAGCGACAGGCTGGAAAAGATCATTTTAGAATGAAAATTTAAGGAATAAAAAATAACAGTAGTTTATGTTGCCTGTTTTAATAAACCAGCTACTTTCCTACAATTTTTTTATTTTGATTACAAGATTCCTTCCTTTTTTACTTGCTATCTATCGCTGAAGAGTTGAACGACATTCATATTCCATCAAAATATAAATGAAATTAACTAAAACCTTAAAAAAAAATTTTTTCTTGAAAAAAAAAAATGAAAATTTAAGAGACGGTAAAGTTAAGAATTCATAAAGACAGATTGTCGTCGTAAGAGTTTTAATTTTACGATAGTTTTTTTTTTATTATAAAATGTTTTTGCTCTCGTTGAAAAACACATCCTCGTTTCGATTCGAATCCTTCTAACGTCCTCGATCAATCTAAAGATATAAAAGAAAGTCGGGTTAGTGCGAATACTTATAACTCGCGATCGGATGAACAGATTTTTATGATGTTTAGTTGATTGGATTCTTCTCCGCTCCGGGTAATAGATTAATTATTAAAAATTCGAAAAATGGAGAGCAAATAATATAAAATATAATTTGAAAGATAGTATTAGTAGAACGGACTTTCTAACAACAATGTTATCTGTGAAAACTCCATAAAAATAAAAGTTTTATTTACCAGACAACCATAGAGTTTAAAACACTGGTACCCTGATTTTTGATAGGCTTTCTTTCAAGCTTTAATTTTATTTTTAGATTAAGCATATTTTTGCATAAATTAATATGCAGAAAGTGAATAAAAAGATATGAATTTAATTTGATAAAAATTGGAACGCGAATATTGAATAAAGTTTGACAAAAATGTTGTGAGGCTATGCCGTTTGTCATCGGAAATTTTATTTGTTTAATTAGCGATTTTTTATTTACCACGATCTTTCAGAAAATGACATACATACATACATACTCCCGTTAAGGTCCCCCACTCTACGCAAGCCAGCCCGGATGAGACCAATCCGCAGGAAACCAACTCCCCAGCTCGATCAAAGCAATCAAACCGAAAAGCCGGCTCCACACAAATCAAACCCGCCGCGCATCCCCCCCAAATCAATCCACAATGCGGGAGACCTAAGCCCCACTCAGGAGCATAGGGAGGCATCAAGAGCTCTCCATTGCGCTCGAAGGCGTCCGAGGCTCTTGTGCCTTTTCTGACCAGTTGAGGTGGTCAACCTCACGGTCCCGATTTGATTTTTCGATTTCCCGCCTCTTACAGGATGCTCGAAGAACCAGCAAAAAGAGCAGAGGTGCTATTCTTAGCCGGCAACCCCACGGCGGTTATTTTATTTGTTTAATTAACGATTTTTTATTTACCACGATCTTTCAGAAAATAAACAACTTTTTAAAATTAGAAAATAAACAAGAATTTTGGAAAGAATTGTTATCGTACGAAGATGTTGAATGAAGTTTGACGAGTCAACTACTGTAGAATTAAAAACGTATAACGATGTTTGACGTGAGCCACCATCAATCACTGCGAGACGCGGGCCTTTTAATCGAGTCGCTGTGTCATGTCGTGTGTGGACCGGAAGGCAGGACATGTTTAGATCACGCCGAGATAAGCCCTATCTCTCCTCAAACTTCTTGGCCAATTTATATGATATTTTATGGATCCACTATATAGCTTGCTTACTTCCACTACTTTTGTTTTCGTTTCAAAAATGTCTTCGATATTGATTATGTTTTGTAGGCTGGTGACTTTATAAAAAAAAATCTTGATTTTGTTGTTTCTCATGCTAACTATGAATAATTCGAATTTGTATAACGATAAATAATTCGAATTCGTATAACGATAGGTAAATCAATTGATCTTTTAATTCCAATGTCATTTCGACCGATGCATCTGTTTTAAACCATATATTTTGCAAAAGCATTCTGTCAATCGCACCAACTAACAATCAATAGACAGTTTCTGTCAAAGGTCAATTCAATTTCAAAATTATAAATAAATTATATTGTAAAAACCACTTAGAAGGTTACCTACTTTAAATTTTCTAATATTTCGCGCAAAATTATTTTTTCTTTCATAAGAACCTTAAAAACACCGTAAACAAATAGCATTTATTAGTCCAGTCGTTCACGCGTGATGCGATGACCACGCAAAATAGTGATCTATTTTTATATATAGAGATTACAAGAATTATGATTTTAACTGCGTTCCTATACCATTCTTTACAGAGAGTACTAAGTTTCTCTATATGAAATGCATCCATCTTCAATTGAAGGTGGCGGTTTTGTCGCCGACTTTTGTACTGACGGGCGACGGCTTCAGCGGGTCGTGAGTTCGATTCCAGGTGGTCGACCATCTTTCTATTTGCCTACTGTGAAAGAGTCAAGCAACGATTGATAAAAAAAGGGGTTGCTAACGCTCTTTTTTGTAGAACTCACAACTTCGTCTTGATACCATCTCTCTTTCCCAGATATATGCATTTACTATTTAAGGGCTACCCTCTTCTTTCCTTTTCATCAGGTTTCCGACGTTGGCAATCACTTCTTTAAAGGCCTCTTTATCTCTATCTGTTGCCACTAGGAACCTCGCCTCCGCGAACTTCGCCCTATTCTGGTCCAATCACGCACATTGCGTAACAAAGAGGCCTGCCTTCTACCAGGTCCACGGTGTCCATCTATCTGAATTCCTTATAATATGTTGTTTATCCATTATGTTCTTCCAGTTAATGCTGTGGTTCATTTCCATAAGAACGTCATTTATGATTCATAAAATTCATATTCATTCGAAAGCGAAACCTTTCAACAATAATTATTGAAATCTCGTGTTTGAAATGAGATACCTATTCAAAATAGTACAAATTCTTTATTTCAATTAAATCAACTAATGCAGCCAATTAACACGAGTGTGCTTTTTATTGCCGCTGCCACACTTTGAACTTTTAGCAAATCCGTGAGAACCGAACAAATTATCTCTGGCCTCCGCGACTTACAGGAAGGACGGGTTTCCTGCTCCGTAATTCCATTCTCCATCTCCAAGATTCTCCGCTATATAAGCCGGACGTGTCTTATGTCAATATTTCAATAAATCACGATGCCCCGACTGAAAGGGATCGACAAAGAATTGTTATTAACTTTGAATGTCCGTTTTGTTGACATGCGCTGTAAAGTAATTTGTCACTGGCTCTACCTCAATGTTGCCATTCTTTAGGAACGAACCCTTTATTTATGGGTTTTTAATAGTTTTCCTGTTGGATCCGTCCCGTCAGTTTATTCGAACTTCAAAATACGCGTCTTTGTTAGATTAATTCAATGCGAGTAATGAATGAGTCTTTGGAATATTATCTTTTTTTTATTAATACCTACTATTAACATAATATATTTCGAATATTATATAATAGGTATTTTAGAGAATTTCCTTAATTATCAAATTAAACAAACATTTATTTTTGTATATTTTTTTATACCTAGAAAATTGTAGCCGATTTTCTAGTTGTGAAATATTTTTATATTCTCTTTTTCCTTTTTGAAGTTCTCAGTTAGATCCCCCATTGGCTTGTTTTTTTTTTATAATTTACTAATGTTTGACTAGGATATTTTTCAAAGCAATCATTAATGAAATTATATCCCGCTACTTAAGTAGGTACGTTATTTATTATTATTATAGGCAATCCATCCCAAAAGGATGATTATTGTCAACCAGACAAGAAATAAAATCTTTTTATTGTTGGTGTCATAATTTTTACAGTTTATCATACTTCACTCGATCGTTGAATGAGAAAAATATACTGAAATACCTAAGTAATTTTTATTAATTTAAAGCTTATACGGTTAGGTATAGAGGCAGGTATTACCATACTTTCCCCGCATTTTTTCATTCTTATAACTTTGTAATAGGTACTTGGTGGTTGTAACAATTTCAATAAATTAAAACGAAACATAGCAGTGCTACGATAAATTTTTATCCGGAATATTATATTACTTTCGGCCGACTAAGCGACCATCTTCGGTGGAATGTTTTGTAAACTACAAAGTTTACAGGTTTTTATGACATATAAATGATTATTTCTTAGTTGTAAGATTTAACTCCACCTATACTATAGAAATATGTTTACATTTATATTTAATTCCAACACTATAAAAAATGCACGTCTAAATGTTAGTTCACAATTAATACTATATATTTTTATATCATCAGTCCCTGGTATGGCTCCTATAAAAATAGGACCCCTATTCTGTAGCAAGTGTAGGGTAGTCACTTGAAAAAAAGTGACTTATTAGGCGATACATTTTGTATGAAAAATGTCTATATGCGATTCTCGCATTCGATACGTATATGCGTTTTTCATACAAAATGTATCGCCTAATAGTAACTTTTTTCAAGTGACTACCCTACACTTGCTACAGAATAGCGGTACAGGATGTACCTACTGCAAAAAATCGCCGACTTCTCATACACACATATTTAATCCATTTATTGTCAACTCATGAATGGATTCTACGTTGTGTGTATATAATAATAATATGTTTAGCAGGTATGACTGAATTATGCGCTAATCAACTGATAGATCGTCGAGAAAAATGGTTACTATGTCATTGTGTGTGCGTGTGTAGCTTTTTTATCCTTACCTATCTTTCGATTACTTCCAAAATCACTCGAGTCCGGGTGGAGGTCTATAATAAAATTAAAAAATAATACCTGTTTCGATTACCTAAATCTGATTCAATTCGTAAAACTTATACATACATATATACATACTCCCTTTCAACCAGTGGCGAGCGGCTGGTACAAGTCAATAATCCTGGCTTACCCTAGAATTTTCGAGAGGAATATAAAAATAAAAACATTTCAAAGATTACTATAACTCTGACGAAAAATCAAAAAAACTTTTGATGGACGTCAAAAAAATATTCTCACATGACCCCTGGTTGCCATGGTATAACAGTATTTTTATATTCTATGGACCAAAAATAACGAGAAAGTACTGCTTTCATCTCCTCTGACGTTCCTGAAGCACTCCTTAGTCAAGGCTCAGTGCGTCTCTTTCGCACTAGCATTTTGCAGGCCGATCCCTTCCCTTTGATTTTGTCGACACCGCCGTCAATTTCAATAGGCCCACCACGGGTCAATTTTTTCCAAAGGAAATTTAATCCGGGATTATTAAGAGTTGCCAACTCTACAACAAAATCACGAAATGGAATTATTGGAATTACTTTATATAATTCAGAAATTAATGAGGATTGCATACAAAATATCCTGTTATTTGCTTTTTTAATAATAAACAATGAATGTATCACGGAGCAGATTAACACATACATATTTTATCGGTTACTATAACAACAGTATATTCACATTATTTCGATTTATTTTATTTTTGTATTATGGCAATTTAATCGGTAATATAAACTGTCAAAATGTATTTTAACACGGTGTTTTTAAACTGAAGGTAAAGGGTCATTGTCTATTATATCGGTTTTAAATTTATAATATAGTTTTTTTGTCATTTAATGTGAACTTTATACTTAGGTAATTTAGTGTCTCAACGATTCAAAACCTGTTGGCCTTTTAAGGCAGCCGGCCTTAGAAAGTTTATCAATGAAAGGTTAAAAAAAAAACATCAAAAGTTGTGTTTTTAATAAAATAATACAGTTTCTGTTTAACCTGATCATGATTTAATCATGTTTTCTGTGTCCAGTCATTATCAAGAATATTACTGACGTCAAGGTATGTTTGATTTCGCAATATGTTTTTATATGAATAATCTCAGAATGTTTAACAGTAAACCTTTAATTAATCTCAGAATACTAGTTTTTTAAGTGCGCCCATGGCCTTTTCTTGCAAATTTTGCTTTCTTATAGCTGAATTCATATGTGAGACTTTAAATCACTTGATTCATAATTGAACTCTTCATGAAAACTCAAAAAACATCTTTAACTTTTCATAACAAAGTGTGCATTCAAATGGCTTTTATCATGAGTTATTATTTAATTGATTAAACTTTTTATTGCAAGTATTGCATTCAAATGGCTTTTCCCCGCTATGAGTTCGCATGTGATAATTTAAATTACTTGAGTCCGCAAACTTTTTATTCCACACATTGCATTAGTAAGGCTTTTCTTCGCTTTGAGTCCGGCTGTGCGTAAAAGATTCCGGATTTGGTAAACTTTTTCATGCAAACATTTGCTTTCTTATGGCCGAATTCATATGTGAGACTTTAAAGCACTTGATAATAGAACTTTTTATGAAAATTCAAAAAAATCTTTAACTTTTTATAACAAAGTGTGCATTCAAATGGCTTTTATCATGAGAGTGATTAATTACTTGATTGATTTAACTTTTTATTGCAATCATAGCATTCGTATGGCTTTTCTCAGCTATGAGTTCGCATGTGACTCTTTAAATTACTCGAGTCCGCAAACTTTTTATTGCACACGTTGCATTAGTAAGGCTTTTCTTCGCTAGAAGTCGCGCTGTGCGTAAAAGATTCCGGATTTGGTAAACTTTTTCATGCAAACATTTGCTTTCTTATGGCCGAATTCATATGTGAGACTAAAGCACTTGATAATAGAACTTTTTATGAAAATTCAAAAAAATCTTTAACTTTTTATAACAAAGTGTGCATTCAAATGGCTTTTATCATGAGAGTGATTAATTACTTGATTGATTTAACTTTTTATTGCAATCATAGCATTCGTATGGCTTTTCTCAGCTATGAGTTCGCATGTGACTCTTTAAATTACTCGAGTCCGCAAACTTTTTATTGCACACGTTGGATTAGTAAGGCTTTTCTTCGCTAGAAGTCGCGCTGTGCGTAAAAGTTTCCTGATTTGGTAAACTATGCTTTCTTATGGCTGACTTCGCATATGAGTCTTTAAATGACCCGAAAAATTATTTTTCTCCACATCAAGACCTTTAAAAAAAGTGCTCAGCCACCAGTCATAATAATATGTTACTGTCAGCCATATTACTAGAACAAAATTTGTCTTTAGTTGCGATCTTCTGGGAAACGCTGGAACTACAGCGTTAAGGACATCAGTCAGTGAGGCAGTGTTCAAGATAAATATTAGACAAATAGATATAACAGTAATAAAAAAGAAGAAGAAGAATTTTTCCAAAAAATTTTTTCGCTTGTTCCGCATTTTTATCCATGAATCATCAATGTTTGTAGGTAGTTAGGGAGCGTTCAAGTATTACGTAACGCAAAAGGGGGGGAGGGGGGGTATTCTTGTAAAACGTTACTACTCTATTACCGGCGCCACAATAAAGGTATTTAGTTACTTTCCAGTAATAATCGTGATTTGAGGCATACACAGTTGTAATATGTGCGTTAGGCAACATTTAGAGAATGGGAAGAGGGGTAACAATGAGCGTTACGGTGCATCTCGGGGGGGGGGGGGGGTCAATAATGTTGAAAAAATGCGTTACGTAATACTTGAACGGTCCCTTATCTACTGTTAAATTTTATTTAGGTATTTTCTAAAAAAAAAAAAAATTTTTTTTTTTAATAAATAAAAAATAAAATTTAACAGTAGATAGCTACCTACATTGTACATACATTGATGATTCATGGATAAAAATGCGGAACAAGTGACGTTTTTTTTTCGGTGAAATTCTTCTCCTTTTTTGTGTCGGCTTGCCCAATTTTTTGAAAAAATAAAACCACCGCACGCCACTGCTTTCAACCTCACTATAGTAATCCCGAATTAGGAAGTCTGTTGAGGTGCTTTGCTCTTCTAACACTAAGATTATCTCTTTCACACTCGGTAAAATAATGTAAAAAGGTTTAATCTTTACCTGAATTCGGTAGATTCCAGGGGTTGATAACATTTTCGTAAGTTGTCTTGATGATTTTGAGTAATATTAAAAAGTAAATAAATCAACACAATGACATGGTTACAAATTTTATATAAAAATATTTATTAGGAATAGAAGTAATAATATTAGATATATAAACACTTTCATGTCCGAGTCTTATTCAGACAAATCACTATCAGTGTCACTCCCACTAGAACTACCATTGTTTACATTTATTATTAAATTGTCCATAACACTTTCTGCATAACAATCACTCTCCCAATCTTCGAATATTTTTGTTTTCGTGCTATTAATTACACGACGCCAGTCTTCTTCCGTTATATGACTGACGGCTTCTTTTAACAAATGGAGGACACGCGTTGTTGAAAAAAAAAATTAATGTCGTTAGTGATGTAGATTTGCCGTCATACAGATCCGATTCTTTAAGCGATTTCAATAGTTTTTGTATTGTAGGATATTCACCTCTGGTATAATAGTCATGAATATGACGTCTTATGTAGGGATTGCAATCCGGTCTCATTTTGAATCCGGCCGGATCCAACCGGATTTTCATCAATCCGGCCGGATCCGACCGGATTGAGCTAACCTTGATGAATTAACATTTTTAACAATAATAAAGGCTTAAAATAAAACGGTACGTATACGAAATTAATTTAATTAGGGTATAACTTATTTTAAATAATAAAAAATATAGTTTTTTGAAATAAAATTACAAATTAGATAACGTTTTATAAAATTCAAATTGAAATTCATCGAAAATAAGTAACATATTTATATAACCTGCTTGATTGATCATGATTAACGATGTGCAAACTAAAACCGACACCACGAAAAAGAAAAATTCTCAAAAAATCACCAACCCATAGTGAAATAAACCATTCGAGGTAGAGTAAGAAACTCTAGATTCGGAGCTTCTGCGATATCGAGAACGCCAGGCAATGGGGTAGAAATAGAAGGCCTTATTGGATAGACCACGTCAACAGAACCGTAGCCCTGGTATATAGTTTTCGATGATCGAAACGATCATCTAAAGTGTTTCGAAAATTTTTCATAATAAAATGATCAAATGATTCGATCGTTTGATTTTAGAACACTATTTGCACACTAATAAGCTCTTATTTGCGTGCAATTAGCTTTCGATAAAACTCGTACTAGCCCCACTGAGCCGGTGATTCTGGTAATAATTATAAGATTATCATAAATCACATCAACCAGCAGACCCTTGTACGAACACCAAAGAGATGGATGAGCAGTTGGACATGCGCGTCCCAGGAGTAATACCTATAACCGGGAATAATCAGATACACTCCTATATATTATCAAGAATAAGTCTTTGAGAAATCATTTCAATTTTATCCTTGAATATAACTGCACACACATTGTGACAGACTACGAACTAATCTAATAAAAAGCAGACAATAATTATCACAATTATTTTGCTTTTAAAAAGATTAATATATATTTTAATGGCTAAATAATTGTTTAATATATTCTCACCATTTTTCGAACAGGTGTCTTTTCATTCGATAGTCAATACTTTCAATAAGATCAGTAAACACTAGCTTTAAAATCTTACATTGGGCACAAGGAGCAATAGTAGCCTTCCACTGCGCTTTCTGTTACGCATTTGCCTCCTTTTCTCTTTTTATCTTTATGGGTACCCACAATTTTACATACAATGACCCTGTGAAATTGCTAGGGATACGGGTTCGAGTTCTGTCCATGTTGAGTTTGTTGAAAAATCCTTTGATATGATAAACCGGATCCGATCTCCGGATCCGTCAATTTTCGCCGGATCCGATATGATCATTTTGATGCCGGATCCGCCGGAATACCGGATCCGGTTTTCCGGATTGCAATCCCTAGTCTTATGGCGTCGATTTCAAATGAGTCTTTTTTATTTACGGTTTTTGTGCGAAGTCTTTTTAATTTACCTTGTTTTTCACAATTTTGGACACACGAAACACTATGACACTCTTTTGATATTCTTTGCACAGTTTTTGTGCTAATTTTCAGCGCATTAGCGACTCGTTCACAAACATTCTGTACTGAAATTAAAGGCCCACCGTTTGCCTTTCATGTTCAAAATACTCGCGAAGACGTAATACAAACTGTCGCGTTTGTTCGTTTAGTACACTGCGTTTTTTCATTTTTAATGATGAACACGAATGAACTATCACTCAAGCCAGCCAAATGTAAACTAACTTAAAATAATGTTTACCCAAAAAAAAATCGAAATTGACATTTCCAAGATTTCTATATTAATCAAGCTCACCCATCAGTCACAGAAAAACCCTTAACTAAAATAGTAGATTCTTGGAAAAAGTATTTAAATAGATATCTTAAATGGCATTGCTTGGATTACAGGAACATAATGACTTGGTAATAACACACGGCCGCATGGCAATTGTTTTGATGTGTCCATGGTGTCCTTGCTATTGTTTGCTGGTGTATTGTTTACCTGGGTTTCGCGTAGGTACATCAAAGGGCTATCGCTTGAAGTACATACTAAAAAATAGGTACCTACAATGTTATTATACGAGTATATTACCTATTACGTCTGTGATTAACCTTTACCTTACGTCTAAGAATATGAGGTTTAGTGAGAATAAAATAGTATAATCTAAATTATTAATATGAACTGTATTAATATTAATTGAAAATAAATAATAATGAAGTAAAACCACAAGGTTCAATATCTCTGCAAAGTTAGAGTGAGATATTCATACCCCAGCGGACTTCCTAATTCGGGATTACTATAGAGGCTTAGGGAGGCACCAAGAGCTCCGCATTGCGCTCGATCTTGCGCAATGTTTATGACCTCCTCCCTATAAATCATATAAAACATAAAACTTATACTTAAATTTGGTAAGCTTTCTTAAGCTTTTTTTTTTTTTTTTTTTTTTTTTTTTTTTTTAACACATACGGCCTCTAGGCCAATTACAGTCAATCGACAATATTACAAAATGTAAGTACCTACCCACATTACAAAAATCTCAGATAATAAGCAATAACAATAATAATACAAACATAAATAAATTATGGCTAGAATCTCGCAATAAACATGCGTAGCGAGAAGACATGAAAAATAAAAGAAAATGGATATAATACTTTCTAATAAGTAAAAACTATAATAAAATTAATAATAATAATGAAAAATAAAAGCAAACGAATGTAATATATTCTAATAAATAATAATAATAAAAATATACAAAATTTGGATAAAAGCTCGCAATAAATATGCATAGCGAGTAGGTATGAAAAATAAAAGAATATGAGTATAATACATTCTAATAAGTAATAATAATAACAAATTAACAATAATCTGTAATAATAAAAATTTATAAAATATGGATAAAAGTTCCAAGAAGCATGCGCAGTGAGCAGACATGAAAAATGAAAGCAAATGAATATATATTCTAATAAGTACCCAATAATAATACTAAAAATTTACAAAATATGGATAAAAGTTCGCAAGAAGCATACGCATCGAGCAGGCATGAAAAATAAAAGCAAGCGAATATATACCCATTCCCACAGTTGATAATAATAATAATAATAAATGCCAGCGAATATATAATCTTACAAGCAATAATAATATAAATTATACAATATGGATGAAACTCGTAAGAAACATGCAGCAAGCAGATATGAAAATTAAACACGAGTGATACATCAATTACAAGCAAGAAACAAACTAAACAACCAAAAAAGAAAAATATTTTATTTCCCCCCTTCTTCCATAAACTTGTCCAAAAACAAAATAAAAATAAAATTTACCACACATGATATGCCAACTCAGCAGAACTGAAGTCCAACCGCCGATGACATCCTGACAATCCAAAAAAAAAAAAAGAAAGAAAACAATCCAGACAAAAAAGCAAGGTTAATACGAATTAGTCTCACCCGCCATACTCGCTCACTCATACTTCTGCCTTCTTGGCTCATGAAGGAATGCCGAGAGTGCACTCCTGTAGGTAGGCAGCGAACTGTGAAAAACATCCACCACCCCTGCAAACTCATTTCCAAGCCTCTGGATTCTATTTATGGGTGAAAAGTAAAAATGCGATGTACTTGAGCTCGATGGGTAAAACGGCAAAGCTTGACGCGTCACCCTACCAGGAACAAAAAAATTAATGCTTTGGAGAATATCCGGGGCGTCCACTTCACTATGAATCAGCTTATATAAGAAATTTAGATCAGCAAGACTTCTCCTCTCCTGCAAGCTATGAATGTTCAATATATATAGCAAGTAGTCATAGTCTAGCTCCTGCAGTGTAAATCCCATTCTATAATTTATATAACGGAGAAACTTATGCTGAGTTCTCTCAAGCATCTTAATATGGACATTATAAAAAGGACACCACACCACCGAATTATACTCCAGTATACTTCTCACAAGAGAGAGATACAGAAGGCGCATAGTACTAATATTAAGAAAATCCCCAGCAACCCTGATAACGAAACCCAGCATTCGCATACTTCTGTTTGATACTGAATTGATGTGGCCAACGAATGTTAACTTCTGATCGAACAAGACTCCCAAGTCCCGTATCTCACTTACCGATTCCAAATTCCCGTCCAAAAATGAGTAATCAAAAATGATCGGGTTCTTCTTCCTATGAAATCTAATGACTGAGCACTTTTTTGCGTTCACAGATAAACCATTCCTCGCACACCAGATCCCAAAAGCATCTAGGTTACGCTGCAATTTTTGGCAGTCATCCAGGGATGTTACAGTGTTATATATTTTAACATCATCGGCAAACACAAGAAAATTCACATCCTCAAACACTTGAGCCACATCATTGATAAATAATAAAAACAAAACTGGACCCATGTGTGACCCTTGAGGAACTCCACTGGTGGCATCGAAGGCTCTCGAACATTTCCCGCCAACCCTAACCACTAGGCTCCTGCCAACCAAATAGCTCTCGAACCATGAAATCATCCGACCAGATATACCCAACCTGAAAAGCTTATCAATCAAAACCTTATGTGGCACTCTATCAAAGGCCTTGCTCAGGTCGGTGTATATAGCATCGACCTGCTTCCGCTCGGATAAGGCATGCGAAATATAGTCTTCGTATATGAGAAGATTACTCTGAGTAGACCTCAACGGCATGAAGCCATGTTGATAGGACATTACATTTTTATAAAGTTCAGAAGAAATCTTGCCTAAAACTAGCTTCTCCAACATCTTTGGAAAACATGAAAGGATACAAACGGGTCTGTAATTACTAACGTCGCTTCTGTCTCCAGTTTTAAATATTGGGGTGATATAACTGCTCTTCCACGACACCGGGAAGCTTCCAGAGGAAACGGACTCATTGAACAATACATATAAAGGGTAATAAAGGCTCGTGGAACAATTTTTGACAAACGCGGGCGGAATACCATCGGGACCAGAAGTGTTTTTTGGCTCCAACTCTCGTATGTATGCCGCGATCTCATGAATTTCTATTCTGAACTTTGGAATATTAATGGAGTCAGCGGCAATGAATTCACCAAGACCACAATCCGACAGATCAGCTTCTGCATAAGTCTTCCCAAAAAAGTTGGCGAACAACTCCAAATACGTTTTTATGTCTCTTGTTGAATTTACTGTTATGTTATTTTTTCACGTCGATGCTTCTTAGTTTGAAATTTGGATGCTTTTTATGTACACAGAATAAATAGGGCATAAAATTGATCAGTAGTGTCATTGTAGGTTATTCTTCAAACACATTATTTGTAACTTTGTAATACTTAGGAAAACCAACTTTGCAGTTTCTTTTTTTTAAATTTATTTAAGATAATATTTTGTCACGCCAAGTCTCAATAGATAATTATATAATGTATAGTAATACTGCAAAGTTTGTTTTCATTGTAGGTATATTGTTGAAAATTTTATTTGCCGATATTTTGTATTCTTGGCCTATTTCAGTGCACTTTGGGTAAAAAATAAATAAAAGGAAATTGACGTTTCTCCTTCGAATTAATGCAAGTATCACACCGTTAATGCTCCTCCGTTGATTTAAAATTTAAAACGATCTAAATAGGTCTCACGTTGAATACGTTAAACACAGTTTAAGAGGACCGCCACATCGAACGCCAACTACATATTACTCGTATTATTTTTTACACTTTGATGTTTTGGACAACGCAACGTAAGGAATGTTCTACCAATCCTGTGAGAATTTTTAGTCTTTAAGTTTTTATTGCATTTCACATGAATTCACATTTTTACAAATAATTCAATATTGGTTTGACACTAACATAAAGTTGCGGCATCATGATTTCATTATCATTTGCCGTTATTTGGAAGTGTTCTCTTCGTACTTGAAAAAGTAACATCCAAAATGGCAAATTTCAACCAACAATGGTCTTTTTAAGACACTAGCTAATGGCATAAGGATAGGGAGGTCACAAGAGCTCAACACTACCCTAGGTTTTGCGCAGTTACAGACTTCCCCAATTTTGCTTTTGTGCTTGGGCTTTGGTCAGGTGCCAAGGTGTATAACTTATTTATGTTTTGTTAAATTTGGTTTTAAGACCTCCACTCGAGCTCGAGTGATTTTGGAGATCATCCAAATTCCTTTTTGATACATTTATTCCATGGATCTATTTTGATTATGCATTTATTGGGGGAGGGCTGTTGTATAGATATCCTTTGGTCTGTGTTCGTTTGGGGCTCCGTTCTAACATGCATGTTGATAGTTTTGATTTAAGCTTAATAAGGCTGATAACTCTTGAGCTGTTAATGTTCTATGTGCTGTGATTTCACGTAGGAGCAATCGATTGTGATTGAACGAGAGAAGTCTTTCTCTACACGCGCGGGTGTGTGGATGTTATAGCTCGCCCCCGTGCCGTTTCTTCCCACGGCTCGGTGTGATGCGCCGCCGGAGTCCGGCCATCGTCGATGTCACTCGACTGTTACATTTTTTAACATTCTCGACTGATTGTCGGCGTGGGATTTCTTCCATTCTTGTCAAGTATGTTAACTCGCGTTGGCCGTCCGTGTCGTATTAGATATTTCCTCCACTTGTCTACCAATGCTGATTCCCGTGTGATTGTACGTAGGCAGAAGCAGCAGGCTGTGCTTCGATTTCTTCTCTTTTAAGTGTAGGCACCTGCAATCAGAGATGCGGGTGGTTGTGGACCAAGTGGGCTCCCATTGACCTTTATACGATTAGTTTCAATTCACTTTACAGTTACATATGAACGTAGGCCGATGCTTTATGTAAGACTAAATCTTATAAAATACATCATCATTCCCGATTCTTGTGTATTCGTTTGTAGGAAGAACATTTTTCGCTTAAGCATAGCATAGGCCGGTATTCCAAGTGCGAGATTACTGGCAATAGCTGTTTTCAACTTTACTAGTCGCTTTCAAATCGAAACGATGAATTTTTAGTTGATTTGGTTGTATGTGATCTAAGCCTAAGTCACCAAAGAAAAGACAAAATATGCGAAATTAATAAAATTTATATTTATTGTAACTTTGTTACACGGCTATTATTGATATGGGCAATGTCGTTCTTTTTAAGATGTGGTCTATATTATTAAATTTACACAAGTTTTGGTTAAAAAGTCTTCTCATATAAACAAAACGCTCAGTATTAACGCTTTTTGCAATCAACATTATGTTGCACTACACACCGCTAATACATGGATATTAATTCATTCACTATCTCTTTTGTTTCAACACGAACTTAGTCGTTTATATCGCGCCGTGAGATTTTCCGTAGTTCTCATAGATGGTTTTGCAAGACAAGTTCGCAACAATAATCTCATGAATCAACGCTGATTCTGATGTTTCATTAGCTCTCTTTTCACTGTGAGTACAACCCGGTTGGCTAAATATGCGTAGATACATGTTTCCATTGAAAAAAAATGTCCGCACATGAAACAGTGGAAATAGAATTATTGCATAGGTGTTTATATGCCACCTAAAATAGTAGACTGTCATTTTGGTTTGACGTTCCCTCCTGTAGGTAGATACTGATCTATGTATGTACATAGAGACTTCCTTAAACTGACACGGTGTATACGGAAGCAAGCAATACAGGAAAAGTGTTCAGTTGGGGCTGACGAGAGTTGGGAAGTGCGCCCAATTGAACACGGAAGGAACAGGACACTACTTTCCTTCCACTAGTACCTACCTATTTGTATACCTAATAATTATCAGGCATGACTGTTATGTCTTATCGACGAGGTTAAACTTAAATAATATAAACACCGTACAAAACCATTTAAATTCTTCGCTTGCGTTTAATCTTCAAAGGACGTCATTCCGTAACAAACTGAGGCATTTGAAAAGCTTATTGTATTATCAGTGGTGAATAATCATCTGTCGCATTGTTGTAACGTTAGCTCACTAATAAATGCTTGTGCGAGAAATCGCGTTGAGAGTGCGTATAGTGTTGTAGATGTATGGCCTTCCTTCCGTTCTCTGATTAGGCGCGCCCCAAATCACTGCCAACGAGTAATACTTTTAAAATAACCGTTTCCACTAGGAATACTGACTATAGGTCCCTTCCTCATCATGTTCCATATGACATGCGGTTATATTAGATTCGTCACCCATCGTGGGCTGAATTTTAATCATGACCTTTATTCCACGGAGAAGTGCAACTTAAATTATTGCCAGAGCTATAAATACTCGTCAATATGTGGATATCTAATAATAGCCGGTCGCGAATTTGGGCGTCACAAAATATCGTTTACCGTTAATCTGACGATGGGCTGGGCTGTGCAATATTAATCCACGTCGGTTTATTGACATGAAGCACGTGGTCACCGCGTAATTCTTCCTTTTATCTTTTCCAAACGCTGGTAAACTGTGGGCGCATTTCCAGTCTCCCGGTTTTTAGTTGATCGTGTGGAGAGTAAACTTGTCCTGAAACAAATTTCGCAATATTGCGTAGATTGAGAGATTTCAATCATTTTCCGATGCACCCATACGGATGTGATTTTTTACAAAAGCAGGACTCAAGAGAATCAGGCAATAATGCAAAATCCCCTCAGATCAAGATAGTGCATGTGTAAGATGGCGAAGTACAGGTATATAATATGTAAGTGTATTGAAAGGGTGGATTCAAGATTAATGAAGATCTATGCATATGGGTTAGGGAGAAAAAATTAGGACTTTTGAGGATAGACGTGTCTTTTTATACAGTATCTTTTGGGGTTGTATATAGACTAAAATAACCACACTGAATACCACGAACTACCCCGTGACGCGCGAAATCTCAAGAATACCTTTCCGACAGGAAGTGAGCACTTCCGTTTTACCCCTAAGAAATACTCTTCCGTTCCATACGTACCTACTATGTATAATAATGTTTGATATTATTTGTGGGTAAGTAAGTATATGTGATTATTATTACACCTACATATCGCGCCTTTAGAACGATAACGAATCAATTCAAAATGTCATAATGCTAACATTGTATATTTTAAAAAAAATCTGATCAGAAAACTTTCGTTATTTCAAAAGTATCAAACGATATTTCTCCTAAAAGTTCGTAACTATTTATATACTAGCTTATACCCGTATTGCTTTACGTTTTTGATTCCGATTGTCAGGCTTGATCGGTAGGTAATTAAACAGGTTCTAGTCTAGCTTCCCATTGCTTAACAAACCTCTATGACATAAGCACAGAAAAAGAAGAACACTTTTACAATTTTTGTTTTACCGACCTCATAATATTATACGAACCTACCGACATAATTTGCAAGTTTTCATAGAGAGAGAGAGAGAGAGAGAGAGAGAGAGAGAGAGAGAGCTCTGTGGTTTGAATCTTAGCTATATTCCCTACACCCTCTAATGTGTGATAATTAATTAGGCATTCCACCCATAGAGGGTGATTTGTGCTATCTGTCAAACTTCAAAATGGAGGAATCATTTTGCAAATTTTTTCATTAAATCTTTATTTATTGAGAATAATAAGATTTGAATAACATTTATATGTATAACAAATCAATCTACAATTATTTTATTACATTTTCATACCGTAATACCAAGATTCCATTCAACGCTTACATGAGTAATTTTGTTTCCAAAAGATAGCTTACTGTCTTTTTGAGAAATTTGTATTAAGATCCTAAAAAAATAGAGGTTTTTAAATAGCTTTAAATATATTAAAGTTCATGCAGCAAATTGTATTTAAGAACCTTCTCCGGCAGTTTGCACGGCTCTGCCCAGATTCATATCTGACTTAGCATTTGTATTTTGAGCGTGATCTTATGACATACGGTAAAAAGCAAATAAAAAAACATTTCTGAATTATTATGTAGATTATATATTATTTTTGATCCAATAGTAACTTTTTAACCGGCCATAGCATTAGATAGTTTGTTTTTTTCTTATAGAAAAAATAACTCTTAATTCAATAATACACAGTAGATTTCTATTTTGTTTTTCCGTACTTTTGACGAGTTATCAAATAAAAGCCTTCTTTTTTCTATTTTTTTAGCGATTTTTAGACGTAACTTTAAATCAGCAATAGCTCCAGTTAATGTGTTTTTACTTACATTAAGAAATAACTCCTAATTCAATAATACACAGTAAATTTTTAACGTTAAATCCTTATTTTATTTTTCCGTTTTATTGACGAGTTCTCAAATAAAACCGGTATTTTTTCTATTATTTTCAGCTTTTGTTATGATTATTGGAAATAATTTATTAATTCGAACTTTTGTGATTTCTTGAACAACAAACCAATTAACAATAATAGGTAATAAACAAAAGATGGAATAAATACGACCATTTTTTAATTTTATTTTGTTTGCACTTTTACAGAAAATGGATTTTGTGAGTAGTGGTGTTTTCGTACTAAAGTAGCGATGTGCACATATTATGATCTTGTTCACGACGGTTTCCTCTGTGTGTGGTATTTTGCCGGAATAAAAAGATAAACGTAAAATCTTCGGTTATAATAACATCATATGGGGGAATAAAATTATTTTTAGCAACATAAACTATTAAGATAAACGCGTCGGTTTACATACATAATAATACGTAGATTCTACTGTATAGGTAACCAAATAAATGGACAATTTCGTATTAACAAAAAATGTAACGTTTTATATCATATTATGGGAACTGAGTGGCGAGAAGGGAGTTGGAAAGAGAGTCAGTAGGTACCTGCTGGAAGAGTGAGGGCTGATGATGAAATATAGAAGACGACCCTTTTTTTAACGGTGATGGAGGGATGATTTTTTGGCCTTTCTCATTCGCCATACTTAAAAATAGCACTCCCATGATTTTATAGACTTATAATTTTGACAAGGGTTCTTTAAGAAAAAAAATAAAATGTGGGAACTTGACCAACTAGGTTACGGAGATCGGACATAACATTCCTTTAAACATCTTCATGAAGTATCTATTTATTTTAGAATACATATTTGGATTGTGTACTTCATTCAGATGCCAGAAATCACACTGATATTACACATTACTTTTCTGTGATTTTATTTGATTTGACGATTTCTGTTAAATCTATGTAACTTGTGTTGGTATTCTTTATGATCCATATCTTTAAAATCCAATCTTTTGGTCTCATTATTTTAAGCACCTCAACATGTTTAACACCAATAAAATGAAGTGTTATCTATTTTGTTGCAGATTGCTTGGATTCCGATTTAGTAGTGAGTTCAATACCAGCGAAGTCTGGTCCAGACAACAAGGCAATGTGGCTGTTGGATCAGCCGAAAGTTACACCACAAGGTAAAAATATTTTTCTTAATCTCGTTGAATTCTATTGTAAAGTCCATCTATTGGGCTCCCTTGATATTTTGGGTTCATATAAAGGGAAAGGTTGAGGACTCTGTAAGAGACTTTTCCATCAACAGAGTCTCCTCCAATATTTTCCTCTCTTCAATACTTGGTCCCTCCCTCTGACAACATCTTGCCATAATAATTCGGTATAATTTGGATTTAATGGGGTCTATTCGGTATTCACCCAACAACATATACAATAACATAACACGCTTCATATGTGACTTATTTCCTACTACACCGCCATCTCTCGGATTTTTTTAAAGTTGCGCAACTATAGAGGACTAATTGTTTTCATTACAAAAGTATGACCTGTCGAACTT
Source organism: Mystacides longicornis (assembly GCA_963576905.1). Taxonomy (NCBI): domain Eukaryota; kingdom Metazoa; phylum Arthropoda; class Insecta; order Trichoptera; family Leptoceridae; genus Mystacides; species Mystacides longicornis. Next base: position 11,925,051 of record OY756433.1, on the reverse strand, counting down.
CAACCCGCATCCAAATCCACAATAATTATTACATAATGCAATAAATTGAATTAAGTTTTTATGTCATATAAACTCTATTTCATTCATGTAATAAGTCAAATTTCTTTTATTCTACGTTAGGTCGAAGTTTGACGTGCGGGTCAGTTAGTTTTACATAACCCAACTTCTTTTTGTTTTGATATTTGTCATATTTTTAATGGTTGGTTTTTAATTTTCAGATTGTGAAAAGTTACTATGCTTCAGATACTACGATGGACAATCCAAAGAATGCATTGCTCAATCTTCCAACTTTGTTCTTAGCCAACTGGTGGGATGCGCCAAGTCTAAAATCAACAAACTCAAATATTGCACACTGAAAAATGTGAGAGATTACAGTTCCACGGAGTCCATGGATAACTTGTGCTTTGAGGATTGTGTAGATATTGGGGATCTGACCAGCACCGTGGATGGTTGCTCAATCAAAGAAAATAGTAAAGAAAGTGATTTAGGAAATATTGACGGTAGCTGTAGTCTTAACAATGAAAAAGAAATTAAGAATAATCCTAGTAGTAATTTAGGAGAAAATTTAAAGTCTGTGATAAATGAACAAATTAATAGTAAATCATCCAGTAGGAAGACCAATGTGGAAATATCAGATCAGAGTCCCAGCAGTTCCACAGGGGTCAAGAAGAAATGTCTTCCTCTATCCAATATCGGCAGTCAGAGTCTGAACGGTGCTAAGAAGAAAGTCAAAATGAACGGAGGTCTGATATCTCCAGGGTCAGAGTATTACAAGATATGGTCGCCAAAAAACCCATGCAAAATGATGAAGTTCGTATATGATAATGAGCACATAATTAATTTGGTCAGTATGGAAGATTCCGCTCCGCCATTGCCTCCTAGACTCACTCATAGGCCCTTAGAAAGGTCCCATGCAATTTCGCCTCCCCAAGTTTATAGACACCAAAAACCAAAGAAAATAAGTAAACCTGAAGATTCATTTAATTTCGAGCTTATAGATATTGATGAGCAGTTTTTTACAAACCACAGTGATCATTTATCTAGCAAAATGCCCGACTTTATTCCTGGAGAATTTTTCATGAAGAACCGTAACTCTGGCATTCCCATGTCAACATCATTAGAACCCCTGCAAGGACTGCATGTGGCTGCCCCTTTGGCTACACCAGAAACTGAAGGAAGTCTCTGTGAATCATCTTCGTCACACCAGTCACATAAACTTCCCATGCAAGTTGTTAAGAACAGCGCTTTGGAAATCTCCATCGAAAGTGGTTCGCCATTCAAACCAAAGGGATTGTTAACCAAAAATATTGGCATGGATAATTATATCACTACAGTTTTTACTAGACAGATGCGAGAAAGTTGTAACGGACCTAGTTCCGGAACTCCAAAACACGAAATACATAAAATATTGAATATCGATAATGGTGATCCGAATTTGACACCCAATCACTTGAAATCCCATAAAAGAGCTCAAAGCAACTTTTTAGAGAATATAAGCAACCAATCTGAATTTGAAGATGAAAATAAAAATCAAATAGAAGTTAAGCAAATCTCTACCATAAAAAGCCACAAACCACTCTCTCGGCAAACCTCAAATTCCTCTAACAAAGTTCCAAACCCCATGGCAAATATTAATTGTGATTCTAACTTGCACTGTGATAATACTTCCTTAGTTAATGGTGATTCTTCAACACATAACGATCCAATCGCAAAGAGTGATGAAACTGATTCTTCAGATAAACCAAATAGCTCCAGTAGTAAAGATCTGCCAAACGGGTATGCCAGTAATGAAGTACCTCTGCCTGCTCACTCATCTAGAACATTAACTAATATCTCCAAGCCAGGCGTTTCATCTGAAGGGACACCAAAACATAATGTTCTTAGCCGATGTAACAATGTAATGGACACACCTCCAAAAGCCATATGCGAGGGAAGTCCTCTTTTGCGACCACATCCAAAAGCATTAGCTCGTGTCGCGGGTCATTCTTTACAATGCCCTCCTACACCTACCCATCATGCTAGAAGGAATCGGCCCACTCCTCCACCTGATATAATGCGACCACCTGGTCTAAAAGCAAACCAGCCTGAAGTGGTTGCTTCTCCAGAAATAAAGCACGCTGATATCAGACCTGTCGATACAATATTTAATGAACTGAGGCCAGTTACCGATTTGAGAATTCCGGAGTGTATGACCGAACTGAGGACATCGGAAATTCGATCACCAAATTTAGATTTCAGACCTGTAGGTGATTTTGTTTTAGACAGAAGAGCCCCCGATGTCAGGTCAAATGAACTGTCTTCAGTGAGTGTTGATATGAGAGTTAGAGAATCTCGGTCCAATAATTTATCTAGAAACGATTCTAATGATTCTACCAGTAGTAACATTCCTCTTCCTCTGAGACATTTAGCCAGCACTAGATTGCCTTCGATCCCCGAGAGGATCAATAGACCTAATCCAATGTCATCAGATGTGACGGCTGCACAAATTAGAAATATTGCAGAGTTCGAAGAACCTCTTCCGCCTTGTAAGTTTCAAATATTTAATTTAATCATTAAAAAGCATTTAAAATAATATATTTATACCAATTTGTTGATGTAATTTATTATATTTTAGCTTGGGAAGCACGTTTAGATAGCCACGGCCGACTGTTTTATATTGATCATGTGAACAGGACGACAACTTGGACCAGACCATCCACGTCTGTTAGTGTGTTACGGCCAAGACATAGTACTAACGAAATGCAGAGAAGACAATTAGACAGAAGGTTTGTTTTGATGGATTAATTTATAATTAAAAGTAGCTAGAATTAGCAATATTTAAATAGTGAAAGAAACTCTATAATTTTTCCGTTACTACTTAGACAATGTTGTTAAATTTCTTATGCCATTTACCAGACTTAGATTAACATTAAAGCAGAACTATTTGATGAAAATCATTATTACATCATTGTATGATTACGGAGAAGCTTTTGAGTAAACATCAGAAGCTTTTCTGTGCATTCGTAGATTTGGAAAAGGCATATGATAGGGTAGACAGGGGTAAATTATGGGAAGTTCTATCAATCGGTTGATTCGTACCATTGTTTCGCTATATTCGGAAAGTACTGCGTGTGTGAAGGTGAACAGTCACCTTTCAACGGAGTTCTATCTTACGAAAGGTGTGAAGCAAGGGTGCGTCATGTCACCCGGGTTGTTCAATTTGTTCTTTGATTTTTGCGTCAGTGGGTTAAAAGATATAAATATAGGGGTTGAATTTAATGGAATAAAGGTATGTGCGCTTATGTATGCAGATGATTTAGTACTTATGGCTGAGTGTGAAAATGATTTGCAAGAACTTGTGTCAAGTGTGTTTGAAAATTGTGCAAAATTGGTCTAAAAATGAATGTAAGCAAAACAAAGGTTTTGGTATTTGAAAGGGATGAAGCAAGAATGAATTGCAAAGTAACCGTAGAAAATGAATGTCTTGAGCAAGTGAATGAGTATGTGTATTTAGGAAGCATGTTTAGTCGTGATGGAAAGTGTGAAAAAGAAATCGAACGTAGGAAAGTTGCTGGTTGCAGGGTGGGCGGTGCATTAAGACCTATAATGAGAAACAACAACGTCTCACTACAAGCAAAGAAACTAGTGCATAACGCAATCCTGCTACCATCGATGATGTATGGTTGTGAAACGTGGACATGGACGAAAAAAGAAGAATGTAGTATAAATGCAGTAGAGATGAAATCTCTAAGAAGAATATGTAGAAAAACTTTATGGGATATGGAAAGGAATGAAAATATTAGGAAAGAATGTGGTATGGAAGTAAGTGTTGTGACAAAGATGAAAGTTAATAAGTTGAGGTGGTTTGGGCATGTGGAAAGAATGGATGCAAACAGAATGACAAAGATAATTCATAAGGCTGAAAGGAAAGGTGTAAGAAAGCGTGGGCGACCGAGAATGACGTGGATCGAACACATCGATTCCGTCCTCAAGGAAGGCCAGGTAAGAAGTAAGAGAAATAGGAGAAGCTGTATGAGAAATAGTATGTCGGTGGAAGAAGCGAAAGAAGTATGTTTGGGTAGAAAAGAGTGGAGGTCCGTTCTCTCTGCCTACCCCTTACGGGACACGGCGTGATGGGTAAATCATTGTAAATTACCATTTAAAAATCGAAAAGAACTCGAATGTCATAATTTACATAAAATATTTGCTTGTATATCATGAACTCCTATAAATATCATTTGGAGTTTTATAAATATCATTAAAAAACTACAAAGTTTACGGAATATTAACCCTTGGCCCTCAATTCTGACACTGCTATTGGCTAGATAAAAATACTGAAAACTTGTATATGTCGACTAAAGAAGTAACTTACTTAAAAATTTTAATATTATGATCTAACTGAACACGAATGCTCAAAAATTAATGTGAATTTGAAATGAACCTATCTGTGTATGGAGTAGCTGCTGGTATTCAAAGTCATGTTTTTTATTATTAATCGATGTGTTGCTTTCAGGTATCAAAGTATTCGCCGTACTATCACTTCGAGACACGAGTGCTCGGATGAACCCACTACATCAGCAGATCGTCTGTCGCCACCTTTAGCTTCATCGTCTTCTCCCGTTCCTCACTCTTCTCAAGCAGTTCCTTCCACCAGCTCTATGTCGCACCAGGGAGCTTCCCAGAGCCAGGATACCAAGCAGCCTCACCCTGCTGTGACTCTGTTGTGCAGACCAGACTTCTACTCTATCCTTCATATGGAACAGGTCTATTTTCATTATTTTTTTACTTTTTGTAATATTTCGTCGTTCTTCTTGATAACCGAAATATATCGAAGAAAACACAATTACTTATAATTGATGATTCTATTATTAATTAATTAAGATTGTACAAAAGAATCACATGTCACAAAAAGCTGTTAAATCTCTAATCGTTAGTCTCAGAATAATCACCCCTGATTTAACAATAATCATCTCTTTGTGATTATTGTTCCCATTTTAATAGTTGAATTTTAATGTTTATTAAAAATAATCGCCCTCTATAGAATATTCAGAATAATACAACGGTTTGCTCCCCAGCTATAACCACAATTTATTACACTTTTATAAGATTTACTGTTTCACACAAGTGCATAAGCACTTTATAAACTAAATAATACCTATATGAAATTTTTATATCAAAATAAAAAATAAATATTTCATTGTTTATTTTTTCAACTGGCACTGCCCGCTGTTTTTAGTGATTGCACTGTCTATTTCTGTTTTTCATTTATGCTATCGTTTCTCAGTTATTTAACCCTTTAAATGACATTCATATTTTTCTTTCAAAATAGGTTATCATTAGCAAATAATAAGTCTAAATCTGTATAATATAAGTGGAATAATATTGGTATTTTTAAGTTATAAAATGTATAGTGGAAATAAAATACGCACTAAACGCCAAGAACTTCATTTTGAGATAATCTAATAAAACTGTTTTTCCCCCATACAGACATAGTACTATGATGATTTTTGGATCTGTTTTTTTACACCTTTATATCATCGATATGGACGTAGTGCAATATTTAGGCTATTTACAATGCTTTATAGAACATTTCCTCATACTCAACTCATTTTTTTCATTTTTGGCGTTTAGTGCATATTTTATTTCCACTATACAAATATGTAATTTTTGTAACTTCATAATCTAAATAAAATAAAATAAATAAAAAGGGAAAAATAATTATACATTTTTTTGTATTTCGATACTTTTATTTTTAAAATAACGTTTGCTGCAAATCTACGCATTTTGTTATTCAAAAACAGTAATACAAACGTTATTGTTTGGTTAAAATACGGTTAAGATTTATTTTGGAAGGAAAAAGTTTGCTTCCCAATATTTTTCAGAAACACTAATTTCACAATGGATTTTGATGTTTTAATTGAATTTCCAAAACATAAAAATGTTAGGAAACTGTTTTATCGTAAGCCCAAAAAATATAGAAAAAAAATGATGATGTTTCAATTGGACATGCACATCGCCAATCGAATCTATGTATTTTGACCACTCACATCACTGTCAGATGTTTGTAAACTAATATTTATATGGGAGGGGGATCTTTTATTTGTGTTAGATGGGGTTGTCCTACAAATAAAACATTATTTGATAAATTAAGTGAGAGAATTTGGCCTTGTTGTAATACTACAACAAGGCCACATATAGGGTTAAGAAAAAATAGATTTAAAAAACATATAGGTACCTATCTACATGGAACAGTTTTCTTTAGTATTTGACTGACCATATACAGGCATACTCTCTCTCGATGGGCTGAAACAAATTTCTCGACTATTAAAATAAAGAGAATGTTATTTATATTTTTCAGGAAGCTCTTTCGCTGTATAATCGTAACAGTACATTGAAACACATGCTGTCTAAAATCAGGAGGGATCCTTCTTCGTTTGAGAGGTATCAGCATAACAGGGACCTGGTGGCCTTGGTCAACATATTCGCAGATGCCAATAAGGACTTACCCGATCATTGGGAGACGAAATTTGACAGAAACGGAAAGGTATCAATTAAAATATATTGTAATTTTGTAACTTACAAATAATAATTTATTAACTTATTTTCTTTTAACAAAAATCCTTTTTCTATGTGTACTAATTTTAATGATTAAATTGCATTTAATTTATAATATTTTGTGTTCTCAAATAATAACGCTTTTACTAAAATTAACTTTGTTCAGATTCTCACACTTCTAATTATCAGATATGACCAAAATTATACACCACCAAGTGATATGTTACATAATAAATGTTTTGTTCTGTTATGAACCCATTGCCATTTTTGCTAATAGATGGTCAGAACTAAGTGTTTTTCACATGAAATTTCTTCGTGGAGTTGGCTTGTCTCAGATTGGATGGGAGTGGTAGACTAGGAAAAATTGTCTCAGGCAATAAGTTCCACCACTGACTCCATTGTATTGAAAAGTGTCAGATATCATTAAGAGTTTTTGCTTCAATTTAACTGAGTAAAATTTTATATTTATTATAACTTTGTAAAAGTGTTAATAACTGAGTATTAAGTTCGCACCTGATCATGAGAGGTCTGATCCTCTCGAAACCGGTCGTGCTTTATTAATACCTACTCAATTATTAACACTTTTACAAAGTTATAATAAATATACATTTTACTCTTTGAAAAATGTTGATTTTTATCGCAGTGTAACAATTTTACAACCAAGAAAACTTTTTGTTGGATAAGAATATGGATAAAATTTTAATTGAAAATGTCCTAAATATTCACCTTCTGTGTTGAACTGAAGTCTGAAAAAAAAACTGAACTTAATTCAGTATTTAAAATTTTATATTTGACAGAATTTTCTGAAACGAAATATGTCACATTATAATTTGTATGGCAATTTATTGAATGAGATTTTAGTCTAAGGTTTAAATATTGATTAAAATAAATGTTAAAAAATTCAATTTGTCTAAGTGTGCATGCGAACATAGAGCCGGAGCTAGAAGTAGAGTATACATTCTTTTATCGTTGATATGGACACTATGGAAACAATAACGAGCAAGAACTAATTAATGGGTGATGACAGCTCTTTCTCGTTGTTAATTCCTTGCATATCAACTATCAAGAAAATATACTCTTTTTCCAGCTCTGACTCTGTGTTCGTTTGGTACGCACCATTATAAGGTGATTCTGAAAGCATTCGGAATGCTTGTCTGAACAGCCTTTTTTTCATATTAATTAATTTCACACTATCTGTAATGAAAAATCCATATTTTTAGGTCTTACCATAGGAGTGGCAATGGGTTAATAAAGGCTTTTGTCACAATATGTGGTGTCGCTTATTGGTTATGGTTTTGTGTTTCTTTATTCTATAGCAATTCTTCATAGACCACAAACAAAAACAAACATCGTTCATGGATCCTCGTCTGCCTCAAGTTCCTATTGGGGCGCCACTGGCTTCTCCTTTTGCCTCGCCAATTCCAAGTGTCAGGAGAAGAAACCACCACGCTCAGAATTCAGAACAGGTGTTAAATCTTGTTGAATGGCATTTCAATATTATATTTTCATTTAGATGTCACACATTTTTTTTTTGGTTATTTCATCGTAGGAGTACCTTAGTTTGAGTTTTTTTCACATATAAAAACTTATAATTTATAATTTAGTTACCTTAATTCTTGTATTTTAAAAGCACAATTTTCGAAAAAGTTACATATTTATATACCATATTATTCAAAAGTATCCAATGTGCTGAAAAGATTTTAATGGAGACAAAAAAAATCTATGGTTTGCCACAGCCTGGTGACATCTATAATCAATAAACTGTAAACTGACAAACAGGGTAAATTTTAAGGGATCCTAATTCCTATAATGAAGCAATGCAGTTACGTCGTGCATTGATAGTTGATGGTTAATTATTTGACACCAGCAAAACATAACAAACCATCATCATTGGTATGAACATTTACTATTTTTGACATTTAACAGAAAAATGTTATAAAAATGCAGAATTTCTTAATCTTTACCTGGTGTTTTTAGTCAAAAATACCCTGTTGTTAATACTTTGATACATAAGTTGTGTACCATCTTGCTTCTAACGCAATTCTAATGGATGCACACAAACTAGATACAGTACTCTTATTCTGCATCTTCGTGAAATAAAAAACTTGGCACAATATAACATAATTTTTGTATGAAGACATATGCAACGTAAGCAAGAATTATTTCGGTGAACTTGACAGCCCATACGAAATTCGCGTGATTTTGACTCAGGTGTAAGTAAATAATATTTAGAATAGAGATGCAGGTAGATTCTTATTTATACACAGCCCATCGCGACTATTAGTTTGTGCGTTAACGATTGTATGGTCAACTGTTCTTATTATATTTGATTTACACAATAGAGTGTTGTTTTTAGAAACAGGTGGTAGAAATGTTTGTGTGTCATACTCATCCTTGATTGTTAACCTCACTTCCTGAAATGGGTTAAAATACTAGTGTTTGCTTTATAATTTATAATTTTTATGTACATCATATCATATATTGTTCAATCTCATTTATATAAGCATGCTGCATGTATTCTGTGTGTTCACTAAAATTTCTTAATCAATAGATAGTTGATATTAATATTTATTATTTGTTCTTATGTTTTTTTATATTTATGCTTTTGGTATTGTAAAGTACTAGAAGAAATAGCTTAAAAAGGTCACTTGTCAATATGTCCATGGTTATTTTTAATTAAAAATAATTTTTCAGAAAGTAAGGGCCATAATTCTCATTGCTAAAAAACTTTGAAGAAAGATCATCATTTTCTATCTATATTACTTGATAAGTCATGCAAAGCTCATATTCAATATGTTATTAATAAAAAATTTAGTTTTTGAGTGATCAGAAATTTTATCAGTTTGAACTATTAGCTGAAAGCTTTGTTAGATTTGTTAATGTCTGCTAGTTTATTTATTTATTCTCTTCTCTTGGTTTCTTTCGGGCTTCCCAGTCAAACACTTTTTAGTAAATTTAATTTGAAGAGCGCTTTCGTCCAACTCACGCAGACATTGTCAAGAGTCTCTTGAAAGCGCTCAAGATTCAATATAAATTTTGTGAAAGTGCAACTGTGTGTTATTTAATTCATAATAATGAACTTTCACTATGTAAATTCACAAACCCTCCAAAAATTAATTTGAAGAATAAACAATAGGGTTAAACAAGATGCATAATCACTACCACGCCTAGTGCATTTCTATTTACAATTAATACATAAAGAATAAGCATACACAAAAAGTTCCTCAGCTGTACTAATAGAAAACTATACATCGAATATGCGCAGAATAAGCAAATTTTCCACAACAGCATCCTAAATGGAATGTCAAACCTATGTATAAGAAGTTGAATACTACGATTGTTTGACAATCCATTGGGGGCGCTGTCATTGTAGATTTGCTTATTTTTTGCTTATACGATTAATAACTTTCTAAGGCTGTATGAGCTTAATTCCCTGCTGAATGGGATAGTCTTTTTACGCTGATAATAGCTTTTTATTTGGAACATAATACAGAAAATGGTACAAGACATATTGAATGAGTTTAAAAAAGAAGAAATTATTAATAGCTCCATAAAATATGATTTTCAAAAAAATTTCAAGACTAATGTGAATAATGTTATGTGAAATAGGCTCCAGTTCCCCCTCCCAGGCCTCCATGTTCCTCGCTGGGAGCCTCGGCTGCAGCAGCTATGCCTGAAATACCCGTGGCTTACAATGACAAGGTGAGCATTTTATGATATTCTCTTTTAAAGTGTAATCCAAATAAGTTACATTTGTAAAAGGATATAAAATAACAGTCAAACCTTAATACAACAGACCTCGAATATAACAAAAGGTTCGGTCAAAACTTAAAAATGTCCTGTTAATATTAAACATGCTTAAAAACAATTTTTGCAGCATGTAAATAGTTTTATATTAGCTTTAATAATCATGTCATTAATTCTGCTGCACTTAGCCAGCGCGGTATTGCATATAAAAGGATGATTCGCTATTTGTTTTTTTTGCTTCATTTTAATTTTTACTCATAGTATATGGAATATACATAACTCTTGTGATCGGATTTCAAAAAAAAAAATTGGTTTCGCTGAAATTAATTTTCTCGACGTTTTCGAGGGTGTAGATTCCAAAAATGCAAATAAATTTTTTTTAAATTTCCCATAACTCATAGTAATTCTTATCCGATTTGATTGAAATTAGGTAGAACGGTTAGCCCCTCGATGTAGATAAGTAAGTAAAATGTTGAGATCTGTACCTTCAGGGGAACCCTCTTAAAGTATCCAAAGAAAATTTCACTTGTTCTAGAAAAAGGGCTAAAAAAGAAAAAAAAAATTTCTTCAATTTTCATAAAATTTGGAATACGGGTTGGTCTTATGCTCCTACACAAGCACGTAAAATTTGAGGTCCGTAACTTCAGTGGGATCCCCCTTAAAGTACCGATTAATATTGAATATGTAGTTCTAAAGCAGATACTAAAAAGCTCCAATAGTCGATATCATTTTAAAGTTTCTATAATAATTCCAAGGATAAATTCATTTTAATCGTAAAATTACGAATTTTTATGCAAAGATATATGTTTTACACGAAAAGGCTGTTATAATATACTATGAGTTCTGGGCTACCCTAGGTTAGCAGCTTTTTTTATATAACCGATTTTCGGCTTTAATGGATAGGACACCCTGTTCTACCAATTTAGATCCTTATTTAGTAGTGAAATTTTCCAAATCTTAAATACCTCTATATTGGTAATATTGACTATTATTAATTTTTAGTTTTAATGTTGTCAAAAATATTTATATTAATAACTTTATATTAATAAACATTGGATTATTTTGGTTGAATCTAATCTCATCTTCTTTCATTATTTGTTGTCTTAATATTTGATCTATATCAATTTTTCTATTTTGTGCAGGTTGTTGCATTCCTCCGTCAACCGAACATCATGGACATCCTGAAAGAGAGGCACACGGGTATTGCAGCCAGCAGCGTGCTGAGAGACAAAGTCACAGCAGTCAGAACAGAAGGTGCCACAGCCTTGGAAAGATTCCAGCATGATGTGCAGCTTACCATCCTTCTCAGGTAATAAACATAATTTTTTGCATGACAGAAATACTTTTGTTACTTTCTACATACAAGCTACTCCAAGGGGCACTGTGAGTGTGAGCATTAGGGATTGCAATCCGGTCTCATTTTGAATCCGGCCGGATCCAACCGGATTTTCGTCAATCCGGCCGGATCCGATCGGATCCGACCGGATTGAAATAACCTTGATTAATTGACATTTTTAACAATAATGAAGGGTTAAAATAAAACAGCACATAATACGAAAGTAATTTTATAAGGGTATGACTGCTTTTAAATGGTAAAAACTATAAAAAAATAGTTTTAAAAGAAAAAAAATACAATTTCGATTACGTATTATGAAAGTCAAATTCAAATTCAACGAAAATATTTATTTTAACCTGCTTGATTGATCATGATTTGAAAAGAAAGGTTCTCAGAGAACCGACACCACGATAAAGAAAGATTCTCGAAAACTCTCCAACCCATTGTGGAATAAACCATTCGAGGTAGAGTTAGAAACTCCGAATTCGGAGCTTCTGCGATATCGAGAACGGCAGGCAATGGGGTAGCAAAGCAATAGAAGGCGTGACTGGAATGATCACGTCAACAAAACGGATCCGGTGATTCTGGTAATTGTAAGAGGATGCAATCACATCAACCAAAATACCCTTGGATGAACACTAAAGAGATGGATGTGCAGTTAGACATCCGCGTCCTAGAAGTAATACTATAGGTATTATTTCCGGAAATATTCAGAGACACTCCTATATCGAGAATAAGTGTTTGAGAAATTATTTCAGTTTTATCCTTGAATATGACTGCACACACAATCTAATGTTTACCGGATAACAATCATAATAGTTTTGCTTTTAAATAGGTTAATAATATTAACCTAATAATATTAACCTTATTATTTTTTGTTTGCTAATTATAGCTTCATGCTCACGCTATTTTTCTACGAGATGACTTTTCATTGGATAGTCAATGCTATCAATACGATCAGCCAACACTACTTAACCCCACTTTGGGCACAGGGAGGCAAAAACAGCATTACACTGCGCTCAGTGTGACGGATTTGCCTCTTCTTCTCTTATTACCTTTATGGGTACCTACAACAACCCTGTGGAATTGCTAGGGATACGGATTCGAGTCCGGTCTGTGTCGAAAAATCCCTAAATATGATTAGCCGGATCCGATCTCCGGATCCGTCAATTTGTGCCGGATCCGATATGGGCATTTTGATGCCGGATCCGCCGGAATACCGGATCCGGTTTTCCGGATTGCAATCCCTAGTGAGCATATTAAGCAGAGAAGTTTTCATTTCCAAAATGCGCAATTAAGTAGTGGCAGAATCATCATTGCAATCTTTTAGTTGGTACAAGGGAACTTCGACTGTAAATCTAGACAGATGGTGAAGTATTTAGTAGAGAATGCCAGCTTTTTAACCCATCCGCATCACAATCGGTACCACGTACCGACCGAGAGAAATGTGCCGAAATTCACAATCGGTACGTGGTACCGACCTGCATCCGCTTGCGAATATTGCCATTTTACTACCTGCTACTGCCATCTATGCAAAACCTAGAATAATGTTATTGTAGATAAGATTCAAACCTTTTTATTCGAATATTTTACTGCTTAGAGTTTATACAAAATAAATCACATACACGCCGCTGAAGAAGGGATAGATATTTTACCTGCGCGGTTTGTATGGCCGCCATCTTTGTTATTGATGTTTGTTTGCGTGCGCGCTGTGTTATTTATGTTATTTTTATCAGGTTTTTGTTATTTTGAAATTGTATGATATAAACAAAAATGTAATTTAACATTTGTTGAAGAACTGCAGTAAGATTATGATATGAGATTCGTTTCCTGTGATGATATTTTCTCATCTAATCGTTTGGGAGAGTTAAATCAATATTGGTAAAGAAGAAGTTACTCCCAAAAAAACACAAAAAATAAAATCACAAAACAAAAAAAAAATGATTTACTCTAATAATGAATATTTTTTCTACTTAACTTCCAAATTTTATAAAGATTCTCCAACCAATAACTTTGTTTTGACAAAATTAAAATGAACATCTAGTGTGACATTTGGTGAGTACATTTTAAATGGGATTTTAGTGCATAGATTTCTCCAAACAAATGAGATGCGTATGGGTTAACGGGATATTCAATAATGACTTAAAAGCTGGTTATAATTAATTGGCTAGCAGTGTTAATGCTGCGGATTTAAGAAATAAATTTTAATCCAGATTAAGAGAACACTAAAATATTATATAAAAAGAAAGAAAAGCTGAGGCATAAGAAAATAGGTAAATTATGTTGGTGTATTATCTTTTTACACAATATTTTTTTACAAAATTGCGATAAACTATGGTGAGATGTTTTCTGAACGAGACCTGATATTGAACTGAAGTCGAAAAAAAATCACAGCATTCATCTCAAAACAGGAGAATTTGCCTTCTATACTAATCGCTGTAAACAATAAAAAATTTTAATGGTTTCCTGGACATACATTCAGTGCGTAAAAATACCAAACTTTCTAATCCGCCATAAACAAACAAGCAACTGTTTTTCAAACCCTTTACCATCGCGTTCCCAAACTTTCAAATAATGACTTAACAATATTTTGAATAACAAATTTAAATTCAAATTTAGAGCCCAAATGTTAGAGAAATTGCATCCCACTTCAAAAATATTGTGGGCAATAAATAACACACAACGCCAACCACAAAATAATATGCGATATTACTCATAATAAAAAGTGTTGATTGAGTATTGTGAGTTTGCTTTTTTTGGTTAAATGCCGACCGTTATGAGGCATCAGAATCAATTATAAAAAATGAAAAAGATCTGCTTATACCTTTTCAGATATTTTTTTAGGCTTCTATATCCATAACTGATTTTTGTTTTCTTTAGATTCTGTCAATTTTTTATAAGGTATGTGAACAAAATATCAGCTCTAATGTTTTTATTGAGCTTTTCAAAAAATCAAAATATTTACTAGAAAATTTGAAAAAAATGCTGAAACTCGTTGATAATGATTTTACAGTGATAAGAATGGTAATCTATAATATAAAAGAAAGTTGCGTTAGTGCGAACACTTATCTCTTGACCGGCTAAACATATTCTTTCAATGTTTGATTTATTGGAGTCTTCTCCTCTCCGGATAACAGAGCCCCAATTCTCTGTTTTATCAAAAGGTAGTCACGGTAGTAAAGTGAGTATTACACGATACATTTTTTTTATGGGAAACGTGTAAAGCGCCGCCACAGAAATATTTCTAGAAACAAATGGGATTCTCGCATCCGATACGTATAGACGTTTTTCATACAAAATGTATCGTGTAATACTCACTTTACACCGAGACTACCTTCCGATAAAACAGAGAATAGGGGTACAGAATAACTATTAAAAAGTTGAAAATGCTTGAGAAATAATGTAAAATATTATAGTAAATTTAGTGAGGAACCGATTTCCTGCTACGCCAACACCATCTATGAAAAATTCTGTAACAATAAAATTATTGTTTACCTGACAACCATTGTCATTAAAAATATTGGTATGCAGATTTTTGATGGGATTATTATCGAGTTTTCAGAAATAATTTTTTAACATTCCAACATCTACATAATAATTCAGAAATGTTTTTTTATTTGCTTTTTACCGTATGTCATCGTATCACGCCTAAACGGCTGAACCGATTTCACTAATTCTTTTTTTGTCGTGTTGGCTTTTATCAGTAGAAGGTTCTTATGAAAGAAAAAATTAAGAAAGTTGCGTGGTAAATTGGGAAATTAAATAAAACTCGCATTAACCCCTCCCCCCCTTATGTCAGATATAGAGGTCTGCAAAGCAATGGGAAGCTAGACTAGAACATGTTTAATTACCTACCGATCAAGCCTGACATTCGGAATCAAAAACGTAAAGCAAGACGGGTATAAGCTAGTATTTTAATAAATTACAAATTTGAAATCAATATTCATAGCAAGGACTACAGGACAACGTCTGTCGGGAAAGCTAGTTTTTAATATTTTTGATGTTACTTTGGCCGGGATCTATCTTTGATAAAAAATAACAAAAGACATGGAAAATATCAAAGCCTGCAATATATTATGCCAATGCTGACATCATAAAACATATTTCAAAAGCAAATTTCAACAGTTTTTGTTCATCATTTCAATCCTAGCAGTTATTTTTTAATTTCATTTTATGAATCCACATTACATAAAAGAACAATATGGAATCTTATGCATAGAATTGCCCTTGAGTTGTCCAATATAAATTTTCTAGTCGTAATAATTTACCACTTATGCAATACAGGAAAACTTACCAATTAACTTGTGTTTAAAGTTATTGGGATTTAGTATTTTTGTCAATTTATATTACACATGATAACTCAGACCCATATTATCATATGATTTGCTATATTCTGGTCTCGGCTTGAGTTATAGTTTTTAATTATAACCGTACTTTTCAGTTTTATGTTCTTTGTTCTCGAAACTAGGATCTCCTAATAACACGTTTGACATTCACACGACGAGGCATGCTCAAATTTTAATTTATTATGATTTACTATTGTTTCCCCGCTACGTTTATTAGTTCATTAGGTTTGGCCAAATTTATTGTGTCTCTGTGTGCCCTGGGGCTATATTATGCTAATATTGGCATTTTAACATAGCAGTTAGCCAAAAATTAACTAATTTTATTTACGAGTAACAATAATCACATGACCAATACGATTATTGCAGTTCAAAACAATATTTGTGTTCTGAATTTGAAAAGAAATTTGTCATGAAAGTTTCAAATAATAAATTGATTACTATCTCACTTGTGCTTGTAATAAATAATTTAAAACAACAAGAAAGAAAGAGACAAGAACGGTTCTAATAAATACAGGGTGACTGGTAATTCAACCAATTCTTTGAAGGGGGTTATACTAGAACTTATTTGCAATAATTTTGTTCCCATTAACCAGGCGTATGCCAGTGGTTTTCGAGTTATGTAAGTTTGTAAAGGTTTTTTTAAGTTCTCCACCTTTTCACCTAAAACTAAAAATCCTCTACCAATCTTTGAAAAAGTAGTAAAAGATGGTCGTAAAGCACGTAGTCCTTGAAATATGGCAAAATTTCCATTTGTAAACAAACATTGATATTGATGCAATGTTAGCATCAAATACTTACATAGTAGTTTGTTCTTCTTTTGAGTTGCTTTTTAATTGCAGTGTTGGAAAAATGTATAAAATGTTGCAATTCGTATAGAAATATAATAATACTAGCTTTCCCGACAGACGTTGTACTGTAATCCATAATATTGTATTCAAGTTTGTAAAAATATGTTTAAAATATTTTAAGAAAATATGTTAAAAAATATTTATGAAAGCTTGAAAGAAATTCTATCATTAGTCTGCTTGCCAGTCTTTTGAAACTCAATGGTTGTCAAGTAAATAAAAATTGTGTTGTTATGGAATTTTCATAGATGGCGGTAGCTATGTACTAACTTTAATATTATATTTTATGATATTTCTAATCCATTTTTTTTTTCAACTTTTTATTAGTTATTATGTTATCCGGAGCGGAGAAGAATCCAATAAATCAAACATCTGAAGAATCTGTTCAGCCGAACTCAAGTTATAAGTGTTCGCACTAACCCGTCTTTCATTTATATTATAAGAATATACGACATAAGTAGTGGTTGAGAATCATTTTTAACAACATATAATTATTGTGTTGAAAACCCAGTGCTAAGATCCCATACAGTAAAAGAGCTATGAATCATTCCTCTGCATGCTGCACACTTGGTAGTATGATACAATTTGAGAGGAATGTTGTATGTGTTTTTTACTGTGGAGAATTGTTCTGTTGGCCCATTTATGTTTGTTTATTTAGTTAAGTTTTCGTTCCCTTTGATATTGTGACTAAGTTTTTTTATTGTTATTTGTCTCAATCCACATCTGTATTTATTCAATTGAATAACAACAGGGAACCCAAACTGTGGGTTTGGGATCTAAACGGAGTAGGTATATGTTTAGACTGTCCAAAGTCGCACTGTCTTATTATTATGTATCATATATTCTGTTTATGCCCTGCTTTGATAATGTTTTATTTTATTAGCAGTTACTAAACTGTATAGTGGAAATAAAATACCCACTAATGCCTTGGTCACACGTACCGAGTAAACGGGCGAGACAGTGCACTCGGCCGAGTACTCGCTGCGTCTAAATCTTAAGGTGAGTGCTCGGCCATAAGGTTTAAACACTCATCACTCTCTCGGGCGAGTAACATTTTACTGTCTGGCACGTGTTGAAAAAAATAAATAAATACTGTCTGGCACGTGTGACCAAGACATAAGTGCCAAAATATTCATTTTGAGATAATCTAATAAAACTGATTTTTCCCCCATATAGACATAGAACTGCGATAATTTTTGGATCTGTTTTTTTACACATTTAGGTCATCGATATGGACTTAGTGCAATATTTAGGCTATTGGCAATGGATTATAGAACATTTCCTCATACTCAACTCATTTTTTTCATTTTTGGCGCATAGTGCGTATTTTATTTCCACTATACAACTTATTCGTCGTAATACATAGCATAATATAAACAACATATTTTATAATTAAACAGATAGGTATTGATACCAAAGATCCCACCAGGCTAAGCCTGAGTGTGGGTATACTAAATAATATAAAACAATGTTAGAAAAAAAACTATCCTACATCAAGTAATAATAGACAATATTATTTTAATGCAACATTATGCCCCATCAAAAACAAAATAATTCAATTATTTTTTCATTCACGCCAAGACACCACTGTATTGTGTGTGAGCCACAGCGCAATACGTCCACCACATACATACGTATAGGCAGGCAGGTACTATTATTTGTATATTCGATACAACACAATGCAAAACGGACAGCGCTGCGTTGGGTGCATCGCTATGATAGTTTTACCGGCAGTTTTATTATCACCAGTCGCTCGACAATCTCAATTTTTATGTTATGGTTACGGGCAAATCCAGAAAGATAAACATCACACAAAATTGCTAGGCACAATAATAAATTTAATGTTATAATATTCACGTTATGATATTCTGAAGTTCAGATATACGACTATTATTTCTGTTAAAATTAATACAATAATTATGTACAATCTAACACTGGACCAACTATTATGTAGAAACATAGGTTACATTTTATTTGTGAATCGTATATATCATTTGGCTCAGTTATTAACATTAGTTTCACTCTAATACGAAAAAATAAAATTTCACAATAAAAATGTTCATGGAAGTATTACTTCATGGGACAAAAACTAAATAGGTATAATGTTCCAGGGTCAACAAATTATATAAACAATAGATAGCCATACAATAATTACATTCTAAATCTAATAACTGTTTACAATAACGTAAGATATCAATTAAGATAAGATTGCAATTCAAGCGCTACGAGAATAACCCCACTGCTCCCTTCCCGACTTTCATTGCTCCCTGTCACCAGCCATCCCGTATCACCGGTGTCCGGTTTCTTTACGTCATCGGACCAAAACATTTATGGCCTCCCTGAGTTTCTGCTACCGGTTCTCGATCCAAACTTATTATTCTACATTAAATACTCATGATCGATCCTTACATAGAGATCCTGCATGATATCAATGACTTTCTCGCCAATCCCTCAAGTCTCTCTTGTCTGAGTAAGAACAAAGATATTCTCGATCAACTATCATTCGACATCCCTAACACGTATCCCAGCCATATCTGCCTTACAGTAGAGGTTATGAGTCAGCGTAAAACATACCTACTCTTTAGACTTTAGAGCACTTTTTCTTCCATGCAAACTGAAATTTTATCCAAGTACTAAAATTCCAAAATTTGATAAATGGTAGAAATTGACGCAGCAATCATTATTTTTCTATAATGTATATTAAGAATGCAATTTATAAGTAAATTATTGATTAAAAATCCATTGAAATACTAATCTTAATTTTTTTTACATATTGTTTATGAATAAATAGTTTAGTACCACTGCCTCAACTTTGCGCCATCGCACGTCAGGATTGAAATGTTGATGGGTTTAATTATTAGGGAGATAATCTAATTTTGACGTTTTATTGAGTTTTGGATAAGATAGTTACGAGAGCAATAACTGTAGGTATACCTACTTGATTGTTTCACTCCATGTACGAGTAGGTACCTACGAACTATAAAATTATAAATTATTTATTTACACCTAACAATCATACGTCTATTTATTAGTTTTGTTGTAAAATATGATAAAGCCATTAGGAATGGCCCTACATACATGGTAATTATTCGATGCCCTCCAATAAATCATGTCCCAGACGGTGGTCATACTTAGGGCAATCTTTCTCAAACTACAACTCCGTAGAAATCTATGCCCAATTAGGGTTGCCATACGTCCGGAATTTTACATGCGTCGGTATGAAAACTAAACCGTCCAGAATTTTCGTATTTTTTTTTGTTAAAACCCATCGCTGCGAGTTTTATTCAAAAGTTCGAAATATTCTCTTTAGTTTGGATTTGTTGAAGGAGAAATGCCAACCAAACCAAAACCAAAGTCCGCAGGTGTTTGAGAAGTTTGAATTATTGATTTTTCATCACCCGTTTGCGACGGGATTCAAGCTCGTAGCACGTTAAACGGACATAAAGTACACAAAAAGTAAGAAATAAGTATTTATTCTGTATTTGGTGCCTCCTGTACCCCTATTCTGTAGCAAGTGTAGGGTAGTCACTTGAAAAAAGTGACTATTAGGCGATACATTTTGTATGAAAAACGTCTATACGTATCGAATGCGAGAATCGCATTTGGACGTTTTTCATACAAAATGTATCGCCTAATAGTCACTTTTTTTCAAGTGACTACCCTACACTTGCTACAGAATAGGGGTCCTGGTGTGGCTGTGGAGACCAATCCGCTAAAGACAGATCCTCCCGCATTTCGGACAGGGAATCTACGGTAAAATCTCCTAATCACCTCAGTCCTTCGAGATTCCGCCACAACTTTTCTCTGTTTTCATTCTTCCCTGTTCTTAGCGACTCTTAGCCAGCCAGACTACCGACCAACACTATTCACCGCCGTATGCAGATTATTCTTCAAATCTCTTACTTCGTCCTCCATGCTTACTGTCTCCCTTAGAAAGTTCCGTCGAATCTGGTGCTGATGCAGCTTTTCGAGGCACATAGGTGGCGGTAATGAACGCAACCAACTCTTGGTGATTACAGCTTCATACATATCGCGGGCATCAAGCCAGAAGGGCGTATGAACGAAACGACTACTTTACAGGAGAGACAAAAAACTATTTATTTCCTTAACGATTGAATTTATCAATGTAGTTATATTTTATGAAATTCTGCCAATATTAATCTCAATCAAAGGGTGCCACCCATATTCAAATTCTTGATTATTTACTCATATATTTTGCACATACGCCCTTCTGGTTCGTTTATATAAGTGAATGTGGACTCAATATTTGTGCTTGAAATTATAAGAAAACTGAAGGGCGTAAAAACAAGTAACGGAAACAGCTACATTTTATAGATAAAAATTATTGAGCTTATTTATTAGTAGTATTTAAGCCCCTTGATTTAGAAATTGAGCCAATTAGTCTAAGGATTATACGATTTTTAATGTTTGTTCGCCCTTCTGGCTTGACAGATTTCAGTGTTACCGTGCCATTTTAACAGGAGGTCGTATAAACTTTTTCTTATAATCTTCGTAATAATCACACTCCAATTGAAAAAAGTTGTAATTTTAAAATGATTTTTTTTTAACAAAATAGATTTTGATAATAAATTAAAATATGATATTATGATTAACAATAATTCCATAACCTAAAATGAAAAGACTAATAACATTTTAATGTCCCTAATTTCAAGTTATATCAATGAATATCCCTAAAATAAAATAGAATAAAGCCAACACGATCACACTTACAAGTAGTGTCAATTTTGAATAAAAATATTATTTATAGTAGAAACATAAAACAAGCACTCTCATATACCTACAGTGTTTTCTTTAAATCCGTTAAGGGAATTTCAATAGGGAATCAATTAAAAGAGCACAAAATACTATTGGTATGACTATTACTCAAAACTTTTATTTATCCCCGAGGATGCACAAGACAGAGCCGAGTGGAAGCGTAAAACGAAAAAGGCAGACCCCACCATCATGTGGGAATAATAATTGCCCGGGAGAAGAAGAAGATTAGAACATAATATTTGTAATAGGTAAAAAAAAACAGCAATGATGTTTTACTTAAATTGTAAAAAAAAAACAATTAAACAAAATAGATTTAAAAACCTTTATTATTTATTTACATAAAAAATAAAGTACTTCTTATTTTCTTCTGGAGACAATAAAACTCTTCACTATTTAAATTACCATTGTCATTCAGATCAACCGGTAGGCTTTCGTTATAATTCTAATGAGTCCTTGAATAGACCTCAGTTGACACAAATTTCTGAAATCTTTATACTAGCTTTAATTAGCACCTATTTGTCTAAAATAAGCCTGATAAGACGTTCCTGCAAGATCCAGATCGAGTTGTTATGCTCGATATTACCGCCTGCTTAAATTCCTGTTTTTGAAAAAAGTGAGTTTGGTTCATATTTCTTAAAACGTAGCCACCACATTGTTCCATTACTATTCTTTACGTGTGAAAAACAAGCATTTGGGCATTTGAATATTTCAGAATGTCTTAGTAACAGAAAGCTTTATGGTTCATAATTTTGATTAGAGCTTATCTTTTATCAAGGCTTATCTTTACGTGCCAAACTGATTACATTATGTCAGTCCTTTGGTACAAAAATTTTGGCATAGGTATTCGGATTCGCGTTCAATTGTCCAGTGCATTATGTCGCACTCCATGATTAAAATATGGTCCAGATCCAAAATTTTAAGATCCCGTACATCTATTTCACAGTGCAGCAGTGATGTGGTGTAATATTGATACCATTACGGAATTTATTTTTTCTTCAGAAACACCACGCTTCGACCTTCAAGTCAATGCCAGAAAGATGGAGCTCATGGCGAAAAATGCCTACCCCGACAAACAGCTACCGATAACCATCGACGGACACCAGGTCTCCCGGGTAGATAAATTTGAAGGACTAGGAACAAAAAATACCACCTCTGGTGACCTAGGGGCTAAGCTCCTGCTACGTATCGGTATGACAAGTGACGCCATTAACAACATGACCAAGATATGGAAAATGTCGGCGTTTAGTGCCGAGACGAAATGCGTGTGTGTTGTCAGGGTGAGGGCTCCTGGCACTTGACCAAATCCCTGGCACAAAAAAACTCCGCATCTAATTGAAGTCCCTTTGGAGAATTTTGGGTATGAAATGGTGCCATCGCATCACGAACGACGCTATACGCTGGCACACTCATCGTGGACCCATCTTCTCTACCATTGTGGAGAGGAGAAGGAAGTCCCTCACCCAGATCACATGACCCCGCCAACTGGCTGGGGCATGTGTCAAGATGTCGAATAACAGTTGGCCTAGGAGAGCGCTGTTCTTCCTCCCATCAGGGTTCCGAAGACAAAGAAGACCCTCTCACACTGTTTTCCGCTCCTTCGAAGCAGAGCTGAGGGATTTGGACATTGTGTAGTAACATTAAGCAAGATTGATCGCAATGGAGAGCTCTTGTTGCCTCCATATGCCCTTTAGTGGGGTGTAAAAGGGAGAGTTAGTTATTTAGCTAGGATGTAACCAGTGTAACCAACAAAAATACAAACGTCCGTTCGTTAGCAGCTTGATACGTATAGGTACTGAGATGGTGTTCGCCCGGTGTTTAGAAAAAATATTACGTGCACGCGTCAAAATTACAGGGCGTATGTACGTTCGCCTTTATGGCACGACAATATTACACAAACATATTCTTATAAGTCTACGGCGTATGTTCATACGCCCTTCTGGCTCGACAATATTACACAAACATATTCTGTCAAGTCTACGGCGTATGTTCATACGCCCTTCTGGCTCAACAATATTACACAAACATATTCTGTCAAGTCTACGGCGTATGTTCATACGCCCTTCTGGCTCAACAATATTACACAAACATATTCTGTCAAGTCTACGGCGTATGTTCATACGCCCTTCTGGCTCAACATGATCGACAATACCATAGCATATGCCCATAACTATTTTTTTCAAAATCTCAAAACATACTCAATGGAATGCTCTTATTTTTTTAGGAGAGGTGGAGATAATATTCAGGCATCGAATGGCATTAAAAACGAAAAATCGCATTTTTGCATGTTCGCCCTTCTGGCTTGATGCCCGCGATATGGTTACGTTCATATGTAGTGGATACCCTATTACAATATTTTGGACCGTCATCTCACAGCAGTGCGTTAATAAAAATATTATCAATTATTTCAACAAAGTTATGTAAATTATTATTGTCGACCTTACAAATATAAAAATGTAAGTAAATGAAAATCATTGAAAGTATTGAAAATAAATGTTTTTTTTTTGACATAACTGATTATATTTTTTAACCTTGTTTGGCTAACAATAAATTATCCGTTTATTTTATTGATGTATGTAGAATCGATTGGCAACAACAAACTAACCACAATAAAGCAATTAACTCTATAAAACTTCCAATATAATGATATATGGTTTTCAGCCACGTTTTATATTAAGCGTCTTTTATGACTCCTAAATCGGTGTATTTTTTTGTTGTTTATTTTATTTTTTAAGGTCACCCTAATTAAGGACAATTTTTTTCGAAGATATCTCGTCAATTCGTTTAAAAAAATACGCAACCAATTTGATACCTACAAAATGTAATATTATTTGAAATATTGCCAATCGGCAGCAGAGGTCGGTGATTCGATCACGGTTGCCGACCATCTTCATCTTTCACAACACAAGCTTTTCTTTGTGTGAAAATTTCACTTTGGTGAGCCCAGCAGGATATTCAAGAAAAACTTTAATTTTAACTAAACTTTATCATTTTCTTCTTAATCGTTTTTTTTTAATGAATCTGTGCTCACTCAAAGTGAACACAAATACACTCTTTGACTCTTTCACAGTAAGCTACTTAAACCCACGCCAGAAGGCCTTAATTAAGGATAGGAACGAATAGAAATGAACGCTAGAGAGCCATTGTCCTATGTAAAGCTAGTGTACTTCGTCACTTCAAATATTTCAAAGGTCCTGCAAATACATACTGGCTTAAATCGGATAATATGGTTGAATACCACATAATTTTTCATAGCTCCGTTTACAGCATGTAACAAAAAGAAAACGAAAAGACTGTCTGTATTTACCATCGCACCAATACATCTGGCAGTTCCATTATAGGAGGTTATCGTAATACGGCAGCTACTTGCTTGCTGGTTAACATTGTGAAGAAGTGGACGTGCCAATCAGTGTTGTCATTGTGCACTGTGCAGCTAGTTAGAATGTATCTTTCCACTGGACATGGCATGGTGTGGTCAGGTATCCGCACTCTGCCCGGTATCTATCTATTCAGAATTAATCGTTTTCGAAGTAACTGGTGCGTGAAGCCGCACCGGTACTCCATTTCCATCTCTGCCTCCGATACACCTCGTATTATTTATTATGCATTATTGTAATTATTATTTTTTCAATTGTCGGCTATAAAACGGTACATGGTCGCGGTATTTCTTGTTTATTTTCTTCACCTTTTGTTTGTCCTTTATTCGATTCTGTTATAAGTCGACCAGTGTCACAGTCTCTTAGAGTTTTGTCCTAAGAAATCTTCGTCGAGAATAATTGCCCTACACTATATTTTCCCGTATGCTATTTCTATAGAAATTTCAATAGATGAAAACGCAGAAACCCGCATAGTGTTGCACACGAAACTCTTCAGTAATTCTGATTTATAGAATTTTTCAAAGTCTTGTATTTTATAAGACAATTAGTGATGATACAAAAACATTACATTCGCTACTTAAAAAAATATGGGCATTAAAAATAAAAAAAAACTCATATGCAAACATTAATAGCTAGTAAGTGAAATGTAAAAGACAAGAAACAGAGAAACTTAGTTTTTTTTGTAGGCTCAGTGGAGGTCTTTCTTAACCCCAATGTAGGATGTTAGCTTAGTATAAGGGACAGGAATAAGGGACATGATATTAAAAAAAATATCTGAAAATACTCGTAGCCGGCGTAGATCGGTGAAAAACGTGATTTTTGAGTTTTCGTACTTATTCTCTTTATTCAGTAGAAAGAAAATGGTGGGTAAGTAGAAATACAATGCCACTCAGATGTCTAAAATAATCGTCGTTCTTTCAGAAAATGACGTATAATGTGATTAACATGCACAATAATTATAAAAAAAAAACAAAGAAAAGCTAAGATTAACATAAAGATCGGAGATAAAGATAAAGAAGAGACAGATACAAAATAATTAACTTACCAGTTGGTAATTTTACTTATTTTTCCACCTTTACTAATATTTTGACATTATCCAACACCAATATAGCAAAAATTTCGTTTTGATTATTTATGTATCTCCCGCGATGCTTTTAGTAAAATTAGTCCCTCGCCTACATACTCCGCGAATATATCTCATTTTATAAATTCTTTATTTATTTGACTCCTGGAGTTCCACGCGTGGATAACATCAGCTCTATATTCGTATCGTATGATTTACTGCCATATCATAAGAAGGAATATGGTTTTTTGTAAGTTTCGTTTCCATCCTTTACTGTCTCATCCATTTATGTAAAAAAAAATAGTCAAACGCAGAAAACAAAATAATAAAATACGAAACACTCTACAAAATACTAGGTTATTACGTACGCTTTAATCGATTTATTTAAATTTGAATTTAGTTAATGGCAACATTCGATTTTTGAAATTTATACCAAAATAATTTTCGTTCGGAATGAACGATTTTGAAAATCAATTTTCCATAGAATAATCTATCGCCAATGGGTAAATTAATTAAAAAAAAAAAAGAATGAAAAAGGAACGTGATTTCGAGTGACAAGGACAGGTGAATTCTTGGAATGAGTTTAAATTGAATGGTGGTCTCTCGTATTAATTAATCAAATATTTGAAAAGGATCGCTGTCTGTGTACTTTTTGCGGGCGTATTAGGTACTACACGCCTGTCAGTTTTAGTATGTTGGTTTGCCTTAAATTTATTCATCCAACGTATATAGGAATGTATTTCGATGCTCTGTACCTACTGTAGTTTATTTGAAAATTCCTTCACATTCAAACCGAAAAAATTTCCCATTAAATGCAACGAAAAAATGCAATTTGCTAATGTTCGCGTTGAAGGAGTTGTTTGATACCTGCTCACAGGAATATTATGTATTAAAGATCGAGCATCACAATGTAATACCTCGGTGGATTTTTCATATCGTGGGATATTTCGGCCTCTCGAAGGAGATCCAATGAATTCGTGTCATGTCTAATTTCGAAGACAGGTAGGTAAGTATAGTGGAAGATGTATGGAAAATGTATTCAAAGGGATTAGGATTAAAATGGAGCAGTTGTACTTAAAAAAGATAAGAATGCTTTATTTTGGGACTCAATATAATTCTTAAAAATTGTGAAAATTTTTATATAAAAAAATATTTCTTTTACCTACCGATCTAGGTAGTCACGTTTTCAAAGGTTTTTAATAAAATTAACGAATTGAACGTGCATTCTTGGTGGAATTATTTAAATAAAATAATTTAAATGAAACAATTGATTTGTTATTCCACTATATTTATTTACCTGACTAGTTTCGCAGGAACAGGTCCTGCATGGTCACAGAGGTGACTTAGAAACGTTTCTAACAGTTTCTAAGTCACCTGTGACCATGCAGGACCTGTTCCTGCGAAACTAGTCAGGTAAATAAATATAGTGGAATAACAAATCAATTGTTTCATTTAAATTATTTTATTCAAAGGTTTTGCACAAACCAAGGGTCTTAATTTTATTTCACACTAAACATGTTAACAGTTGAAAATTTTCATATCAAGAAGTAGCGGTTTGTTGTCTGGTTGGATCAAAACTTTCTGTGTTTTTCGTTCAGAATTTTACCAGGTACTTATTTAATTCCTGTCTCAGATTGAAAAATAAAAAAATGGCCCAGGAATAAATTCCGCCTGTTTTACACCTTCTGACCTCTATATAGAAAAATGATATAGTATTTAATTTAATTAAAAACAGCCTTCTTCATTCACAATACGGATGGAATGAAGACGAAATCGAATTGAACAAAAAATCCGGACGGTTATTTTATACGTGAATCGAACCTTATGGCTAATGAGAGAATTATTATTAAAAATGAAACGCATCAAAATAATTATTTTAAAACTTTGTAATTTGATGTAATTTTTATAAATTTTACGCCGCCTCAGGCGATTTTAAAATTTTTATAAATCTACGTTAGACATACGTACGTACCTACCCGGTTGCAAAAAAGCATGGTGGAGTTCGTTAAAGGATCTAATTCTGGGTTCATCAGTTGTTTGGCGTGTGTGGAGCATATTACCTCTGCGGACTGTGAACTAAATTACTCGTAATAGTTCTTGTTTTTATTTTGATGTAATTAGCGTGGATTGGTGATGTCATACTGCAGAGATTCTCAACCAAACAATTCTTTCAACTCTTCAAATCAACGTTGAGAATATTCTACTTTAGGAATCGTATCTTCAGTTCCGTCTGAACAGCTGTTCGGACTGTGGCGTACTGGAGGATCGGAGGCGTTTCGTTTAATCAACCACTGTTCCATTCATGGGCCACGACCATTGAGGAAAATTTATGAAAAAAAAAACAGCATTATTGAAAAAGTCACACAACTTGCAAAAATAAATCCATTGAGATAAAAAAAATCTTGATATTGAGAAACAGTACTATGTAGAGTTTATACAGATTAAATGCAACTTTTTAATATTTTTTACCATTTCTGTTATACGTTTTTTAACCGAATATAATAATTTAACGGTAATGACGGATAATTGAATTTTAGAAATGTTGATGCAAGCAACGTTTGTCGTATTTAAGGGATAAGCAGAACTTCTCTTTTTTGTTTTGACTCGACTCGACACTTCTTTGGCTTGTTTCTGCGTTTCTACCCTATTTCAAACATCAGTATTTTGAAACAATACTTTTAAGAAGCATTACAAATAACTTCTTAGAAAAAACCTCGGTCCATAGTTTGACTGTTTTCGATGTCAATAATCTCTTGCGCTGTATTTTGTTCCATGCGGAAATCAGCGTCGTTGAGATGTATAAATGATTGTTTTATCACGTGTTTATTAAATTACCGTTGAGTACTACAAAAAAGACATTCCTAACGGCTATAAAACCATCAAATAAAAATATTTATTGTCTATTTACGTTTGTAAAATTATCTTCTCAAGGATTAGAATCGTTTCATTATTCAACTGTACGTACTCTAGTTCATGTATGGCTGGCTAATCCGAGACTAAAACCGAATTCACACGAGGGCTAGTACCGAGAAGTTTAGTAGCTAAATTACTCGCTGCTCTACTAAAAATAGTTCAAACTATATTCGAGTACATGAGGAGGGTTTTTTAAACGAACAGCCCACAACACAATTTAGGGATTATGCACTGGAATCCTAGGGAGCGGTTCGTCGTCTGACAAGACGGCAGTCTTTCATAATTACGACGATTTTTTTTGTTACTACGGTAACAATAACACAATTTTCTACACTGACACATTCACCGTTGTTTATATCAGTGCCTACCATATTCCTAGAAAAACAGACCATTAGAAGACTTCGCCGTCTTTCGATAAACTCGTTCTCTGTACATCCTCCTACATATAATTGGGAATTTAGTTCGTAGGTTGATATTTTCGATGAAACTCTCCAACCCCACAAAAAGACCAGCTACAGATACTTATTATTGTTCACACTTCAAGCTTTCATCGGTCAGTAGATGTTTTTTATGAAAATCAATCAACGAGGCGGGAGGGAGGGGCGCTACTCTCCTAAAAACTGAACCAAATGGATTAACACGGCTAATTTACTCGACTAAATTTTAGGTATTCACACACGTTTTTTTTACTAAATTCCTCGCTACTCGTCTGAAATACTCGCACAGTGAGTGTGAACTTGGCTTACTTCTAATTATATTTTAATCGGCCTCCATTTTAGTGTTGCAAGTCTCTCCTAATGAAGCTCTCGTTCATAAGCCAGACGATTAAATCTAATAATTAACACTCAGACAAGTACTTGGACTGTGCCTGATAGCTCTGAACTATTATTACCATTTCTCTCATATAATAAGGAAGATCCTCTGTTAATAATTTCAGAACCATCTGTCATTGTTGCGTTTGGTTTCTTTGTTATGTTCTGAACTCGCCCAGTATGTTCAAACAAACATCGAATATGCCAGATGTGACCCCTTAATTCTCTTACATTATGATATAATATCCTTTGTAATCTATGTAAGTAGCACAATAGTTTATATTTATTCGATCTTGATACAACCAAACTTTTTATAAGCTACCTACGTATATTTCAAATATTATCGATTTCGATTATCGATGTTTAGTACTTACTTGATGGAATTTTGTTTGCTTATAAGTTTCTCATCACATTCTAAAAGTTCATATTCCTGTGAGGAGTATCATACAAGTTACGGGCTTTTCGCTGTCTCTTCAAAATTCATCATTATACTTATATGCATCCTATGTATGTTTTTTTTTTGTTAACGTAGTGTTTAATAAGTAGAATTGATATAAAATTTTATTTTGTATAACAATTCCGTTTTTTTTTAGTATTATTGTTTTTCAATAATTGTGTTAAAAATAAAGTCATTTGACGATTTTATTATTAACAACAAATTATTTGAGTAGGTAAATATCGTTTTTGTTCGATATTTTAGTAAATGAGTTTTTCATCATATTCTAAAAGTTCATATTCCTGTGAGGAGTATCATACAAGTTACGGGCTTTTCGCTGTCTCTTCAAAATTCATCATTATACTTATATGCATCCTATGTATGTTTTTTTTTGTTAACGTAGTGTTTAATAAGTAGAATTGATATAAAATTTTATTTTGTATAACAATTCCGTTTTTTTTAGTATTATTGTTTTTCAATAATTGTGTTAAAAATAAAGTCATTTGACGATTTTATTATTAACAACAAATGATTTGTGTAGGTAAATATCGTTTTTGTTCGATATTTTAGTAAATGAGTTTTTCATCATATTACTATAATATCGTTCTTTTGATGGGAATTGTAACGAAGCATTGCTTTCAGGTTTTTTGAACTTGGGCATTTGGGAAATTTCAATAATTTTCAACTCAAAATGTTTCATGGTATCTCAATTATTCTCTCTTATCGATATTTTTTGTTGGAAGAATAAACAGCTAAACCACGAAGTATATATTATGTAATGTAATCTACTGTACTTAAGCAGTTAAACAAATATTTATTAAAGAAAATACTACATAATAGCTCGATTAGAGTTCTTCTAACTGGCGTTGTATTAATTATTATTTTTAGGCCTGACAGATAATACCTTTTTATTAGCTATCATTTCTTCAATCTCCAATCAAATGTTACACACGCATTAGTCTGATATTCTATCATCGTTCATGGGTTCGGCTGTTTGTCCTCAGATTAGATTTGTATCCAGGTTTATTACCTCGATACATGTAGCTGTAGGTAGATATATTCTATATTCTGTTTTTTATTTCATAAATAAAATGAATATCATAGGACGACGATCCCTTTTTTATGGCAGACGAACGTGGCTCTCGATCAGAAACCGCAGACCGCAGAGATATTGTGACCGTAATGATTTCGTATTAATTCGTCCATACGGCAATTAGAATAAATAACTATTAGGACGATTCCACATCTATAGTTGTTATCGATCCGTTCGGTTGTATTCGGTATTGATCTTGATTCTAAAATCTATTTCGCAGAAGCATCTGTCGGAAACGATCGGAAATGGCCTTACCAGTCAGGGTGTGAAATACCGTTAGAATCTGGATTATTACAGAATTGAAACAGAAACGCTGTTTCGTATATTATGTCGGCCGTGACAGAGAGTGAACAAAATTTATAAGGTTAATTTATAGAATTAGGATTGATATCGAACAAAAATAGAGCAACGCTTCGCATAATACCTACGTCGGCCGTGATCGAATTTATGAATGCTTAAGAATCAGGATGGATACAGAACAAAAACGGAGCATCGTTTCACAAATGTCGGCAGTGACCGAATGTGAACCAATTGAATTTATGAAGAATCGAGATAAGTTGCGAATAGAAACAGCATTGTTTATTGCTGTAAGCTGTCATATTTTGTAAAAAAATAAAATAGATAGTTACCGACAAATACAGTATCATCTGTCAGCAGCGATCGAAAATGATCCGAATCGAATATGTGTGATTTTTTTTTATATAAAATTAATCTGGGCTCTCCCAAAGTGAACACAAATACACTTTCGACATCTTTCGCACAAAGCAAAGCTTGTGTTGTGAAAATCGAAATGGTCGGCACCGAGACCAAAATCACTACTTTCAGTACGCTGTTCATACCACCTGGTAATAAGCCTAAGAAATGATGGCGAATTGAAATAAAAACGCCGTAGCATATTTATTTTACCGGCAATAGCCGAAATTAACCGAACCGAATATCTATGTAATGGATCTTAGAATCAGGATTGATTTTCTTACAATACATTGTGAACTCTTCGTCTTTTCCTAATGATACGAAGATGGATGATATTGAAATCAGCACTTCATGCGAAATGACATGGTTAATCTAAATCGTATGTGACGCTGTTCACCCTGAATGTCGCACAACGTAATTTACATAGTTCCATGTCCTAGCAGCCTGCCGGTGAATCACTCCTTTTTCTGTATTTGAAACATATCAGGTATATTGTTACATTATGTTAAATTATGCCTGAGGTCAGATGTGTCATGTGAATGGCGTCGAGGGTTGAGGGGACCCCTTCCATCATCATCGTAACGTTGCGCCATTTCCGATAAAAAAGTGTCATCGTTGAGGATACCGTGTATTTATTGTACGTATATCCTTTAGCGGGTGTTTATAATTCTAATTCAGTTACGATTCAATACCGATGTTTGACATCATCCAATGTTTATACTTTATATCGTAAAACAGAGCGGCATTGTTATGCGTAGAAAGTGGATCAAACTTAGGTTTGATGGGAATAATCACTGACGCTCTTTTGTCCGTCCAATTTCCAATATTTCCATCGATTCTTTCTTAGTATTTCTTGATATTATTTTAATTTGTTGCAAGTTTTACCAATATAAATACACAACTCGAGACGAAAATCGATAAAAAAAATGGGAGGAAACAAGGATGATCCTCGTAGAGATGGTCAGACAGTTGGAGATCGGTGTCTCTAGAAACCTCTCTTCAATAAAAACAGGTCATTAGACCTATTTCAAGAGAAAGAAGAAATTTGATTACCGCCAATGTTAAAAGTTCAAATTCTGTGGTTAAATAACGATGTAATGTGTTCTAGAATAATTAGTGGTTGGTAGTCTTGTTGCTAGCGGTTCAGTCGCCGACATTAGAAGTAAAGCTCTTGGTTTCGATCCCCGGTGCCGAACATCTTCCCCACAAGCACAAGCGTTTGCTACCTACGAGTATATGCCTCCAGTTGTTTTATACCTTCATTTTTTTATAAATCCTTTCCGAATTTGCAATGAATGGACGAATTTTCGCCCTGCAATTCAATTGTTTCTTCTCTTTCCAAAACTTCGATAATGTTTCTTCTCTACTCTCTTCATAGAAAACTAACGAAACAAGAGAGGGATGCATCACGAGGAGAACGATGCAGTTTTTCTCTCATCAGGGTGCTGTTTGATGTTTTTTTGTAATAGCACTATATTACAAAAAACATCAAAACTTAATACATTATATTACGTAAATGTCCTCGTTTTTTGTATGTTTTTTTTCAGCTGCCTCCATCACAGCATTTCATTGTTATGTCGATAAAACGCAGCCTGTTTGAATCAAATTTGTGATGGTTCGCGCAGTTAGTTACACCGCACAATATCGCGTTTATTCTAAAAAAATCCCTCATTCCTATCATAAATGTATTTTTTATCGCTACTCTATGACAATGATTGCTATACGATGGAATCCGTAATTTGCATAATATTTAAATTTGTCATTGTTTGAAAACGATCATTCCTCGACCATTGTTTCTAAATATACCTAGCCGTCGTTGAACTTTATTACATGATAAGTAGTAAGTAATTTGGATCGACGTTTTGTTTATTATTTTGTAATTCCCATAAACTATTCAATAAAATAACATTGCGATAATTGCACCTAGTTGTAATTTTATCCGAGTACCTATATTTGATTTATAATCTATACTAGCTTTCCCGACAGACGTTTTCCTGTGTTCCTAAATATGAATATTGAATTCGAATTTGTATGGTGATGAATTAATTATCATTTTACCAATGAGATTCCGAACGATGCGTCTGTTTTAAACCATGTATATTCCATCCGCATTCTGTCAATAGCATCAATTGACAATTTCTGTTAAAATTTAGATCTCGGAATAAAAATTATAAGGTAAAAAGTACTAATATGGATGTACGTAGAGTTTTCTTTAATTTTTTAATTTTCCATGCATTTTTCTTAATTTTTTTCTTCTAAAAGTACATTCTCCTGATAAAAGCCTACACGACAAAAAAAGAATTAGCGAAATCGGTCCAGCCGTTTAGGCGTCAACCGATGACAACGCGAAAGAGCTCTCCATTTTTATATATAAGAAGACAAGACTATACTAGCTTTCCCGGCAGATGTTTTCCTGTCTGTACTATGAATACTGAATTCGAATTTAATTATTATGACCGGTGCATCTGTTTTTAACGAAACACATTCAATCAATTTACAGATTATTAAACGTAAGTTAAAATTCAAAAATAGAAAAGTTTATTGTCCAAAGCACTGAGAAGGTCTCCCACTTTGTGTTTTCTAAGAAATTTTTCATAAGAACCACTAGAGATAACAGCATCACAACAAAAAATAAATAATGAAATTGGTGGAGCCATTTTAGCGTGATGCTATGATCAAGGGAAATATAATATAGGCGCATCAAAGTCAAAATTATAAAATCAATTTAAAATCCCTCAGCCGATTCTTGGCGTCGGTCGAGGGAAATTAAGCGCCTTTAAAAAATATGCTTTCACTCAAATTGAACACAAGTAAGTACACTCTTCGACTCTTTCGTAGTGAGCTACTTATAAGAAGATAGACGGCACCTGGGATCGAACCGACGTCCTCCAGTACGTAACAGTACGAATGTCGGTGTTATATCCGCCTGGCTACCAACCACTCATTTTTATATATAGAGATCAATTTTTCCAGTGTAAACATTGGAGGTCGTCGTCGATTTCACAGTTAAAAATTGTAATTACTCCGCGCTTACACACATATATTTCCTTGGTGCGGATGTCTGTGTAGCTCGGTGCTTGCATCACACTTTGATTCACAAACTCCATTGTTGTTGTTGTTGTAGTTGTATTACTTCCAATTATTCGGACTGCTACAAATTCAAAATATAATATGTTTATAATTTACAAATTTCTCAACAAGAAGTGTGAAATTGCTAACCAATGCCGCATTATGAAAGCGATAATGTGTATTGCGGTCGTTGGATTCGTTTTGTACCGTGCTCCTGCATACACACATGTATCTAAATAAATTCACAAAAAACAGTAAATAATTGAGTTGGAATATTAATATGTACCGTTTAAGTCACGGTTAACAATTAATACAGACATCAGCCTACATCTGTCAGTATTCTTATTGCTCTTATTACGCCATCCAATTTTAGTTGCTGTAAAAATGTTATTCGTCTGAAATCATAATACATAGTTTGGTACAATGGACGTTTTCGTCTCTTCGTGGTTTTGATTGGCCTCGAATGCACCATTTAAATCTCTTATTCCCATCAAAATATTGAGGAAAATTACATTACATACCTTGAAAAAAACATGAAGAAAGGTGAAAAAAACTTAGTAGAAGAAGTTGGGTGAAAAACGTTATATCGGTGGAAGAAGCGAAAGAAGTTTCTTGATAGAAAGAGCAGAGGTTCGTTCTCTCTCCCTACCCGTCAAGGAACACGACGTGAGGGTAAAAAAATATTGATAACTAGCTTTCCCGTGTCCTGTGTTCCTAACTATGAATATTGAATTCGAATTTGTATGGTGATGAATTAATTATCATTTGACCATGTGATTCCGACAGATGCGTCTGTTTTAAACCATATTCCATCCGCATTCTGTCAATCGCACCAATTGACAATTTCTGTCAAAATTGGAATAAAAATTATAAGATAAAAAGTACTAATAAGGTTGTCTACGTAGAGTTTTCATTAGATTTCTAATTTTCCATGCATTTTTCTTAATATTTTTCTTCTAAAAGGACATTCTCCTGATAAAAGCCTACACGACAAAAAATAAATTAGCGAAATCGGTCCAGCCGTTTAGGCGTGATGCGATGACATCGGGAAATAGCTCTCCATTTTTATATATAAGATGAATGCAACTTTAACTATATGTAACAACTGTAGTATGTTTAACGACATAAAAAGAACTGATTGAATTGTGCATCGATAAGGTGCAATATTACCGATGCATAGAATTGGATTGATAAGTTGCGTCGTATTACGGGAACAATAGAAATACGTGAAATACCCCGGACATGTCGTCGCATCAATATTAATATTTGAAATACTGCAAGCGCATGTTTTTGCATCGCGGCTGTAACCTTCTCTTCTATTATTTTTTTGGTTCAGCCTACGAACACGTGTAGGTAATTTAAGTGTAACAACATAAATATTGTAACTTTTTATTCCTTGATTTAGGTCCCACGCTGTCTGTTCTTCAGAGTTATTCCTCCTGCGATGTTGTTCCCCAACTGTCTTTTCAGCTTATGAGTCTGGTATTGTCCACTGTTTGTGTATCTTTACTCCTGCACTTTCTGCAGCATCTGACGATATCTTCAGCTTCACACATGTCTCGCAGTCTCGTATTCCTAACAATGGGTTTGCTTCTGGTGGAATCCGCTCTAGCTTCTACAACATAGGTTATGTTATGACGCATTGAATAAGACTCTCTATATCACTCGTCATTACATCAGATGATGACCATTCCTGCAATATTGTTTCGGAGTCTCTTTAAGAACCACGTATGACAATTGGCAATTCAAAGTTAGTTAGTAGGTACCTAAATAGTATAAATTCTTCTTCTTCCTCCTCTTCGATTAGGCCTGCTGGTCTGTTGTTCCTGCTACGTTGTCTTCTTAGGAAGCTGAGTGCCAACTATCCCTCCAGCGTTCGGGTGGTCGTCCTTAAGGCCGGCTTCCTTATGGTGTGTTGTCTCTGGCGATTTTTTGCGGCTCTTGTGTGTCCTCCATTTCTGAAACGTTGTCGTTAAAAAAAAACCGTCTCCTCTGTCTTCCCCACCTTACAACGTCCTCGACTTGGCAGATCCTTCGGATCTTCGTATTTCTAACTCTATCACGAAGGGTTTTCCAGAGATATTTCTTCGTACAAATTGATTGAATAAAATTAAATCGATGTTTTTATATAATTAAAATCTTTGGTTGCTTTTGGAACAACGATTATGAGATCTAGACACAGGTGGGTCTGTAAATTCCATCCCTCTTTAATGAATGATAAAACCTCACAATTCATTAATTACATTATGTTATGAAATCGCTCTAAGGGGATTTACCGCTGTTAGCTACTCAATGTCACGAGTTCGGCATCGAATAAACCGCGAGATTATATTTGTCCTACATGCGTAGGTACAATGCGAAGTATTTTTGTTTCGATGCGTAGGTCACCGGTCCAAATTAAAAAAAAAAACACATTGATTTATTAACATACCTACGCGAATTAGGATATTGTTGTTCAAAAAGAGATTTAAAATAAAATCTTCCATTAGCTCTTTTAGTCATCTTCGCGATGGCGGTTCGACATATTGATACATCACTGTTTCAACAACGAATCTAATTTATTATGTATACCGAAATTCACCATCGTGAAGACGACGAAAATACAAATTTCATTAGGTACACAACTTTTTAAAATCTGATTTCATTCAATTAGGTATATTATTTACCTGCGTGTAGTTTAATGCTTTGCGTCACCTGAAATCGCAGATATGGCTAAGGTTTAAAAGCGCTGTTTTACAAATAATGTCTGAACCAAGTACCTAATTATAGAACATATTTCTTGAAGAAAAGGAAAAGATAAAAAGCTACACGAGTGTGTTCATATTAATTGTATACATTATTTATTTTCTTATCCTTAATTTCCTTTAATTTATATAGAAAATTGACATTGGCTGTTATTTAAGGAAACCGCACAAACAGTGACATAACTTAGCAAGAATTATATTATTTTATATGGAGATAAGCTATTTAGTGTTGCACTTCTCACACTGTAGAAATACTCTCGATTTGGCGCAATAAGGACAACTCCCACATTTTAACTCACTTGTTCGTATATTGGAAACCTTCGCACTCTTCTATTGTATTTGAGTGGGTGTATGCTACGAACACTTCAGGTGCTATCCGCTCAACTTTTCTTTTTCACTCATGTCCAAATATTTTCAGTGTTCAAAAACGCGTGTTTTATTTTAGATTTACTTAATTGGATGACTGTAATCTCATCAAAACTTTTATTGTAGAACCTTTTCTATTACAATGTTTTATGCTTCAAATTATTTCAGTGTATATAGGTCCTCCATACTGAAGTTTTCCCGGGACGCGTGATTTCACCGAGTCCCATCTCGTTGGAGGGGTCACTAACCCGCGTCCATATTCCAGATTTGTAACAGAGTGATCTATGTGTGATGTCCCCGCATCCGGCCATTCATCGCTGGCCATCAACATAACCTCTAGAATCCTGAGGTCCTCGCACGAGGACCTTCATTAATGGCGGTTTTGTAAAGTTGCAAATGTATATATTGTTTATGACTTTTGTTTTATTTAGTCTATGGATATTCTACTTCCATTTAATACCACTAGTTGGCGTCCTAGTATTAATATATGCGTGTGACATTGACGTTTTACATTCGTTGTGGAGATTTTTTCACCGGTGGCCATTTTGCTTTTCGAGACGTAAGGTAAGCGTGTATTTTTAATGATTTAACCCCTTTTTATATGTGTTTTTATTTTTTTATAGATAAATAAAGCATATAACAGTGAATTAAAAGTGTTATTGAAGGTATTCATTCAGTAATAACGGAAGGGTTGGGTTTTAAATATGAGGTCCTCGTGCGAGGACCTCGGGATTCTACTGTTACAAAGTTTGTATTTTTATATATCGGATTTTTTTCAGATAATTTTTCAAAAATGGCTTTTTTGAACGACGATGATATTCAGAACTTATTGAATGATAGTGACGCTGATTTGTCTGATAATGATGAAGAGGTTCTTACCATTTTCAATGAACGAGATGAATGTTTAGCAGACAATGAGGGTGAAGATGATAGAATTATTGCTGAAGAAGTAGAAAATCGCCCATCAAATAATCAGATGGTTACTAATACAAGAGATATGAAGTGGAAAACAAAATGGTGAGTCATTTGTAGATACACACAATCAGGAAATAAATGTCTTTTTCGCATAGCTTACTTTGTTGAGTGATAATAATATATGTGTATTTTGTTGAATTAATTAAATCCTTTCTTTTAGTATGGAAGCAAAAAATCTCGAATGTTTGGAGATATTGGAGGCAGACTACAAAGAGGAAAAAAATATACTAAACGCCTTCTTCGAGTATTTACCAATGGAATTTT
Source organism: Mystacides longicornis (assembly GCA_963576905.1). NCBI lineage: Eukaryota > Metazoa > Arthropoda > Insecta > Trichoptera > Leptoceridae > Mystacides > Mystacides longicornis. Next base: position 11,885,665 of record OY756433.1, on the reverse strand, counting down.
GGGAATCATTTACTCATAACACCTGCCTTTACTCAGTACAAACAAGGGACTGTAGGTCGGTGAACACTTCAGTTGAAGAAATTATTCATTTTACGGGAATACAATTATTGATGAGTTGTCTGGGTTATCCTCAGGCGAAAATGTATTGGCAGACAGATTTTTTGGTGCCAATTATATCCAAAGCAATGACGAGAGACCGGTTTTTTGAATTACGTAATCACATCCACTTTGTGGACAACAATAGTCCAAATAGTAATGATAGATTATGGAAGGTGAGGCCCATTCTTGATTGCTTCAAAAATAAATGCATAACACTGCCCAGGAATGCTCATCTTTCATTAGATGAGCAGATGATACCCTTCTCTGGGATGTGTGCAATGAAGCAATACGTGCCTTCAAAACCAAATCCTGTTGGTCTGAAGTCTTTTGTTTTGGCAGCACCAGATGGCCTAGTTCTGGACTTTCTTGTTTATACTGGGAAGGGTACCATTCCAGAGGTAGACATGAAAAATTTGGGTCTAGGTGCTGGTGTTGTCAAATACATACCACACGATTTTAAACACTGCATATATACAGATAGATTTTTCACCAGTATAAAATGTCTGGACTATTTGTTGCATAATAAAATATTTCAAACTGGCACTATTTTAAAAAATAGAGTTGGTTCTGTTATCAACAAATTGGTCACAGATAAAGAACTTAAGCGTGGGGAGTTTGATGAAAAAGTGAGGGAGGACGACAATGCTGTTGTCATTAAATGGATGGACAACAAGTCCGTACTCGTCTTGTCTTCCCACTGTGGAAGTCAAGAAATACAAAAATGTAAAAGGTGGGATAAGACCCAGAAAATGAAAATAGATGTTCCACAACCAAAGTGCATCAAACTATACAACGAGAAAATGGGAGGTGTGGATCTATGCGATAGATATATGTCCTACTACAGGACATATATCAGGACCAAAAAATGGACTGTACGCCTGTACAATCATTTTGTAGATTTGATTTGTGTTAACAGTTGGATTATGTCTACTCGTTGGTCAAAAGTCAACGATCAAAAAGTGGAAGGTTTGCTGAGATACAAACTCCGTCTTGCAAAATTATTAATAAATTATAGTAAAACAAAGGCTACAAAAAGAGGTCGACCCTCTTACAGTCCCGTTGAGGAGGCAGGCCCCTCCAAGACTGCAAGGAAGGTTGTCCCACACCCTCTAGTCGATATTCGATATGATGGTGTGGGACATTTTCCAGAATTTAAGGATGACAAACATTCATCCAAATGTCGACTGCAAAATTGTTCCTCTAAAACTCGGATGTTTTGTATAAAATGTGGTATATATTTATGTGTTAGTAGAAATAATTGTTTTTTAAAATATCACAATGTAGATTTTAAGGTATAATATTGATAATTTACATAGCTGTTATATAGGTAAAGTATTTTATTTTATAAGTAAAATATAGATTTTGTTAGTTTTAGAAACCTAATTTAAGTTATTTTCAATGTGCCAAATACAAATTTATTTATATTTTTTAATTAGAACCATTGTTTTTTATTAAATCCTAGGCCATTCTATTTATTTTTCAACAAAAATAATCATATAAAAGAATAATTGTTTAGTACCGTGAAAAAAAATATAGGTAATTTTTTTCATAGCTGAGTCCTGAGGTCCTCGTGCGAGGACCTACCCCTCCACCAACCCTCTTTGGAGTAAAAAAAAAAAAAAAGGCAAAAAACTCTTAACTAATGTCTTTAAAGGTAGGGAAGGAGAAAAAAAAATTTTTTTTTCAATTTTCAGGAACTCAGGATTCTAGAGGATAAAGTTTTGATGCTGCTGTGATGACAAATGCGGAACTGGAATGTGAAACGCATCACTATGATGGTGCACACTTGGTCCATTTTTATGCAGCATCCGCCGATCTTCTTTTATTTTTCATGACAAGATACCACCGCTCTGTTTAAGAATTTCGAATGAAGTTGTATTGCGTATTTTTCGGCTTCAAATTACAATGTGAAATTAAACTGAATGAATTTCAATATCCAAATAATGTCGAGACAACAGCTAAATTAATATGTGGCAATTCTAATGGGTATCTAGCTGAATTAATTAACAACGTACATTAATACAGTATGAGTCATGTATTTTCTATTTGATATCCGATTAGGGGAACTCCAAGAACGATCATTTTTTTTTTACGATTAGTTCGATAGAAATTATTAAATATGATATTTGCATGAGAAAAGGTTTTTAACCTTTTCCTTACTTTTAGTAAACAAATCTTTTTTTGTAAATTTGAATACATAGTATGTAGCTACAGAATTATTGAATCTTTTACTTAACAAAAACATTACACGAAACTTAAATACAACATGTTAACATCCCACGATATAATGTAGTTATTTTACGTTAATGCAAGAAAACAAACAATCTTGGTTTTTTTATAGCTGATGACTATTTTATATGTAATGTAAGTAAAATCACAATATTTATTTAGGAAGTTTACATTAAAATGCATAATATTATGTCGTTATGCCGAATCACATCCCTTTTTGTACAATAGGATTGCATGTATTTTTCAGGTATTCATATTGCAGCATTTTTCCCATAGTTCATTTTTTACCTTGAAATTTCAATTATTTCCACAATACAATTTATGTAATTGTGCAATTTACAACATGAATACGGTTTGTTTTCGAAACACACGTAAGCAACATACACACATAAATCTCAAAAATTTAAGGTCCGTTTTCGGTTATTATCTCTCTATACTCACATTGTTCTAATAATTCATTCGCGAATAACTTCCGTCATCGCAACGGTAGGACTTAGCTGTGGCCAAGAATGTAGCGGACATGAATATACGATACGATAATAATATGTATGATTATTGGTAACAGCAAGCAGCCTGTATTTAGAAGCCTCCATAATATTGAAATGAGTTGGCGTTGGATTAAGACTGAATGGGAAAATAAATTGCTTAGAATATTTCTGTTTAAGAGCCGGACACTCAAATCACCGAACTGAGTTTTGTCCCCGCTTCCCCGCGCATACCTCGTCATATTGTGCGTGAGACAGGTTGAACTTTCTTCTAGCTGTCTCTGTCACTTAACTACCCTGCTGACACAATGATATTTTGTTCATTTCTTTATCCTTAGTCAAAATGCAATCGGAGTCAGGGTTGGCAGCCAAACCATAAATATCAGGTTAATTAATACATTTAAAAGTTTGTGTCATGTCAAATAATGGATATTTTTCAAATGGGAAGTTTTTCTTCCCTTGTGTGCCGCTAGGGGCGCCCTAGCTAATCGGGTCTATTGTCAAATTCAGTGTGGCCAACGGGGCCGATTTACGGCCATTTGGTAGGTAGCAGCATAGATAATATAATAATATTTAACTGGGTAGCAGCGCTTCTCATCTAAATATTATAATAATATGACAGCTGGTTATTAAAACATAAATACGTTCGGAGATTTGTCAGTTTGACTGTATTTTTGTTATTTTTACCATTGCTTTTTCCTTCACGTATTAATATTATATATGTAGATATTGAAATTATAAACGTTAATTTGACATTTACCATAGACCGGGTTAGCGAGGGCGCCTCTAGTGGCAGAAAAAGGAATAAAAACATCTCTACGTTGGCAGCACTGAATTTGACAATAGACCTGATTAGAAGTTCTGCCACCTAGTGTGTATTATCGGAAGCTCCCCAGAAAACTTCCCATTGAATATAATGAATATTTATAAATAAAACTAACTTTGGAGTATTACAATATATTACATTTTTTATCTACACTACTATTATAAAGAGGAAAGTTTTGATTGATTGTTTGTTTGACGGGAATAGGCTCCGAAACTACTGAACCGATTTGAAAAATTCTTTCACTGTTGGGAAGCTACACTCTCCCCGCTGAACACAGGCTATATTTTATTTTCATATAGCCTTTGATCCTTACTAAAACTCCAATAAGGTGCAAAAATTACCTAAAATATTCTTTACATCGCGTACGCTGCGAAAACTATTGAAGATAGAGTAAAATAATGTATTACGATTTTGTAGATGAGATCATTATTTACAAAAAATGTCGCGACAGCATATGTCTAACTATTATAGTTATGCCACAATAAGTGTTTATTTATTTTAAAAAATAATTGAAACGCCATTTCATAATCTGAGTACTTAACTGTATCTAACAAGAAAAAACATATTATTTTATTTCAAATTTCATAAAATATTCTTCGATTATCATGTAATGAATATAACCAAAGAGACGTAGAAGTTTTTGATATTATTTGCCGAATAAGTATCAAACTTTTTTTTTTCTAAAGAAGCGTTTCAATGTTAAAAACGCTTAGTGAATATTTTTAAATTCTAACCGTTGGTTGTCGAGGAATATTTTAAGATAGAAGCATAGATGAAGATTCTTCATTTCGGCGTATTTTTGATTCCCTGGGAACTATTTCTTGATAGTTGGGTTCTTGATTTTTTGCATGCTTAAAAATATTATATTTTTAATTATTTATAACTACTGAACCGATTTGAAAAATTCTTTCACTTTTGGGAAGCTACATTATCCCCGGTGAACATAGGTAATATTAAATTTTCTAAAATATTTGGTATCCTTACTAAAACTCCAATAATGTAACACAAGGTGTAAAAAAAATACTTAAAATATTCTTTACATCGCGTGCGCTGTGAAAACTATTGATGATAGAATAAAATAATGTACTAGAACTTTGTAGAAGACATACTTATCTACAAAAAGTGTCGCGACAGCATACGTCTAACTATTATAATTTATAATAATGCCACAATAAGTGTTGATTTATTAAAAAAAAAAATTGAAATGCGGCAGAGATATAGGCGTCACTGGGGTACGAGCCGGACGGGAGGGAACCATTAGAATGCTACATTATTCCAGATTAACATAGCCTATATAATATTTTGATAAAGTTAGGGATCTATAAAGATCATAAGAAAACTGAATTATTTTTTTAAATACCTATGTACCTACCCGTGCGAAGCAGGGACAGACTGCTAGTCCGAAATATAATCTATTGTAATACTGCAAAGTTAGTTTTATTTATAAATATTTATAATGACTCAGTATTACAAAGTTGAAAATAGTGTGTTTGAAGAATTAAAAATATAATGAAGTTCTATAAGTACTATTTGAGTTCGTATTCGTTGAGTGCGTATTTCGACGAAGTTGAGTGACATTAATAAGACCAACTTTTTAATAGCTTATTGAATAAACGCACATGAGTTTTGTTTTACTAAAGTACACTCTTCTCGGTAGGTATAGCCGGCGGAAGTTAACTTAAAGCATTTTCTACCAATCAATCGGTCCCGTCTAATCTTAGACAAGATTCAAACCCCGAGTAGAGGTTGGCTTCAATTAAGTTTAATTTCTTTTTATTTTTGTGTAACTTAAAAACTTTTTTGTTCATATAATATATTGTAGGTACGTATGTAGTTATAAACCAATTACTATATTATCAACGTACTATTTACGCAATTTTGTTGATGATAGGTTCTTTGACTTAGCTACTGATAAAAGTCAAGAATTATGTGGTAAAAACTTATTATATCTAATTAAGATATTACGATAAAAAATACGTCAAAACGTAATTCTATATTATTTTATGGAAAAAAAAATTGAATTTAAAAATATTTGTAAAGAAAAAAATGTAGAAGGGAAAAAAACATGTAAAAAATAAATAAATATAAAATTATTGACAACCATGGATTCTCACAAATATTGCATTTAGCCCCAAATGACCAACATTAGAAAGTGGAGGGTTTCTGCAGAAAAAAACTACAGAGTACAGAGCGACACGTCCGCCCGCCACAACGTTCTCTCACGAATGAAGAATTTTAGGATTTGTATGGAGCCTATACAGTTTTTGTTTCTAAAGGAAAAGGTCCTAAGCGCCCAATCACTTTTTACCGATTAATTACAAAACTATATTAAATAGAAATAAAAAAAGACGATGGTTTTGAAGAAAATTAAAAGACACGCATTTTGGTATATTTTAAAGCGTTTTTTATTGAGTAGATAGCCTAAACCGTTATGATTTATAAAAATATAGAGCAAACATTGAATTTTTTTCTATCGAACTAAATTTGGAAAATATAAATTCAAATTGGAAGACTTGATAGCCAAAGCTCTAACTTAAAGCACACTTCCCTTTTTGTTGTGCTACGATACCTATTAAGGGAACAACGTTTATATAAAAACAGCCATTTTCGAGTGTCCGGCTCTTAATTCGTTTATTTATAATGGTTATCTTCTACTAGAAATGGGTTTGATTGTGCTGACTTTCCAGATCCCCACTCTTGAAGTTGTGCACTCTTGTGAACTCTTTCTTCAAAATATTTTGTCAGAATTTTAATGCCTTCTGTATGTTTCTAATTTTATATACCTATCTAATATGTTCCTTCGCATTGTTTGTTGCCATTCTCCTCCTATACAGTTGGACGGATTTTTAATTAAAAAAAATGGGTTAAGCGTAAAAGGCTATTCAAGGATGATTTAGAATCACAATTTGATCTTCAAACTAGACAAAATTTCTTTTAATGATTCCCTGAGGCGAGTCGAACTGTTTATAAATTTGAATTCTTATCTGTTGCCAAAAAAATTCATGCTACCTAATGAATTTGATTAGGAGAGATTTCGATTCGTTTCTTCTACACTCATTCTTTTTTATACTTCCTGTTATATTCTGAACTGTTTTTCAAAAAGTGTGTAGCGACTGGTGGTGCATGTTTTTTTCTTTATTTTTTTGCTATTACTGTTCTACAACTACACGAACCTTTTTTTCCTTATTTTAAACGACCAAAAAAGTCGATAGTCTACATATATTGGCTCCTTGTTTTAAGAATGTCATTTACGAAATCCAGACGGGATGGAACAAATATTGGTTTTGTGTACCTTTTTGTTTACAAACCTGACATTTTATTTATTCTTCCTTTATGAATCAACATTTTAATCATAATCACTGGACCATTACGAATTCGCTAAAAAAACGTATTATATTAAAATTTGAATTATTTTTATTAACCATTGATATTTTAAACAATCAGTAGATCGTGATGACAACATTGCTTGAATATTTTTAGGGCTTTTTGCATATATGATTTGTACCGTTGATAAAATCTTAAACAATATTGGTATTCCGCATCGCCGCAAATAGATGAAGCAGCTTCGCCTTAAAATTGCTTATTTTCATAGTGAATAAAACCAGCTGTGCTTAGGTACTTTGCGTATAAATAAATACCCACAGATTCATTACTCGATATGGAAGTGGTTGACGCGGTTGTATCTTCGCTGCATATCTTTGCAACAACTGTCAAAATCACAGGTTTATGCGCGCGTGTTTCAACCGGAGACATAATTATCTTAAAATAATACATATTATGAATAGTTTCATAAGCATTGTTTTTCTGTACTTGCGTGCCTTACGATACAAACGCCTTCCCTTTTAATTTTTTCAGGACTCGTTATTTCGCACACATACAATGCCTTGAATGAGCATGCAACGTAATGAGTGATCATTCGGCGCATTGTGACCATTGAAGATGGTCATCAGTCGGGTGATAATTTTATTGTTCATGTGGTGATTCGTACTGTAACCTCGCCAAACTCCCACGCCTTGATTGTGCATATTGTCAGTCAGACAGGTACCCACTACATCGGTTATATAATAAAAATGTTTTTTGTTGTTGTTGTAATTTTCTTGTTGAGAGCTGGTGAGCCTGAGTATTAACAAAACGCCCATGTGCTAATTACCTCCCGACTCTATTGTGAGTCATTAGTGTTTATATTCCAATATGCGAATGTTCATACGTGTTTCTTGGATTATAAAATAGCTGGTGCTTTGACCCATGCTGCGAATTTCATAACCACTCATATAATTGTTTGCTTTTAACTACATAGGTACCTATATGATAATATTCGCGACAAGCTAAAATTAAACATTGTTTTTAATTACCCTGTATGATAATAATCCCATTTACAATCTACCTAACTGGAAATTCGATATGAATGAGGAATAACAACGATAAGTTATTTCAATTCTTATACCTGTTGCTTTTTGCATTGCCACTCCTATCGTAAATTGGCAACGACTATCAGTACATCTCTCGATCTTGGGACAGTCCGTTCTAAGACCTGCTGCGCACTGGCAACTTGTTGACAGCAACTATTTAGTTGCTTCCAATGAAACACAAGGTATTGAATGCAGCCCCGCACACGGGCAACTTTTTAGTTGCGGTTGTTTTCTACGAACTTGTTTAAAGCAACTAAATAGTTGCTTTAAACAAGTTGCCAGTGCGCGGCAGGCCTAAGGGCTGCAATATCCAGTACACTATTACATATTTATATAGAATTTTAAGCCAACAAGCTTTAACGGATCTTACTTCGCCGGCGTTCAAATTTATTATTCGCAGTTATTGTGAAAGATACCTATGGCCGTAGTATAAATAAATATTTTCTTCATTTTGTTCATTTTCACCCAAGGTTTATCCCAATTTTATCAATATTACTGTTACTGATTTAATTTACTGAGTATACTTCGGTCTATCTGTTCTTCAAGGCACCTACACATGTCTTAGAGTAGAAGAAGAAAGAAGGTTTCTAGCATTTAATCTAACCTTTTCCTATATTATATTTTACATAACAAATTACAGAATAACAATAACTTTATTGGAGTTTATCACATCTTCTAACAGTTCTAACCTTCTAAATAAAAAAATATCAACCTGAACAAACAATATATATTGTCTTGTAGGTACATCTTTTTATTTATTTCGATGGATAAAATTTTAAGAATCGTATTTCTGTTATCAACATAGTTGCGCTAGGTCAACCTATCATAATTTCTACGAAAATGACAAGATTCGCAACTCGTTTAAAGAAAAAAAGAATACCCTTTCTTATGTTTGTTCCACATTCTTTTTAGTCGGTATTCTAATTTCTCCTTGTTCTTTTACGAAATAAAAGAAACTCTAGAAGCAATAATGTTACAATATTACCATTGTTCGGATCTTTCGTCGTTCCTGTTCGTGGACTAACCTATTTACAGAAAACGCACCAATTGACCATAATAATGTCTTGTTGGGACCAAAGGGTTGAGACGGGAGCCGGCATTTTTACCGTTATGTTTTACATCTTTTTTTAAAGCTGTGTTTGTGATAACACGAAACCTTTTTGGGGTCTATTCTTTCAATCCTTTCTTCTCAAAGTGAAAGTAAAGAAAAAACTGAGAATAACACAAGAGTTACAAAAATATGTATTGATGTATTTCGTCCAGAAGTGAAATACACTTCAAAGGAATGCGCGCGTATCCTGTCCCATTTCTTGTCTTTTGTTTAATATTATTTATATTACTGTTACCAGTATCTATTGTAATTATTATAACTGCCTTTATCGTAAATTAACATAATATTGTAATTTTATTTTCTATGGTAATTACAAATAAGGAATTTCCTACTTTAAATTTTTTTTTTTCAAACCGTAATGCTTGTCATTTCCTTCCACACATTGCCTAGGTACCTATTCAATTCTCGCATAGGTAGGCACCTATTTTTAATGCCTCCTTCCCACGATAGCTCAATGTGAACCATTTCACATACACCTTTGGGTACGGGCTCTGGCATAAGGTAATATAATACGCAGTGTTAGATTCGCTATTAGTCGCAGCCATCCTGCGTCCTCTTCCCACCTTCGTCCTCCCGCACGCTCTGTCTCTATTTCCATTTTAAACATCTGTAAATAAAACACTTTCTAGATGCTATCGGCGATAGGGAATCGATAGAATCCACTGTCCTACTACTGACACGGCTGTATAATAATATCGTTGAATAGGATATCGTAACGGTACTCTGTCTATTTGACATGTATTTTAAAAATCGAACATATTTTTCCACCTTTGTCCCGTTTTTTTTTTGTTCGCAGTAAATCGACTACCCTAATTTCGATGTAAAACCGACACATTTCGTTCAATTTTATTCGCAGGTGCGAAACTGTATTGAATACAACAGGAATCACGAAATGCTTATTATCCATTTTTTTTTCTAATTTCATGTCGAGGGCCGTGCGGCGTGTTCGTTATCACATCCTTTGGACCTTTTGATTGTCGAGATTTCTTTTATCCACATCCGTGCAGTACGGTTCAATGAAACCGAATTTAGACCAATTCATCTAATACAATTTGTAATGATTGTTTGTTTCGTCAGTTATGAAATCATCGCGGCTCGACATATCTAATCATCTTATTCGTAATATTTTATAAATAGAGTTGACGCGTTCCAAGAGTCGCAATTTCATTGACATTCATTCAATACGTGCATAACAATTTTATTTTCAATATTAAATGCATTTGTCCACAAATGAAGAAATGATTGTTTCTAATATGGCATTACTGCATCTCAAACATGCCCCACGTGACTCCGCTTAAGTTCTCAGATAACTAGAAAAAATCATAATAACTCTATATATGAAACAGCACATAGGTCTGTCTCCCTTACTTTTTAGCAAAAAAGCTCAGGGTTCAACTTTGAATAGATCATCCACTCATCTTTTTTCATTGCTTTCTTGAATTTTGTGTAGCCAGGACCTGGCTAGAACGCCTCTTTTTCCCAGTTTTAGTACCTACTCACCTTCATCCTTTTCTGTATACTCTCCACCTTGTATGGGACAGTTTACCTTTCAAAGCACATCTCTGTAATACTTTGATGTTACTTATTCTGTCAGTTCACGGAATACAAAGCTTTTCTATCTAAATTTTGGTATTGGACCTCGTATTTAAGTACAACTCAATTTTGTCTAATATGTAAGGAGTGGAAAACTATTCTAGGTTAACTACGGTCAAGAGCATGATAATACAAGTCTGGATGAATCTATGTACTTTTATATTCAATAAAGTATCTTTTAAATAATTGTTTATCGTGTCTCGAATACATCCGTAATTTTCCTATTATGTTGAGAGTTGTATAATCGGTGTCATTATTTTTGTAAATCGCATGACAAATCTATTGAACGTTCCCTGCGTCCATCAATACTCTCGACCTGTGAAACACACAATGTCTTGAACTTTGCCTCTTTACGAAGAGTACTTGGTATGACGTGTGATTTATTGGAGCTGGTTAAGTGCCATCGATTCTTCCCTAATCTTGTTCCATTTTCGGGACATATATTATTTCAACAAAAAACATTCAAACTTTGATTTATGTACTTATGAACCGTGCGAAAAACGCAATCGTGCAGACATTTTAGTTTTTAAACCATTGATAAAAGGCGAGTAAGTTTTTTGTTAAACTATATTGACGTATTGAGTCGCCAAAATGCTTGGTAGTCTAGTGTCTAGTGGTTTGTTGATCGATTCTCTTACTGCATTTTAAGGAAGTTTTGCTTACTATAAGAAATGAGAAATACAATGTTTTTGTGTTAATATGTTCGATGAATAGCAGATACATTAAACAAAAATAGCTTGAATAACATATATGGTGTGGACTTAAGAAGGCTTCAGATAGCGCCTTAGAATGAAAGAGGATGCTGCAATAGCATAGGTATTAAAGACTGGTTTGAGGGTGTCGGGTTATTAGTTGATAAGCCAAAAACCCAACTCAAAATTCAACTTTTGATTTAATATCAAAGTAGCTGTGCTCGACTGAATCGCGAATCTTTAATGACTACCTACATCTTATTCGAAAAATCCTTTTCGTGTCTAATTTATTGTGTGGTCCATATGAGTGCCTTTTTGTTATCCCTTTAGTGAATTGTTGGGCTGTGGGCTAAGGGTATACATATTAAACTATTATTTGATCCTTCAATGCGTTTTGTATGCGACACCTTGTTTGTGGCAACACTGTAACTACCTCACTCAACACATCCCTGTTATGTATTTCCCATATAAAGGGGCATTTGTATGAATCTTATTGTGTTTAGTATTATTTCATCTATTTATACGCCCATCAAACATGTCATTGCTATTTTATATCTTCATATCTTCAATGTATCAGCAAGGTGTGGGAGTGTGTACAATACCTTATAAGTAAATCGTACAGCTAGAATCTTGTTTGCTTGCCAGTCTGTCCCATGAATGGTTGAAGTAAGCTTCACTGCAATTTTAGTCCATCCGAGGTTGATAATTTATCATTTCTACCTGTAGGTACTTGGTGGATAAAACCAAAATAGTTTGTTTTTCTACAATATGTTCATCTAAAGGGTAAAGTGGCTTTTCAAAACCAATTTATGGATGAAAATTGTTAAAAGTTTATTTATATTCAGTAATATTCACTTTGTGTGAAACAAGATGTTTTAGTATATTTTATAGCTCCTCTTGTTATTTTTACATAAAAATCTATCCATTTGATAAAGAGAAGTAAAAAAATATTACCGACGTGTAAACGCCTCATTTTTGCGTCCGTTCACAGAGTACCTATCTAATTTTTAATCAATATATTTTGTTCGTCTTAACCATTATTCAAAGTATTACTGACCGTATAAAGTCGTATAAATAAAACGATTGCCCTAAATATTTTAACCATTTTTATACGTTTAACGGAAACAATGACCTCTTATACGAGTGTATTTTAAAGAGACATACAGTATTTTATAGTCATTAGGTATGCATTCAAATCATTTCAAATCTAAATACACAAATGTACATAAAATTGATTCTTTTTTTTTTGTTCATCAGATTCTTTCGAAGTTTTAATTTCCATAATTATTTGTTAAATTATATTTTTAGCTGCAAGGGTGTGTTCGTATAGTATATGTAATATGCATCACGTTCCTAAACCTTAAATTACATTGGTAATTTATAATGAGTTGGATGTTGTTATGGATGTTAATAGAAGAAAGGCTGCAGCTATACGCATGTTCGGACACCACCTCTAGGTATGGGAGATCAACGTGAACGCTTCTTTGATAATTTATAATAACCTTACTTATTACCCATAGACCGTAGATAGACGATCCTCTCTTTTAATGTGGAACAAAGATTCAAAATTACCCGAGCGCACCTCTCTTTCCCGCCGAGCAGTGATCTATGGCCCTATTTCCGATTACCGCAGCTGATTATGCACTGCTTCTGAGGTGAGTACCAAGTAGCCCTTCTTGCGGCCGCGTACATGTAGTACAGTGCCCGTGGGTCGGCATACCTATGATGTATCTTTCGTGCTAGGCTCATTATTCTCCGTTCAATAACTCATCCGTTGCCCCTATACTACTGCTTATATTTTCATTACATTTCCACTGACTCCCAAATAATAATATCGACGTACACGATTAATACAACAGTAAGGTTCAACGCAACGCCGGTAATTATTATTTAGGTTGCTCTACTGAACAGAGGCAGCCATGGAAGCTGTACGGTAAGCCACCAGTTTACCTCCGAGCCTTTTGTAATGGCTGTGGCTGCTTCGTCTCCTACCTGAGAGCGATGCATTGTTTTAAGTTGGATTGGTTATCGATAACCTTTTCACTTAAATCACTTGACCGTCTTCATCATTGTTCGCTCTCATTACATCGTTCATCAAGAAAGTTTTAAATTAGTTTATATCATAGAAACTACTGTTTACAACACCATATGGAACTCAAAATATTCAATATTATACAGAAACCAACATTTTACCAGTATCTTACATAGATTTTCTTGTCGTTGCATAAACATTTTCTTCTAGAATCATAGAGGTTTGCTTCTACAATACACCACACAAAATAATAGTATGCTGCTGCTGCTGCAATGTTTTCAGTTTGCAAAAAATCTTGAAGTATACTAAATCTTGAAGGTTTAGTTGATAATGTCATAAAATAAAATCCATTTACTGTATTCCAAATGACTAGTTTCCGACATATTTGTTATCAAAATAAGATTGATTTGGAACCAACAATTTTTATACAAAACGGAAACTATCGTCAACAACAACAACACTCCCTTTTACACCCCACTCAGGGGCATAGGGAGGCAACAAGAGCTCTCCATTGCGCTCGATCTTGCGCAATGTTTATGACCTCCTCCGTCAATCAATTTATCGTCAACAATATTATTATTTCTTAATTATATGGTATTCTTTTTTTATGAAATGGTTTCTACAAATCCTAATACAGCTTAGGAAGAAGTAAAATAATTTTTCTATCCCTTTTTATCATGGTCAAATTGAAAATAATTAATATTTTATAACTAATAAAATATAAACCTACTGACATATTAGGACTTAACTAAATAAATGTAAAAAAATCATGGGAAATCGCAAAGCAAGTCACAAGATTCTTTAATAGTTACATAGTTATAACTTTATAAGATATTCAATTTGTTTGATAAATTTGTTCATCAAAAAGCCTTCTGTTACTCAAGGAGAACATAAACCCGAATAACTTATTCAAGCAAGGTCAGGAAAACTTATCAATTATGCGCATCCAGATTGATTGAAAGGAGCCACTCCTCTGGAGGGACCTTGGCTATTCCAAAGGGTTAAACGTGCAGTCACGTACTACACCCAAAATATTTAAGATTAGTACTTACCTATATAACAGGGATATAATATGTATCTTTTTGTTGGTCATTTGTTTCCCCGTACCTTACCAGCTAACTATTATAATACACGAGCAGCAACAACAATTGAAGACATAAGTGGATGAAGGTGTTATGTTACACCAATATGGAACTGAGATATCAGAAGTTAAAGTTTTGAACACATATTGTTCTAGATATTTTTCTATAGCAAAGATAATTGTTCCCATAACGCCTTCATCTGTATTTGAAAAATAGCGTTTTTAATGGATGAATGTATTAAAGTCCCTTAACACTTACATCCGCGTTAAATCGTGTTATGGGTGAATTAATATGTAACATAACTCCTTCATCCACTGAGAAAATCGTATTTTACCACATTTTTGAGCGGTGTGATTATGTTCATGTGAAAGAGCGTTACTTAACGCCTTTATTTGTGTAAAAAAGTGGAATTTTGTATTTTTGCGACATAACGCCTTCATCCACTTATGTCTTCAATTAAAACACCAAACCCATAATTTCATCTTTGCTCTTGTTAAATCGGTCCATCAATAATACAGCCCCTCTCCATGTGTTGGTGTACCGGGGCAGAGTGGCCGCTCATTGAGTACGCGTGCGTCTGTGATTTATTACGATCTCCTCTTATGTCTATAATTTTTTATCCAATTGTTTGGATTTTATAATCCGTTTGTATGTTTGTTTTAACATTCACAACTAAGGATATATCCATAGGTTCCTCTTCAAAAACTCCGCAATGGTTTTTGTTCTTGTTTCGATTATCCCTTTGTTTATGATCTACTTTTTTAATGATTTTGTTACTGGTGTATGTGTAAATTTACAATTTATATGAAAAATCTCGAGTATTTCAAATTGTCATATTTATTCCTCGCTCAGCCTTTCTTTGCTATTCATTCTTTACACGAGTGTTGACTTTATAAGGGGGATACACATAATATTATGTTATATATGTGTAAAATATTATATTGTAAGTAGGTATTCAATAAATGAATTCTACATACATGTTTCAAAACGAGACCGTGAAACAGAGCAGGATCAATAAAATATATATTTTAACAGAACATAATTTTCAGTAATGTAGGTACTATTAAATGCAGTAGGTAAAGAAAGTTCTGTGTATGATATATGTGGAAATAATTTGTGAAAATGCAAGAAATGTTGTAAACAGTTGGTGTTGTAATAAAGATGAAAGCTGGGGTATGTTGGAAAAATGTGCCTATAAGTTTGTCTAAGAATGATGTGAAATGTTCCTCAAGAAGGGCACCAGGCCAAAATGGAGAGGTTACATTTCTCATGTCGATGCAAGAAGCAAAAGAAGTGTGTCCAGATAGAAAAGAGTACAAGTTCGTTCTCTCTGCCTACCCCTAAGTACCTACACGGTGTGATGGGTAAAAAAAAACCACGGTCTGTGAAAATATTATTTTTCAAAATTTTGAAACGAAATGATATTGAGTTTTTTCCTAATTAATTGTGTCCTTACGTAACTCTTAACATGTTTGATATTGACGGAGGACAGAGGTATTGTGGAGAGGAGTTCGTTAGTAATTACACAGATTCGTGACGGGAAACCAAACAAAAAAAAACGGTGCAGCAGGGAAGATGCTGTGATCGAGTCGACGAAATACGGTTAGGCCTTGTAAGACCAACATTTACCTGTTCAGAGTAAACCTTTTCGTGATGTGATGTGTTCCGACTGCCAGACGAAATCTCATTGTTTATTAATTCTTTGGTTTTTTTACTCAACTTAAGTTTTTTATACTTGCCTGTATGATTTTTTTTTGTGTTATATTAGTTTTATTAAGACTCTGTGCCTTTAACGGGCCTGATCTGAATATATTTATGCACATTTAATTTTTAATTAATATATCAATTTCGTATTGGGTGCCTATATTTTTTTCACACTCAAGTGAACAGAAATACGCTTTTGGCATCTTTCACACAAACCAAAGGGTTGTGTCGTGAAAGTGGCAGTGGTTGGCAGTTGGCACCGGGATTCGAACCCACGACCTTCAATTCGCTGTGCGTACGAAAGTCGTCGACTGATACCACCAGGCTACCAACCCGTTCACATTTTTCAATAGTTCAATTTGATTTTGAACAACTATGGGTTTATGAAAGTCTCTACCGCCATTTGAAAGCTCGTCTTATAGCTTGATCACTTTTGAGCCATATTAACTTTACTTTATAATAGTTTTCAACAGTTTCAGTAGGAATACAATTTCCTGTAATTTTTTTGTCAATTTTGAACTTGAAGCCGCGCAAGACCGAGTGCGGTAGAGGGCTTTTTTTGCCTCTCTATGCCCTTAAATAGGGTCACAAAGGGAGTATAATATTATGTTGTTATTTGTATACAAAATTTTATCAATGCAATACCAATTTTTGAAGAATGATGAATTGAATTAAAATTTGAACCATTATTAATGAGTAAATTCATAAAAAATGGTGAAGAACAAAAAAAATTCGGTGCCAATTTATAACGTAACAACCGAAATATCGTTACTACGGTTTCTTATGAAGATGTTTCTGATCATCAGATCAAAACTAGCTTTGAGCGAACGGTTCTTTTTATTTTCAAATTACCTAAATAGGCAACAAAAACGCCGATCCATTGTGGTAGCGTGTCTCGCAAATCTATGTGACTTCGCACACTTTAACATTATAATCATCCTAAACAACTATATCTTATTTTATAATATTGTATGGCGGTGTATCTAGGTGATATTACGTGGCTTTTGTGTATTGTTGGACTCGCTAGGGAATTTATTTTTGCGAAGTTCATCGCCACGGTTTGCGCTACCAAATTGACGAATATTTCGGGTACAGTTAGGCGTATTATTTTATTATAAATCGTTACCCGCGATAATGATTTACTCTTTTATATCAGATCACTCGTCATTCGTCTTTGTAACGCTACAAATCAACTTGAAAGAAAGTTAATCGTGGACATCTACTAATAAGAAGAACCCGGTATGAAAATGTAGTTGACATGGGAATGTTGTGACGAGATGAGGAAAATTAGGAAAGACTCTCAGAACATGTAGGGATAATTTGGACACAAACGAAAATAATGTATTAAGCTATTTTTTTAAATTAAAGGCATCTTGGTTGACTAGAATGATCCTCCGTAAAAAGTGGATCAAACAAATCCTCAAACAACGATGGTTAGAAATGTCGGAAGCCGTACATATTATTATGTCGTGATAGATGTAGTTGCTCCATGCATTCTCGCTGCAAATCCCTTGACGAGAAGACAAAAGGAAAGATTTAATAGAACAAATGGAGAACAAAAGAGTAAGCTGTGAGACGGGTGCAAACCATTAGGAAGTGAGCTCATTGCAAATAATTTATTGATCTATTCGTCTCTCAGTGACACCTACATTCATTATGCTAATTTATCCGTATTAATTAGGTGTTATCAATCATTCTTGTACAGTTCTCTGTTGCGCTGCTTTGTGTCGGCTGATAGAGATATGCGGGCAGACTGCTGAAATGACCTTGCAATATTTTTGTACAAGTGGGTCTAACAGTCTTTTGCAACCAATTTCTGGGTTTCTCTTTCCAACTATTGATAACGTGCATTTCCAAATTAATGCCATTAAAACAGTAATAGAATTGATTCGTTCGAAAATATCATCGATAGACTCTTACTGAAATTCCGAGGTAAGTTAGATTAATGCAAATTGGGGTTAACTTCCGATTCAACGTCCATGAGGATTTTTCCCTCCTCCCAAGAAAAAAAAGATAGAGGTAAACTTTTGATTGAATCTACGAGACTTCATTGGGTTGTGTGCTACATCGCGTCGGTATGTACTAACTGTGTGGTAGGTAATTACAAATTGAGAGATTTCAACAGATGTCAGACAAAGTGAGAGCAAGACTTCTTTCAGCAAAAGTTGTATCAAATTTCGGGAAACCTGAAAATATATGACGGTTTTTTTTTTCACACACGAAGTACCTACGCGCGCACTCGCCTCAAATGCACCGCACTTTATTATCTTAATAATTGTGTTTGTCACAATAATCGCCCACTCTCTATAATCTGCCGTTGACGCTAGATACGATTTATTTAATCACCATTAGTTTTAAATAAATAATACAACGTACATCGTGTTTACAAAACTAATGAATTTCGAAATGATCGAGTGTTTGTATCTATTTTGATCTCGGAACATTCTTTCCCTATACAGTATCGTAAGGTTCCTGGTGATTGAATAAGACGCGTGATCCCTTATCGAAGGGACCGTTGGATTGTGATATTTGAATAAAACCATTGAGTGTTTGATGCCAGTTGACCAGGATGACCCCACAAATCGTATAATTTGACCTGGCCACGCTTCAGGCCCGGGGCTAACCGACAGCCTTCTCGATAGCTGCTCTACCTACCTGCCTGATAGCTACACTCCACTTCTTGTATTTATAGGTACACGATACGTACGGTGCCGTAAGCGTGCCGGAGTCACAGGGTTACTTAACACGAGTCCCATCCCATCCCATCCTATTCCATCTCGTGCACACAAATAGCCACATGATACTTACTCCTTGTCACGTTTATCAGTTTTGAAAATGAGTACTCACCTCTACGTATCTTTTAGGAAGTGCTCGTATTCAAACGAGGGAGGCATATATAGATTTAAAACTATTGAGTATCAATATTTGAAAGATATTTCCCTAGATCTTTCTTCTATCTCGTTTGACTCTGTTGGGAAATATGAGATGCTTTTTTTTTTGTTTAAACGTTATACTTTTCAATCGAAACGTTACGAAACGCATATTCCAACTCTCTCAATTCGACTTTTGGCAACAGAAAGCATTCAAATTTTTTTTAAATGTGAACAAGAGGCATAGACGGGTTATAACACCCCTATTCGTTTCCCAAAATAACAGCCACGCCAGTATTAACTATGTAATTACACTATACGAAGTCTGTCTTCTGTTTTTCCGTTTTTTACTATTCCATACTAAACGATTGATCAAATTATATAATTCATACAATTTCTCTGATGTTATAATAATATGGGAGTTTTTGCGTCTCTTTTTTTGATCGATTGACGATTATTCTATTTTATTTGCGTTGATGTTTTATTTATTTATTTGTATAATACATCGATTATAATACAGCGGATACATTGTAATATTGCCAAATGGTTTTACATGTGCAAATTAAATAAGGAAATGAGATAGGAATGAATATTAACTAGGTGTCGGGTGCCTACGTACTCAGTGAAACACGCGGCGACCAATCGTGACGAGACTTGCCTTTTTTCATGAGTTTGCTCTCGAGAGAATTTTACAGCAATGCCACTTTTTTACACCGGGGAATAAGCGTTAATAATTATTATGTATTACTCTTTTTTCCGCGTCCGATTTCTATTAAAATTTTCTTGTCGATTGAATTCAACACGTTGCTTGACTTTTTCGTTCTTACATAACTTTTTACTCTCAAGTCATTATGTAGATATAGTTTGTTGTTAATGACTTTTTTATTAACGGCAATCCACTACCTAAGAGTGATTTATCGTTAATGCTTCATTTAGTTCACGCAATTGTCGAAAAAATGTAGAAAATTTAAAGGATTCTTGTAAAAAAAAACTCTAAAATTGATTATTCTATGAAGTTCAAAATCATTGTCTTTTATAGCCGTCATTTTGCTAACCAATAATTGAGGAAGTGACGGCTATAGGTACCTACACGCAAGGAAAACATGTAAAGTAAAAATTATACGTATGATACTAAAAACAGTCTATCAAAATGCGTCAGCATTGTTGCAGAGTTGTGTTAAGTGCCTTGTATTAGTAGATTAAGTTGGATAATAGCTTTCTCGACAGACCTTGTCCTGTCTTTACTATGAATATTGAATTAATCTTCAAAAATGTAATAGTTTCTTTATATTGTCAAAAAACACTAAGAAGGTTAACTATACGTTAGCAAACAAAAAAAAATAATTAGCAAATTCATTCCAGCCGTTCACGTGTGATGCGACGACATATAGACCTCCATCATTTATATATTGAGATAGTTAGGCACATGGCATCGAATGTTTTATCATACAATTCACAAGATTTCGCCCTATAAATTAGACGTCCAATAGATTAAAACGTATTTTCGTCACCGCAGGACCAAGAATGGGCAATGAGCAAGATGGTACAAGATATACCTAACACGATTATAATGCGGAGCGGAGCCACATTTTCATTTGTCTATTTACCAATAATTACACAGAGTCGAAATGTTGGATGCGGGACCCCGTCGTCTCGAACTGGTTGTGTGTGGAAGTGGCTTCGTGTAGCCGTAGTCCCCCCGGGTAATCTGGAGCTTTGCCTCGGTTGGTAGATTTATCATATTTTTTATTGCCCTCACTTTTTATCTTGGTTAATGACGACGACTCCGTTGCTGTAGGATTTTTCGTAGATTAATGGCCTCTTCCTCTCGGACTCTCAACATATTATTGTTCTTTCTCGCCTGCCAGCCACTTGGGCCATCGTCCACCGACCTTGACGCTACCTAGGTATTTGTTATTCTCATTTCTAGACCCAAATTTGGCACTCAAACTTGTCAAAATCAATACGGTAAGACCAGTACACAAAATTCATTATATTATTATGTAACATAGTAAAATTAATATTGAAAGCATTTTAATTAGTAATAACAGCCGAGTGATATCAGGTGTAATTTTCCAATATCACATTATTAATTTTTTATCTTCTTTTTATATATAAAAATAAATAGCTGTGCGTGTGTCACGTTAAAACTTTACAACGGCTGAAGAACCTATTTGTGTTAATTTGGTTTCAAAATCATCGTACAGTATTAGCATAGGGTATTATTAGGGTAAATATTTTCCATAAGATTCTCTTTTGTTGGTCAGATTTGTCACAACAAAGTATTGTTTTTTCACAACAAAGTTTTATTTTTTTTTTGAGTTGTTTAAAAGGAAGAAAGGAACACATCATGGTATTGGATATATACGATTTAGGTATAATTTATTCGGTACAATTTCACTCGACCACTAAAGAACTTTAAATTATTGTCCGATTTCTAATCGAACATTCAAATGAACACGCTTGCTGAGCTTTTGTCTACTTAATTAGCCTGCGTTTTTTATACCTTTCAAACCGAATTGTATCACTTTTGGTGAATCTTTCACAGTTGTTCTTAAGATGGAACAGATTTAAATTAAACACCTCGTATAAAACATTACAGCTCTATGATCTATGCGACCGGCCTGCCCGATTGTAGGTACATAAATTGTGCATCGATAAATCTTCATTACGGCGCTTAAAGTACTCGCGTATTTCAATTTCGCACGTATCTATCCAGATAGCCGATACTCGTCGATCGTATATCATACGTCATGAACTTTGCGCACCTCTCCCTGAAGATTAACTGGATTTATGGGTTGGGTTTTCTTTTCTTTTAATCCGAGTATATTTTATTATCTGTTGTATTTAGATTCTTAATATTTTGTTTTCAATCTGTGTCTATTTAACTTTGTAAATGAAAGTGTCTTACATAGTTGTGAACTGTTGGACATACATTCGTCATAATAATATTAATTCTAACAAAATATTAATTTTTTTTTCACACCATTTTATCGCACTTACTAGTTTTGGAAGACACTTCGTCAAACGATGAACGCAAAGTTATTCAATTTTGGTAACCAAGCGGTTCAATGCCGAATTTAGCAGTTAATATCGTGGGATCGATTCCCGCTGACAGCCATCTTCCTCTTAAACAACAAAAGTCACGATGTATTTGAAATAAGTATAACAAATGTGTATTTGTATTCATTTTGGTTGAACTGAGATCACTAACTTAAACTTTTCACAACTAACTGAAGATTGTATGCGGTTGAAGCCCGCTGCAGGTTGTTCTAGTTCTGTATGATTCGGAGAATGTAAAATTAATCCTAACTTATTAGCTGACAATACAACATTCGGTGTTGCGTTAGTATGTATCTAGTCTGTGACAAAAAGTGTAATTTTCTTTTCATGCCTACACTTTGATCTCACCTTGTCAACATGTTGGGTGTATGTTTTTAATGTTAACGTAGATACCTTGTGTTTCGCTGTCTTCCAGTATAACATTCTTAGATAAGGATGTTGAATATGAAAATTCCACCGCATCAACAATAACGGATGTGGATATTTTGCAAGGGAATCCGGAAAAGATAAGTGAGCAATGTGCCAGACGATGGTTCGTATTACATATACAGCCTGCAACAAACTATCGATTAATTGTTATATTCTAACCCGAGCTACGGCACGGGGATTGGTATTATGGCTCGTCGTAAATAATATGATTGAGTTCTCGAGTGTAATCATAGATATTCGCCAATTATATATCGATAAATTCCTACCTAGATATTATTACACGAGACGCAGGTACACAGTGCAGCGAATAAAAAAATCCTTCCTCGCACGAGTCTTCATTGAACCGATTGATTATAATAATCTGATAATGCAAGATCCAGTGATAATAGTAATTACACGCTATACTTTTCTTGGTACGAGAAATTCTTATCAGTTCATATTAAATTTGGTTGTATGACAGCGTCTAAAGTAGTGCGCCCCGTATGAAACCGTAAAATGACAACAAGAAGTAGGTACTTAAAAATGTATGGTCTTACATAAAATAGTACAATGACATACCTGTTCATATATATGACAAAACCAATGGATGGATAAGCTGACAGCTGTCAGAATGTAAATTTACCGTGTGAATATTTTTTGTTTTTTTATTGATTACAAAAAAGGTGTATTTATATATAAAAGAGTGAATCTATATCTATTAAAATAAATTAAACACATTGAATATATCAGTGTATGTGTAATGTGTGTTAATCTTATGTGATTAACTAAATTTGTGTCTCTTGATAGTATTGTTGTGTTTGTGCTGTGTGAATACCTACATAGTAACATCATCTTACTGGTGAATATCAGAGAACCAGCTTATTATCTGAAAATATCGCAATTACCCAATTATGACAACTATGAGATCTCCTGTAAAAACGAGAGCCAGAAAAAGTAAACCTAAACCTAATAACCTTTATATTACAATGTTTGACACATCTCAAGTTGATGATGTCTGTGAAGAAACTCCAACATATGATGGAGATGAGATTGTGAATTCTGAGTATGAGAGAGTGATTGATGAATTACAGAAATGCAGGAAAGTACTTGCTGCAAGAAATAGTGAAATTAAAATGCTTTTACTACAAATTTCCAATCTGGAAAATCAAAAGGTTGAATTAAACATATTAAAAGATAGAAACATTGCAATGCAAGCAGAGATGAATGACAAACAATCCAAACTTAATGACTTGAAAGAATTATTTGAGAGAAATAAATTAACTCATCGGATGGAGTTAGATATGTTTATTGAAAATGAAAATATTATCCTGAGAAAATTGAATGATGCCACGAAATTGAATGAAAACCTTAAAAAGTCCTATGACGACATTCATAAGAAATTAGAACTAACAAATTTGAATAAAATTGAGATAAGTAAGGATGCATCGACTGATCCTAAAATGCGGAGGGTGGTGCCTAGCATGATAGATTGTAATAATTATAATGACTGTGGTAAGAATTGCAAACAAAACTTATTGATCTTTGGTGATGATTATGCATGTGGTTTGGGCAGGAAGTTATATCAGAAAATTCAAAAATATAATGTCCAATGTATCTCGAGACCGGGATCAAGAATCTACAGCGTTTTTAATGAAATCGTTACTGCTATTCATAGAGCTAACAGAAACGACATATTGATGTTGATATTAGGAAATAATGAAAATGGTTTCAAATATTATATGAAAAAAATCAAACAGCTGTTGGAAATTGCACATGATTTAGAAATCACTTTATTTATTACAACTATATTCTATGGAAAAAGTAATTTGAGAAATCAGAAGATTTACAGCGCAAATTATTGTTTGTATGACTTGGCAGGCTTTTATAAAAATGTCAATATCATTGAGGTAAATGGCAATGATTCAAAGCTTGATGAATTGATGATAAATCATGTTAATTGTCCGATACGGTATGTGAATTCTAATTTAATTGAAATACCTTTTACAAATATAGACGCTCTATCCAATAAACAGAGGATGGAAAGAAATAATTGTGACATTCGGGATTTTCCAAATCACTGACAATGTTGTATGCAAATGCACGCAGCGTTAGAAATAAATTAAACGATTTTGAAATTTTAGAAAAGAAACATAAACCTGACATATTAATTCTGTGTGAAACTTGGCTTTACTCATCCGAGGTTCAATATTACAATATTCCCGGCTATTGTGGAGTCTTTAACTGCAGAGACTCAAATACGAGAGGAGGTGGAACTGCAATTTATATTAAAGATGATATTCAATACAGTGTACTTTACAAGAATAATAAGTGTAACATGCTCATAGTGGAAGTTGTGATTTGTGAAAATATCCGACAAAAAATCTGCACATTTTATAGATCTCCAAACTTGGATCCATTGGATGAGTTCTTCAACTCATTTGATGAGTTCCTATCCAGGTATAAGGGAATGATTGTTGTTGGAGATGCAAATATAGATCTTCTTGAAAAGAATAACACAACCTTTAAATACAAAACAACAATCTCCACTAATAACTTCAGAATAATTAATAAATTAGATGTTGATCATGCGACTAGAATAACCGACTCATCAAGCACACTTATAGATCATGTGCTAGATAACAAAACAAATAACAAGCATGAAATAGAATTGATTGACTGGCCAGGCTTTGATCATAAATTGATTAAAATTTGTATTACAAATACTCCTAAAAAAAAACAATGTATGTATAGTAAAGAATTTAAAAAAATCAACCAAAACATCCTTAAGCAATATGTTAGTGACAATATTGAAATAGTGGAAAACAATGGAAACTTGTGCAATTTGATTGATGTTGTAAAAAAAGCCAAAGAAATTGCTACATTCACTGTAAAGCACAGAATTAGAAAAAATAATGACTGGCTGACACCTAACATTCTACAATTAATTGAAAAACGTAGTAAACTCTATAAAATGTATAAAAGAAGGGATTCTACAGAGCTTGATAAGATCAAATATAAAAAATGTAAAAATGCAGTTACTTCAGAAATAAAAAAATCTAAGAAAATGTACATTGAGAATAAAATTAATAAATCAAATGGTGATAGTGGAAAAATATGGAAGGTGATTAATAGTGTGATACATAACGCCAATACTAGTAAGAATAAAGATAGAATTGAAGTGTTGAACACCGCCGATGGTACGTCAAGTGATCCAGTGAAGATTGCCAATATAATGAATGTATACTTCCAGTCAATTGGTAGAAAATTATATGATAAAATAGTAAATGATGGTGGTGATGTGAATGTGAGCAATGATGAGCCTGTTGACTCTGCACCAATGAATAGTCTGTTCATATCACCAACCAATGTAGAGGAGATGACAAATATCATAAAAGCACTGAAATTAACTTACTCTGCCGGATTGGATGGCATTACATCTATGGATTTAAAAATTCTTGTGGAAATAATAGCTAAAGGACTGACAATATCAATCAATAATATATTCGAAAAGGGTGAATTTCCCCAATGTTTAAAAACTGCATTAATCACTCCAGTTCACAAGAATGGACCTAGAAATGAATGTGGGAATTATAGACCTATCAGTATCCTGAGCTCCTTCAGTAAAGTAATTGAAAAACTTCTTTATATAAGAATAGTAGAATTCATAGAAGGGAACTCTGGTTTTGATAAATACCAATATGGTTTCCAAAAGGGTAGTGGAACTACATCTGCAATAGTGGATGCTTTGGATCATATTAATAATGAACTAGATAAAGGCAATTATGTTGTAGCCATTTCCATTGATCTGTCAAAAGCATTTGACACTGTTGAACACAAAAACTTAATGTTGTCCTTGCAACGAATTGGTATAGGGGGAAATGCTTGTAAACTGATCGAGAGCTACTTGTATGACAGAACTGCAATAACAAAAAATGGTGATAAAATGAGCCAGACATGCAAAGTTGACATCGGTGTTCCGCAGGGGTCTATATTGGGGCCTCTGTTGTATCTTTTGTACATCGATGATATGAAGCATCAAAACCTAAAAGGGAAATACTTCATCTATGCAGACGACACCCTTCTTCTGTATAGTGGACGCAATATAAAGGAACTCGAAACTGAAATAAATAACGATCTCAAAATATATGTAACATGGTTGAAGAAGAAATTCCTTACAATAAACGAAAATAAAACTAACTACATTGTATTCAAGCAGAAAAATAAGATGAATGTTCAACTGGACTTGTATGTCAACTCAACGGCAATTAATAGAACTGACAATATTAAATATTTAGGATTAGTAATTGACGAAAGGCTTTCCTGGAATTTGCATGTAGATGGTAAGATTGACAAGATATCTCCACTGGTTGGTGTAATGAGGAGGAGTGAAGTGTTTGAAAGGAAAGTGAAGCACATTATATACCACACCTTCATTATGCCACATGTGTCGTATGGTTTGCTGGTCTGGTCGCAATGTGGTGCGCAAGTAAGAAGTGCAATGCAAAGAGTCATGAACAAAGCTTTAAAGCATATCCATGGCCTAAAAAGAAACACTAGTACAATAGAATTATATCAGATGACTAACGAACTAAACCTAGAACAAAAGATAATACTAGAAAAGGCGAAGTACATTCACAAGATTATAAATGGGGAAACCAAAACAAATATAAAACTCCAATTGAATAAAGATATCCACAGTTATGGTACGAGAGCCGCTTCTCAACTGAGAAATGCCAATCCAAGAACCAATAGAAATAGAGATGGATTCTTGTACTCGGCGATTGATATTCATAATAGAGTTCCCGACGACATCAAGAGGTTGACAAATGGGAAGTGCTTCGGAAAGCAGATGAAGAGGATATTACTAACCAATGAGTTTTAATAATAATCTGAGATTGTAATTGTGTGCCTTCTAATACCAGCGACCTCGTTGCTGACTGAAGGATAATATAAGAATAAAAGAAAAAGAAAAAAAAAATCCATCTATGGGAAATATTTTTCATATTCGTCTGTATGTCAATAGTTGCTATGAAAGTTAATGATAACGGGTATCCGCAGGAATTATGATATCGAAAAAAATGTTTGATACGTCATTAGAGATTCCTTTATACGTACTACTGTTCCTACGGTAAGAAATGTCAAATCGTCCGCACCCCTCCACTATCTGAAACAAAATGGAGACTCTTCTACGGGATGATATAGTTAGATGTATAGGTCGAGCGATCAGTTAACGTTGATTTTCCATGGCTGTCGTCCGACAAGTCTTACCCGAACATGTACCGTATTAGTGAAATGCTTTCACCCTCCACGAAGAAGACATGATAACTGACACTCGTCCAAAAATGTACACGCGTCCACTCTCACATTTAGGTATTTGATATAGGTAGGTGTCTAGTTTGGAATTCTTCCGAAATGAGTGTCGGCGTACCCCGTAATCAGGTGCACAGAACAAGAGCTTGTCCCCAGAGAGCTGGCACCAGCTCCGGATAGCTAATAATCAGGTGCGATGCCTTCACCGAGCCTAATAACACCACATTATTTATGGACTTTTAAATATGCATAATATTATCATAATGCTGTGGAATATCATCCAAAAGGGTCCACAGCCTTCGGTCATACTCTATCTACATACATATCTCCTCTTATGATTATACCTATATACACTCACACGATGCCTTTTCTAGCGATTGACGTTGGAGCTTTTTTTTGTCATAGATAAAATTTATCACGATAGAACGTCGTTACTTGGATTTGAAATGTGTCCGGTATTTTGTGAAGGACCGTTCCTTTTTTAAATTTGTTTCTATGTTTAATTGTCCGTTGGAATTGTTCTATGGTGATTTTTGAAATTAAATAGCACGTTGGTACTGACAATCCAGAAGTTTCCGCACAGAGGAAGACCTACATTTAGTCCCAATCTGTCCCATTGAGTTCTTGCAAAAACTCATCTATAGACCTAGAACGGAAAGGAAGAACCAGTGTCTACTTACGCACTATTCAACCTACAAGACATACAAGAACTAACATACCTTATACATGTGTATTTTTGTGTTATAGTTTTGAAACACGAGTTCTTGCTTTTGGTTAAACATTACAATCCAAGATTTCAACACTGATTCTCAGACTAATATTATTAACGGGCGAATACATCTTCTAATACTTACGATATTGGTAGAACTAGCAAGGGCTAACAGAATACTGAAAAAAAAACAATATAGTAGTAAGGCTGAAAGGAAAAGTGTGAGAGAATAATGTGATCGACCAAGAATGATCGACCAGGATTGATCTTGTCATCAAGGAACACGTGTTCAAACTCACATTTGCATTTTAAATATCAAAGACTAACACTTAAAAGCAGAGTTGTTTCAATGCATAGTTTTAGTATTTTCAAACAAATTCAGACTACGCAATGGAAGTGAACTTTTAGGAAAGAAAAGTTCACAATTTAGTTTATATCCGGTAGATTTTCGCAGCAACGGAAAAGTGAGTTACTAAAAACAGATCTACATTCAGTTGCAGATGCTTAAAACAAAAGCATAGAATGTCAATATATCGCCGATATTTCTTCATCAAAAAATGATGTTCTTTTGTTTATGTTCAGAGTGTGTGTCGAAAAAGTTGTAGGTAGAGATGGTTGTGTCTAGAACGTATCATTAGTAGTCCCAATTCGGGTCTCCTCGTCAGGTTAATTGGGAAGTACCCGGGAGGTACTTGGACACACCGCAGAGTACCCACTTACCTCTCGCCTAGCAGAGATGGCCACGCGATCAGGGATGTCCCGCCCGATCAGGCTCAAGTACTCAAGCACCTACACCACTACATTACATATGATGTTCTTATGTGGAGCTCTTTCTTACTACAAACAGCGTTCTCTCTCGCACATTACAACCACTTTATTTAATTTAATATATACAAATAACATTAGGTACGTATAATATCACTTTATTCATACAATTGTACCGATTTGCCAATAAAATGTATTTGCGTTCGTTTATTTTGTGGTTTCATTCACTGTCAAATGCCAAGACTTAAGGACATCGTTGTTACATAATATTATTTACAAAAAATATGAGTCGTATTGTGTGTTTATTTAAGTGCGCTCAAAGTTAGGTTGTAGTACAATTTTTTGAACACAATAATAATTGTGTGTTATCCAAATCGTTCAAAAGGAAATTCTGGAATTTTACTAAAATTTGTTCTCTAGTCGAACTTTGTGTGCTCTTAAATTAAAACATGAAATCATAATATATTATTTTATGTGCAACTACAACTACCTATAATATATTATGATTTCCAGTAAAAGGTTGGATACGAAATTTACTACAAATTATAATGAGGATGGTGTGGCTATAATGGATTATTTTTTTTTACGTAAACTTCATTAATTGTTTTTCTCCTTTGGCATTTCATCCACAAGGGGGATGGTTTAGCCACAAGTTATTTAATTAATAATTATAATTTTAGCTAAATTCATAAGTTTTATAACGTCCGATTACAGGTTGAAAGGATGAATCAATTATATAAAAAAAACATGACTTTAAATCTTCGGGATTCCTATAATCTCCAAAAAATTGCGTGTCATATTTATTTTAATATTTAGAGTAAGTACTTAAGCATAATATTATTATGAAATCGATATTTTTTTATAAGCACATAATAATGTTTCAATAATTATTATTGTATGAAATGTAGATAAGTGTTATCTGTGTGTAGAGAGTATAATATGACACGAGCCCATCACCAAAAAGCCATTATTGTTATTGGAGTTCGGGAGTTGCACCGGTCGTACATGGAATCTACAACAGTCGACTCAACGTGGTTTTCAGTACCGCTCTGACCGTCTAGCAGTGAGTGTGTGTCGCGTCGCACCGTTTCGGGTTTCGCGCTTGTATAATTCATTTCGCGAAGTGTTCGACGACTCCGTGAACTTTTCTCTATTCGAAAATTCTGAACGTTTTGTTGAAAAAACAAAAATCGTTTTCTGTAGTGTCTTAAGCATTTGCAGTGGAATTGATTAAAGTGTTTAGTGGGTGGCATATCTGGATCAAAGCTGTGAAGTGTGATGCTACGGAGGAAAAACAAGCGTAATAGATGGAAGGACAGGAAGTGAAAGCCAATAATGGGTATCATCACCAAGACCCTTGGGGTGTTGTTCAGTCTGTAAGTTACCTTCTATCACTTTGCAACTTTCTGAAAGTCGACCCTCTATTATTTCGAGGGCATTCAGATGCATTTTTATAACCGACCGGCATATCGAAATAAATTATTCATTCCCATCATAAATATAAACGACGATAAACGAGACGATTAAAACCCCATTTTGTCGCAAGACATTGTGATTTATTTGTATGTCCCGCCACACAAAAGGGGGCCGTTCCTTTTTTGTGTCGCGAGGTCCTCTGGTCCTGTCATCCCGTTCCTAATCCACCTGTTGTACCGTTTTGTTCCTCACAAAAGGACGTGAGTTCCGAGAGTGGCCCAATTCGAACCGGTCATTTGACAAGTGGACATGTTTGGAATTATTTGTTTTATTTATCATATCATCTGTGTGTTATGTAGACATTAATGCCTTTATAATAATTGGGATTAGAACGCAGTCTGATGCGCATGTCGTATTACTTTTCGTATAAATCATTCGAATATTCTTATATCTATTTAATAATCACTATTGTTATTTGATTGTCATGTATTTATCAAGATTGACTATATAAAATATAAATTTTCTCATTTTTTCTGTTGGAAATAACGATTGACCTGTCAAATTTTCTATTTGCTGGTTTAGATACCAACTTTTTATCGTAGATATTATTTGTCGATTCGACACATGTTGACGATGCGATTATT
The DNA here is from genome assembly GCA_963576905.1 of Mystacides longicornis. NCBI lineage: Eukaryota > Metazoa > Arthropoda > Insecta > Trichoptera > Leptoceridae > Mystacides > Mystacides longicornis. Next base: position 11,854,218 of record OY756433.1, on the reverse strand, counting down.
TTATTTAAATTTATGAAATATTGCTAATAATAATAGAGGATTTTTATGTCCTTGAGTGTCTGCCTAGTATTGCGATTAAGTGGATTTGAGAGATTATTTAATTCTCATCCCTTTTTATTGTATGTATGAATTGATTTGTTAAACGCGATTGCTAAAATAAAAAAGCAGTAATCAAAATAAATATTATGGATGTGCGTTGGGTACCTAGTACCCACACCATGAACCCAGAACGGAAACGACAAGGAACCTACTTCTGCTTATGTAGTTGAATTATTCACGCATGCACTTCCTTTATTGAACAATAATAACAATAAACCTAGTCACTATAACTAACCATAGAGTTTTCCAATCTAAACAAAATTACCCATGGTAGGAGGTACCTACTCGCGCATCAATCGATTATTTTGTTATTATGTTCTCAGTAGGTAGTTTTAAACCCCCATAAAAATCCCATATTGTGAGCTGACAAAAAAATACGTCAGTTTATCGGGGATCTATTATATTAGGTACTTACTTATCAAGGATTTTTTGCGAATTAAAAAACAAAATGTGTGAGAAAATAGCTAGGTATCTTAAGCTAAAGAGTCGATATTGTCATTTTGAACCTAAATATGTGACCTTTGACGTAAAGTTTGTCTTACTGACGTAGTATGGGATTTCACCATGTTTAAAACTCTTTGTGCGGTTCATGGTGGATCGGGAATTGTACATTTTTTTTTTTTTTTGTAAAGAAGGTCAAAGGACCATATGCCCTTTGAGTCACCGCGACCAATAAGATCTATTGTGACATCCTTCAATGAATTCGTGGAGCGCTGCCTCTTATTGTGCCACGTCTCCAGAGGCCTCTTGCAGAGTGACAGTGCCTCTTCCCGGCTCCTGCCCTCCGCAAAAGGTCTCCTTAATCTTCTTTTTGAAAGATAGGTCCCAACAGGATTCCCATCTCTCGGTTGCAACAAATTATTTTGATCATGTGAACTTATGTCCACTTTGACCACTGATGTGGAAGTACCTATTATATCCATCACACCAGGTCGGCTCTACAAAGGTGCCATGTACATCCTCCATAGCCAGAACTAGGAAAATAAAAGTCCGCCCCTACAGATCCCTGCATGTAGGGGTAAGGCAAAAAGTCACCCTGAGGTTGCCTGGTATCAGGGAGCCTCCGTTAGTTACTAACCTACCCGTTAGTCACGCATCCCTCGGCACGGGTCGAATGACACCTTGGATTGGGGATTTTTGGGCAGAAAGGTTTACTCCTTCCGGAATGATAGGACTAGGTGAATATGGATGGGAGGGCTCATAGAAGGCAGGAGGAAAGGAATCAGGTGTAGGAAATGCCCTGCATGTTGGACAGCCATGCAAGGCACCCCGTACTCTCTTCGGCTTGTTGACCCTAGCATCCACAGGGACCGAATGTAACCGCCGTTTCAGCCTGGGCCAACGTAACAGGGTCCTCCACTTGTAGGTGAGAGTCGAGTTGAAATGCAGTGGCTGAGAGGCATTAAATGCTCTTTTATTGCGCATAACATTTCCTTGGACCCCGAATTGTACATTTGTCGTAAACCAAAAAATGAAGGTTTAATCGGTGTCGACGTAAAGTGATCACTTTGAAATTTTTTTAGCATACATGTTTTTCTTGATGGAGAACGTAATTTAAACGATGAAAGTTACAAAAGTTTTTTCATTGGATTACCTTAAAATATTTCGCAGATACCCTTCAAAGGATAAGTGTTTTTTTTTCTCTACTACCTAGTTCTTACGAAAACAAAAACAATCTAAATATTGGTATTTATTATTTGTCAAACACGATTGTTATTTTAGATTCATCGGCGCACGTAAGATTAGTGCCATGTGCCAACTTAAGCACTCTCAAAAATAGACATAAGTGAAAATTTTATGAAGATTAGGTAGGTAATTGTGAAAAATTCAATGAAAATCTACTGTGATACACGAAAATTATTCAAACTGAAATCCGGAACAAGTGCAATCATAAAAATTTATCGAGATACACAAAATCGTTCATAATTTAATTTATTTTTATTAAATTTCGCACTGAATTTTTTATTTGTGTGCTCTCAATTTTTTACACACTCGTCGTATTTTATGTACTACGACGCAGTGTTGAGTTTTTAGTCCGATCGTATTACATACCAACACCGGGTATTGAATTTTGTTGGCGTCTCCGATTGAAACAGACACCTGGTTACTTTTGTTTATTTTGGTTTAATTTACTATGTCAGACATCGGTAGACGACCCATCTGTACCTATTTTTTTACTAAACACTATTAGTACCTACCTTCTGATATGTCAATATACTTTTTGGTTTATTTGATTTGATGACAAACTTCAATTTAGTTTTTTTTTTATATCTATACATTTTGCCCATATTATCTACGTACTCGGCAAGATCCTGAGTTCGTCTTTTTCCGATGGTTCGCTCGTAGCAAAAAAAAACACTGCAATAATTACCCTTTGCATGTCATACCCTGTATTTTATCTTCTAAAGTTGTCTTAAGTGGCTGACTCTTAAATAGCTTGAAGAAGAGGGAAAGAACTTAAAAATAAACAACGTCCACCTTCTTATTGACAGTTGATTTTTTTTTATTCCCGGTCGATATAGAATTATGTGCTTTTTCGCCCCGAATTTGATATCCTGTCTCAGATCACCGGTTACTTCATCCACGTTCGCTCCCACGGAGTATGTGGACGTGACGAAATTCTTCCAAGCTTCTCTATCTTGCGCCAGTTTCCCCAGCTTAATTCTAGCTTAGAACTCCATCTTGTAAAACCGCAAAGAATGTCCGCTTGATAAATTTGACCAGCCTCGTCGTCTACTTGCCCCATCTGGATTGTAGAAAAGGCTTCCATATTTACTCTGCTTTTTGAAGAACATTGCCAAGCCAGCTCAATCTGCGGTTCTGGATGACTGAAATAATTGGCTGTCTTGCTATTCTGGCTCGTACGATCTCATTTTAGACATCTGTCAAAGCCCAAAATCTTGTCAAAAATCGATTTTCAACACTAAAGAGTTTCTTCTGTTGAGCCTTCGTCAGTTGCTAGGAATATAATATATGTAAGACTGACAGAAGTACCAGTTAACTTGAAGAATAAATCTTTTCTATTTTAATTTAATTGGCATTCCAACCACAATTAAGCCTCAAGCAATTGGTTTCATCCACAGCTTTGTAGAGAGAAAAGTGTAAATTTATTTATTGTTTTTATTTTTAGTAAATTATTTAAAGGCTGTCTTCACCTTTGATGTCATTTTTCCTTATTCCTAACGGAAAACATACATAATGATGTTTTTTTTAACAAAATTTTAAATCGATTTTTTTTTTTTATTACATACTTTCAACTTTTTTTTGTACTTATCCCAACCCTGTATTTGGAACAGTAGAGAATTTTATTAATAGCCTATTCCCGAAGCATGTTTGGCCTCTTCCTGTTGCGCCTGACGATGTTCTCTCCTAGTTTACGACACGTCCCGGTTGTAACTTATCCCGTAGGTACCTGCCTGCCTATTCACCCACACACGCACATCATAAAATATACCTACCCTTGTATGAGTTTTATGAATAATACAACGGACAACGCGGTTATAAAAAACCGTTTCGGTACTCGCAACCGAATACCTACTACCTCTCTATAACCACAATCCAATTTCATAGAATCTGTTTAAATTTTGACTTTATTGTGTCCGAGATTGAAGTTATTGGTCCCCAGACCATATTTTGAGTTTTATGAACAAGTCATAAAGCCTATTGCATAATAATGATGTTTACCTATGCAATATGCATTCTGCATGACGAAATTGGATTTCGGCAGTTAATCCATTTGTTTGATATACTCTGGTTCTGAGTGATTACATTTAGAGGGAAATAATGATATGTCCCAAATTTAATTATTATTAATAGTATTAGGTTACGCATAGGTAAGTACTTATATAATTCTTCAAATTGACGGAGGAATTGACATAGGACATATGACAATTATTTATGAAAACCGCTTCATAATTTTGTTGTTTTTGAAATACAATGTCATTTCTTTTGTGTTATTTAGGGAAGACGTTGTTTTTATTTCCTTAATTAAATTAAAATACCAAATTTTCGTTTACCGAGAACAGCACAGCGGTTCGCGGTCATCGACTTTCGTTCTTTCTCAACACAAGCTCTGTGAGAGACGTTAAAAGTTTTCTTTCTGATCAACCCTCTTGGAAATTATGATTTTGTGTCGATGTGTGATGTGTCTCTATAATACACTCTTCATATCTTCTTCTGCTTGTGCCGTATCAGGTCTCCCCGACGCGCGATGTTGGTAACCACTTCTGCGAAGACTTCTCGGTCACGCGCCAGCCGCAACAACTCCTCTCCGAAGTGGACAAAAAAGGCTGTGAAGGATGTTTGTTCTGAATGAAAAGAAGAATGCGATTCGATGATTTGAGTTGATTTTTTTGCGAAATGTCCAAAAACTGCCTTGACATTTTGAGTGCCTCAAAATAATATTCATAAGTAATCGGTTTTTCTTAAACTCATTAACGGATTAAATAAAATGAAAATAAATAACACCTAGCCCGACTATAGGTTAAGTAGTAATCTACGCAAAATAATTATGTACTTACTCCTAAACCAAAGCGTCTCCTCCGTGTGTTTGTATGTACGCACCAATCTTCGCCTCATTACCGTATATCACTGAGCGTCAGCGTACATCAAAATACCTAATTAATTTATTTATTGTATGTGTTTTCTAATTGAACATTCACTTGATCCTAGTTTGATGAACGATTATTTTAATTTTTTAAATGATCGAACTGTTTGAATTCTCTGGTATGTTGTAAGAAGCATGATTTAAATTTATGAAAGATCTCTCGTTGAATACATTAAGTTATTTTATGACTACAACTACATAATATATTGTATGGGAGATTTATTTTCTAGAGAGAGAAAATTTTTCCTCATTATTTTGCAAATTCTCTCATCTTAATTATGTTCTTTTTCGTAGTTCTATCACTTACTTACGGAGTACACAGTCGAGAGAGCCATGATTATTGCGAAGAGATTTATAGATATCAAGAGGATTTGTGTTGCGTTTAAAAAGCCGTCTTGTTTCACGGCTTTTTTGACAGCAGTGAGGTCGTAAACATTCGAAAAGTATGGAACAAATTTTGAAAATTATGTTGCCAGAATTTAATAATGTGATAAAAAAACAAAACATCATAAATGCTTTTATTAGAATGTGTAAGAATGTCGAATAGTGTGTTGTGAGTTTCTTCAGTTTCTCATGTGTGTAACTGATAGTTGATTGCGCAGGAGTAAACATCGAAAGATGTCTGTATCTCCAAGTCTACGAGTTACAAATATTGACAATTTGATCCGGTGTTTAATTTACTATCAGTTTCAATATTTGAAACGCTATCGCCATAGAAAGTTCAATAGGACCAATACGACAAGCGACAATCTCTTGCGTAATACAATAATTGATATGATATGAAATGTTCAGTCCATACGACAGATAATAGTAGGTACTAACTACATGACCCATATTATAATAATCATAGTTAGAATGATACAAAACTGCTGATAATTCGTCATTCTCGTCTAGTCCTGCCCGCTGCTTGTCCGCTAGCACTCTCGTACATAGTCGCTGCAGTGTCCGCGTGAACTTTCTCTCCGTACGCCCGTGGTACTTGGTTTAACCAGCAGCTAGTTAAGATGCACTTGATATGAAATCACTCGTTGCATTTTACATTCACTTTATGTAGAACTAACTACAAATTATTCCCACGTGTAATATTCTAACCACAGATTGATTCGCAAATCATAACATTGAGACAGTTTGTTCGAATGGCCTGTCTTGTAATTAGCGAACCTAGCTTATTATACATATTTAAAAATTCCGTTAATTTTTTAATGATTTTAACTTTTAATTTATTTAACGGCAATACAGAGTATTAATTTTAATTGCCTTTTTATCTTCGTTATATTTCATTCATCGCTATGTTAATGATTATTGTGATTTGTATGGACGAGACGGTATTAAATCCTCGAATCTCTAATATAAATTAAAGTCGGGTTAGTGCGACGGGTTAACACTTATAACTCGAGATTGGTTCAACAGATTCTTCCGATGTGTGATTTATTGGATTCTTCTCCACTCCGGATAACAGAATAACTAATAAAAAATTGGAAAATGGATAAGAAATAGTATAAAATATGATATTAAAGTTAGTATGGAACGAATGTCATGCGACGCCTTCTTTGAAAAAATCTAACAACAAAATTATTGTCTTCTACACCTGCGCCCTCTCATTCTCGCATACGTATAACTGGCACTCACAGTATTAACCCATTTCACTTACTCCACCGTTTCGGGCGTTTTAGATGTTTTTCATACAAACTCAACCAAATTGCGCGCATATACTTATATTCTCGCGTTGATCCCGTCTGAGCTTTGAATACAAATGAAATATGGACGTTTTAGAATTAATATTTTAATGTTATTATTTAGTTGGTTTATTTTTGTTTCTGAAGACGCAGAGCACAATAAAAGGGCCGCCTTTGGTTAGGACCAAAGGGTCCACAGGACAAACGTTTGTCGGGAAAGCTAGTTACTTATAAATAACCGTACATTTGTCTCTCATCGCTTTGCATTATCCATCTTTGTAACTATCTCCGTGTTGGTAAACATATTCAAATTATTCGTGTAATGCTCGAATGAATGGGTTAGTTATTTAGGAAAGGCCAAATGTCGAATTGTCGGTATATTCGGAAAATTGCTTTTCAAATTAACGATGTGTGGTTTTTGTTTAGATCTAAAGTGAGAATGGACGTAGTTAAGTAAGTTTTGCATTAGATGAGCATCGGGAGAGTTGAAAAGTGTTTTCACAAGTCTACCACAGCGTATCTTAATTGTTCAGTGGAATAGCTGCCAGCTAATATGATTGCATGATTAGCAGACGACATCATCCCACGAAGCCTGCTTATTATATTATTGTTTTTATGTTCAGACGTGACTCCCGCCCTGATGACTGCATTCAGCGCTGCATTCCGTGCCAATGCTTTTAATATCCATTTTTGTTTCTTGATACCCTACACTTTGTGGTGTTGGAGCACGCTTGTGCTGCATGTGCTGTGTAAGTTAGTATTCCATTAGGTCATAGGTGTGATGTCATTACCTCCTCTGTACCCTCACATCATTTCGTTTTCATAACCATAATACTGCATTGAACTTATTATTCCTACATTTACATTTTGTAGGAGACTAAATCAATACGGTATTTTGTTTTATTTCTACTAATTTGGATCCACTTCCGGCCTTCATTGTTAGTTTATCAGGCCAAATACCAGACCAACAGCGGCAGTCAATGAGTCTTTCGTACTCACTGCTGATTCACAATCTATTGTCCTTTGGTTTATTATCAAATAATGATACACTCATACGGTTTTATTTGCTTTGTTTTGTGTCTAAAACTGCTGACTTAAAATAAAGTACTTATTGTATCTTTTTAATATGCTTCAAAATGGGTTCTAGCAATTTGGTACCTGAATGGAAAATTGCAAGCTCTACTATTTCCACATCAAAACTCATTTTCACGTTAATGTTATTACACCATATTAACGAACTCAGATGTAGGGAGATGACAGTTTATTTTTGTATTGTTTCTTTGGGTTCTCTTTTATATTACACCACTACTTATAAACGCGTGTAGCCGGCGACTTTCTCGCTTAACTACGACCCCTCCGATGACACCTTTGACATACATTTTTTTTATCTGAATCTAACAGACCACTACTGCTAACTCCCGATAATAAAAGAAACGACACTGAATTAGATTTTCTTGACAACTTTTATTATCAATTACTTTGTAACATAAATTTTAGATTACACCCAATTGTTAATTTCATTCTTGAGTTTCGTTTATCTCTGAACAATTTAACCTCTAAGCAATCATATCTGAGTGATAATACTTTACATACTACATTATCATTTCTCTACCAACTTGACTTAACGGATGCCACAACCTCAAATCCATAATGGGCATTTCTCCAAGCTCTGTCTTTGTCCGATATACTGACTTCCAAATCGCGAGTCACACTGTTAACGTAAAATGATCACACTACAACAGCCTTCGAAGTAGTCAAAGCTATCGATGGCGATCCTAAGCCAGTAGTGGAACATCATAAAAGTCTACGGATTCGTTAAAAAATTTCTTTACTCTCTCCAAAATTTAAATGTTGAGTTTCAGGTCTAGTGACATGAAGACACAAGGGCAAAGAACCGTAATTTGCTATGTCAAAGGATTTAACGTCAATTTCACGAATCAATTTCTTTCAAGGTTGTCAGCTGTATAATATTCTCATCCTAGATTAATTTAATTGTCTAATGGTTTTCTTTAAGTGAGGAATCTAGATTCACCCTAAAAAACACGAATGCGCCCCGACACCCTAAGCGCTAAGCCAAGATTACGGCTAAGGATATGGTCGGCAAGGGGATTCGAAGATTAAAATTCTGCTGTTTACTATAACAGTTGATTCAGTTAATGTTATCTGTCATTCATTAAGCTACAAATCGTGAAATAAAACCACGAATAACGTCAATCATTTTAAATTTTTACTCACATTGCTCTGTATGAATTAATAATATTGTGTTTATTTTATTCTTATTAGTAACTACATATAGTTAAGCCCAATGACAAAATACTGAAGTTGATTTTCGCACGTTCACAATCTTATCAATTATTATCTCGCCGGTTTTACGGTGTGAACTAAAATATCGAAATCGTGTTATTATTTTTAAGTGATTGCATTTATTATTCTATCTCAAATCCGTCTTTTGAGCGTTTTATGTGTCTGTTTTCTGTTGTTTTTCTTTAAAATCCGTATCGAATAAAGTAGATAATAATAGTAGTTGTGGCCCAGTTTCTCACGAGCAGATAAAATAAGTATAATTCTGTATTAATAATAATTTTTATCTTCACTTTTTAATAAACGCTAAAATTAAAATTCGTTTTTAATCAGCGCCTAATTGAATCGCATTTTCTTTTCGTGGGTAAACACACAATGTGTGTAAGGCGAGGTGGGAATTTTAGATTGTTGTCATCATAACAATATTCGTATTAAATATTAATATGTATCGTGTTTAGTGGATGTTGTTAGCGTGAAATTTGGAGCACTTTCATTGCGAGTCGCTCTAGCGCGCCTAGATTCCCGAACATGTATTATTTTAGCATAATGAAATCTCTCATTTAAGTCGCAAATTTCAATAGTGTATGTATTGTAGGAATAATTTGTTTCAGTTACATATCTTGCTGTGTCCCATTATAATTGATAAGTAGAGGAATTCGAAACATCACTTTATGTGTTCGAAACATTAGAACCATCACTTTATGTGTTCTAAACACTAGAAACATCACTTTATGTGTTCGAAACATTAGAAACATCGCTTTATGTGTTCTAAACATTAGAAAATATTACTTTATGTGTTCGAAACATTAGAAACATCACTTTATGTGTTCTAAACATTAGAAAATATTACTTTATGTGTTCGAAACATTAGAAACATCATTTGCTGTCATGTTCGTTTTTCGAAATATTACTGTTTATCTAAATATTTATACTTTGTATGTGTTTTGCGATTCAACGAAGAAAGCTAATATTATTACGAATATTAAAAATACAGTGTGCCGTATGCGAGCTTTAGCCTTATACCCTGACTCCTACCTTTCCCTAAAAAAATAAATAGTCTAACCTCCTCCAATTTTTTTTTTTTTTGGAATATTTGGAACATAATATCGAATTATGCAGGATTTTCGAATTATTAACGCGTACGTGTCTTCAATTTGAACAAGAAACTTTTTTCTATCTAAGGAGGAGATCAGTCGCTTCTACAGACTGGTTAAAGTAATGATAATATGTTTGTACCCACTATGAATGGAGTCTATGGCTGCCTCTATCAACATCTGTTCAAAGGCAATATTTTTAACTCGTATATCTGTGACTTCACCGTTCTCAATTATTTATCTAAAGTCATGCTTACGTCTACAAATTGATTGGCAAACTGACTAATTTTCCCATTTATCAGCTTAAAGCTTTTGCGTAATAGGTATGTAGTAAATAGGTATACTGTCCTCATAAATTTATAAAACTTTTGTGGTGTAGGTTATTCTAATGATGAAATCTATTTTATTCTGCAAGTTTACCTGCGTATAAATCCTCTATTATATTTGTATCGGAAGTGACCAAATAATACAAATAATATGTATTGAGATTCTAACGGGGAACCCCAAATATGTTCTAAATTTTGCGCAAAGTATACCTACTAAAAAAAATATTACGTAATATTTGTACATACCAAAACAATCTAAACTTGTATTGGTATTTGGTACTACAACTACTACAAGCTCGTTTGATACAGAATATTTTTATGTAGGTAGGCATCTTGTTTTGTTTGTAAACATTTTCCTCGTGCCCAAAACGATCCATGCGTGATACGCCTCAACATTCTTTAGTGGCACGTTCCTCTCTGTATAAGGAGAGTAGTGGATCATTGCGATTCATCATATTGGCAGAGGGAAGTCCGTTTTACAATGAGTAAATCAGTTAATTAATTTGAGTAAATAAACAATAATGTCTAATGTTTTATTGCTGCACCTATTCCAGACGTGGCGCTGGTATCGGGCTTATGGCTTTTAAATAAATTCAAATGTGACATTCGAGTTATGGTTCCAACCTTGAATATAAATGTGTGGTTATTATATTATGGGATTGTGGTGTCTATGGTTGGTACTACGCTTTGATTAGATACTTATTTAATAATTGACAGCAAATTTATTTTCCACATTCGTTATCGGAACGATTGTGGTAGATACTGTCTGATGTAATGGGCTATTTTTACGAGCCCATTACGGTTATTTAAGTAATGATTTAACTATGTTGGTTAGTGTGTAGTTAATCAGTTAATGAAATAAGAAGATTCACCAATAGTGGCTATCATGGATCAATTGAGGAGACTTGATGTGAAGATAGAGAAAAATGGACTGTAATATTGCTAGGAAAAATAATGCGGAGAGTCTTTTCTGTTTAGTCATCACGAACGGTTTCCCCAAATTTCCATCTAGCGTTTGTTGGAATCGATAATAATAATATAATCGGTTCTTTGCTTTATTATAAACTAAAATTAATTTCGTAATAGTTTGCACTCCTCTGTTCCCTATTCAACAGGTGAAACTAAATTATGACGCTAATTTTAATTTTGCATCTCATTCCTCAACAAAATATTTCAATAAGTTAAGCCAAGGACGGTTGGTGGTACCCAATGCGAACATACAAAACTAAATTTTGAACTACGACATGTTTCCGAAAGCAATAATTGCTTTCTTCTTCAAATGGAAATAATCTGATCGTTCGAAATGTCTCTTTGCCTATTAGAATGAAATCGAACATTTTTGAAAAAAGAAAACAGTTTAAAATTTAAACTCACAGAATAATTTAAAAAAAATTGAAAGCTAGCATCAGGGGCATTAGGTACATTTTGTATAATGATTTGACGGACGTTGAAATAACAAGATGGGGTACACGGCTCGGTTTCCTCCGTTTAGAATGGTTATTAATTATTACAGTAGGTAGGTATATGGTAACAGAACCCGTTTATAAACGCGTTTCCCGCCAACACGCTCCGATCCTAAGTTCCCTCCTAACTCCCTTAGATTACGATAATTTAAATTGTGGACCTTCCTCTCCTCTCCTTCCTAACAACTCGTCACTTCTCGTTGTTGTTGTTTGTGGTGTAATTCCAAACAGTGTAATGATACTCCAGATCTGGATGGGATACCTTTCAATCAGGTGGTTTGATCTGCGCCACATCCCAGGTGTTTGGTCGTAGGAGCTGACGTGCCTCCACTTCGCCCGCGGCTGAACGACGTCTCCTCTTCTCTTGAACTTTGCTGTTGAGTCCTATTTAATCTATACTTTTACCATTGTTTTCAATAGTATTTTGTGGATGATAATATCACGAAACTCTCTCCAAATTTATGTAGATTTACACAACGTTCTAATTGTGTCTAGATTCTTGTGACCTTTTTTTTTCAGGACTAGATCTTACAGAAAAAATAACAACGGGCGTAAGCCCGTAGTGGTTTGTTCCATTTGAAAATCGAAAATTAGTAATGAATTGTTAGAGTCATTATTTGTTATTTTTTCTGTAAGATCTAGCCCTAAAAAAAGGTCACAAGAATCTTGAAACAATTAGAACGTTGTGCACCAACAAAGCCGATAGGCAATAAATATGAAACAGTAACAAAATGGATATAGTTATATCCTGGCGCCAAATACATGACAGCAGTCGCAGTCTTTAAATTTGGTTGCTCTCTTGTTCTCAATAATTTCCAACTTTTTTCTCTATATTTCATGTATTATTAAATTTCTACTTGTTACATACATGGGATTTTTCGACATGTTGAGAATTCTCATGATTAATTGTTTCGGAAACAAACATTACCACCTAATGGCGAACGTTGTTAACGTAAAGTGATCACACTAAGCCAGCCATAGAAATAACAGTAGAAGACGGTCGTAAGCCCGTAGTGGTTTGTTAAAATTAGTAATGAATTGTTAGTCATTATTTGTTATTTTTTCTGTATGTAGATTTAGTTCTCGTATTCTAGACTAGACGCAATCTATAAACTATTTCAGGCTTTATATGGATTTAAGAAAGATTCTGGCATTATGAATGATGTTTATTTGTTGAATTGATCTCAAGAACAAACTTTCATATTAAACTTGCATTACTCGTGATAGGCACTCAATTTTCCACTCGTTATTGTAAATTTTAATAATTATGAGGTATAAAAAAACCTTCTACGATGGTATGTTTATACCGATGAATTTATGCAAATAAATACCTACTTTATAAGATATCGGTTTGTCGGCATGGGATAGAGTAAATTTAAACATTTTTACTTAACTCTATTTCGAAATCGAAGTGGTTGGTAGCCTAGCGGTTACGGCGCCGGCTTTCCTACTTTTTCGTACAGGAGATCTTGGGTTCGATCCCAGGTGCCTGCCATCTTCCTCTTTCAAGACACAAGCTTTAAGTAGCTTACTGTGAAAGAGTCAAAGAGTGTATTTATGTCTACTTTGAGTGAGCACAGATTCATTTTAATTGAAAAAAAAAACTGTTAAATAGTTCCAAAACTGTTTTATAATAATCCAAATAAGATTAGAAGACGTTAAAAGATCCTTTTATTAGGAAAATTTCAGTATCTTATCAGAAAAGAATCAACAATGAATTATTAATTTTTTTTTTTATAATAAAGAAAGGAAGTGAGTGTGTTTGCGAGACACTCCGTTGTTATGAGTAGGTATTTGGTTGTCGATCTATTCACATTCAGTATTGATTGACCAATGACCATACCGTACGACCTGCTACAGTCCCGCGATCTGTCAATCATAGCTTATTAGTGAACAGATTTTTTTTCTATGATGCACCAACCTATAATTTTGTATCAACCGTTTTTATTATAGTTGTTATATAACCCGAATAGATACCTTCCTATACAGATATTTTTAAGAGCGATTAATCGAAAATTGAGGGATTCGTTTGTTACCTATGCTTTTTTTTAACTAGATTTCCACTATTATTAATATTATTACCCACTGTTTCATGATGATGCGTTTATGTAATGCCAAAAGGCAGTTGAAGACGTGATGGACTCTTTCAGGCAGTTGGGAGACTATGAGCCAAACCTTCGAATGGAAGCAAAAACAAAAGGGAAAACTATTTATGCTCACAACACCTTAAGTTAGTTCAACTTTGTGGCCTTTTATCCATTCTGAAAAAAATATGGTTTGGTGTATTATAATAATGTCGATAATAAAAGCGCGTCTGTGCGCCGTGTGAATGAACTGATTTCAATTTTTACAGCTATTATTTATTTATTTATTTCTCTGCATAATAATTATTAGAATAAGTTGTATTGTCATGCTGTCTGTATTGGATTTACATAACACTGAAATGACACGCTTCAACTGTGATCGAACTTTGAATTTATTAAGTGTAGGTTTTTCGTATATTTTACAATACATTATCCTCTGATGGTTCGAACTAAATAAAATAACAAATACCTACTTTGTTATGTTTTATTAATCATAATGGTGTCGATGTCAGTTTCGTTTCAAACGCATTGTATTTAGGTATACACACGTGTTCTGCCTTATATCGCCAGTATGTATCTAGTATCTACCCTATTTCAGTATGTCCCTGCCCCTTTTACTAATACAACTCATTTATACCGGTGAGAAATTCACGCAAAGTTTGAAATCTGTGGCATTACTATACAGTACCTCTATTGACCTCTATTCTCAGTTTATGTGACAATTACGCTGGCGTGAAGTAACAAAATTTTGTATGGAAACATGTATCTAGCGCCCATACAGAATACTTCGGAATATTTCGCAGAGCCCATAAAAAATTCCACGAGCTTCTCACTTACGTTAGTGCGTAATCTTCGGAATAGGGGTATAGAAAGAAAATCAAACGAAAAATCTTTTACTTTACATCGACGTTTTGTCACGGAGTTTCAGAATATAGATACTGAATATTTTTTGATCCTAGAAGAGTTGCTTTTCCCGAAATCTATTTTATTACGACAGATTCCTATAATAATAATTGGAGAACTGAAAATCTTTTGGTGTATAATTTCAGTACCTACTCATATCCGAACCACGTCCTTTGCAGGATATAGGTATAGCTCACCGCCCCTTATAATTTCTATATATGTACATAGATATCTAATATTTAGTTATCCTGTGTCAATCAATGTTTACATATTTTGCAATAAAACTGCCTGCATCCCAAATTGTTTCATTCGTGTGATTGATGTAAGAATGTCGTGGTATGCCCATGCGCTTACATTTTAAAAAAATCTTGGTGTATTAAAGGGAATGAAGGGTTGGCATTGGTGTTTGAACTCGCAACCTCCGGAATCGGTTTTGAAACAACAACCTCCAGTAAGAGTATGAAGAACTAGGGTCTGTCCTTACCCCACTAAGTGACCGACCGAACTGAAAGTGAATAAGTTGTCTTTTGTGATTGTTTCAGCCTGTTCGAGCAGGAGATTATGAGCTATGTGCCGGCAGTGGGAGGTGGTGCAAGTGTAGGTGCAGGGACAGCCTCTCCGGGAGGGGCTTCCCCAGTGGCATCGCCAGGCCCCGCTCGTCATGGGGCTCGAGCCCCAGCTCCTTACCGCCGAGACTTCGAAGCCAAATTAAGAAATTTCTACCGAAAATTAGACAGCAAAGGCTACGGCCAAGGTCCAGCAAAATTAAAGTGAGTGTTACCCTAACTAAATCTATCAAATTATTGTATTGTTTTGCATTATGCATGACAACTACCACGAAATATTGCCAATGTTGGGTGAATACAATGATATTATGTTTTGTTATTCCTTCGTATTTGTTTTTTTCGTGTGTTAATGCTTCTTGAGAGTGTTTCAGTACATCCCTATTCTGTCAAAATTTTATCTACCATATATTTTTATTGTGTCCCTTTGATTATAGGTATGGTATATAATGTACACTTTTTGCATATTTGTATCCCTAGTCTGATATGATATTATTCTTTGTTTATTATATTATTTTTTGTATTTCTATTTACATAAAATTTAATAGTACCTATTTAATTTAAAATTGTGTATGGTCATTGATTGATTCTATTTAATTATAGTTGATTGTGAATGGCCTAATGGTCATGTCTACTCATAAATAAATAATGGTGGCAAATAAATAAACATATTCTCTTTCGATCTTGATCCAGACAAGTGGTAGTTAGTCTAGTTGTCTAGGCCCAAACTTCTGGTCAAGAAGTGTTCGATTCCCACTCTGTTAATATGAATATTATTTTTTTTACCATTTCTTCTCAAATTTTATTTGATTGCTTGACTGATGGAGAGAGTTCCAATCCACAAATTAATGTATTTATTTGGTACGTTGCAGACTCCACATCAGACGAGATCATCTCCTGGAAGACGCATTCAGGCGGATCATGTCTTGTGGGAAGAAAGAATTGCAGAAGGGCAAGCTGGGCGTCACCTGGGACAGCGAAGAGGGGATGGATTACGGTGGACCGTCCCGAGAATTCTTTTTCCTTCTCTCCCGAGAACTCTTCAACCCGTACTACGGTCTCTTTGAATATTCAGCTAATGACACATACACTGTACAGATTTCACCCGTGTCTGCTTTTGTAGATAATTATCAAGATTGGTAAGTGTAAACTTAATAAATATACCGATAGCTACTTCAGTTTAACTCACTTGCATTATCTAGTGTTGTTAGGTTTTTTTTAAGAGATTTAAGGTACATTTTATCAATCAATCAATCAATTCTCCCTTTTACACCCCACTCAGGGGCATAGGGAGGCAACAAGAGCTCTCCATTGCGCTCGATCTTGCGCAATGTTTATGACCTCCTCCCACACCATGTCCATGTCCCTCAGCTCTGCTTCGAAGGAGCGGAACACAGTGTGAGAGGGTCTTCCTCGTCTTCGGGACCCTGATGGGAGGAAGAACAGCGCTCTCCTCGGCCAACTGTCATTCGGCATCCTTAACACATGTCCCAGCCAAGTCCATCTCCTCCCCACAATGGTAGAGGTGATGGGCTCACGCTGGGTGCGCCGGCGTATAGCGTCGTTCGTGATGCGGTGGTACCATCTTACACCCAGAATTCTCCTTAGGCACTTCATTTCAAAAGCTGAGACTTTTTGTGCCTGGGCTTTGGTCAGGTGCCAGGACTCACACCCATAGAGGAGAATGGGCAACACACACGCATCAAACAGTTTACATTTCGTCTCGACACTAAACGCTGACGCTTTCCAAATCTTGGTCATGTTGTTAAAGGCGCCACTTGCCATACCGATACGTATCGGGAGCTCAGCCCCGAGGTCACCAGAGGTGGTAATGGTTGCTCCCAGGTATTTAAATTTATCCACCCGGGAGACCTGGTGACCGTCTATGATTATCGGTAGCTGTTTATCGGGGCAGGCATTACTCTCCATGAGCTCCGTCTTACTGGCATTGACTCGAAGGCCAAGGCGTACTGTTTCGTCGCAGAGTCTTGAAACACTGCGCTGTAATTCCTCCACTGTCGTACTGAACAACGCTAGGTCGTCCGCGTACTCCAGATCGCACAGTTCGCCCATTAGACCATCTCTCTGTGTTATCGGTATACCTCTTGCTCCTTGCATGGACTTTCTCAAGAGGAAGTCCATGACAATAATAAATATAAATGGAGCCAGTACGCAGCCCTGTCTGACTCCCGTGGTGATCCTGAAAGCTTCAGTAGGACCACCTGGCGTTTTGACGCTACACTCGGAGTCTTCATACAGGGACTGCACCATTTTTACTATCTTCGGAGGTATACCGTACAGAGCTAAAATTTTCCATATCGATGGTCTATGTGGGCTGTCGAAGGCCTTTTCAAAATCTATGAAGCAACAAGCGACTGGAGAGTTAAACTCTTTGCACTGCTGAAAGATGCACCTGGCACAGAAAATTGGGTCCGTGCAGGACTTGCCAGGTACAAAGCCGCATTGTTGCTCTCTCAGGACAGCCATGATAGGCCCCCGAATGCGGTGTAGTAATATCTGAGATAATACCTTACCGGGAACACTCAGTAGAGTAATTCCACGGTAGTTTCCGCATTCAAGGGGATCCCCCTTTTTAAATATTGCGACGATGGATCCATTCCGCCAATCTTTTGGGCACCTCTCCTCTTCCCACGCCATTTTAAATATATCAAGAAGTGGTTGGCCAAGGGTGTTTATGCCTTGTTTGAGGAGCTCTGCGTGGATTCCATCGTCTCCTGGAGCTTTGTTGTTTTTCAATCTCATCACGGCCAGCACCATCTCGCTGTGGGTCGGCGGATCTTCACATATCCCAGTCGCCTGAGGTATATTCAGACCCGCCAACTCCTCCTCAAAGTTGTAAGGTGAGGAGGGTTCGGGGCGGTTCAATATTGACTCAAAGTACTCCCTCCATCTCCCTTTAATCAGTTCGGGGGCAGTGACAGTGGCTCCACGAGAGTCTCGTATTGCCGTCACGGGTCTTTTTTGACCCCTGCCCCCGACCTCCCGGGTGATTTCGAAGAGTGTCCTCGAGTCATTACCGAGTGCAGCAGACTGTGCTCGCCGTATCTGAGAGTCCAGGTGTCTTCTTTTATCTGTTCGTACAGAGTGCTTCACCTTGCGGCTCAGCTCCCTGTACTCAGACACCAAAGCGGCCAGTTTTTGAGGGTCTTTTTCGCTGTCTCTGAGGGTCTTAGCCTTCTGGCGATCTTCGATGAGACTCCAGGACCCATCGGACATCCATATTGGCCTCTTTTTATTCTTATAGCCGACAGAAGAACGTGCGGATTCCATAACCGCGTCACGAAAGCTAGTCCAGGCTGACTCAATTGGGGCAGCTCTGGGTGAATCCTGCAAGGGGGCAAACCTTGTGCGTAACTCAGTCTCGTACGTGTGGCGACACTGAGCACTCTCTAACCTGCGTATGTCCAGCGGGCGAGGAGCAGACGATCTTGGCTGGAAATGGTGAAATTTGAATCTGAACGAACCCACATTTTATAATTTAAAAAAATCGAAAGATTTTATAATTTGCTGGATCCTCAATTTTTTGTCATCGTCTGTTCCCTTTGTAGAGCTATATCAAAAACATACTTTTCTCCTCTAACTCTGCCTTTTCTATTCTGTCTACAAGAAGAGTTCTTTAGTGACAAAAATTTTTGCCAGGTATAGTTCTGAGTGTTCTCAACAATCTACCAATTGTTGCATTTGTAGTGTGATTTTTTTTATTATTTGATAATTGATCAGACGTTTTACACTGCAGCACTTCTAAGTATTTGGTCTTGAGTTCATGTGACGGTTTTTTGTTTTTCTATTAAAACGAATCCCCAACTTTTAACCTCACATCAACAGTCATAATAATAAATAAGGTGTCTATCAGTGTATGTCATTTCGGAGTGATAATAATGTGTAACAAAAGGAAAATGTTTGCACATAACTTTGTATCGTTGTTATAAATATATCGGAGTATCAATATTATCCTACCGTGATAACTAAATATTAGCATTTTTAATTTATTCACAACGCACCGAAGAATCAATAACACAAATAAGTTTATTTAAACATTTGCTATCAGCCGGCATACTTGTTCAAATCCAATATTTATTCTTACAGCCATTATTATTAATTATTATTGTTGTTTTGAAGTGTCATATTAATAGAAATATTTTGAATACCTACATAATTCATTTGGTATTTCCTTCCAGTATTTTTTTTATTTAAACAAATGACGGTCGATTTGTTCACCAGAGTATTTTGAAGCAAAAATATATACCTAACTCTTAAGTAGTAGAAAGAAATTAGTCAAAATTCGAAAATAAATTAAAAAAAACTTGAACTTTTACTGCTTTATAAAAAAACTGTGATCAGTGGAAAATAAGAGTTCAGCGGTAGAAAATTTACGATCAAGCCGTCGTCGAGGTAGTTTAACCCATATCGATTGATTACGAGCTGATCTCTGTAGATTTTAGCCCGCCATGTTGGATTTTATGCCAACTGACAATGGTTTCGAGTGTACAACAACGCTTTCTGTAATAAATATACGGTTTTTAAGTTTTTTTCCCGTTCAATTAGGTGCTCCCTTCATATTTTGGTCCATTGTATTTTGGTTTATCATTTTGATAATAGAAATTTTAAACAAATAAAGCAAATATTGCATTCCCGTAATCATCGAGGTCTTACAACCATGATGCACCAACTAAATTTATAAGAAATATAATGACGTTTTGAAGAAAATACTCAAAGAATACTTTTTAAGTAGGTACAAGTATTAAAATTGAAGTGATCAAACATGAATTGGTTTATTTTGGCTGAAACATAAAGTTTTCGTATGATTTAATAAGGACTTAACTATATTTTGATATAAAATAAATAATTAAAAAATAAGGTACCTATTCTGCATCAATAACTCGTTCAAATCTGACATAGCGAATATTGGTAGTTACCACTCGCGTTGCCCAGCTACTATTTGTTTGTTTACAAAATTTTGTATGAAATGTCATCTTCATACATAACAAACGCGGATAAAATATTTTTTTATAATTTAGGTAAAAACTGATCAGTGATTTATATGTAACCTTACGATTAACGAATTTTTTATAAGTTAGACGGTTAGTGTATTTTCACCAGCTGAAAATAATGGCCAATTCTTTTTTTTTTAGAAATATTTCGATTCTCCCTTGTAAAAGTCAAGTAGTTTATTAACTGTGAATGGTGGCCGTGTACTATTATTGCCAACCCTAAAAAGACCCGCAGCAAGATATCGATTTGAACCCTTCTTTTAAGACGCCAACTTAGCTTAGTTTGGAATATTTCAAATTTGACTTTAGCTTAGATTCAGTTTACGTTTTTAATTCAAATTATCCAATAAATTACATCTTATCACTTTGAAGTCTATTGATAATCAAGGGTAAGGGATGGAATTTTACCCCTTGTCAGTTTCCACAGGGTGAGATATTTTTATGGCATGGGTGAAAGAGGAAGTAAATTGTAATACTAATGTAAACAAAAATGTAATACGACATTTAGTTGACGGTCACATTGTATCAAGGAAATATGCACTAATACCAAATAAACAAGATTTTGCTATTGAATTGAAATCTTTGTTACTAAATGATGTGTTTGTTGATTTCAGGTTTAGATTCAGCGGCAGAGTGTTGGGCTTAGCATTAGTACATCAATATCTCCTAGACGCATTTTTCACTCGACCTTTCTACAAAGCGTTACTTCGTCTTCCCGTATGTTTATCCGATTTGGAGTCACTGGATGAAGAATTCCATCGATCTTTGCATTGGATCAAAGACAATGATTTAGCTGGTGTGTCCTCTGGCCTGGAACTAACATTCTCTGTAACGGAAGAACTGTTTGGACAAATTTTCGAAAGAGAACTGAAGCCTGGCGGGAGGAATATATTAGTTACAGAAAAAAATAAAAAGGTAAAGAACTTTAAAAGTATTAGGTATAATTCAATTACACCCCATTTTAAAATTAGAAAATGCATATGCTGTCTATATCAGCTTTAATTTGTTTTTTAAATACTCCAAATTCAATCCAAACTCCCTTTACACCCCACTTAGGGGGCGTAGGGGGGCAACAAGAGTTCTCCATTGTGCTCGATCTTGCGCGATGTTTATGACCTCCTCGCACTACTAGAGGAGGAAAATAGATCGTCAGACTCCCAATCAGCCATTTGATATTTCAAAAATAATCAAATTCAAATGTAAAATAGCAGTAACCATAAAAAAGCATCAACTTCACCACATATAAGAATAACATTTACATGGGAGATTATACCCTCCCGAGCCAATACTGAAACTCCTGCGGGAAAAGAATGTATAATAATGAAACACCTTCATAATACTTGCATATAAATGTACGAGTAGATATAATATAAGAAACATTATTTATTTTTTGCATTTCCAATGTGATATCATTCATTTTTACAACAACAAAAAAGCAGAAAAATCAGTCAGGTAAGCCCTGTCTAGCTTTTTCACTCCACTGTTGTACCTAATGTATTTATTCTGGTAGGTCACAAAAGATTTCATAAATTTCTCTTATTTTCAAATTGGCGTTCTCTTACCACATAAAACACGGAAGAATATAAAAATCTCTTAATAATTCCACCTAAATTTCATTCAGTTAATAATACCTATTATCTTTCAGATTTTGAACTAGCATAGTGATCATTAGTTATTTAAAACTATCTGATATCCATCTTGCCTAACATCTTCAAAAGATGATGAAATCAAAAACAATGGCTATATTTTTCTCCGATATTTAACTAAGTATAAAGATCATATCATTTCGGAAACATACTTTAAATATATTATTCCAAAAAATGGAATAATTTTTTTCTTCTAATTTTTTGTCTGAGACTCTTTGTAGAACATTTTAATAAACGAACATGAATTAAAATAAACTAAAACTTTGTCAGTTCTACTTCTGCATATTTAAAATAAACTAAAACTTTGTCAGTTCTACTTCTGCGTATGCATATTTGACAATAATTGTTAAGGTTACTGAAGATGGACGGTTATCCGAAAACGTTTTAACCAAACATACATACTCAAAAGTAGATCTGAAAAGTTTTTGTTTATTTTAATTTATGATTGTTGAATAATTTTTATGTAACATTACTACAATTGATTAATAATGGCACAAATCACTCTTTGTCTTTTAGGAGTATTTAGAGCGAGTGGTCAGGTGGAGGTTGGAGCGTGGAGTTGCAGAACAAACAGAATGGCTAGTGAGAGGTTTTTACGAGGTTGTGGATCCCAGACTTCTTTCTGTATTTGATGCTCGGGAGTTGGAACTGCTCATCGCTGGTACAGCCGAAATAGACATAGCGGATTGGAGAAATAATACAGAATATAGAAGCGGTTACCATGACCAACATCCGGTTATTCATTGGTTTTGGCAAACAATTGGAAGGTATATACTTTTTATTCATCTTCAGAGGTTTCACAAAATTAGATATACAGGTCAAATCTCTTTATAGCGAATACCGAAGTAACAAAACTTTCAATCTATTTTTTGATTTTTGCGTGCGTGATATAAAAAATAGTACTGTGGGTGTAGATCTGAATGGGATGAATGTATGCGCTCTGATGTATGCTGACGACCTAGTATTGATGGCTGAAAGCGAACGTGATTTGCAAGAACTTGTGACGCGTGTGTATCAAAATTGTGAAATGAATGGTCTTAAGATGAGTGTCAATAAGACAAAGGTGCTTGTTTTTGAAAGAAAAAATTTAAGAACGCAATGTTGTGTGAATGTGAATGATGAGAACTTGGAACAAGTGGATGAGTATGTTTATTTAGGTAGTCTATTTAGCAGAGATGAAAGGTGTGAAAAGGAGATTGAAAGAAGGAAACTGGCTGGTAGAAGGGTTGGCGGTGCACTAAGACCTCTAATGAGAAATAAGCAGCTGATGCACAATGCAATCCTGATACCATCCATGATGTGTGGGTGTGAAACATGGACATGAAATGCTGTGGAAATGAGATCACTGCGTAGGATATGCGGAAAGAGACTGATAAGGTGAGGAATGATAATATTAGAAAGGACTATGGAGTGGATGTTAGCGTAGTGACTAGAATGAAAGTTAATAAATTAAGGTGGTTTGGGCATGTAGAGAGAATGACAAAAAGGATATATAAATCTGAAAGAATGGGTGCACGCAGACGATGCTGACCTCGAATGACATGGTCCGATCATATCGGTTCAGTCTCAAAGGAGGGCCAAGTCAGGAGCAAAAGGAATAGAAGAGCATGTATGCGGAATGTTATGCGTTTGGAGGAAGCGAAAGAGGTTTGTTGGAAACGGCGTGATGGGTAAAAAAAAAACTTTCAGTATAATGAATCGTTGATTTTTCCCCGAAAAACTTCTGAAGAACTGAACCAAAATTCATTATAACGAAGTCGATCTCAGTATAGCGACCTTTTTTGTTTTGTAATTTTAAAATCATGTTACAATTAAAATTTCTCGGACTTCAGTATGTCCTTGGCATTGGCAAGTTCGCAAGTGTTTGCGTTAGATATTTCCTTCATGTGATTGATAAATCCTTAAAAATTTTTTTGTTTTCATGTAAAAATAACGTACCTACTGTGTTCTGTTAAACTTTGTGTCCCCAAAAACAATGAAATTTAGTGTTTTTGTACAAAAATAGTCATGATGAGAAAATCAAGTTATCCTCTCACAAGAATTCAACTTTGGTAACAATAATAATAAAACTACTCAGCTTAAGCATTAAGATGCTCTAAACTAGAATAATCTAAAATTTTTATTCATATCTTACATTGTTACTTATATGTCAATTTATTGATTGCAGGTTCAGCAACGAACAGCGCTTAAGATTAGTACAATTTGTTACCGGGACATCCAGTATTCCTTACGAAGGATTTGCTGCTCTCCGTGGTTCAGTGGGGCCACGCAAGTTTTGCATTGAAAAATGGGGCAAACCAAACAGTTTGCCACGAGCTCACACCTGCTTCAACCGCTTGGATCTACCTCCGTATCCCACGTTGGAAATATTGTACGAGAAGTTGCTGCTAGCTGTGGAAGAAACTAACACATTCGGGATAGAATAACAAATTGTTTACGAAAGTTGTACCATTTTTTAAGTCTAAAAAGATGTTCTAATGTCGGGTGTAGTCATGTAAAGCTTAAAGAATAGTGCACCGTCTAGTCATTTATTTAAGTTTATATAACAATATAAATATATTGATTGTATTACAGATTATTATCTAAAGTTTGCAATCGCAGTGAATTATTTATGAATTATTGTAAACAAATCATTTCTGCCTGTGTAACTGTTTCTGTGGACCTGACTCTTCTGTCCACATGCTATTCTATTATTATTATTACTAGGAAAAACATATGTGAACTTACTATTAATGTTTAATTTAAACATATTATTTGTTTTCCATTTTTTAATAAAATGTTGATGCTTATTTTAATATTGGATTTCATCATTTTCTTCTTACACACTCAATCAAAACATAATATAAATAGTTTGATTTATGGACCATGATTTCTGTTGTGGAACTTGGACATTAGAAATGAAACAAATATTTAATATGAAATAAGGAAAATGCTAAGGTAAAAATTTTGTGTGTTCTTTCACTCCTTAGAATTTTTGTTCTCACATTTGCAAAGGGGTTAAAAAAGTTCTCATATTAGCTTTTTGCAATATGGTTGGTTTACATTTAACATGAAATAAACGACCAGATAATAATGTATCCATTATGCAAAATCCTCTCCAGCACATCCCAGGAGGAAAACTAATTAACTGGAACTTGCCAGGAACCACATGTCAAAGTTGCTTTTCTGACCAGACCTAGTTATGAATATTTGTTGATCAACCTCTATTAGGATTTAAGATGAACGGAAATACCAGCGTAGAGAAGGTGCAGCACCCCTGCTGAATAAGGAATATTGTAGGTATATTTTTTCACATCGCAATCCTGTTTCAGAGTGGACAGTACTGATTCACTGAGAGAAAAGGTAATTAATTATTATTTGGACACTTTTGATAAAGAAAATATGTAGTTCAACTGCAATTAGTATTGTATAAAACACGGAAATTATGAATTACCAAACTGAAGCAATAAAATAAATTTTGATGAAAGGAAGAAAACCCAAATTGATTACAAATGCATCCAAAATTGGATTACCTTGTTTCGGTTCTTAATTTTTTTCTGTATCAAAACATCCATTTTATGATCCTACTTCTGTCAAAATCTGAATGATATAATAATTATCTTTTACTAGCTGACCTGCCCGTCGAACTTCGACCTAATCCAGAATAAAAATTAATTTTGACTTATTATATGAATTAAAATACAGTTTATGACATAAAAACTGAATTAAATTGAGCTAAAAATTTATTAATTTATGTATGTAATAATTATTGTTAATTCAGATGCGGGATGAAGATCGACAGGTCATAAGTTTTTTTTTTTTTTTTTTTTTTTTTTTCTACTGACTTGCACCCGAAATGTGGATCGAGTGATGCAGCCACAGAATTAAACAAATAAATAAAATGCACAAATCAATATCATTGTAGCAGCGAGGTAAACAAGTCACTCAAAGTATTCTATAATTAATTACTCGTTCACGAAATAATCAGATGACAGATGTGTACAAGGTACACCCATGTATATTTTGTGTATGAAAAATGTGCGTGTATATGCATGGATGAAAGTTCATGTAAATGCATTAGAATGAAAAAAAAAAAGAAAATAAAATTATATATATTATATACATACATACATATATATGTAAAACCTAAAAAAAAAAACCTGTATCTTTGTACAGTGCAAGAGAAAGCAACAATATAATTATCAATTAATATAACATAGGGGAGGAAAAAAAAGGTGGTCTTACAACCATGATGCACCAACTAAATTTATAAGAAATATAATGACGTTTTGAAGAAAATACTCAAAGAATACTTTTTAAGTAGGTACAAGTATTAAAATTGAAGTGATCAAACATGAATTGGTTTATTTTGGCTGAAACATAAAGTTTTCGTATGATTTAATAAGGACTTAACTATATTTTGATATAAAATAAATAATTAAAAAATAAGGTACCTATTCTGCATCAATAACTCGTTCAAATCTGACATAGCGAATATTGGTAGTTACCACTCGCGTTGCCCAGCTACTATTTGTTTGTTTACAAAATTTTGTATGAAATGTCATCTTCATACATAACAAACGCGGATAAAATATTTTTTTATAATTTAGGTAAAAACTGATCAGTGATTTATATGTAACCTTACGATTAACGAATTTTTTATAAGTTAGACGGTTAGTGTATTTTCACCAGCTGAAAATAATGGCCAATTCTTTTTTTTTTAGAAATATTTCGATTCTCCCTTGTAAAAGTCAAGTAGTTTATTAACTGTGAATGGTGGCCGTGTACTATTATTGCCAACCCTAAAAAGACCCGCAGCAAGATATCGATTTGAACCCTTCTTTTAAGACGCCAACTTAGCTTAGTTTGGAATATTTCAAATTTGACTTTAGCTTAGATTCAGTTTACGTTTTTAATTCAAATTATCCAATAAATTACATCTTATCACTTTGAAGTCTATTGATAATCAAGGGTAAGGGATGGAATTTTACCCCTTGTCAGTTTCCACAGGGTGAGATATTTTTATGGCATGGGTGAAAGAGGAAGTAAATTGTAATACTAATGTAAACAAAAATGTAATACGACATTTAGTTGACGGTCACATTGTATCAAGGAAATATGCACTAATCTATACTAATATATAAAGAGGAAAGATTTGATTTTTTGTTTGTTTGTTTGTTTGTTTGTTTGTTTGTTTGTTTGCTTCGAATAGGCTCCAAAACTACTGAACCGATTTGAAAAATTCTTTCACTTTTGGGAAGCTACAATATCGGCGGTGAACATAGGCTATATTTAATTTCCAAAAAAAAGTGGGTAACCTACGAAAACTTCAATAATGTAACCCAAGGTGTAAAAAATTTACCTAAAATATTCTTTTATCGCGAACGCTGTGAAAACTAATGATGATAGAATAAAACAATGTTCTACAATTTTGTAGAAGACATCATTATTTACAAAAAGTATCGCGACAGCATATGTCTAACTATTATAGTTATGCCACAATAAGCGTTTTTTTATTTAAAAAAACCCAATAAAATGTCACCTCTAGAAAAGGCTCTTTATTGGTATCTTGGTATTACTCCTTATTAAAATAAATTAGTTCATATTCAAGTCTGCTTCAATATGTTTGTATAACTTTTTGAATTATTCAATTCGGACATTCCATTCGAAAGTTATCACGAGTTTAAAAATGTGAGTATTGGAAAAAAAAGCATAGTCTCTTATCATCTCAACTTATCCGATGCAGAGTGAGTACGGGAGCCGGGGAGGGCACTGAGGGGGTCATGACGTCAAGTTTAGTAGAAATACCGCGCAAAGTAGTCACGGTGGTAAAGTGACGTGACACGATACATTGCAATGCAATTATTCCAGATTAACATAAATGCTATAAAATATTTTGTAAAAGTTAGGGATCTGTATGAAAACTAAATTATTTTTAAGTATCTATCTACCCGTGCGAAGCTGGGGCGGACCTCTAGTACCAAATAAACAAGATTTTGCTATTGAATTGAAATCTTTGTTACTAAATGATGTGTTTGTTGATTTCAGGTTTAGATTCAGCGGCAGAGTGTTGGGCTTAGCATTAGTACATCAATATCTCCTAGACGCATTTTTCACTCGACCTTTCTACAAAGCGTTACTTCGTCTTCCCGTATGTTTATCCGATTTGGAGTCACTGGATGAAGAATTCCATCGATCTTTGCATTGGATCAAAGACAATGATTTAGCTGGTGTGTCCTCTGGCCTGGAACTAACATTCTCTGTAACGGAAGAACTGTTTGGACAAATTTTCGAAAGAGAACTGAAGCCTGGCGGGAGGAATATATTAGTTACAGAAAAAAATAAAAAGGTAAAGAACTTTAAAAGTATTAGGTATAATTCAATTACACCCCATTTTAAAATTAGAAAATGCATATGCTGTCTATATCAGCTTTAATTTGTTTTTTAAATACTCCAAATTCAATCCAAACTCCCTTTACACCCCACTTAGGGGGCGTAGGGGGGCAACAAGAGTTCTCCATTGTGCTCGATCTTGCGCGATGTTTATGACCTCCTCGCACTACTAGAGGAGGAAAATAGATCGTCAGACTCCCAATCAGCCATTTGATATTTCAAAAATAATCAAATTCAAATGTAAAATAGCAGTAACCATAAAAAAGCATCAACTTCACCACATATAAGAATAACATTTACATGGGAGATTATACCCTCCCGAGCCAATACTGAAACTCCTGCGGGAAAAGAATGTATAATAATGAAACACCTTCATAATACTTGCATATAAATGTACGAGTAGATATAATATAAGAAACATTATTTATTTTTTGCATTTCCAATGTGATATCATTCATTTTTACAACAACAAAAAAGCAGAAAAATCAGTCAGGTAAGCCCTGTCTAGCTTTTTCACTCCACTGTTGTACCTAATGTATTTATTCTGGTAGGTCACAAAAGATTTCATAAATTTCTCTTATTTTCAAATTGGCGTTCTCTTACCACATAAAACACGGAAGAATATAAAAATCTCTTAATAATTCCACCTAAATTTCATTCAGTTAATAATACCTATTATCTTTCAGATTTTGAACTAGCATAGTGATCATTAGTTATTTAAAACTATCTGATATCCATCTTGCCTAACATCTTCAAAAGATGATGAAATCAAAAACAATGGCTATATTTTTCTCCGATATTTAACTAAGTATAAAGATCATATCATTTCGGAAACATACTTTAAATATATTATTCCAAAAAATGGAATAATTTTTTTCTTCTAATTTTTTGTCTGAGACTCTTTGTAGAACATTTTAATAAACGAACATGAATTAAAATAAACTAAAACTTTGTCAGTTCTACTTCTGCATATTTAAAATAAACTAAAACTTTGTCAGTTCTACTTCTGCGTATGCATATTTGACAATAATTGTTAAGGTTACTGAAGATGGACGGTTATCCGAAAACGTTTTAACCAAACATACATACTCAAAAGTAGATCTGAAAAGTTTTTGTTTATTTTAATTTATGATTGTTGAATAATTTTTATGTAACATTACTACAATTGATTAATAATGGCACAAATCACTCTTTGTCTTTTAGGAGTATTTAGAGCGAGTGGTCAGGTGGAGGTTGGAGCGTGGAGTTGCAGAACAAACAGAATGGCTAGTGAGAGGTTTTTACGAGGTTGTGGATCCCAGACTTCTTTCTGTATTTGATGCTCGGGAGTTGGAACTGCTCATCGCTGGTACAGCCGAAATAGACATAGCGGATTGGAGAAATAATACAGAATATAGAAGCGGTTACCATGACCAACATCCGGTTATTCATTGGTTTTGGCAAACAATTGGAAGGTATATACTTTTTATTCATCTTCAGAGGTTTCACAAAATTAGATATACAGGTCAAATCTCTTTATAGCGAATACCGAAGTAACAAAACTTTCAATCTATTTTTTGATTTTTGCGTGCGTGATATAAAAAATAGTACTGTGGGTGTAGATCTGAATGGGATGAATGTATGCGCTCTGATGTATGCTGACGACCTAGTATTGATGGCTGAAAGCGAACGTGATTTGCAAGAACTTGTGACGCGTGTGTATCAAAATTGTGAAATGAATGGTCTTAAGATGAGTGTCAATAAGACAAAGGTGCTTGTTTTTGAAAGAAAAAATTTAAGAACGCAATGTTGTGTGAATGTGAATGATGAGAACTTGGAACAAGTGGATGAGTATGTTTATTTAGGTAGTCTATTTAGCAGAGATGAAAGGTGTGAAAAGGAGATTGAAAGAAGGAAACTGGCTGGTAGAAGGGTTGGCGGTGCACTAAGACCTCTAATGAGAAATAAGCAGCTGATGCACAATGCAATCCTGATACCATCCATGATGTGTGGGTGTGAAACATGGACATGAAATGCTGTGGAAATGAGATCACTGCGTAGGATATGCGGAAAGAGACTGATAAGGTGAGGAATGATAATATTAGAAAGGACTATGGAGTGGATGTTAGCGTAGTGACTAGAATGAAAGTTAATAAATTAAGGTGGTTTGGGCATGTAGAGAGAATGACAAAAAGGATATATAAATCTGAAAGAATGGGTGCACGCAGACGATGCTGACCTCGAATGACATGGTCCGATCATATCGGTTCAGTCTCAAAGGAGGGCCAAGTCAGGAGCAAAAGGAATAGAAGAGCATGTATGCGGAATGTTATGCGTTTGGAGGAAGCGAAAGAGGTTTGTTGGAAACGGCGTGATGGGTAAAAAAAAAACTTTCAGTATAATGAATCGTTGATTTTTCCCCGAAAAACTTCTGAAGAACTGAACCAAAATTCATTATAACGAAGTCGATCTCAGTATAGCGACCTTTTTTGTTTTGTAATTTTAAAATCATGTTACAATTAAAATTTCTCGGACTTCAGTATGTCCTTGGCATTGGCAAGTTCGCAAGTGTTTGCGTTAGATATTTCCTTCATGTGATTGATAAATCCTTAAAAATTTTTTTGTTTTCATGTAAAAATAACGTACCTACTGTGTTCTGTTAAACTTTGTGTCCCCAAAAACAATGAAATTTAGTGTTTTTGTACAAAAATAGTCATGATGAGAAAATCAAGTTATCCTCTCACAAGAATTCAACTTTGGTAACAATAATAATAAAACTACTCAGCTTAAGCATTAAGATGCTCTAAACTAGAATAATCTAAAATTTTTATTCATATCTTACATTGTTACTTATATGTCAATTTATTGATTGCAGGTTCAGCAACGAACAGCGCTTAAGATTAGTACAATTTGTTACCGGGACATCCAGTATTCCTTACGAAGGATTTGCTGCTCTCCGTGGTTCAGTGGGGCCACGCAAGTTTTGCATTGAAAAATGGGGCAAACCAAACAGTTTGCCACGAGCTCACACCTGCTTCAACCGCTTGGATCTACCTCCGTATCCCACGTTGGAAATATTGTACGAGAAGTTGCTGCTAGCTGTGGAAGAAACTAACACATTCGGGATAGAATAACAAATTGTTTACGAAAGTTGTACCATTTTTTAAGTCTAAAAAGATGTTCTAATGTCGGGTGTAGTCATGTAAAGCTTAAAGAATAGTGCACCGTCTAGTCATTTATTTAAGTTTATATAACAATATAAATATATTGATTGTATTACAGATTATTATCTAAAGTTTGCAATCGCAGTGAATTATTTATGAATTATTGTAAACAAATCATTTCTGCCTGTGTAACTGTTTCTGTGGACCTGACTCTTCTGTCCACATGCTATTCTATTATTATTATTACTAGGAAAAACATATGTGAACTTACTATTAATGTTTAATTTAAACATATTATTTGTTTTCCATTTTTTAATAAAATGTTGATGCTTATTTTAATATTGGATTTCATCATTTTCTTCTTACACACTCAATCAAAACATAATATAAATAGTTTGATTTATGGACCATGATTTCTGTTGTGGAACTTGGACATTAGAAATGAAACAAATATTTAATATGAAATAAGGAAAATGCTAAGGTAAAAATTTTGTGTGTTCTTTCACTCCTTAGAATTTTTGTTCTCACATTTGCAAAGGGGTTAAAAAAGTTCTCATATTAGCTTTTTGCAATATGGTTGGTTTACATTTAACATGAAATAAACGACCAGATAATAATGTATCCATTATGCAAAATCCTCTCCAGCACATCCCAGGAGGAAAACTAATTAACTGGAACTTGCCAGGAACCACATGTCAAAGTTGCTTTTCTGACCAGACCTAGTTATGAATATTTGTTGATCAACCTCTATTAGGATTTAAGATGAACGGAAATACCAGCGTAGAGAAGGTGCAGCACCCCTGCTGAATAAGGAATATTGTAGGTATATTTTTTCACATCGCAATCCTGTTTCAGAGTGGACAGTACTGATTCACTGAGAGAAAAGGTAATTAATTATTATTTGGACACTTTTGATAAAGAAAATATGTAGTTCAACTGCAATTAGTATTGTATAAAACACGGAAATTATGAATTACCAAACTGAAGCAATAAAATAAATTTTGATGAAAGGAAGAAAACCCAAATTGATTACAAATGCATCCAAAATTGGATTACCTTGTTTCGGTTCTTAATTTTTTTCTGTATCAAAACATCCATTTTATGATCCTACTTCTGTCAAAATCTGAATGATATAATAATTATCTTTTACTAGCTGACCTGCCCGTCGAACTTCGACCTAATCCAGAATAAAAATTAATTTTGACTTATTATATGAATTAAAATACAGTTTATGACATAAAAACTGAATTAAATTGAGCTAAAAATTTATTAATTTATGTATGTAATAATTATTGTTAATTCAGATGCGGGATGAAGATCGACAGGTCATAAGTTTTTTTTTTTTTTTTTTTTTTTTTTCTACTGACTTGCACCCGAAATGTGGATCGAGTGATGCAGCCACAGAATTAAACAAATAAATAAAATGCACAAATCAATATCATTGTAGCAGCGAGGTAAACAAGTCACTCAAAGTATTCTATAATTAATTACTCGTTCACGAAATAATCAGATGACAGATGTGTACAAGGTACACCCATGTATATTTTGTGTATGAAAAATGTGCGTGTATATGCATGGATGAAAGTTCATGTAAATGCATTAGAATGAAAAAAAAAAAGAAAATAAAATTATATATATTATATACATACATACATATATATGTAAAACCTAAAAAAAAAAAACCTGTATCTTTGTACAGTGCAAGAGAAAGCAACAATATAATTATCAATTAATATAACATAGGGGAGGAAAAAAAAGGTGGTCATAAGTTAGTAATTAAAAATAATAAATTCCTCTATAGATGCGTAACTTTAAAAAAAATCTAATAGATGGCGGTGTAGTAGGAAGTAAATCACATGTGATACACGTTACGATATTCTATATGTTGTTGAAAGTCCATCAAAACCAAATTTTACAGAATTATTATGGTAAGATTACAGAAACTGATAGGGGATTTTTCAGTAAAAGTTTTCCTCAAGCTTCGAGCTACCAACTAAAATATTTGTAAATAAAAATCTTGTTCTAAAACAATAGAGAAACTTTTCAGTATAAAACCTGGGAATTTATACTCAGGGTTGACTACACAAAATAGCTTCAGGCAATAAGTCCCACCGCTATACTGATTGACATCTTGTATAGTAAAGTGATTCATGCCACGAAAGTACTCTTTAAGTGGCTAGTATGACAATGTAGTAACAGATAGATGCATCAGTTTACCTAATTCTCTATTTAATTATAATGAACCTTAACATAAAAATATAATCCTGGCTGGAATCTCCAATATGTGACTGCAGAGCGAACCCCACCTTGTGTCCAAGTCCGTATAACGGAGATATCAAGGACCTCTTCCCCGAGATAGACTTGGCCTAGTGGGTAGACATATTATATTTTGTACTGAGATATTATATTGAATAAATGTTTATTATTATTATTTTTTTATAATAAGACTCAGCGACTGATTATATTTAATAATATGGACTTGAGCCTGTGTCATCAGATTTACCTCTGGTTCTTTGTTCTAACTGTTTTATCCAAATCACTTGTATTTCTTCTATACTTCAAGATGTGATGTATGTAGTTGCTATACAATAAATAAATACCTAGTCCTTTCTTCTTACAGTCGAGTATCAGATTCCATTCTCAATTGTCTCCTAAACAAAGAAATATCAGTCGTTGGCGTTGTGGAACAGCTTTCTCAACACTTCCGCCATCTCATACAATTTGTTTCTTTCCCAAACTTAATTTCCTTTCATATGCTTTAACATGCATCCAATAATAGATTTCAGTTTTAAATTTTACTAGTTTATGCAGGAAAAATGAAAGATCTTTTGAAATCGAGGCAAGGCATCATTGCTTCTTTGGACTTCACACAAATATTATTTAGAAAATAACTTTCTTTGAATAATAATTCGAACAAAGAAATACTGTATAAGTAGTAATAAATAAGGTTTAATCCGTAAATCTTAAGTGGAAAAAAGTAGTCTGTTAATTGTTAAGTAGTTTGAGGTGGTTGATAGACCAGCAGTTACGATGCCGGCTTTCACACTGTTTCGTGCGGAGGTCGTGGGTTCGAATCCCGGCCGCGTCGACCATTTTCCGCTTTCACGACACAAGCATTTGCTTACTGTGAAAGATGTCAAAAGTGTATTTGTGTTCACTTCGAGTGAGCACAGATTCATTTTTAAAAAAAAAATTGATTGTTCTACCAGTGTAACCATCTTATTATGTGGTACACAAAGAAAAAATCTCCACCCAATGTCAATCTCTTTCAAAGTTTCAACAGCTTATTAAGAGAAAAATAATTTTCTAGAATATTTTCCAATGAAACAATTCATACAGTTTTTATTATCAATTATTTCAAACTCATGTGGTATCCTCTTTGCGGCTGATTATAATCAATACTTAAGAATCATTATTTCATTTCATAAACTGATTTAAAAACCACAACCCAACTCCAAAATGAATGGTGTGTCTATTTTCTTATCACTGTCGTCGATAACTATTCTTTTTTTTTAAAGCATTGGTTTTGTTTAAACAAAATTACTTATCTATTTTTATACTCACCAATAAATATAAACACAGCTCTTACGATTCAGATCAACAAAGCTGATATGAAAAGATTTTTAATCTTTTTCATTATAAGATGATACAAACCACTTCCTTAAGTAAAAAATTAAATAATTGAATTTTTATAGAGTTGATTAAAAACTACATTCCTTGGGTTTAACAAAAATGAGGAATTTCAATACTGCAATAGTACGAAGTTGAGATGGTTGATATCCAAGCAGTTCGGTCGACGGCTTTCGTATGTACAGCGTACTGGAGGTCGTGGGTTCGAAATCCAGTACAGACCACTTCCACAACAGCTTTACTTTCTGAAAAAGTGTATCTGTATTCACTTTGGACGAACCCATTAAAAAAAATACTGATTGTTTTGAGAAAAATTATTGCAAAATAAAAATGAAAGACTGTTTAAAAATATATGGTTGTGGTGCAGAAGTATTTTTCGTAACTCATCGTCTACTTTTGGATGCTAATTTAACGTGTGTACATACCAAGCCATTACTTCAAGTCATAGGTCATGAATTATCATACTTTACTCATAAACATTGAAATTCCTCAGAATCGTTATGCCTATACAAACTCCAAAGTGCTTTATCCAAAGTAAAGACCCAGCTCGCCACCTGGAAAGGACCCTGTTCTTTACGATACAAGGCAGCCATTTTTGAACATTTGAAAGAAACTATAGAGTCAACTGTTTTTGATCTTATTCACTGAATTACTTTGAAAGTAGTAACTCTATTGATGACTTTTAGAGGCATTGAAAGTCAAGTTTAAATTTTAACAAAATCACACTCTTCATTTGAAAACTCTTCAGAGATTTTATAAGACAAATTATCAGCTAAGAAAAATGTTAAGTTAAAAAATAACTGTAAAGTTGTTAAATCGAACTAACTACAAAAAGCATACAACCATGTTCAGGGTTAACTTTCAATAGTGGATTATAGAGAATCCGATATACTAATAGGGTGAACTGCGCAACTGTACTGATTTTCAGGAGAACTAACATGTTTGCATTTGAGGTAAAAGCACAAAATGATAAAATTGAAACATGCCAAAAACACACTACTCGATGCATCCTAAATGTTAAACTAAGGGCTACACAACAAACAAAAGGATTAAGAATAAAACATACTGTTAACACCATGTACTTTTTAGTTTATTTAAAAACTATTTTATATATACAAGCCTTCACAAGATTTACATAAAAATAACAATCTTATGAAAGCGTATGTAATTATAAAATACATAATACACTGAGAAGGTACTCAACTCCAGTTTGCAAGTTATATTTTATAAAAAGTGTTAACAAAAAACTGTGAAAACCTTTAAAAACAATAGTAGCGCAATATATATGTAGTAATTAATAAAATGAAGATTAATGTAGAGAAAACTAAACAACATGAAAAATGTTATATGATTTAACCTAAGCTGTAGAGTTAATATTGTAATATTACTAATAATAACATAACATAGTGGTGATACACTAGTCCATGCTGTTACACTGTAACTAGTTACTAACCTACCGGGAAACTTCATATCGCGAGTACAAAAAAATTAATATTAACTATTTACAGTAAGTTTAGTATCATAATCGTATTACAATATTTGTTGTCAAAGTAATTAATATTCTCATTGTAAATTAAGACCACCAAAATGCAAGAATTAAATTCTTTGTACTTTCATTAAAACCCGGTTAAGGGAAACTATCTTGCAGCAACATTCATTCCACCCCACGTCACAGTACACTGCTGCCTGGCCTGGCGTATATATGCAAGGACAATGCACTACTCTAATCCTTAGTCATTAATTTAATTTGATAAAATAATGTCAACAAGATGAAATATTGGAAAAGTTCACAACACAATGCATGGTACGTGCATATATACACAAACAAGATGACCGTCGGGGGGTGGAGGATGTTGGCTGCAAGACATATCTCGAGACATGCAGTCAGACCTATCTGTCACCTCTTCAGTCTGTTTGAAAGAAACATTTCCGTAAATATAATCAAACATTTACTTTGAAAAATAACATTACACAATAATTTGCTTTTTTTAAGTATTAAACATGAACTGTGAGGCCAAAACAATGTAACTTGATTATCCAAGCGATGGGAAGTCTTTGTTGTCGTCCACTTTAGGAGCAGACTGGCGGGACCCACGTGCGGGGCGCTCTTCATGGTGTGCCCCTCCTGCCTCAGCCCCCTCGTCCCTCCTGCGCCCGCCCCTCTCGCCACCCCTGCCTCCGCCTCCGCGTCCACGTCCCCTTCCACCCCTTCCGGGACCACCACGTCTCTGCTCAGAGAAAGTAAACTCGATTCCAATCACACGCTTTTGCCTGCCAACGCGCTGAGGATATTCAGCAGAATCATACTCATCGTCACTATCTTCACCTTCTGGCTTATCCTTCTTGAGAACAACCATATCCTTCCACTGGCTGAGATCTTCCCCTTCACCAGCCTTGCGCAAGTTATACTGAGGCTTCTGCCTGGTAGAGCGCAGGGCCTTCCATTCGTCCAAAGTCAGTTCCTTTGGCTCTTCCTCAACGGGAGCAGCTGGGGTCTCCTCATCAGTTGGTGTTGGCTCAGCTGGAGCAGCAGAAGCAGAAGCAGCAGCGGGTGAAGATTCGGTCTTGGGCTGCTCTCCGTCAGTTTGCTCTCCTTCGGATTGAGTTTTGTTCCACTCATCCAAATCATCCTTATGAGTGCCCCAGTTGTGCGAGCCCCCACCCTCACGCTTGTCCACGGGCTTCACACCGGTCCTGTCGGATCCAGAGCGCCTGTCGAACTCTCTTTTCCCGCGTCCGTCGAAGCCGCGACCGCTGCCGCCACCGCGTGGTCCGCGTTCCCTGGGAGGTCCTCGCCTCTCTCCGCCCTCACCGTCCGCATAGTTACGACGTTCACCACCAGGATTGTCCCCGTAACTGCGCCTCTCGGGCTTCTTGTCACCGAATTCCCTACGGGGCGGACGCGGAGCCCCCTCGCCACTCTCACCACCGGGACCGTTTGGTCTGTCTTCGCGTCTCCGAGGAGGAGGCCTCTCGTTGTTACGTTCCACGGATCTCACTGGGGGTTTGTTTTCCCGCTTGGGCTCGCCGGTGACCTTGCCGTCCTGCGGCTTCACATTTTGCGTTTCTTTGATACCCTTTCTAGCAGGAGCAACGGTAGCAACTTTAGCCTTGATCTCAGGCTTACCTTTATTCTCCTTTTCAGCTTCCTTGGTCTTCTTTTTTCGCTCTTTGGCCGCTTCCTTAGCCTTGAGCAAATCCAATGGATCGGATTCGTCGTCTAGGAAAAGAGCGTATCTGTTGACCACGCCAACCCCGTAGGAATTCTCCATGATGATCAAATTGTATGTTCACTTCTCCAACGGACGGATGTTGGAAGATTTCGTCAACCACAAAACTTTACCACACTGACATTTCGCAACTTATCGATTTTAAATAAGATGGCGGAAGAACATGCGCTACCTTCAAGAACGCCATATGATAAGGAACCATAGATTATTTGGCAGAGCAGCGGCTAAACAACCCACAGACAATAATAGTATTTTTAGTGTTGCAAGTTATCAAGGTTAAAATAATATTGAAATTTTAGGCGCTCAATGAAGTAGGCATTATTGAAGAAAAAATGAATCAAATAATTATTTATATAATAAAAAATAATCTATTTTACTCAAAAAAGACTTGGTGATCGATGTGAATGCATAAACCATATTAAACAATAATATTTAATTGCATGTGCATTTTGTGTAGTTTTTTAACTTAACATATTTTTACGTGACAAGTACCTAAATGAAACCCTTTAAATTTAAATAAAAAAAAAAATGAATATCTATATTATCTTTAAATGAAGTTTTAACAGGTAGTCTCTGAATTTTTAAAAATTCAGGAATTTAACTACGAAGATATAGATGAATGCATCACCCGGATAAGTTATATTTTCAAAATGTGCAAGACTATATTCGCAAAAAGAAATTTGACTAATTACTTTTACAGATTTTAAAAATATCTATCTATAAAATAATCCTTAACGCACCCACTCAATAGACTTTTGTATGTTAATGCCTCTCAAGTTATTTTCAACCTCCATTGTTAAATTGACGATACATTATATTTTTATTGAATCACCGAATCATTAACATTTTTGTTAATTTTTTTTAAAAATAGGTATGTACATATTTTTTAAAAATTAAAACGAATGGCAATAAATTTAACGTATTTATTGTTTATAGTAATTTTTCACCGGAAGTTTTCTTTGTTTTGGTGTTATATAATATGGCGTCTGTATGACATGTGATTAGTATTGTTTACATTATATTGAATGTTTATTACTGAAAGTGAATTTCGTTAATAATATTGATAGTAATTGTCGATGTCCGAGAGGCGATCAAATTTGAAGTTTACAATAGTTAATTACTAATAGTTATTTAATTGTATAAGTAAATAATTCATATATAATGGAAATGTAAGTGAATTAATTTAATGTCACTGCAACATTAAATTTATTTATTTAAGACAAACTTTATTTGTTTATTTATATTTTTAAAGCTTTTATGTACCTTAAAAAGTGTTTATTTTCTTTTTCAGTGTAAACGCTAATGCGGCTTCTTTGTGCAATTTTGAGGTTGTACAGCTACTGCAAATTCTAAAAGAAAATACTAAGAAAAAATACCAGAAAGAAGGATCTCTGGCAACTGTTACTTATGAGGTGTGTAAACTTTTTTCCAGATGTCTAAATGATATTTTAGACCAGATTTTAATACTAAGTTATTCATTGTGAAATTAAATTAAAACTGACATAGGGTCATCAGGCCAAGTGACAATACCTACATTTGATCAGCTAACCTGTAGTTGGAAACATTGTTATTGAAAAAAAAAAGTTCCCTTATGCATATTTTATGTTGAAAAGATACAAGATTTAGATTGATCCCATTGGCATAACTCAAATAATTAGCTTTTAAAATAGCATAGGTCGTAGCTCTATGACACAATTGTGGCTTCTTCATAACATGAATTTATAAAATGACCTTTTAAAATCATGGTTGGCACAAAATGCACGCATACCAAAATATTTTTTTGGTCTGAACATGAAGATTTTCATAAATATAATTAAAACTCTAGGAAATTAAATTAATAATAATACTCTAAAGGATTGTTTTAGACATTGAGATATCTACAAGAAACAGAATGTAAAAATATGGATGAAGAGAAAATTACAAATTTATTAACTGCATTGAAGCCTTTCAAATTAACAAAAACGGAAAAACTTATGATACTGAATACGCCTCCAAGATCTCCCCTAGAAATACAATTGGTATGATCAAATTTGTCCAACATAAACAATAAATGCTTCTTATGTCAATGTTTGTTTATATTTACTTGATCGTTTTAGATTGTCCAAGAGAGTGAAGAACGCTTGTCTGAAGACCAGGTTGAAGAGATTATCAAAATTGTTGCTAAAATATTACCACTCGAAGATGATAAAATATAAACACAATTATAATTTAAATCATATACCTACCTATTTGTTTTATTCTTATTTGCCCTTACCTTTCTTCTTCTTCAAGTGCCATGTCAGGTCTCCCCGACGTCAGCTACCACTATGGCGTAGGCTTCTCTGTCCTGGGCTATCCGGAACAGTTCCTCCACTCGCTGGATTCCGGTCCATTGTCTGATATTTCTCAGCCAGGACATGGACATCTGCCGTCTACCCACACCTCGACTTCCATCTATTTTCCCCTTCATTATTAGGTGTAGCAGTTTGTATTTGGTGTTGCGAAGTATGTGTCCCAGGTAGGACACTTTTCTTGATGCTGGTTAACAATTCCCTCTCAAGACCAGCACTTCATCATATTGACTTTAAGGGTCCAAGTTTCAACACCGTATAGTAGTATGGACCAAACATAGCATTTGACCATTCTTTGCCTTAGTTTTAAATTAATATCATCGCAGAAGAGCAATCTCGTGTTATTAAACGCGGATCTCGCTATCTCTATTCTGTACTTCACCTCTTTTTCGGGATCTTTGTTATCTGTTATCACACTCCCAAGATACTTAAATATGTGTATGCGCTCTATTGGCGTTCCGTTAAGCTGAAGGGTGGCCCCGTTATACGGTTGTCGGCTGAAAACCATGAATTTGGTTTTGGCTGCATTGACATTTAGGCCCATTTCATCACCCACCGCACTGACACTTTCTAGCAGTTCTTTGAGTCCCTGGAGGCTGTCAGCTAGTATGACAGTGTCATCTGCATATCGAATATTGTTAATGCAGACTCCGTTTACTTTTATATCACTATCATAAAGCCATTTTAAATATTTTATCAGAGTATACATTAAACAAAAGAGGCGAAAGTATGCCCCCTGTCTAACACGCCTCTCTGGATTGCCACTTTTGTAGATTTACTCTGACCCACACGCACCACAGCCATTTGTTGCAAGTAAAGATTTTTTATGAAATTAAGCCCTTACCTTACTTTTGTTTTATTATATTTGCTGCATACATTTGTTTTTCCATTCACGGAATTTGTCTTCCTTGAGCCATTATTTGTCTTGCTATTTGATTACGAATAACAACACTACGAGAGATTCCCAACTCTGTGTGGCACTCAATTGCCCCACATGGCAGCGCCACCATTTCATTTTCAAATTGGAGATTAAGACTTGGATGTTGAATTGTCTGCAGAGAACTGAAATAATACAAAAGTCACATCTTAGGACCGAATGGGGAAAGACATACCTTGATTGGAAGTAAAAATGTAATAGAAACTGTTAAGGTAATCAAAAGGTAGTGAGAAAAACAACTTTCTTTTTACAAAGTTCTTAAATTACAGATGTGTAAAAATAAAAGAGTCTTCAATCTGTGCTACTACATATTTATTTATCACCATAAACTAGTTTTCGGGAGAGTCTGCTCCCTTCCTCAGATGGTTAAATGGACTACTACCAAGGACCCTTGGCCAGAAGTATAAACAGTTATAAGATGTGTAATTGAGAATTAAATATAAATCTAGTCTTAAATCAGTGTAATTCTCATGTAAATTGTTGATTTTGTAATATTTGAACACCATCAGCGCAGAGGCGAAAGCTGTCATGCTGATGGTGTTATTTTGTAAAATAAAATAACTTGACAGAGGTGGAATATTTTCCAATTCAAATACCTCTCTTGTTATTTTTTTTTTTGATAAGTAGGTACATCTGCTTTTGATGAAATATAATATCTTGATAGATACATTCGGCAGACAGTGCTTGGTAGTAGTCAATAAGATGGTTCTTCAATTTGTGCTACTACATAAATATATAAATTGAAAGTTTACACATATATAAAAACATTTCAAGTAAATAATTTTGTAAAATAATGGCATGGATAAAAATTATGTGAATGAGGAGTGGTGGAGTATTTCATGAAAATTTGGAAGAAATAAATGCTTTTCAGAGCAGTGTTACAACATATAGAAATAATTGATTTCAATCATTGTAATTCTAGATGTCTGCAAAATTGAAAACTATGTCACTGGTCTAAATAAGGCCAAATAAACTAATAGAAGAAAAGTTATAATCACTAATAATGTTATTTCATCTCCTTCACGAGGTTTGGGTTTGAGGTTTGAGTATTTGCTAAAAAAGTTGGTAAAACAGATTTCTGCCGAAGACAGGAGTGTTGCTGTACTCGCGCGCCCTCAGGTGGAAATATTTGAAAGTTGTTGTCAATAAACAATGCACCAACTTGAAGCAGCTTTGTACATTTTGTACAAAATTCATTATACGGAAATGTGACTGTTGGCGAGTTGTGCCGCTGTCTGTTGACGTTGTCTTTACGTTTTGTTATTTTGAATGTTTTCTTATATTCAACTATATATGGACACATTCACAAGTTTTTAAGTAAATCAAGTGCCTTGAATAAGTTTACAAAGTTTGTGTAAAAATTACAAGGAGAACTCGTGATAAAATATTCCTTGTGGAAATGTTTTGTATTGTTGTAAAGAATCTTTACGATGATAGCGATAGATTATCCTAAATAGTTTCTCATACCTTATTGTGATAATATTTATTACGTCTTTCGATAAATAAAGAACGTGATTAAGAAATTTCGCAAATTTATCCTTGTTTTATTGGAAACTTTTCTACAACATTTACGTTTGTATTTTATGTTCCGTTTTTTGACGGTTACGGCAGTGAATTGTTGCATTCGAGTTTTATTTTTTATAATATAACCGCCACAATATTCAGTTTATTATATTAGGTGAAAATGAGTGTTAATAAAAGTGATTTCAAGATGAAAGGTGAGGTTAAAAGTTGTGGAGACGGTTTTCTAGAACTTTGTGATGAAAGACTTCGTGGTTTGATGAGGTCCCAACCAATAACAGATGTTTATCATGTGGAGCAGACTCCATTTGCCAGGTAAAATATCACCTTAAATCCTTCTCAATTAACAATTTATATGTTGTTCAAAACTTACTACGTTTATGCTTAGTTTCCGTTAGTTACAAAACATTTTTAATACCCAGAATGTAAATAGCATTGAACTTTTTTTTATCGTTCTTTGAAAAAAATTACCTAGTTCAATATGTATTTTTTTCTAAGATAAGTTTATTATCTTGTGTAGATTTTTCCCAGATATTCTGTTGTTATTGATTTATTTCAAAATCATATTCCAGCTGCAAATAATATATCGATCTTTTAGGATTACAATAAATTGAGTAACATTTTTTCCTCATGACTTCTTTGACAGCTTACAAAACCATAGGTACTTAGAAACAAATTTTCTCAAGTGCCTTGTATGCCTGTCTTTAGGAAAAAATACATAAGTATAACTAAATTATTAATACATACCTACTTCCCACATTGCAATTTTGAAATAATATTATAAAGGTACCTACCAATAATAATTCCCTTTGGTACCTAGTTTAGTTGAGTTTTTATAACTTGTTTTGAGTAATCAATTTTCATGCTGATGGTAAATATATTTATAATGTACCTAGGATGTTTTGATATGTTTCAAAATCTACCACCAAAGGATTAGTTCAATACCTGAAATATTATGATAGGTTCACAATACATAAACATCGTCGATTTTATCTAGGTACCTACATAGTCATTTCTTTCAAGCCACATCTGTCTTTATCACACTTGTCTTTGAGTGTCTTATCATATTTCTATGTGTACATACATTTTATGTGATATCTGCTGATAAAAGGTTCTTACCTACAGCTAAAGACGTCAATTGCTTTGCTAATTTTAATAATAAAGTACCTACTTGACATTATGATAAAAATGGAGACACATTGTCTTCAAATCAGCCTATATAATTATTGTCCTGGTAGGTAACTGATTCTGTAACGCTGAAGTTATTCCTTTGAGCTGGAATAAATTCATAATAATTCTAAATAGAAAAATAGATTTTGTTTCGAATACATTTTCAAATCGTGGGTACCTAAATAATGTGTAATTTGAAACAAGCTACCTATAAATTCATAATAATTCTAAATATAAAAATAGATTTTGTTTCGAATAAATTTTCAAATCGTGGGTACCTAAATAATGTGTAATTTGAAACAAGCTACCTATAAAT
Source organism: Mystacides longicornis (assembly GCA_963576905.1). Taxonomy (NCBI): domain Eukaryota; kingdom Metazoa; phylum Arthropoda; class Insecta; order Trichoptera; family Leptoceridae; genus Mystacides; species Mystacides longicornis. Next base: position 11,809,796 of record OY756433.1, on the reverse strand, counting down.
TCATAATAATTCTAAATAGAAAAATAGATTTTGTTTCGAATACATTTTCAAATCGTGGGTACCTAAATAATGTGTAATTTGAAACAAGCTACCTATAAATTCATAATAATTCTAAATAGAAAAATAGATTTTGTTTCGAATACATTTTCAAATCGTGGGTACCTAAATAATGTGTAATTTGAAACAAGCTACCTATAAATTCATAATAATTCTAAATAGAAAAATAGATTTTGTTTCGAATACATTTTCAAATCGTGGGTACCTAAATAATGTGTAATTTGAAACAAGCTACCTATTGTAAAGTTAACGTAGTCAGTCACTCCGTTATGCGTTGGGTTCCTAGGGAGCGGCCGTCATCTGACAAGACGGCGTCTTTCAAAATTATATGACAATGTTTTTCGTTACTATGGAAACCATATTGGCAATGTTCTCAACTGACATATCCACCGCCGTTTATTGTAGCGGCGTATCCGTAGGAAAACAACCCATTACCATTTTCATTTTACTTTTGACTAACTAAACAAAAGTTGTAACATAATATGTCTTTGCGTTGTTATTTATTATTTATTTTCGATTTTTTCTTTCATCAGCCGGCATTACAGTATTCACCTATGGGCCGGCAGATTATCAGATATCAGATTATTATTTGAAATTTTTCAAAACAGCCATTCACTTGTTGCGTTATATATAGTTTGTTGTAAATTCTATGGTAAGTGTGTATGCCTTTTGCGATTTTACGAGATATTTTTTAAATAGGTACTTATTCCCTTAATTTTTTTCACGAGTTTTAATACTATCAAAAATTATTGTTTTGTAAATTGAATGATTCAATTAAAATGCAACTGACCAAAAGGCCGTTCATAATAAATAAATAAAATATTTCCGTGAATTTAGAATTATATCACATACATTATTATTATAACGGAATGTTGTTAGAAAAACCAATTTTAACCCAACTAACACAAGATGAAAAGTCCTTAGTTTTTATGGCATTGCTCTCGAGCTCAAGCTATGGGTAGACTTCTGCGGTAGATCGTCGAGTCGTGGGATTTGCAAACTTCTTTCCATCATTCAGTGGTTAGGGTCGAGTGTACGCTCGGCTGACGAGAGTTGACTGACAGTCAGTGCTGTCTAGTCTAGTACCCATCTATGTAGATGTGTATGGGTAACAGTAGGTACACAGTAACTTGCCCAGTCATTCTGCAGTGAGAGAAGATTCCTCTTACTTTTTATTCTTTTTTATTTACTGTTCACATTCCACCGATTCAACAACCATCAGAGGTTCTTCCACGGCTTTACTAGGACTTTTTTACCGGAGAAACTCACGCAAGAGTGCACAATTATATCCATGTTTTAATAATCATGAAGCAAGCTGTTGAAATAATCCAGGAATTCAACTATTGACTTTACATTTTTAGCAGTTTGCGAACTCGATTCCCATCTAGCCTCCACCTCTTTAGTGGTCTGCTTAGAAGCTATTGTCACAGGGTTATTAGTAGAGGTGGAAATAACGGCTTAAATTCAAAAACGTTATAGCAGCTTCATTAACAATTATTGTAAACAACGTTATTATTAAAAGCTTAAAGCTGTTTTTTTTTACAAACCTAAAGGAACATTATTCCAAAATTTGGTATCCGGAAAGGTATAATTTCTCCAAAAAAAAAACTGATATTTTAATTCAGCTAATATTAACTGTCATGTAAATGAGTGAAAGCTATTATTGCTTTATTAGCGTGATACTATTATTTTTGTTCAACTAATATTTACAAAAATATCGTTTAATATGAAAACGTTGGCGGCGTTATTTTTATTTATCTAATATTTTTATCAGCTATCGTTATAATGCCTATCTCTAGTTATTAGTGCAGTGTATACACTATAGTGAGCGAATATTAATGAATCCATTCTTACTCACGGGACCACAAATTTCTCATTTGTATTAGAATCTCTCAAAGAATAGTGATGAAGTTTTGGTATCAGTTCCTTTGCTTTCAAGTTGTCATCTAGTCTGCAAGCCGACTCAAGAACTACAAACAAACTCTTCAAGTTAATGAATTCGGGGATCATTTTATTGTAGACTGCATTTAGATAGTATGACCTCAGGTAGGCAGTGTAGCCTTAATTAAACCTCCTGTGAACCCATTGTCCGCCTTCGTTCTGCTCTCTTGATCCCGCCCGAGCCCCTTCTGTCCGTTGAGAACGGATGTGACTTCATTTCTTTACGGAATATTTTAAGTTGGATGTCTGAGGTGTGTAATTAAATGCTTTAAGTACTCCTTTAATTTATGAACTAAAAAATTCACACGAGAATCTAAATTTCGTTAGATTACAATCGTCATTAATCTGATTTTTATTATTAGATATTTTAAATGGAAACTATGACGTTATTTCTGTTAGAGATTTAAACATGATTTCCCCATTTGGATGAAGTCAAATAATGACATCATAAAATGTTCCATTTATTTCAATATTTTGGATTTGTTTGCATTTTCAAAGTATCTGTTGCGTGTTCGATGTGGTTGGTGGTCTAGCAGTTACGACGCCGGCTTTGGTACTGTTTCGTGCGGAGGTTATGGATTCGATCCCATGTGCCGACCATATTTTTCTTTCACGACACAAGCTTTAAGTAGCTTACTGAGAAAGAGTCAATGAGTGTATTTGTGTTCATTAAAAAAATGTTTCATATTAATTAATTAATATTATGTATAGATGTAATCCATTCTAAAAATATTATTTGAGTCAAGTAAATATGAAATCAACAATTAAAAAATATGGTAGGGAATATACTTAGTTAAATATAAACACCTCAATTTTTCAATCTTTAAAACCTATATTATGCGAATATCAAAATGTTTTTTCGAAATGTATTTGGAAGCCCAAGTCCATAATGCGATATGATACTTATGCATATTCAGTTTCTAAATTTAAATTTAGAATTTGTCGAACAAACAATGTCTGCGTCTGCGAAAAAGACAATGAAGTTAAGTCTTTGATTGGGCCTTTTAAAAAATATCAAACCTTTTCAAAGTTCCGCTAAACAATGAAAGATTCTCATATAATAATATGTAAAATGCTTTATTGAAATAATCTAAAAATATTGATGATGCCATGACAAGTTCCTTGGCGTAATATCCTGTCGTGGTGGGTCTAGTGGGCAGATCAAAACTATTTTTCCCAACAATTTTCCTTTCCAATCAGACCGATTATAACACTATTCAGCATATTGGATTGACTTCTATTTATATTGGGTAATCTGAATATAAAATACATAAGCCAAATTTTGTCATGTAAATTTGAATATTTCTTAATATAATAATAATATAATAGTATAACACTTTTCTATACAAAGGTGTCAGTATAGCCGGCGGAACTTATGGCCTGAGGCAATTTTTTCCAGTCAACCGGTCCTGTCCAATCTGAGACAGGCCAACCCCGGGTAGAAATTTCAAGTGAAAAAACACTTTGAAGATGAGAAAAAACATAGAAAAACTCTGACCCGACCGGGAATCGAACCCGGGACCTCGGATCTTTTCTTCAATGAATCAATTATGTAAATTTAGTTTACGAATGAGATGAAAGCTCAAACAAAAATATATAGGCAGATAGGGTTTTTAAAATTTATATTTTGAGCTAGACAACTTATCGAATGACTAATATTTATTTTGATTTATGTGTCATGATTTTATGATAGACACGTACTAATTTTGTTTTTGATAATATTTTCTACCACTAAAACATGCAGTAAAACCCTCTGCCCTAACACCAACTATTTGCACACGCGTCAAGACAAGAGAAAATGTTGTGTTTATTATTTGTGTTAAATTTAAAATATTATTATAACTCTGTTACTTTGATTTCATTCAAACAAAAATAAAAATGTGGCAAGATTTCCAGCTTGATACATTGAATTCAAATATTTTAGTTTTCTCTCTTTTGCTAGGAGATATGTGGAAGTTCACCATACTGATAAGTACCTATTATATGGTATTAAAACTTCTTTAATACCCATCTACAATTGTATTTTATATAAGTATATTATTTTAACGTACTTATCTATTGTGTATAAACTAAGGCAAATATACAAAATTTTAATGAACATCAAAATAGGACCGAAAAATAAATCGGTCAACTTTTCGGGTTTTTCGAATGTTCCGTTCAAAAAATGTACTTAAAGTTATGTTCGCGCATGATTAGCTGTACGTACTCTGGATATGTGTACTATAATAATTAATTACAACGAGCCAAACCAATTCATATCAAATACCATTTTTATCATAAGCGACTCGTCGTTGTCGGTTGTTACGAATTTGCATACCGGTTTGTCGGCTCTAGAACCAAATTCGGTCGTGTCAACTGAATCAGCTCGCAACCGACTATATTATTCTCGTACATTGCTATAATGTCGTCCTTACACATGAAATATGAGTCATGTGTCAAATTTAGTGTGTGGAAAATTTGTATTAAGTGCAATTTTTCAGAATATTGTTATCAAATTTTGTGTGTTATTTGTCGTTTATACGTACCTACACATATACCTTTCTGTATGTAGGTATTTCGATTTGTAATTATGAACTCTCATCATGCTTATATACATAATATAACGCATACCGATGCTATGTGCATTGTAATGCACTGTGAGAACAAAAGTACTACATAATAATAATATAATGATAGCTAGCATAGATAGTAAGTAAACGCATCCAATGTACGTGATATGTTTTTAATCATTTTACAATAAGTCTTATTACAAGCTGCATATCTAGGGCATTAGGCAAGCCTGCTGCCATCAATGATGTATAGAAATGAAGCGTAGATACGAAAAAAATAATGTGCTGTAAATGCATTAAGGAAAAAGGAAGGAAGGACAAGATAGCGAACGAGAATATGAAGAAAGAATTTGGTAACAAATTTAAAATATAAGCTTTTATAATATAGTGTTTCTTTGCCTCATGGTGACTATGTAGGCGAAACTAGTTGCTTTGCGTTATTTATTTATTTATACGTTTATTAAGTTGCAAAAATTCAGTCATACATTATATTGAATCAACCCATTTGATTCGTTCCACTGAAAATCCACGTTTTATTCGCTACTTCCAAGTGAAAATGGTTTGGATATGTTGAAAATGATTAAAGAACAATCAGAATGTTTAGGCTGAAAAGAGTATCGATGTTCCCTTCCGAAGAAAAAGTATAGGGGAATACGTAAACAGTTCTACATATTTTCCTGGATGTATTATTGTGCGTGGGCAATTAAGAACGCGTGTATATTTTCTCTGGCCATCCTTTGCGGGACACGCCTTGATTGGTGGAGTTTATTACCAATTTGTAACGATATACATTTTATTATGTCGTAATGTAAGACGAATCCCATAGATCCAACAAATTAATTTGATTGTATCAAAGAAGTACGGTTGGGTTACAGCAACCAAGAAACCAGTTCATTGAGAGGTGTGCGAATTTAAAACGTGGGCCTTTTCAGGTTAGACGGGGGCGATGTACGACCGTAATATCTATTCATTTTTAAATGTTGTAATTGCTTTGTTCGTACTGGCGTCTCTCACACACGCTGTGCGCTATTTTATTTTCGCAACAGCATTTTATATTGATATCAACACCTCAACTATTCCTATATCAAAATCACTTTGATTATTTATTCAACAATAGATTTTTCATTACAAGTAGCCCCTCCATAGTGATTAACAACTCATGATTGCTTGTGAACACACATTTGAGTCCTCCCCTAGAAGATTTCTTGGCGCATTCCTCCAATCTCAGCCTCACCCTTGCATTGGTTCATCTTCAGAATATCTCTATATTAACGAACCGTTCGTTGTTTTGCTCGTGGACAGAATTTTTTATAATCTAGGCCATCAGCTAATATTTAAAATTGTTTTGCATATGTAAAGGCGCATATCTGCTGCTGATATGTACAATGAAACTATAGGCTCACCCAAAGTGAACACAAGCACGCTTTCGACATCTTTTCACTAAGCAACCTGGTTTAAATGAAAGAGGTAGTCGATCGCCATCGGGTTTTGAGCCCAAATCTTTTCGTACCTATAGCCAAATTTCTAATCTTTTCAGCATAATTACTATTTCTACACTACAAATTACAACCGTATTGCTATTTGATTTTACAACATATATCTTATTCGACGATAATGAAATTCTTTAAAACAATCGTAATTATTGTTATAGAATATCGAAGTAGGTAGATAGGTACACAAATTTTTGGTCTAAATTGTAAATTTTTATCCATCAGTTTACCAACCTGTTTGATGTGTCGTGCAAAAAACTTCAGTCTTATGATTTCAAGTATTAAATTCTTCTTTCCGACACTGCATTTTTGTTACACTACGCTTTCTTCATCGGCGAACCCTGTGCTCACGTCGCAATAATATTTTGCATGCTGCTGTAATGGCAAATCTGTCTGGGGGCCCGACACACGTGATCAGCCGTCCGTTTGCATGACGTCATGGTATTAGACCGTTGGAGAGAATGTTTGAAATGAGTGACCGTTGCGAGTCCAAGGAACACGTTATGTGGCCCAGCTACACGTGTGACTCGTTATTATAATATAAGATTGTTCGATAACAACCAAGTGTACATCTTTTTTTGCCATCTAGAGTTGGGTTTGTTGGTGTAAAGTCAATAATCATCGGTGATGTGATTAAATCACCTTCAGCAGTCTGTTTAAGTGGTAGAAATGTCAATATTATCGTTTTAATTATAATTTTAGATTTGGCGATCTTAACGATGTTCAAAATTATTATAAAGATAATGAGATAGTGGAGTGGCTGGTTCTATCGGTAACTGAAAGCCGCCTGTTCAAATCCTGGTGTTGACCACTTTTTACAACACAAGTTGTGGTTTATCGTAATTAAATAGAAAAAAAATGTATTATTAGTTTTAACGTTGAGTAGCTTCACCCGGATTCCTTGAAAATTTATCCATAACTTTGTTTTGCTGTTCTATAAAGATACCTATAACAAAATTCAATTTTTCCTGAATACTTTTCAAGTAATTTTCAATCAGCTAGCTAGTATGAAGAAAGATGATGGCAAGCAATATTGTAGGATTGTGTCAATATTTCGGAGAATTTGAATGATGAAATATCGCTTTAGGATCACATCCTTTTATCAATGACGTTCATAAACGAGTTGCAATCTCCTACATCGAGTGTTGTGCAAATCTTCACCGCGTACTTCTGGTTGTACTTAGGTGTCTACTGGCTAGTTATGCACGGTTCTGATTTCCTTGTATCACCTCTGCAATGCTAACGATATTATAATGTCATTAGAAATATTGCGTGACAAGGGTTATTAAACAAACACGTTGGCGAGGCGATTCTGTGAGTCATTGGGTGGACCGGTGTCCGTGGTCAGCGGGAGACTCCTTACTGGGAGACCCTACTCCACCAACACTCGACCACTGCCATTTCATCTATTGGAACTTGTTGAAAGCTTATGTCATCGTCTTGTCTGATGCCTTTTTCTTTCGTGTAATTTGAGAGGTGGGATTAAAGTTTGACTCTCAAGTGACCTCCCATTTTTCAATACTGGAAGCAGTCTTTCATTGAATTGGTCGTTCTCTCCACATTCTTTTGTTGCCTTTTCCATATTATTAAACCTCCTCCATCTCACAGAAAAAATAACAACTAATGACTCTAATAATTCATGACTAATGTTCGATTTTTAAATGGAACAAACCACTACGGGCTTACGACCGTCTTCTACTGTTATTTCGAAGGCTGGCTTAGTGTGATCACTTTACGTTAACAACGTTCGCCATTAGGTGGTAATGTTTGTCTCCGAAACTCTTAATCATGAGAATTCTCAACATGTTCAACATGTCGAAAAATCTCATGTATGAAACAAGTAGAAATTTAATAATTGATGAAACATAGAGAAAAAGTTGGAAATTATTGAGAACAAGAGAGCAACCAAATTTAAAGACTGCGACTGCTGTCATATATTTGGCGCCAGGATATGACTATATCCATTTTTGTTACTGTCTCATATTTATTGCCTATTGGCTTTGTTGGTGCACAACGTTCTAATTATGTTTAGATTCTTGTGACCTTTTTTCAGGACTAGATCTTACAGAAAAAATAACAACTAATGACTCTAATAATTCATGACTAATGTTCGATTTTTAAATGGAACAAACCACTACGGGCTTACGACCGTCTTCTACTGTTATTTCGAAGGCTGGCTTAGTGTGATCACTTTACGTTAACAACGTTCGCCATTAGGTGGTAATGTTTGTCTCCGAAACTCTTAATCATGAGAATTCTCAACATGTTCAACATGTCGAAAAATCTCATGTATGAAACAAGTAGAAATTTAATAATTGATGAAACATAGAGAAAAAGTTGGAAATTATTGAGAACAAGAGAGCAACCAAATTTAAAGACTGCGACTGCTGTCATATATTTGGCGCCAGGATATGACTATATCCATTTTTGTTACTGTCTCATATTTATTGCCTATTGGCTTTGTTGGTGCACAACGTTCTAATTATGTTTAGATTCTTGTGACCTTTTTTCAGGACTAGATCTTACAGAAAAAATAACAACTAATGACTCTAATAATTCATGACTAATGTTCGATTTTTAAATGGAACAAACCACTACGGGCTTACGACCGTCTTCTACTGTTATTTCGAAGGCTGGCTTAGTGTGATCACTTTACGTTAACAACGTTCGCCATTAGGTGGTAATGTTTGTCTCCGAAACTCTTAATCATGAGAATTCTCAACATGTTCAACATGTCGAAAAATCTCATGTATGAAACAAGTAGAAATTTAATAATTGATGAAACATAGAGAAAAAGTTGGAAATTATTGAGAACAAGAGAGCAACCAAATTTAAAGACTGCGACTGCTGTCATATATTTGGCGCCAGGATATGACTATATCCATTTTTGTTACTGTCTCATATTTATTGCCTATTGGCTTTGTTGGTGCACAACGTTCTAATTATGTTTAGATTCTTGTGACCTTTTTTCAGGACTAGATCTTACAGAAAAAATAACAACTAATGACTCTAATAATTCATGATTAATGTTCGATTTTTAAATGGAACAAACCACTACGGGCTTACGACCGTCTTCTACTGTTATTTCGAAGGCTGGCTTAGTGTGATCACTTTACGTTAACAACGTTCGCCATTAGGTGGTAATGTTCAAAAGCTCCTCCATCTCGCATATTTTCCTGACCTTCGTTTTTATTATCCTTCTCAGATGGTCTTCCCAGCTAGGTTTCAATACTTTTTTTTTTTCTGACACTCTAAGCGTATTTTTGGACGCAATGGTATCATACGTAATGTCGTAATTCCAAAGGATTTTGCCTGTGTTTAAAATCCAAAAATAAAATGAATTGACGTTAATTTCTTGTGAACGATCAAGGATTATCAAATTGTTAATGCAAAATTAATAAGAACATGGGCGAATTTAACGTTACCTACCCGTTTATTTGACTGTTGGCGATGTAACGGTTTGTTCCGGTGTAAATTGTTGAAAGTGATCTCGCCGGCCGCGGCCCGTCCTCTCGTATTATTTGTGGGACAGACCGAGTCGCCGTAGAAGAATGATAATGCGAAGAGGTCGTGGAAGAGATGCAATAAACCACTAGACGGCTCTTTGTTCCGAGTCGTGTTGAACTGAATTTGCATTTTACGTTCACCGCGTATCTAAAGAAAACGAGTTTTATTAAACTGATTCATACATCTATTCTCATTGACCGATTCTTTTCAACCGAGAGGTTTTCGTGTATCTAAGACTCGACCGTGTTTCCGTCCCGTTCTCTTATTTCGTGCAGACCTCCTCGGCCCACTCAGATTTGGGTAGGTTTGGTCTATTGTCCTCTCCGTCTCTTTCTGCTGCTACTGCGTACGACGTTTTGTCTATTGTCGACGCCACAGCTTGTAAGAGTTTTCGTATCGGGAATGGGGTCAAGCGGTCAATAATGCGATTAATGACGAGATTAGATGTATCGCGCATTCTAAACTAGAAAAAATACAAGTTTTTGTCCAAGATTTTATTTTGACAACATTCACTTACTCAATACGCTTGATTACGACGAGTACAATAGATTTGGTACAGTGTTTCATCTATGTGTACATAAAAAACGTAGGTATTTTAGGTACATATTTGTATAAATTATATTATTACTAGCTTATACCCGTTTTTACGTTTTTGATTCCGATTGTCAGGTTTGATCAGATATTATAACAAATCAATCTCCAATTATTTTATTACATTTTCATACGGTAATACCAAGACACGCCATAAGACTAGGCAGAGAAAACCAAACCGCCGAAGTCAAAAGACGTATTGGATTAAGTTGGGCAGCCTTCGGGAAAATGAGTCACATACTTAAAAACCGTAAAATCCCCATGAACCTTAAACGCAGAGTTTATGAGACGTGCATAATGCCGGTTGCAACATATGGTCTGGAAACAGTGACGCTGACCAAGCTGAGACCACCACTACGTTGGAGAGACGACCTCGTCAAATACGCTGGGGTCAACTGGGTCCAAAAAGCCCAAAACAGAGCGGTGTGGAAGGAGATGGAGGAGGCCTTTGTCCAGCAGTGGACGGGAATAGGCTGAGAAGAATACCAGGATTCCATTCAACGTTTTCATGAGTAATTTTGTTTCCAAAAGATGGCTTACTGTCTTTTTTGAAAAATTTGTATAATGCAGCAAATTGTATTTAAGAACCTTCTCCGGCATTTTGCACGGATCTGCGCAGATTCATATCTGACGTAGCATTTGTATTTTGAGCGTGATGCTCCGACATACAATAAAAAGCAAACATACAAACATTTCTGAATTATTATGTAGATGTAACTGATAATATTGGAGTTTCACACATTCGTATCTTCAAGGTGTCTACATCATTTTGATTATGGGGTTGTTGGATATAAATTGCTGCAAATGAAGAATTGTCACTATCTTTATGATACTGATATTTTATGCATCTCTTAAATAAAGGAAAGTCGGGTTAGTGCGAACACTTATAACTCAAGATCGACTGAACAGATTCTTCCGATGATTGATTTATTGGATTCTTCTCCGCTCCCGATAACAGAATAACTATTAAAATGTTAAAAAATGCATAATAAATTACATAAAATTAAATTTAGTATGGAACGGATTTTTTGCGACGCCAACGCCATCTATAAAATTCCATAACAACAAAATTTTTATTTACCTGACAACCACGCAGTTTCAAAACACTGGCACGCAGATTATTGATAGATTTTCTTTCAAGCTTTCAAGAAATAATTTTTTAACATTCAAACATATTTTGTATTTGATTCCTCTATCTTAATCACTCTTCGATTCATCCACGTCTTGTGTGATTTGACATGAAAATTTGGCTTTGATATCATACACAGACAACGTGTTTATGAGGCCTTCCTTAATAACTATGTTAAATTACATACTACATAATATAATATGATTCAATTGTTGATACAATATAATATATGAGATCCAGTATGCAACCCCGGTGTATTGTTATAATTATTGATTGTAGGACCAACGACGAAGTAGGTACATACTTATATTCTCGCTAATTTATTACACCAACCCCGAACGCGTGTAGGTATGTGCATTATTAGTGTACGTTTACAACAAACGAATATAGAGCTAGAGCAAGAAGTGGAGAATACTCTCTTTGTAATTGATATTGGAAGGAAACAAAAATGAGCAAGAACTAACTATTAATGGGGGAGTTCTAGTTATTTATCATTGTTGTTTCTTTGGTGGCAATATAAACAGTGTGCTAACGATAAAGAAAGACGCTCTACTTTTAGCTCTGAATCTATATTCGTCTGGTTTAAACGCACTATTATTTGACATCTTCGTTGTGCTTAATACGTTTTTTTTAATCGAACTTGCTGATTGCTGGCTCTCTATTAATCAACTGTTTTTTTCCAAAAGCCAACATATCGCTGTCAACGATTGTTCATCATCATATTGTGACTGTTATTGTCTCATCAAAAGACCTTGCACAATGTAATGCTTTACCAATAATGATTTGATTGGCATAAGACCGCGATATAGTTGACACCCCGCTTCGGGAGGCAGCACGTTGAATGCATCAATTGCCTTCACTTCGACTGATTCTCGGGCAATAATAATTGTGCTCGTAATATAATTGGAACCGCAGCAAGGCCAACTTCCGTGTGTAGACAAATTTAAATCTAATTGCCATACTATTCTAGACACGGTATTGTTGTTGTATCACTGAGATCTGGCGGCAATTTGTTCTTTTTAAATTGTTATCTGTTGAGATTGTGCGGCGTGGTACCCTGTGACATCTCGATACAATTCAATTTTTAATGTTATTCAATTCATCCCAACTTACAGATATTCAAAAGATACAAAACGTGTTGTCCTACAGACGCGTTTAGAAAACTATACGTTGTTGAATGTTTTATCGTCTGTTCCTGTTCTTCACGCATCGGCCAGTTTAATTTTTCGTTTCCTTCCACTTTCCTCAGCCACTTGTGTTTTATGTATAGGCCGACACGTCTGTTTTCTAGAGTCTAAGACGTCACAAGACGACAACGTTTCCTTCCGGTCAAGTACACATTTTAGTATCTGAGATTCCGTGGAAACAATTTGTTACACAAACACACGCCACTTTCATCGGAATATCTGTGAGGATAACAGCTGTGCGAGTACGCAGCACCCCTCTATTTCGTTGAAAACTATTATAGCCCTTGAATATCGAACCATTATTATGAGTAGCAGTTTGCTCCGGCATGGCATGCAGGTATACGATGCATTTAAAAGTACTAACTAACGGACGAGAGCTATGCATTATACACGGATGTGTTATAATGTTCTTTTCGTTGTTTTATTTCTCTCAGGAATGTTCGTCATTAGAATTAATGAGGTACAATCCAGTTTTTAATTTGGGAGAATGCTCCCGGTTAAGAAAGTTTTCTTTGTCGTAGGATGACGGTCTTTTTATGATAGGTGTGTGAGTTATTTACGTGTCAGTTCCCCCTTAGACAACAAAACAATGTGTTGACAAATTATTCTCTCTTTATAAATTTTTAATATAAAGGAAGACGTTTTTGGTAGAGCTGGTTCAGTTATCACGTAATTTTCATAAGGTGTAATAGTTGCTCATCAGTGCGTGAATCAGCACGTCTAATGTTATCACAATTATATAACAACCTCGTCGGTCTTAATTCTGTGTTTTGATGTGGTTTGAATAATTAGTGTATTATCCATTACACTGCTCTTATATGCTTTTAATTAGTTCAACGACCTTGACGCTCTTCTGCTCATTGCCGTACGTCTCCTCTGCTCGGTATGTAGCTCTATTCATAGGCTCTCAAGTATTTCTCCTTTATTCCTCAGCAATTATGGTGATCTAATTGAGGTATATAAAATCTTGAACGACCACTATGACTGCCCAGAGTTGAGAAGCATGTTCCACAGAAGCCACAATCAACATTTGAGGGGACATAGTCTGAAGTTGGTAAAGGACAGATATACTCAGAACCCTCGTAGACATTTCCTTACGAATAGAGTTGTGGACGAGTGGAACGGGCTGCCTGCCGAACTAGTTATTGCAAAGAACACCAATGCATTTAAGAATGGACTTGACAGTTTATAGTGTGACACAAGTGTGGGATATCAAGCACATCAGCTCCAAGCTGCCTGCTTGATGGCATTTAATAATAATAATAAGAAACTAGACAAGATGGATTTAAGGGTACGTAGTTTGCTCACACAATATAGGATGCATCATCCAAGATGTTCCTTGATGAGATTATATTTACCAAGGAAGATTGGTGGTAGAGGCATGTTAAACATCAAAAACATGAATAACAAAGAGATAAACCTCCTCCAATCTTACTTTATCTCATCAAGGAATAAATTGGGTTATGAAGACCTCATTGCGTGTGATTTGAAGTACACGCCCTTAAATTTATCAAATCCTGTTTCACCACCGATAATTGGGGTACAAGATCGGGTTGATATATGGAAAGGCAAGTCTCTCCACGGTCGATTCTTCGAAACTTTAAATTCATCACATGTAAGTCTTGAAGATTCGACTGGATGGTTGAGGTTTGGTGAACTATTTAGCGAAACAGAAGGTTTTGTCTGTGCAATACAAGACCAGATCATCGTCACTAATAATTATAAAAAATATATTATTAAAACACCTGATATAATTGATAAATGTCGTGCATGTGGCCAAACAGGAGAAACACTCAGACATATTTTGTCTGGGTGTTCTCTCCTGTGTTGTTCTGAGTATCTGCACAGACATAACGATGTGGCTAAAATAGTTCATCAAAAACTTGCCTTGAAATATGGTTTGCTCGATCTTGAAGTACCTTATTATAGGTACACCCCAATTTCGGTAATGCAAAACAGTAATACAAAGTTGTATTGGGATATACCAATACAAACTGACCGAACGATTAACGCAAATCGTCCGGACATTGTATTGGTTGATCGTAGGAACGGGATAACGTATCTCGTGGATATCACTATACCGTATGACGAAAATTTGAAAAAAGCCGAGCAAGATAAGATAATTAAATATCTTGATCTTGCTCACGAAATCAAGGATATGTGGCATACACCATCCACCCACATAATACCTATAGTGATATCGACGAATGGAGTTATTCCTAAGTCTCTTAAAGACAATCTAGGGAAACTTGGCATCTGTTGTGGTCTCAGATATGCCATCCAAAAGGCAGTTCTGTTGTCCTCGTGTAGGATGTTAAGAAGGTTCCTTTCTCTGTAGTTCGAAGATCTCTCATGATTACATTACATCGTGATGTATCATGAGAGATAATACCGATATTTTTATATTTAGTATATAGCATTGTATTTAATTTTAATTTTTTTTATTAATTTTTTTTTACAATGATGTATACTTCATATGATATATTGTGATTTAATGAATAAATGATTTGAAATAATAATAATTAAAAATTATTCGATCTTGGCAGCCCAGCTTTCTAGGTCTCAAACTTTTACACAATAAGTCTTGGTTTTAAATGACGTGTCCATTTAGTAACTTAACGACGTACATACTCTATTTTAATTCCCACAAAAATCTTAACCATACAAATAAATTATTGCTCATTCATATATACATAGTCATATACATAGGCTCCGTCACCGACATTCGTATTCTGGAGGCCGTGGGTGTGATCCCAGGTGCTGATCATCTTGTTAACTTCCTAGAAATTACCCCGCTAGACAAAGTCTGTTCTGTTTCTTATAATATTTACCAATCTTGATACAATGTTACTATCCACTAATCAGGTCAACCACGTGTGTGGTAGGTACATGCTAATATAAAATTATAATATGATAAAAAACATAAATTCTTGTCCCTTTTTTTTAGTTTTTTTTTCTGTTCAAATTTCTACCGCAGTTAGAATCCATCATATATTGAACCGGTTGATTAGAAAATATGCGTTAAGCAATTAGTTCCGACGGCCGAGCTGACTGGTTTGTATGGACAGGGGTTAATTAATTTCGATATAAAAAAACGTTAGATCTTCAGAAAAATCTTTTTTTATACAAAATTCCAGGTTTGTATTGTGCTATGGAATGCTGTCTCAGGTTACAAAGTACGGATATAATCGCTATTTTACGATATCCTCTCTCAATAATGTAACGTTTGTATCTCTTGTAAAAATGTTAGGAGATAGCATCTCCGCGTTTGTCTAGAATCTGCACGTTTGCAGGCTTTCCATCTGATTAATACGCCATTGTTTCCTCTTAGGACTGTGCTCTTGGGCTTATCGTCTCGCCCATCAGATCTTGTAAGTTATAGCAAGTGTGCTGCCGCGGGCCTATGAAGTTGTCTGTGTCTTTAGACTTATCCATCTAGCGATATTCTTATTCTACTTTATACTCTGATCTTACTGATGACTATTTATATTTTGTTAAATTATTGAAATCATATTTAACTGAATAGTTTTGTAGGTCCACGTTCTATATCATTACGGAACTCTGAAAACTCGACATCTTTCTAACATCCTCCCAAATTATCACAGCTGTTGTCTGTAAGAATCGACTTTTCCTGTCCAGATGTTGTATTATCTACATTATGGATATCCTCTTCTTTTATACGACTTCCTTTCTGTCTCATAAGATCATTCAGATCTCTCTATCTATGTGTATGACGAGAAAGGTCCACCGAAAATCAAAAATTCATAGTTGGACCTTATTGCATTCGTTTATTTATATGGTCATACGTACAATCTGAAATGGCTTTTTTCCAGTAACTGTGATGGCGGTAACTCCGGTTGTTTCGAGTGCGCGAGTTTTGATTTTTTAGCTTTGATTTGACTGTAGGTAAATTTAAAAATCTTTAGAATTAAACAAAATAGATACAAAATAGATAACTCGGTTATAAAGTTAGCAAGAATATTGGTTGAGGTTAATATATATTTTCTATTTAGTTAATCTGTAGTTTCATCTTTGGAATAACAAATACATGGCTATACGTATTTTAACTTTGTTTCTAGCAATTGTAAATAAGAACCAATTGAACAAATGTTTCTCTTTGGTTATTAATTCATTAGGTTGCATAAATAATGTTTGTAATATAATGTGACAGGGGTACTTGCAGGTCTTGTCACGGCGATGCCGCCAGCACGAGCGCTTTGGGAGCCAACTATGCAGATACACGTATTATCGTTCTATCTCGACTGAATGTTCAACCACTTTCTTCAAATAAAGCACACGCTGCTGCATTTGCCTGGTGTACGTCACGGATCTTCGCAGGTAGGCACCGCTCTGCCTGCAAGGGTCAGCATGTGAAAGCTCAACTCGAGTCGCGTCGTGTTGTTTATACTGTGGCTCCTTTGTTCTCTTTACTCGATCATCGTTGCACGTCATTATTATTTTCTCTTAAAGAATAACATTAACCTAGCTGTGAGAGCGTCCCTAAATGGTTCGGTCTCTTGAGAACTAGAAATTAGAATGGTATGCAAGCAAATTATTAGCTGGAACGTTTCGGTCGCCGGCGTGTTGAGGGTCGTGGTTTCGACCCTTGGAGCATATTTTGGGTCATATTCTCTCTCTCGTTGAGTCACAATCCTAGGATTGGTCTGCACCAAGCATGTTGACTCTTCACCTCCACTCCTCCCTGTCACTGGCCAACCTTTTCATTTCATGGTAGGTGCTGCAGCGCATGTCTCCGATTACCTGGTCTATGTAGTTATCCCTGGGGCGGCCTCTGTGGTTTCTGCCTTCAATCATTCCTTCGACGATAGTAAAGAAGAGACCCGGGTGCCTGATGTTATGGCCTATCCATTTGGCACGTTGTTGGGCAACTCTTTTTTGGAGCTGCCGTTTTTCCCCGGCTCTACTCAGTACCTCGTCGTTTGTGATGTGTTCCGACCAATGAATCCCCAGCATGTGCCTGTAGCACCACATTTCGAAGGCTGCTAATCGCCCTGACTCGCTCTGGTTAATGGTCCACAATAACATAATATGACCCTTAACATAATATGTTAAGGGTCATATTATGCATCGTTTATTGTGAAAGATGTTGAAAGCGTAGTTTTGTATTACTTTCAGTGAGTTCAGATTCTACGTTCATATCCTTTTGGGCGAGTCACTGCTTATTTTTTGCCAGGTAATCACACCATTGCGTAAGAAACATCTCTACAGACAAAGATTTAACCAGATTTCGGATATATAGTGATACTGAGGGCTGACAAAATCCATTTTTTTTTTCAAAAATTTATCAACAGCTCCCCAATAATTATTCCACAACTTCTAGATCAATAGATATAAAAAAAAATTGAATTCTACAACGAAATTCAGTGTGCGTTTCATATAGATATACAACTTTTAACAAGGAGAGATTTTGACAGTAGGGAATGGAGATCATAAATGGATCCCCGATCTATACGAGTTTAACATTACATTACAAAATGGCGCAGATAACAGAATTAATTGGTTGCAGGGTTCTTGTTTCACCCACCTTCATTCTTCTTCCGTTCCTCGTCAAACAACCTCCCTGCCATCTCCATTATGTATACACTATTTTACTTAATTCTATAACTGCGTAACGATGTTTATGTTAATTATTGATCTATTACAATTATTATTAGATAGTCAATAACAGATCCTGTGTAGGCACAAGCCATATCGTTACCGCATCGATTTGACGTTTCAATTCGCCCACTTGCCGCAATTTATTCCATTTTTACAGTAGTCACAATGCCTTCGACAACGATTTTATTTTATTTATCAACCATTTACGAAAAACATTATTAAAAAAAAATCTATTTTTTTATTTCCTTTGGATAACATCGATAACAGTAGTCGAAAACAACATAATAAAAGAAAAAGAAGAAGTATTCAGTAAAATTCACTAAAACTTGGATGTTTCGTAACGGCTGGTGCTATATTTTATTTATTTAATACACCAAGGGTGAAATTAAGTTTTGAGTTGTAACTCGTTCACTCCCTGAACATAACTGGTTTTTTGGCAAGGATTTTTTTACTAGAATAAAACTATTTGCAAAAATGTAAAAAAAAACCAATGAGAGAATATTTGCATGATTATAGGAGTTAAGAGTGAACTAATCTCTTTTTGACACTACTTAGGGGCATAGGGAGTCAACAAAAAATCAATAACTTATAAACTAAATTAAAAGAAACTTGTAAAAAATCGATGATCTAGTTTCAGTCCCAATATTAATAATTTATCTAGCGATCTGATAAAACGTTTGTAGGTATGTATGTATGTATGCAGATATCCCCTTGGGCAAGTTTAGTTAACAAACCACCAAGAGAATTATAATTTATAATTCGCGATAAATTATTAAATTGTTTCACTCGGTATGATAATAGATGATATATGTCGTCGTTTATCGCGAGTATATCCTCTCGCAAAGGTAATGGCTGTCGAAGGCGTTTATTTTCGTCAGCGCGCTTCCCCATCCTGAGAGCGCCTCGAAGGTCAACCAGAGGTCGTATGTCGGCACGCTGGGTAACACTGAGCCCCAAACGCTGAAGAACTCTGTGTTCGCCTTTACGGCTTAGATTTATTACCAATTTTGAAATAATAATATTAATAGGACTGGTCCAGGTTAAAAAGCCGGTGTAACGAAATTCGCAGGGAGAATAGTTCGTCATTTTGAAAATTTGTTATAATAAATAGGTTTGTACTGTAATATTATACGTATATTTATGATGCCATTGGGAGTCAACATGAACTCTCCATTGCTCTCGAACCTGCACGTCCAAACCCCCCAGCTCTGCTTCGAACGAACGTAACACGGTTTGAGGTGGCTTTCCTCGTCTGTGGGACCCTGTTGCGCAGAAGAAAAGAAAAAAGAAAAGCTCTCCTCGGCTAATTGTCATTCGGCATACTTATATATAAAACACACATGTCCCAGGAGAAACAAATTGTTTTCCAGCAAATCTTCTTGTCCTGTGAATCATTGTGTAAAAATAAAGTGATATTAAATCAATAAGTATTAAATTAATAGTGATATTAAGTTACCTCTCCAAAACACGAGTTCTTACTCACGTTGGAGAGCAATCATTCAATGATATTTGTATTGCCTTATTTTCTGAAAATTGTAAATTGCCTTAATTTGTAAACTTTATTCTTCTGTGAAATAAATATTTTTATTATTATTATATTGTGTCAAATTATTGGGACAAATTTTGAAGAAAGATTGGGGGCAAACTAAAGGTTCATTTTCTGAGAAATTCATTTAAAGATTTTTACCTATTTTTGTGATTCTTCGTATTGAAACGTGTAACCTGGTCTACAAAGAGATCACTTCTTTGTTTATATTGTTGCTAATCAAAAAATACGCAATTATTGTTCGTTCGCTAATAGCCGCATGAATAACTCACAATAAATCTTTGGAGGTGAAACAATTTGCATAAATCGATCGACCGTCTTCATTGTTGTCCTCTGATCATCTTTAATGACGGTCTTCTCTATGAGATCCACCTGCCATATAGAGAACTGAGTCATTGAACATTTCCTTGCTGCACACGAAGGTGATTCTGTCGACTGCCTCACAAACAACACAACACCATTCATACGACTGCATTTGAATGTCTAACATTATAATATTGTATCAGACGCATCTCAGTCACCAGGAAGATATTGTATACCGTCTGACCTTTCAAATTGTTTATCTTACATAATAAGACTTTGTATTTAATTTACCTGCTTCTTTGTATTCTCTTCAGAATCACAATTCCGTGAAAAATTTTCTGATTTTTTTTGCAATTAATCTTTTGTTTTAACGGTAAGTTGCCACGATCTTTAAAACCTTTAAACTAAACTTCTTCAAAGGAAAAAAAGTATTACAACTTCAAACACACTTTTAAATTAAGTGTTTTTTTTTTAAATGAACACGTTGCAACTTATCGTGCTATCGCTTCCACTTATATTCTTTTTTTTTATAAACATTTGGCAGAAGCAGGTGCATATGAAAATATCGTTGGTTCCGCCGAATAACGGAAATACCTTGTCGTAGGGGGAGATTTGGACGAAGTATGTACCTAGGGCAACTATTGTAGAATATCTTTCCCTTTTCATGATCGAGAGACTTACTTAACATTATTGATGTTATCGTTAAAATCAATGAGCATTCTTGTTAGAAATTGTTTCCATTCGCACTCATACTCATAATTTTCTTTAAGTTTTGATTCTCCTATGCTAACTTATTTTTGAACTCACAATATTCATTATAACTTGTTTGTTTTGTTCTTTATAAATAGCATCCAATGTTATTGTGTCGGAATGGAGCGGAGTTTTTTCCGTGTGCACCTTTTTTCATCTACATCTTCTTTAATCACACTTTCCACTACAGTTTCTATAAGAATTTCTCACTGTTCCTCTAGATTTAGTCATAAGATATTCTTGTATTACATCAAACTGAGAAATCCTTATGTGGATTTTATACCTAATGGTTGGTTTTTATCTCTAATAGAACAAATAGAATTGTGTTAATCAGGTTACCTGCCGGTCCGAGGTTCTCAGTATCGAATCTCTTGTGGTTTGCTTCACCTTATAACTCACGATCGATCTCTTGTCTCTCAATGCCATGATTGATGTATCTATTATGTCCGACGTACCCTTATATTATTCTATTCACATGGATTTATAATATTTACAATAGAATCAATCAATAGAAACGTCTTTAAAACTGTCAATATTTTTTTTAGAATTGTAACCGTGTTTTTAAAAATAACAATGCTCTGTTTTTCCTCCGTACCTATGGGATAACTAGTTTAGATCGACATGAATATGCAACTCCTAAGTGTAGGTAGGTGATAATATCCTTTTAACTTAATGGCATTTTAATAAAATCCATTATAATTATGCTTATTGTCGTATTTTCATAATGTATGTGGATTTATCATTAAAGTTAGGCATATCGAGTTTCATATTGATCAATATTTATATGGCTACCTCGTTGTACGGAATAATTGTAATCATTAATTAATTGACATTTTAATTAATTGGCGTATGCTCAAATGCAAATACAACTACATGTAATCAATCGTTTTGAATTACCCGATACTTTTACGTATATACCTATTCCCATACTAGTGTGCTGTTATTGAGGATTAAATACATTATGTTAATAATCACAAATACATCGCATTGTAAATGAATCAATTTTGTTAAATCTACTTCACTTATCGTCTGTACGCTATTTACATGTCAACAGTTTGACACAATTTTCCATATAAAAATAATAGTCACCGCATTATTATTCTCAAAGATGGCAGACAATATCACATTATTTTTTTGCGAATGGTTCGTAACTCGTTTAATTTTAATTCAATGTACGTCCTCCCTTTTAAAGAGAATCTTTCCACTTTAAAAGAATATCCCGATCCGCAATACATTGTTGTGGCTACTGCATATTCGCAGTCGGCGACACTGATCAGCGCCCTACTGCATTTGCGGCGGTGCCGGTGGTTCGCGATGTTAGCGGACTACACGAGATACAACAAACATTAGAGGAGCTTGTTCAATGTCATCGGATGGAGATTTTACACAACATGAACCTTTTGTTTAGCGCTATCTATTTGCATAATGTAAAATTGTTATTTCGAACAGTTGAACAAATAGATAAGCCGAGAGATAAGGAATCAGATCTGCCGGCCGACCTCCGCTAATGCGCCGCGCCACCTTCTATTTCATTAGAATCTCTATCAAAATATTTAACTTCTGTATAAAAACACATTCCGCGCACTTTTTACTGCATATGATTGCATTGTCATCTCATGGCAGCATTGTGTCTGGAGTGTAAAGCTTTGATTTCCCAGATGTGCGGTTCCGCTGTATAGCGGCTGTAATACAGCTGCACATAATATAATTAACTTTAATCGTTGTCTATGTAAACCAAAAGGCATGGTTTCATAGATAGCAATAATTGATTGTCAATCGTTTACTTTGTATCCGTACTATTACGTCTGATATACGACAGCATCGCTTCGCTAGGAAATCGGAGCTTAACTCAGTATTATTGTTAGAACCGTCAATGTTTATTCATCTACTGAACGACTATTCTCATTATTCTATTTATTATTGTTACCTTCCATATTGATAAAACTCGTCGATCTGTATTAAATCACAATGGTGTTTTGCAATAAGACTTAAACTAGTTGTATTATAATGTATTGTACATTTCCAAAGTGTTACTCATAGTTTTCTTTGAACACTATGTTTGGCCAACCGCTCGTCTATGCGCGTCGTATCCTACTTATTAAAAAAAAAAAAACATTGTTTCGCAATATGTATGATAATTATTACTTCCACTCGTTTGATTGCTTCTCTTGTCCTTGAATAAAATATTTCGCCTTTATACTCCAATGTTTGTATTTCTTGGCTCTTTATTTTACCTAAGGTCATGTTTATTTTGTTAACCAAACATTGTTCTGTCATATGGCATCACATGCAATCAAATCGTTAACTCTATGTACACGTAATGTTGTTATATGCTGGTATAAACCCCCAAGTCCCGAGAGATTTCTCTCAGAAGTCACACATATGTAGGTGCAGCTTTTACCATGTAACCGCGAGAGATCATTTTACCCGCGCGTATGCAACTTCTGACAGATGAATGCTCACTATCTGGGTTATGAACAGACTGTAGAGTCTTGATTTGTGTGTAAATAGATCTTCTGTCAGTTATTAACAGGATGCGGACCACGTGCCCTCGTATTGCTCACCGCAAGCATATCAATGCGCCTGTCACGGTGCAGTACATGGGGCCTGCTACCATCTCCATCACATTGTTTCTAATAGTGTGGCTGCATTGGTGTAAAGTCACCTACATCGAGGCGTTATTGTAATATGAACATCCCTAGAAGAAAAGCCTCTTCGTTGGTAAACTTGTTCGCCTCTCGACAACACTATTATACTAATGGTGTTCATTTCTTTTTTTTCCTTATTTTTTTATGTGGACTTAAAAAAATCTTGTTCTCTTTGTTGCAGGTATGTACGAACCACATATTACAAAAATCTATTTGGGAACAACATGATATTTTACAGAGCTACTCCAGATGTTATCTGATGGTAATTACAAATCCCTATATTATTATTATTATATTATTTTTGGTAAGTAATATTGCTGACAAATTTATCGCATTGATTTAATGACCGTAAACGGCTTTAACAGCCGATAACTTCTCTGATCTCAGCAAGTGGGTTTACTTCCGCGTCGACATTCGATACGAATGTATAATCCGTAGAGAACGTCCTCGGTATTTCACTCGGCGCCTGACCGCTTCTCCCATTTCATGTCCCTCGCCTCGTACACTTCCTTCAAAGGCCTCTCATCCGCTTATCTGCATCACATCATTTATTTAGTGTACACCACAGCCGATTTCTACAGCCTTCAACACACGTAGTGAGTTTCCCGTCCAATTAATCACTTAGAATATTGGGTTTCTTTTTTTCTTTCGTTTAATTGTTTTGTCCTTGGCGTTGGATAACGTTTCCTTGCAGTATAGCGAACACACCTATTGGATTGGTAAAAATATTCTACTCTCTGACTGAGCATTTCGGGACGGTATACTCTGCTATTTTTAGTCATTCTCCTTTGTCATGTCCCTATTGTTGCAATATTCTTTCATTTTTTGAAAATTATTCATGCGTCTTTCACACTTACAAGAAAACTGAAAAAAAAAGTTCATCAATATTTATACACTATGGTTCACACTACATGTTACTTTCATCTTATATTATAAAAGCTCATGTCGTTGCTATTACGATTTTTTAATACTATGATCTATTTTGATTTATACCCATAGATGTCAATGAAACTTTGTTACATAAGACAATAATTTTGCTGTAGTTACTTTGATTATTTTGTTCTATTTGTAACTAGGTATATTTTATAATGACCGATTGTGTAAATCATGCGACTAAATCTAGCACTGATCCCTTCTTGTTATTAAAGTAGGTAATTATTTTTGTTTTTGGCATTTTTTCTCTTTAAATAATAATGATAATCGTCGATGGAATCGCCTCATGATTACTTGTTACGAAATGCGTATAATTCACTTGTCGTTACTCATCTTCGGTGATAATAACATTAAGCACTTATTGTTTTTACAGCGATCAAAATACGTAGAGCGGGTCGTTTAAATTTTATGCAATATTTTTTACGAGTCCGGCGCCTCCACACCTCTCTGATACGTAATCGTAATAATTATTATCGGTGTAGGTAAACTGTGTATCAAATGATGAAAGCCAAAGATTATAGGGTGCCATTCGGTTTGCTTGATATATTTTTCATTACAAGGTCTATAGATGAAATAGCTTAATAGAAAATGCAAGTGGGTATCGTCAATCATT
Organism: Mystacides longicornis; assembly: GCA_963576905.1. Taxonomy (NCBI): domain Eukaryota; kingdom Metazoa; phylum Arthropoda; class Insecta; order Trichoptera; family Leptoceridae; genus Mystacides; species Mystacides longicornis. The sequence continues at coordinate 11,784,933 of OY756433.1, read as the reverse complement.
AGTGACAGGTAGACAAAAGATATGTTGCATATAAATTATTAATGCCAATAATCGTAAATACTCAGTATAATTTCAATAATCTGGAAAAATAATTAATCAACAAAAAATACTAATTTTCAGAATATTGTAAAATTCATTTATTCCACTTAGGGGCATAGGGAGGCAACAAGAGATCTCCATTGCGTTCGATGTTGCGCAATGTTGATGACCTTCTCCCACACAAAAAAATGTTCAAATCGCTCTATTATAAAATACCCTTTCAATAAAATCTTTAAATTTCAGTCATCTCATTTACTTACACTCCTATAAAAGTGTTTGCTAATGGGTTGAATGGCATATCTAAAAGAATCAGAGTTTACTTACATGGTTCAAAAAGCTTAACTGGTATGTGGTGGTTAGCCGGCTAGGCGGAGACTTTCCTCCGATGTTGTTATTATTAAGATGTAGTCGTTTAAAAAGTCACGAACGTTTTGTAACACAAGAAATTAGTAATTAATTACCTTTAGTTGCTCTTGCACCATTCCTTTATATTGTTTTCACAAGAATGCACTACGTCTTCATCAAAGCTGTTTCTTTCCGCTTAACATTGAGTCTGATTTGTGTAGAATACCTTATTTGCTCCTGGAAGGTATGTGAGGCTGAACATTTTGTTTCTTAGTTCAAACTCATAGGATTGGCTTGCACCAATGTTCACTCAACTTTCACTCCATTCCACCCTTTCCAAAGCAGTCGTTTTGAGTTCCTCTTTTGAGAAAAAACGTATAACTAACAACATACTTTAGATAGGTAGGCACTATCGTCGTCTTCAACCATGAGAGTTTGTACTATCGTCCACCCCCTATAGATTGACATTTTTAACTCGTAAATTATTTGGGTTGTATTTAGTTCTTATTGAAATTACTTCAATATTTTTTTATAACTTTTGCATTGCTCATTCAATAGCATATTTGTGTAGAGCTGACATCACGAACACGGCGACCTCTAACGGGTGGAGTCGCTTCTACTGGCGATTGGACGTAATGGCCGTGTAGTATATTGCCAGTATCCTTTATCAAATCGTGACTGGTCCTTTGTTACGTTCTTATAACGTTTTAGTATTGTATTTTTTTCATTAGGTAGTGAATGCACCTTTAGTTCTATATATTCGACAGTCGCTTTCGGAAAATAGCGACGTTTGTTTTTATCGATCAGAATGTGGACCAGAACCAATTAATGTGTATTATTTGGAATGTTTATTTATAGGGCGCCATTGTAATTGCCTATATCCGGTGTTGTTTTGAATTAATCTGTTATTTTTCTTAACCTTTCTGTATCAAAAAATATAAGTAAGTTACCGACCGCCATCAGTCCAAACCTTACACATAGGTATCTGGTGATAATGTGGCAAGTAGTTTGTCTGAACACGAGTTCCTGCACAATCGGTAACTACGAGGTCTGGTCACGATCTTGTGTATTAACGAACGAGTCTGTAGAGTTGGATTATTCTTAATGTCCTCTCATATCGTCGTGTTCTTCAAATAAAATGTCAAACGACCATCTCTTCGCTATTGGCCACGCAGCTGTAGGTGCGGAAATAGTTCATTTCTATATTCTTTTGTTTCCTTTAATTTGAGTCATCCTATAAAGTAATATGTTTGTTTGGTTTTTAGGAAAGCATACAAGTCTTATCGAATGAATTTCTTGTTTGAATGTTAGTTTTAAGGTTCCACCCATTCCCACCGCATTCCTCGTTATTACTTGTTAGTTGCATCTTTTAAATTGGCCATTCGTACGCGGATATCGTGGAAAGTACCTATGCAGTGGTGAGCCTGGGTAGGTACTGCGCGCAGCTTTCATCGCTGTCGTTAAACTTTATATATTGGTGGAATGAAGCGTTCGACTGTGTTCGTAGAAATGCATCCACGACTTGAATATGTGACCCCGTTGGTGATGGTTGTGGCTCGTATATACCAAACACATTTATGCGCTGTACTGTATTGTGTCTCGCCGTGATATAGTGCTAACGTCATACATGTTATTATTTCACCCGACATCAAGTTCAATGTCAGTTTATTGCATACTCTGACAGTTCGCTTCAAATTTTCTGTTGTCACTCATCAAATTCTAATAATTTACTTACGACCTTTTGACCTTTTAATCGACTTTACCAAAAACTGTTTTGCATAACTTTACGCAAAATTTTCTTGCTTCATTTTTTGTTATAGCCTAATTTCAGGAATTCGAATTTAATAACGAATAACAAAATGGAAGTGAAGTTTCTACGTCGAAGTGAATATAAAATAAGTTTGATAATCCTGTTAAATTAAAATGGAATGTTATGTATGAAAGTGACATGGTTTGTATGGAAATGTATTATAAACTATTCTCATGATTTGGAACTCCGGGGATTCGACGAATTTGACCACCTTCATGATGCGAATGTTGCACTATATGCAATTTGATAATAATATACAAAGATGTACATCGACATTATTATCCAACCATTTTCAAACTCAAAACATTTTGTAGTTCAAATGATTGAAGATCTTGCTTAGTTCTTTCTAAAGATCTATTTAATATATAAAATAATCTATATTATATATTGGAATGTGTTAACGAGATTCACATTGTTTTTTTTTTTACAACAAAGATCGCATTCCGACCTGTCTTCATTAACTAGTAACTTCTAGCCTTTATCGCGATCATTATTAAATCAACAGCCTTATCTAAATTATGTACTGAATAAATATTAGTCGGTGAACTAAATGGACAATAAAATCTCTATTAAGATATTCTGAAAACATGCATGGAACCTCATTTTTTATGAAATTCGTCGTGTTGTTTCGGTTAAGTTTGTGTCTCATTTCCTGAAGCGTTGTTATTTTCAATTAGCATCTGTTTTCTCATGGGTTATTGTAGTAATTGTTAATAATATTATGTACTACTGCACACATACGGAGTCGTCACACTTTGTTTCCACTTAGCGTATTTACAAACATTCCACCGATTGTCGAGAGATTGTGTGTCTGCTAGCTGAAGACGTAGAGGTATTTGCTCTAACCTACTTCGACGATATTGTGTTTTATTGTATGTAGAACATACACAGATCGCGGAATATTTTTACTTTTATAGTTCAGTCTCACCGTATGCTAGGGTTATGTAAGCAAGATACGAACGAACAACCGCCGGCCGTATCCAATAAGACACTCTTTGGTAGGAATATATTGTCTCTAGTTTTGTTTATTCACGTGTGAGCCGCATTTTTTTGTAAGGAACGTGTCGTTATTACATTTTGTTTGGAAACCATCGCGTTCAATCAACGACCTTGTATTCGTAATAATTGGTAAACAAAGCGAACTCTGTTACTATATTATATTATAATATTCAACATTTTATTAAAACTATAATACATATTTTTGTTAGCTTGGAACGCTTCTACTTACACTAAAATCAAAACTCTGTCGTTTTCCGTATTGTGACTGAAGTAACCATGTTAACCTAACTAACAATGCTACTAACCCCATCTTCCCTGTTCGTTTCAATTTCCAGGGGGTCCTTTGAGCGTTAGCCCCCAACACATCTCATAATAGATCTATTGCGACATCCTTCAATTAATTCAAGGAGCGCTTCCTCTTATTGTGCCTCTTCCCGGCTCTTGCTGTCCGCAACAAGTCTCCTTAATCGTAGTTTTAGCTTATGTCCCCTTTTGCCACTGATGCGGAAGTACCGAGTGTATCCACGACATCCAGTCGTCTCTACAGAAGTGCCAGGTACATTCTCCATAGCCAGGGCTATGGAAATAAAAGTCCGCCCCTACAGAGCCCCGCATGTAGGGGGAAAGGCAATAAGACACCCTGAGGTTGCCTGTTATCAGGGAGCCTTCGTTAGTTACTAACCTATCCGTTAGTTATGGGTCTAATGGAATCTTGGATCCTCTCTTGATGACTTTTGTGCTTAATATCGAAACATATATTTTAATGTATAAAGTATAGTATAATATTATTATCTTCCGAAATATGTAAGAAAGTACCTACATTTATTAAGTGTGTAGGTACAGTTTTATTAATATGTAAAAATACACCATTGTGATTAGGCTCATTAACCGTAAAGTAAGGTTCTTGTATTATTTAGCCTCAACCGTCGTGAGCCTTGTGTGCTCAGGTGTAAATTAATTACTTTTCATTTTCACCTCTTGATAAGAGGTCACCACTCGAGACTGAGCACGACGCGGGGAATGTTGCTTATGGTACGGTAACCACACGTCCACTTAGCACCTTTTTGTATTTTTTTTTCACAAATTTTTCACTCATACTCGCAAACATTTTAAGCAATTATATCAGTATAAGACAATAACTTATTACTGTGTTAAAAAAACGAAGATTAACCCAAAACGAATTGAGAAAATAAAAAGAAGGCGTTGGCATCAAGAGTAGAGATTTAGTGCTTATAACCTCTTACCTCTTGTATCACGTAATAAAAATTATAACAAACTTAAGTTCATTAAAAAAATAACAATAATGAGGTAGGTAGTATAATTTCCAATTGTTTCATGTATCTTTTGTACTCTAAATATTGTAATTGTTAAAGGAAGTAAACTTTCATTCATAAAATGTAGAAAGTAATTTGTGAAAGACTGTTAACATTAAGGCTTCTTCCGAAAGTGAACTATGAGTACCCCACAAAAGGAATAGTAGGTTAGTTAGTAGATTCTATACTTAGGAAGCAAAATAAATATAATTTTGATAAATTCCATAGAATGAATATAGGAAATGTTGTATTGGTTACCCTAAAATTGGAATGCTGGCTGTTATCTGTTCATCAGCGTACTAGGATTGTCGACAGAGAGTGACATAGACTGCAAGGATAAACGGTGCCAGCGTCTTCCTCTTGGTGGCGCCGCTGCAACTTCATGTTATTCAATGCGAATAGGCGCGCACTGTAATATGACCACCATTGCTTCCATCAACACAAAGTACAATACAATAATAATATTATTATTACGTACTCTCTTGAAGGCGTTTACTTGTTGACTGATTCGCTTTTGCGATAGGGTAATGTGTCTTGTTGTATTATTTTTAGAAATATGCCGAGCTGTAAAGTTCACGGACGTCATTGAGTGATACGTCGAGATATGCAGTTCCTGTACCCGGTTCAAATAGTATCGTACAGCGTTTCCCAATCTATGGGTGGAATCACGAACAAATATTTTATTCGACAAAATGGCTGAGAGAGAGAGGAAGATGAATAATTAATTTGGAGAGTAATCGGTAGTAAATTATATAAATCTTTAACTAGATGAGTCTCAATAAGTTCAATGCCTTTCTCAATTGATTGTTTTGTGGGTTATATCGCAAGGAAAAAATGAATATATTGAACATCTTATATCGTGGAAAAGTTGCATTGAGAATGAGAAGTTTGATTATGCTGAAACTTTTGAAACTTTCCTTACCTATTAGGAAACCGAGGGCAGTCTAAGTTAAACATACTGTCTCAAATTTCCATTCACTGTAAAAAATAGTTTTGACGACTATTTTGGAGAAGAGATAAAATAGTTTGCTTCTTTGAGTTGGATTTTAGACCCATTTTAATTCGACTTATAAACAAACTATAGTACCTATTTCAACAAAAACTATCATAAAAATTATTATTTGATGTGACCGTGTTCCTTATTTCAACAGCCTTTCATTTCGTTAGGAAATATGGGGGTTTACCAATATTAAAGTCTATTTTAAGACAATCAAAAGGCGAGTCCCGAGTTTGGTAAATTTTATTAGTCAACTTTGGAAACCATCGGCATATTATAAAACGTATCGTTGAAGGCATGCGTACACTCATGTATGTAAATTATTATTATTTCTGTTTGCGGGGATCTCGGTGCATTTTCAATAATCATAAAAGCGAACAAAGCTGATTATAAATAAAGTCTGAGGCAGTTTTATTGGTTTCAGGAAATAATTTTCCAGGTAGCTAGAGCTGTAAGTAACGCAGTCCTCACTCACTTTTATTTCGATTAACGTATGTAAACTTACGCATACAATGCTATCGTACCGAGTGATAAGATTAGGACAGTTGTTGTTATCATTGATTACAAACAACACGGATGGACGTTTTTGTCCAATAATAATGCGTAAAACGTTGGAACTTAACAATATCCCAAGCCTATAATATTTTAATTGACATATGACTGACAAAAATTAACGTTAACAAGTTGTCTGAAAATGAAGACGTATTAGGTAACCATCGAATTTATTTTTCAACAAATTCGACAAATTCGATGTACCTACCTTTTTTATTTTAAAAATGTTTTGTGTGTTTAGTTCTCAATACTTAATCTGAGCTTTTATATTTTCTTGAGAATTAAACAGTTATTTTTTTATCACATTGCAATAGACCAACCCCACCTCTTGAATTACAGGCACAAGGCCTAAATTAAAAAGAAGAAGAATTTGTAATTCCACAAGATATTTTAATACCCCGAGTAGTTTTGCAGGCACAGGTCCTGCATGTTCAATTCGGTAGTTTTACTATAGATTTTCATATATATCATACCTCATTCTTATGAAAAATAATTTTATTTGATTATGAACATTCATCCCGAATCGAAAAGCTGATTTGGCTTGTATTGTGTAATATAACATCACGATTTTCTTAATTAATTTATTATGAATTGGGGGTATAAATTATTTTGTCGTAATTTATTCGGTATGAAAGAATTTTGAAAACAAACTGAAACATTCTCAGAATTTTGATCGTAGAGTAATAATAAGCCTAATTTCATTTAATGCCGTGCCTTGTGTTTGATGTTGATAAAAGGTAATCCATCTAACAGTTCTTTACTGAGAAAAACCTTGAAAACCTTCGCTATCATCAGCCAATAGAAGATAATAGGTAACACGAGCAAGTAACGCAACCAACACTCTGACGTTTAGATAACCTGGGACGCTAGAGCACATATCATGATGTCGTGTCGATGTTATTGTCCAAATATGTCCATAACTCTGGGCCCCGTAGGAGTATGCGGATGTGTCTACGAGATCGGTCAACTAAATCGTAGATGTTCTGTGCACCCACAGTTTGGGCCTTTTAAGAGGAAACACAGACCACGTTCTCGTGCCATTTTTATCGTTACTAGTGGTCGACCAGTGCTCTAAATTCGACCATAACTAATATAAATCATAAGTTTGAACATTCTTGAGGTTCCATTGTCAAAGACTAAGCGAGTGCTATTTTACAATTTTCTTTCAAAAAGAATGACATGGATACGTCAAATTTGAAATCTTGATATGTATGTACATTTTTTTTCTATTATTATTAAAGCCAGACAATATTAATCGATTCTCAATTTGACCACAGATAAATAAAAAAATATATGCGTCTGCGTCAATGTCAAATACATCGAAGTGTGTGTTAGTATTAAATACATACATAACATTACAGTAGTGTTTGTAATTTACTGATAAAATGTATTTTTTATGCATAATTTAAAAAAATATAATAGCTTTCGCCACTCCTCTATATAAAACTATAGGTATGAGAAATTTCATACTCCATTCAGTCCGCGCAATTTTCGTAAAAATGGTCACAACGTTTTGTTTCACGTATTAATAGGTAGATACTTTTTTGGATAAATGACTAATTATTACATGTCGTGTTATCTCGAGCATTCGACGTTCGAATCCCTTGTCGATTACCAGGATGTCATAACTACACAGTTGTCTAATAGCATGTAGGTTATAATTATTTCGGTTACGCGTTTGCCGAACGTCCTTGAGTAGTAGGTATGGGTCGTATACTTAGCGAGATACTCAAACTCTAATTGCATCTATTGAGTAGTGTACCAAAACACCGTATCATTCTCATTGTATTGACAATGTTTTGTGTTTCCCAATTAAGTCAATTCATCTCGTTTATATAATTATAGCGTGCGTCTGGTAGGTACTAATTTAGGCTGATGATAGAATACTATCTATACACGCTCTAGTAGTGATTGTGGCGCCATCTTTAGCTTGTAAAAATAATAAAACATAAATTTCCTATGTTATGCTATTCGACTTTTTCACGAATACTATTATACCGTATTTCGAATCTTATCAATCCATATTATAACCATGGTGAAATGGAAATGAATGAACGCTTTCCTAGTCAAGTCGTCGATTCTAATCCCCTTTGTCCATGTATAAATATAAAAATGTCTGTTCAGGAATCCTGTAGCCTAGTGATATAAGCGCCTAGAGGTCCCGGTCCGATTTACTGTCGGGTCAGAATTTTTCCAAGTGTTTTTCACTTGAAATTTGTACTCGGGGTTGGCGTGTCTCACGTTGGACGGGAGAGGTTGCCGGAAAAAATGCCTCAGGCAATAAGTTCTGCCGGCTATACTAAATACTGATATTTTTATTCAGGAAAGTGTTAATTTATTTATTCGTTTCTCTTACTTCTTTTGACGTATCTCCGTTTCTAAAGGTATGCCTCTTCTGGCATCGTATGTTTCCTACTTGCGTTTCAGCTTTACATCAGTATCAATTTGTATGCCTATTTATAGTTTTTTCCTCGACTTGTGTCTGTCGCTAGTTTAGGTATTCAAATCTGTGTAGAGTTGGTTATGTTTTAGACTCAAAACGGCGCTCATTATCTTTGTGTGTTTTAGGCTATACAGCAAACGAGTGGAGGTAGCTAGAACTATCCGCCGTGCTGGCAGTGAAGGCCACCTCTAATCCCACACACTGCTCTACAGCCAGCCAGCCTTTATACTCTACTCGCAACAACAACTCGGCGATCGAATATTGTTCATTTCGACTTAAAACGCAAAGCACACACATTTTATTGTATCTTAAAGATATTAGTGTTCTTTCAGAGTTAGTTGGTTTGATTTGAGAAGGGTCTGTTGGCTAAACAAACAATCCTGGAGTGACGCATTAAAAATTTCCGAGAATATCAATATCACCCTATGGAGAAGTTTATCGATACTAATAAAATTAGGCAATCATACTAATGACATGTTGTAGGTTGAACGATTAAAGTTTAATACCATCGTTAGATGCAAGGGAAAATTTCAAAATATTTAAACGTCAGCAAGTAGTTGCAACATATTATTGCCTACAAACCGTGATACCGATCAGAGTACCGAAAAGATAAGGGTTACCCAAGTATCTACCGAGAGAGCCATTCTGTTCTGGGTATCACCCTGAAAGATAGAGTGAGGAACGAAACGGAAGAAAACAAAAGTGAAAAATTTGCTCAAAGTAGTGCATGGGGGTATGTCATATGGTTAAGAGATCAAGAAAAAGTTGGTCGAACGGTGTCGTGAAATCGCCACTACGATGGAGGGACTATTTCGTGAAACACTATGGTGTCAACTGGGTCCATACCTACGGCACAAGGGAGAACGGCATGAGAGGAGATGGTGGAATCCTGTTTTAAAACGCAACGACCCATTATCGAACACAGACCGTTGTGACGCATAGTTGAATAAAAGGCTTCCTATTCATAGATGCTGTTTATCAGGAGTTGCCACGTCTTTCATATAATTCGATGCATCCAATACTCGTGCTGTGTTTAAATTTTTGATGAAGCTAGTTATTCCCGCATGTCGTCATCGGATTGATTTTTCGTCGAGCGCCCCACTTCGCCGCCATAAATCATGCCGTTGAATTATTACCCCGACGGATCGTCGTATTTGGATTGGATTAAGTTCAGTATCGAACATAACAGCAAAAAATAATCCAATAAAATAAATAGCAGAGCCATTAATTCTCACGTTCAGATTTCCAAACAATAAAACATTTCGCAATAACCAATCTGGCCTTTATTATATTTGGTTGGTTCTCTACGATTTGCGACGATCTTTTTCTCTTATAGATCGTAGAATCTAGGTACGCTTAACTATCTTGTACGATGCAATAGTAATAATTATTAATACATATCATTCTTTAATATTTATTTAATCAATAAACGGCATGAAATGCCTGTTAATAAAATATAACAAAATAAAAATAAGTAGTTCAACACTTCAAAACTAATATAACAATTAATTCTAAAAGACTAATATAAGAGCAAGAAAAAAAAAACACAACAAATTGTATACAGATACCTACTGCTATTTTACTTCAAAATCATCTCACTTATAACCATCTCCAATATATTCCATAGTGCTGGCGCATTTTACTAATAAAAATAAAAAAGTAGTCAACAAATACATAGGAAGGAACCAACAATATTTAGCAGTTAATATTGTTTTGTTTCGTGAAACAGTATCATTGTATAGAAGGATACGTTAGGTTTTAAGTAGCATAGATGTCTGCAAGTTTATCTTGGTTCGGTATAAGTTGATGTACTCATGTTTTTAAAATATATACCTAATTGATTTTTACTTAAAATTCTTTTAAGCTTAAAAACGCAATGAAAACATGTCAAATTGATTTCAGAAAAAAAAAACAATTTACTAACACAAATCATGACACAAACACTAATGTAGAATCTCTAGTACTCCAATAATTATAGGCATCTTAATATTGTCTAAAGCAATCTAAATAAATAAATAAATTTGCTTGCCTCTTTGCACCGTTTAGTCTAAGAAAAGTGTACGTGAATATATCCTATTAATTTAAAATTGTTTAAGGTATGTTTTTATTTTTTAAATCTAGAATTTTATCGCCTTATTCACGGTTTGTGTTCGGACTTTGATACGACCACAGAATGCCGATAACAAATTATTAAAACAATTATTATCTTTATGTAATTCATCAGATGAAAAATCATCGTATGAAACTTGGAACGTAAATAAACACGTATGTTGCGATCGTGCAAATGTGGCATTCATTTTGCAATAACTTGATCTAATCTCTTAATAAGTCTGATAGCATTCCTTAGGTACGTATCTCGTTTTCGGTTTCTGACGTAAATGGTTTTATCGAAATTAAAAACATATAAACGTGGTAAAACAGAAATGGTGCAAGGTCGTTGACGACCGATGATTTTATCTCGTATCGCTCGCTTTTATCTTATCGTGCTCTAGAGATAGTATCCAGATACCAGCTTTATCCAATAAAATGTATCAGTGCGGCATCAAAACTGGTCGCTGGAATTCGAATGAATCAGAATAGGGATTATTAATCGTGTTGGCTCCTGTGAGTCTCGTCATAATATGCGAATGAAGTGGACTGAGCGCAAAGAGCAATATAACTTTACACCGTGTCTCATCACTTGTCTTATCAATGTATCGATCTCTAAAACGAACCAAACACCTTGAATATTTAATATTGTCATATAATGTTGATTGCCACCGTTCGATAACAGGGAATTAAAAGTTGACAATGCCTATTGTCAAATGAAAATTTTCCACTGCATTAGATCTTCCACTTTTTTCGATGTGTCTTAATTTATAAGGTTTGTTTTGAAGGAACGGAACACACTATGAAAGCTTCTTCATCGTCTTCGAGATCCCGATTGGAAGAACTTCTAGCCAAATAACATTCCCTAGCCTTCTCCTAATACATCTTTATTAGCTGTCTCTCCACTACTGGATGAACTCCTTATTCTATTTATGTTATTCTCGACTATTTATTTACCTCCTCGACTGGGATCATCTTTTAAAGTTTTTTTTTAATTTTGTTTACTATTTGTTAACATTTTTTTCTCATCTTCGTATATAGTTACTTACCAACTTGTTTCATCCCCTTTCGAACTTCTTATGTTCTTTCAAGCGTGTTAAGATATTTTTGTAGGTAATGAGGGTTTTAAATTGAAGCCAATGTTTTCGACACAAGGTCTACCAGTTTTATTGTAGGAATGAGACAGATAATAGATTTCAATATAATATCTAAATAAGGGGATGAGGATCGTCATTTCCCCTACACAGAAATAAACAAAATTATTATTAATTAATAATTAATGAATTACGTAAATAATTTATATTATTTTTTTATGTTTCAACATCAAGGGATAATTTTAATTATAAGTTAATTTGTACAAAAATATGTTGGTTTATGTGTATGATCTGCACAGCAATGAATTAGGCATTTCTTAAACCATCGAATTGATCTTGAAACCCACTCTTGGTGAAACTTCAAAAATAGTAGCTTAGGTTGGTATAGGTAAATTATTATTTTTTGTTTATTATAGGCATACATTATCATAGTTTCAAAAGGCTTGTTTCTTTTGACTTGGAAATCTTTTCGCAGGTAAATCCCAAGTCTCTGGTAAAAATAAGAAATATTTTGGAGATGTAAAGATTTCACGTGTCGTGTGAGAGGCGGTTGTTAAAATGCAGTGACAACATTTTCTAGCAACCGAGCCGCCCCGGGCAGGTGACGTACTGTTCCGGATAAGCTCGCTTTCGCCCCGGTGACCGCGATACCACGGCTGTTCGCCTCACAATGCGGTCGTCTTGGGCCGCCTGCGCCTCGGCGAACCACTGCAGCATTCTCTTCACACACACATCATGAACCTTACCTTTTCTAACATCATTTGCATCGGCCTCTGTACTTTGCGCCTTGTGGTGTACCGACATTCTAATCACCCTGATATTCGCTCAAATGAAGCATTTATTTCTTTTCCCCCTCTTTTTATAGACCTGCGATGTGTTTGATTGCGTCCCATGCCTGTCATTTTGAAGTCCAAATCTGCTTCACCATCATCATGATTTAAGCAATTCCTGGAGCTATAAACCTATTCAACATGGTTCTAATATGAACCTTCTTAATGCTTTCTCTAAGGGTGCATTGAAACCAAACGAACATAGAGCCAGAGCTGTGAGTAGAGTATATTTTCTTGATCGTTGATATAGATAGACACTAATCTGTCATCGTCCACATCAAAGAAATTATGCGCTGTTTCTATATGAAATTTGGCTACTACCAGCTCCTTAATTTTCTCATCACGATGACCCAAGCCAGATTAAAATCTGTTTAAGTTACTTGTTAGCGCTCTTCATTTTCATTGATCACTTTCTGGTACATACGAGTGCTAACATAGGTAGGTACCTATATTATGTTGCCGTATTTTAAAAGTTGTATTGCTACTTTAACCACAACAGCCGATTATTAATTTGTATAAAACATTATCTGGTTAGAGAACGCGTGACTCTACATCTAGTGATTTGGGGTACCGACCGACTAGTGCCGTTGTAATTCGGGATGTCAATACTTGATGAAGATTAATGCATTCTTTATTGAACGCTGGAGAAACAGTGTTGACTTCCTGATCTAATTAAACAATAGAGGCTTCTTGTTTTGTCTGTATTTATTTACGAATTCAATAAACACTGTTGACTATTAACAAAATTAACTGTCCATTTCATGTAAGTAGGTTCATTACAATATCAATGATTTCTTTTAAACCCCTACGAAATATTAGTATACCTAGTTCTTTGTGATTGCGTTCTTATTTTGTAGCCATCCTTACATAGAAGTTCCGCGCGGAAGTAATTGAGTTGGTAAAAGGAGTGTTGGTGAACAATTAATTTTGTCATTGCGCTCATCGATTAAAATTTCTCCATCGCTAATATAAGTACAGTATTAAAGTAATAAAATTTCAGTGGACTCCCGGTTATCCGGCCCCGGCTAATCTAGTAGAAAAATCAACCTATACGTTTCAAGAACTCGACATGAAAGACTTGGTTTTTGCTCTTTGTCAATCTTGAAATTCATTGATCCCATGAACTATCACATCGATATGGAAAAGATTAGGAATATAGGTCTTTGGTAGTACTCCCAAATTCGATAGTCGGACACCGTCTTGCTAAACGCATGTCGGACTACTACGGGTCCACTGTGTTCCATTAGCTTCTGTTTGCCAGTTAAAGGGTCAATTGTTTAGTAGGAATCCTCTCTGCACGAAGCAATAATTGTAATTATGTATTACGATAACGTTTAACGAATCGCTGCGTGGATCCATCTGTATTGACGTTGTGGAGGCTGCGTATTTAACATGCGCACAATCACATTGAGTGCGCCGCTCAGTACCGTCAATTAATCAATTATTATTCTCGCGAGGCGCTAAGCACTTACCGATAGCGCCCTGCCATTTGTTCCTTCTTGTCGTGAGTTATCTCATTGCGTTCGTTTAATGGTTGCGCGTCCTTCGCTCGATTGCTTGTTTTCACAATACTTATGTCGATTCGTGTCAATTATTATGTGACCTTATTACGTATTTTAGGGTGCTACTCTTGAAACGAAATGGCCCTATGTTTCATTGAGGCTCAATAACTCTCCTCTCTCGCACTCTGTCATTAAGGAATTATTATTGACGTCTTTAATTTACATACAACAATCGTGGCTAAAGTAACCATACAAATGAATTACGCAACTTCCGTTCTTGGTATCCATCTGGAATATTTTAAGGTCTCGCAAACAATACATAAAGGATGCGATGACGTTGTAAAACTCTCTCATATACAGTCTTTAAGTTTTGAATAATGATCCGCATTCAGAGGATACCTATTCGTTTTTTTTCCAAAACTCGTCCAAACATTTCCACTGTCAACAACACATCAACATTGAAAAATTTGCATTCAGCATTATAGCTGATTGTATATAGGTAGGTATATATTTTTATAGGCAAATTGGAATGCAACCGGTTTGTTCCGAAGTACATATGCATGTATACCGAATTATTATTATATAAATGTGCCAATATATATTTGTCGTTTAAAATACTTAACGTGATATTTATGCAAATGGCTGCGTTCGTACTGTGGGTGTTTATATGGCCAACGATACGTCAACGAGTTTTTGCCGTAAACACAAAACTGCTACAGACTTGGACTTTTGTAGCATGTTCTTCTTCATTTTCTACTTCAAATCCGAGCAAAGCTAAAGAAGTCTGTTCGTTCCAAAATGCTTCCATCCGAAGAAAAATGGTTTGTCAAAAATAATCCGATAATGTGATATTTTTTTCATTGAAAATGCGATTTTGCGTTTGTATTTGAGTACAGATCGTAGGTTATCGTTGAATATAAGAATGAATTATCGAGATGCCTTCGTTATACAGTTGATTGCACTGCAGGGCTTTTCACGAAAATAAAATATTTCAGACATAAGGTGGCATAAAAACACTCCTTTTTACAAAATCGATTTCTCCGCCAGTCCTTTATAAACGAAACTGAAATTTACTTTTTCTTGTAGAACGAACTTTATTTTAGTTTAGCGAGGCAAGTTCTAAATATTTAAACTTCCATGATCCATCTAGTCCTTTGTAAATCCGAATATAATTTAGGAAGGACTTTATTGGAATTTGTCTCATTTACTCAAACACAATTTCTTTTGATGTGCGTTTTAATGCCCCTTAAGGAAATAATTAAGAATGTTTCGAACTAGACTTTTTCGTGAATGATACGAACTAAAAAGTGGTAAAAAGCAATGTGATCTGAGCGCTTTCGAGTGAGTGACTTGCCGTTAACTCTGGTGCGCGTATCGTGATAATTCATAACTGGACAAGGTCGTCCGGCGTGAATGTGTGTCAAACCAAAAGTGGTAGATTGTACCGGGCCCTTCATAATATCAGACCACTAACACGGTCTGAACGGCTGCAGTGGAAACTGGCAGTGCATTTCATATTGTAATAAGCTACTACTGTCCAACTATCCTAATAGGCAGTCTTCACCATTCACTTGATACGACAAAGAAATAAATAAAAAAACTTGAGGTTTGTACCAGTTAAGTTCTTTAATGTCATAAACAATGTTATTATTATCCAGTGAACGTTTTTTTTCCAATTAAATATCAGCCATATTGAAATCTGGTAAATCGTTAAATGTCAGTTCATGTTATTAGGTAATTATAATTAATATTTAGCTCGCAATCAAAGCGAACTAATAAATTGATTCTGTATTGTAAACTTTGGACAGGTCCTGTCGAACAAAATGCCAAAAAGATTTTATACTAGCCGAGCTAAAAAATGAACGCGGTGCCGTATTTCGATTGGCTTTGCCATGTGTATGAAAGATATTTTGCGTGGGGCTAGTGTTCCAACGAAAAGGCCGAGCTACGAATAGGTGGCTGGTAGCCTAGCGGTTACGACGCCGGCTTTCGTACTATTTCTTGCGGAGGTCGTGGGTTCAATCCCAGGTGCCGCCCATCTTCCCCTTTCAAGACACAAGCTTTAAGTAGCTTACTTATTATTGTGTTCACTTTGAGTGAGCGTATATTCATTTTTAAAAAATAAAATAAAACATTATAAGAATGTTATATTTCGGATAATTTGGAATAGAGCGAAAGGATCACCTGCCTAACCTTCTCTTCATTTCGATCGTTGTGTCTTTGTTATGCTTATTTCAAACAAAATTATCGGTCATATACGAAAATGAAATGAATCAAAAAATACAAATCAAAGTTTGGCAATAATCTCGTACTTGCGGTACTGCAAGTGAAGTCCTGATGTTTCAAGTTTATTATGATCTCTGTCATCACTACGAAGTGTTTAATTGATCGTCAGCAAATTACATAGTTGTTGTGATTTTTATGTCATGGTTAAGTTATGGTTTTCATTGTACGAGCTGTGATTCAACAGATGACATGGCCGATGCGCATTGCGTGGATCTACTCAATGCGCATTGTGCTTGAAACGTCTATATAAACGTTGTGCTACACAATAAGAGTTTTTCGATTTTGGAGAAGTCTTTGTGAGTCACTTCATCGATGGCATGTTTAGAGATCATATAGCCATGTGATTCCCCAAAATATATTTTGTTGAAATTAAATGGTATCTGAAAGATTTGAATAAGATCGCAAAAATATCGTGTTTAGACCATTTTCATGAATACACCTACAAACTGAAATAAATTTATTCGACGAGGTACCTACTCCCGTTTTTTTAAAAGCAAATTACATAACTTTTGAACCATATTTATTTTATTTTATTCGTTTCAACGCAACAAAGATGCTTTTACGTTATATTCAAACATATTATTTAAGTACAGTAGATATAAAAGAAAATGGTACAAAAAGAGTTTTTCATTTAGACATTGTTGCCCTCGAGGTCCTCAAAACAGTGCAAACATCATTCAACAATAATAAAATTGAAAGAAGTACTATATGAAATCATTTACCTCATAAAAATTTACACATTCAATTTTGTATCCATCTGATTCGAAATTCGTCAGCCCACTTTAGAGCTGATTCGAAATTCGTCAGCCCACTTTAGAGTTACACTGTGAATATTTTTTTGTAACAATTTTGAGAGAATTATAACGTGGAACAATGGCGTTTCCCAAAAGGTTAGTAAATCAATTAAACTAGTTGCATGTAAACATGAGATCCAACTGTCGATGGACTAAGTCGGTATGTTTATTGTATGAAACGATGTCAATAAATTAAATTTTTACAAAAATTGTTAAGAAAAGTTTAAGATGTACTGATATAATGTATATATTTTTTATAGAAAAATGAATTATCTAGTTGGGGTGTTTCGGCGTTTTTCGATATTTTTATAAAATTCTGAAATATAGGCACCGAAACTCATAAATTTGTCATACAAAAAATATTTTTCTATATAAAAAAAGTTTGAGAAACCCTGGAACTTTTTCATTAAATTAAATTTGAGAAATTGTATTTTTCTATATACATACACATTTTTAGGGTTCTAGCTTTTATAGTTTTCGAGATATATGCAAAAATTAAGTAAAAATTCAAAGGTTGATTACCCCTGACTGAAAGAAAATTTAAAAATTCTGAGTATACAAGTTTTGTAGACTTAAAGTATTAAATATTTTCTGAAATTTTAGGATCTGTGCATCAAACGAATCAAAAGTTATAAGGGGGGACGGACACACACACACACAGACACACGCACAGACACACACACAGACACACTAAATGTTCTCCTCCGAATTCTGAGTAAATCCATATATGGAACATATATGCTGCGAAGCCTCTAAGTTGGTGTTTTTTGTCGTCAAAGTTTGAAAAACCGTTTAAAATGTAGACCTGGCCATACAAATCTCGCGTATCTTGGCTTGATACTGCCGATCTGTCTCGAGAAATAATTTCTCTTCAACAAATCGACAGTTGGATAAATTTGCATATAAATTCAAACTATTATTTACATCAAACAGAACAGACTCATTGTTTACTTACACTCTTAAGGAGGCTTTTGTATAAAGAAACTGTCGCAATAAAAGGTCTAATTACTTGAACAATCTTGCGACCACGATTTCGATATATTGGCTTATCGGCCACAGTAGGTACCAGCTATTTCACGGAAGTTTACTCCGTTGAAACTAACTGGCTGTGAACTATAATATAATAACTAAACACCAGACTATATGCATTGGCATATTGCATATTTCGACTAAAAACTGGTGATAGTGCATATTTGGTTAAATTAAAAAAAAATCTTTAAGTAAGTACTTCCTTAAATGCCAGAAGAGAGAGAGAGAAGTCGACTCTTCCTAATATTAAAAAAGCAATTCGTTACATTAATGCAGAACTATCCTAAGTTCATGTTTTGGTCAAAATGAGTTGAGTATGAGGAAATGTCGAGCATAGACCAATATATTATGTGCAGAAATATCCCATCTCACATTGATTATTTTTTTTACCAATTCCTCATAAACATTTTGATCCTAAATAGATGACACCGTGATTGTTAATGCATTAATTTTAATCTCCTGCAGAATTTCACTACGTAGTGAAAATATAAAATAAAAAAATGTTAAATAAAGATAACAATTATTTCAATAAATGTGAGCTTTAACATGTACAATTTACTAATGCATGTCAAAAGTTGGGTTGAATTTTAAAAATATTTTAATTATTATGACTTTAAACTGCTCCTGTCAAAAATTACTCTTGAGATACTTAGGATAGTTCTGCATTAAGGTAATTATTGTAGAAACAGGACTTCTTCTTATATCTTCTAGTCAACCATTAACCCATTTCTTGAATTTAAAATGATGACAAATCATCATCTTGCCTAGTGTATTCCGATATTAATTTTTAAGGGCAATCTTGGTTATGTGTTGCATATTTTGAGCATTCATGATGATTACAACCATTTTATGTTGCATATTATATGCATGAATATTTCAACCATCTTTAGTTGCGTATTTCAAGTGAACACAAATACATTTTTGACATACCAACCACCTCGATACCCATATGCAATGCATATTTTAAAATTTGAGGTTGCATATAAACCGTCCTGTAATATAACAAAAGCACATAGTTACTCTACAATAATGTTAAGATAGATACATAGGCTGGTTAGTTAGAGTAATAATGGAGTTATTGTTGTGGCCAGTATTACAAAACTTCCAAGTTAACCTTATCCGTTTGGAACTGCCTGCACTAAACTTAGACCGTGTTGCGGCTGCACTATTGAGAACAAAAGACCGAATCAGGTCAGCGTCAGCTATTGTAGCAACAGCCGTTGTCGAATCGATGGATTTCGTATTGCATATTGTTGTGTCGAGTCGAGAATATCTTAGGCGGGTCCACCAGACATTTACCATCTATCGTATCGTATCCTACTTGTGTAGTGAAATATTGAATTGTTACGATTTGCCAAAATTTATCATCGATCAACATTACTTTTGTTTTTAAAATCTCCTAAGAGAAGTTTTCTACTTGAAGTGCTTTTACACCAAACGAACATAGAGCTGGAGCTAGAAATATAGCATACTATCTTTTACCGCTGATATTGAACATCTGGAATCGACAACGAGGAAGAACTTATCAATGGGCGATGACAGATTAGTGCCGTATCAAAGATCAGAAAATATACTCTCCTTCCAGCTCTGCATTTATGTTTGTTATGATACTACCTTTCATTAAATCTATACAGATGTTCGATTATCACGTGATTTATTAATCTGTGCTCACTCCAAGTGAACACAAATACACTCTTTGACTCTTTCAGACTAAGAGCTTGTGTCTTATGAGGAAGATGATCGGCACCAGCGATTGAAGCCATGACCTCCAACACGAAAGTCGGTGTCAGAACCGCCAAAACCGATAAAAATTCCGTGGCCTCTCATCAGAAAACCTTCTGTATTTTGTTAGGTAGTAGCACAGTTCATAATAAATTAAGATTTTCCATATACATTAACAGGACATCAATTTCTAAGAATTTTTCCCTGCTAACTGGATAGGTCAAAATAATATGTAAAAGGGCCTTTGATCATTCCAGGCCACACGTACGGAATGGATGTAAAATGTCCCTCGTTTGTCAGTTATTTTCCTCGTACCGAGCGTCGAATGTTTATGTTGGTCCGAAACTCAAGTCGATTTGTTAAAAATGGAAATCAATTATTGGTGTTTTTATAGTTCTCATAAATAATGCCAACAATGGTTTCCGTCTGTAGCGCTCACACATACTCGCCGTATAGGAACCTCTCATGAGATATCAGGGCGATATGTGCCCGAGGCGGTCTTCAGTGTTGTTGTTTCACAACTTAACAATCTCTGGGTATACCTGCCTACAACAGTTCTGTTGATCTCGCGTATGAATAATGGTAGGTACCACGTCACACTGCCATGGCGCACCGAGCTGCTAACCTACACAACAATGCTCTGTGTGGATTTGACCGAACTCAATTTTATGTGGCGCCTTGTACACTTGGACGGCGTTTCTCTAAGGCTGTCTAGATATTTTGAACATAATTCACGTTAGCTACCTCTTAAGCCGATGCAATAAAAATGCACTTCTCTGTATTCGTAAAATCTTAGGTTAAAATCGGTGTCGTCCACACTTCTACCGCATTAGTCTTAAACACATTCAGCCCAAAATATCTGAATAGTGATCAATACTTTAAGTTATGCGTTAAGCCATGAGGAAAATAAACGAAGTTAGTACTTAAACAGGTGCAAATCTTAAAGCGGGGACGTAATAGAAAGATACATTCAGTAGTTACCAATAATTTATTCAAGATGGACAAAGGAAATAGAAATCAGTTGGGACAGGGCACATTATTTTTTGAAAAATAACATTATTCAGAAGGAAAAAGATGCACACACAGATTTTAAATCGGAGCGCATAAAGTAGGGACGGAGCAAACTGATTTTGATTAAAAAAAACAAAATTAGGGACAGAGCACACGGATTGTTACAAGGAGAACATAAAGTATAGGGACAGAATTCCGTACTCCATACAAGAACATGATTACGGATTGTGAGGTACGATGAGTGTAACTGTAGGTTGTGTTTTAATGTCACGCTTATGATTGTTTTATTAATTTGCGTCCTTTTACGGGTGATTGGTGACTGCGGAGTGGCCTCAAGGGGCGTGCGATAGTTTCCACATCGTGTCAACTTTTAGTGGAGTTCACAATCTAACGACCAAATTGTGCTCGCTCGGTGAGTGGTTTCTATCTTTAGTGGGTTCGTAGATCTGATCTTAGGACTAATGATTGTTTCGTTCATGTACATTGGTTACATTATTTTAGTGGTTTATATAATAATTATTATTATTATTGCAGTAAGATTAGATGTAATTTATGTTGTCGCTTAAAACATGTCATAAAACGATTGGTATTTGTTTCTTAATGACAAACTTAAAGACATAATTTTATAAGAAACAAAAAGATATAATTTTAGATTGACAAAGACTAAGTTCTAATTTTGGATTAGATATAAGTAGGTACGTAAGGTACGTTCACGCCGTTTTAATGTAAAAATATGTATATTTTTTTTCACATATTATTATGTTATTTATTTATTTAGCGTATGGCCATTTAATCAAAATTTATATATAATTTAATACAATTAATAAGTACATTTTTTTGTTAAATAGTCAATATACCTTATAAAAAGGTTTGGAATGGTCAAATCCACCTCTCGAATGTAGTCTATTGCTGTCTGAAAGTATAGCGAAGTCCGGGAGAGTACCCACACATGCTCTGTTGCTGCATTCCGATACTATGTGGCTGATATTATGTTACTTATACATACAGCATATTTTTAAGAATGTAAGAAGTAACGAGTATCATGAATTGACATGTTTTCTCTGGGTATTATTATTTAGATTTTTCGAGTTTGAATTATAATTGATATAAATGTATGATCTATCTTGTTGGCCGGAAACATGGTTTTCACATAGGAAATCGTGAGCTTTCCCATATTTCAAGACAGAGACGTACATATTTAAAAAATTGAAAACAAAAGGCTGTCACACATTAAAATAATATCGATCGGTTTATAAATATAAATTCTTTAACTAAACCTACTAAAAGGTACTCAAATATAAAATAAATAAAATATTTACTCAGTTCTATTTCCGTATATTATATCGAGATGTGAATTTATATTCCTGTATTGTAGTCGTGTATAATGTGCGAGATTAATCTTATCGATTTTGAACATATCTATTCATCTATGATATCCAGCTGTGAAACCTTTGTCAAAAACAACAACATCTCTCCCGTGAGTTATGTGAATACCTTTATTATTTCTAACTGGCATTTTATTAATGCCGCTTTCCTTTGAAAATACCCATAACGATTTTTTATAATGGTTTCATACATTTTAAACGACGAGGATTTGTATCTCTTAGCCCTCTGTAGGTCGGAATTCAACACTCTCGAACTCTATCTCAACACTCTATCATCATTTTCCACGTTCTGATATATAACCAGATCGATTAATATTTTTCAGTTGCCCATACCAAGGGCAAACGTGGGTTTTAGAAGACCGTGAGGAATTCTCGATAGCTTGTTTTCTTCCTATAGTACCCCTCTGTATAATTTTCTTGCTTTGGCCTTTATGTACTCTATTCGTGTTTGTTCATTTTGTGTTTGTCTTTATTTCCTTTTTTACCGAGTACCTGTTTAAATACTCTTATATTCTGTTTAAGCACTCAAAATATTATTGTTTCAGTTGTCTTCTGTAATCTTAAATGATAGTCGGGTTAGTGTGAACACTTATAACTCGAGATCGGCTGAACAGATTTTTCCGATGTTTCATTTATTGTATTCTTCTCCGCTCCGGAAACAGAATAAATTGAAAAATGAATAAAAAAATAGTATAAAATTTAATATTAAAGTTAGTATGGAAGGATTTCCTGCCCCATCTATGAAAAATCTATAACAACCTAATTATTGCTTACCTGACAACCATGGACATTAAAAATATTGGTAGGTACGCAGATTTTCGATGGATTTTTTTTCGAGCTTTCAGAAAAAAATGTTTAAATTAAAAGCACAGGACCCTAGCACAGGGTTGGCCTATTTGGGCAACATTTTTGTAGCTGATTTGAAATGTTTGTACTTGTGAAGTGGTTGTTAAATAAATAAACAAATATTTTAAACGTTTTTTTGTATAAATTACAAATTTGAAATCAATATTCATAGTAAGCACTACAGGACAATTTCTGTCGGGAAAGCTAGTAATAAATAAAGTTCTTTGTTTTACCTTAGTAGAGTAGTTCGTCCTGTCGGAATCATTTGGGTTCTGCTTATAAGGAGAGAACACTCCGCTCGACGTCTCCGTTGAGGTCACACATTGTTGTCGACCTTCCTTTGTAATTATTGTTGTTGCTATTATGTCTATTTATGTAATGCTACTTTTGTTATTATTATGTGAATATTTTCTCTGTCTATCGCTCACTAGGCAGGCACCTTTGATCTCACGATACCATATTTTATTACGTATCCTCCAATTAGTGTCTAAATTTTTCATCTTCATAATGTGATTTGTGATAGGTTTAACGTTAATATTGGTTATCGATAAACGCCGATCGGAGTTTGCACACAAATCAACATATGGGTAGGTACCTGAATACCCTTATCACCCCAATTATTTGGCATTCTTCTCTTATCCGGTTGATCTTCATTGATAATTTACAAGATATCTAATAGAATGTAGCTGTTTATTAACATCAATCATATCATAAAACATAGTCAAGCAAATTAATAACAAACCAATACATTTCGTTTTGGAATTTTTATCCCTTTCTTCAAAGTTGTGTGATCTTTTTGTAACTATGAAATGCATTTTTACATAGGTAGGTCTGGGTGATGTGTTCGTCCCAGCTTCAAAAATAATCTCGAAGTCTTTCCTTCTCATAAGGGTGTTAAGTAAATAAACGTAGAGAGACCTCTAGCACTGTGATCCACGAAACTGTCTGACATTTCAACGTCCACGCTAATTTACTAGCGTTTGTAATAAGCGTAGCCTTTTTAAATCCCAAACTACGTTTCATAAATGTGTTTTGGCCCCGGTTGTTTCCATTTCAATTGTAAGATAGGACAACAATTGCGTCAAATGACGACTCTTTACGCACATATTGCATACTGGTTTTTGGGTTCGAAGGAGAATCTGCATTTGGGATTTAGCTATTGAAATCATTGCTCATTTTTAATGATAATTTTTAATGAATTGAGTAGAAGTTTAACGCGATTACGGACATACTTCATTTCTTGATATTTTGTCTATACTTTAATATTCTAAAGAAACTATTTATAGAAATTCTCGCTGAATTAATAAAGCTTAACGATTATTAACCACTATAAATTCTGAGAATAAATTGCAATCCCGGATCCCAAGAAGTTCTCAGACTTCTCACACTGATAATACATTGATTACGTGGATTTCCGGTGGTCCTCTATAGTACTAATGTCTTTGGTTATCATCCAATCCGTTCCATGTGGAGGTGTGGGTTGCTGTATTGTAGGAACAGATTTCATATTAGGTATTATGAATTGGTAGGAAGTAGCATAGATAGTTAGTAATCCGCTCCATATTATATTGTGTGCTGATAAGATTGTTGTGGTTAAGAATTGTGTCATCGGACCACACTGCGACCTCCCCAGTAATACCTACTAAAGATTTTTCTAGTAATTCGCCCAACATTTTTCGTGAAATTTACGAATTGAACTTGAATTATTTGTGGTAGGTATTATTAAAATTAAATAAATAAATGAACACAACAATTCAATGATGCATGTATTATCGTATGTCATCACATCACACATTAACCGCAGGCTTACGTACCTACACTATTATTTCATTATTCTATATGTCATTATTACCAAAATATGTCCGCTACGTCTCCCAGCTTTAAGCAGGAAGTACGTAGACGAACGAAGAAGAAGTGGACTGTATTGAAAAGGGACTCACCGATTGTTTGCTGGCTCTTTCCTTTACTCCTGGTTCCAGTAATTTTCTTGATGTGCACAACACTTATGGGACCGCCGACCGTTATTTGGTTATGATGGTTTTCCGAGCGTAATTTCCGAATTTGACGTTTTGCAAGTAGGCGAGTCAGAAGAAAAGAAGTATGAAACGTATTTTCCTTAGATTGATTAGTTTTGGCATTTGTATGGAAAAAAAATATTTATGAGTACTAATTTAATTATATTAAGGATTTCACACAAGTCCTTATAAATCAGCGATGACGTCTTGTTAAAATTATTACTCTAAGGCGTACTCTAAATCGCGCTCAGTGCGTTCTCGATAGATCGATAATTATTATTGTATTGTGAAATTGATTTCCGGCTTATGGAGTTCTGCGCTATTATTAAAAATATGATGTGATAATAATTAGGTGATTAGATTTGTTTGAAAATAATCCGGAAGGAGTTGCCGTACGAACTGAACGGTGAGCAGAAGCGTGGGTAGCTGTGCCGTGATTCTTTCTATGAGAAGTGATTTGATCTGATCCGGCTGTTAATGGGTCAGTTTCCATCCTAGAGTTTCTCCACTTGAGGCGAATTCGCTATCTTATTATTATCGTTCCCGATGAGCGCCACTCACGATGGTACATTGGTCAGTTGTTATGATATTTTGCGAAAGTGGTTTCTCACAGTGCTATCCGAACCACAAACCTCGGGGCGTAGCGATCTCGTGAAACGAAACGATTCATTTTCTAATCCACAACCCATCGTTACTCGTGAAATATTTATTTTTAATATCTGATAAATGGCTACGTGCGTCCGTTTGATTTATTTCAGCACGACCTACGTTGCTCTCTATTCATATTGCGATCATTCAGCTGACTGCTGATTTAATGTTTTGGTCCCTGCCCCTGCCCTACGACTCGTTTACAGCACTTTTTAAAGAAAGCAAAGCTTGTGTTGAGAAAGTGGAAAATGGTCTACTACCTCCTTTACGATATTCGGTGACTGAACCGCTGGGCTACCAAGCACAGTGCCCATTTTTTACATAAAAATAGTCATTTTTCTATAGGTACTTACACATGGCGTTGTGACAGTGCGGTATAGGGAGTATTGACTATGGTATGAAAAATCCGATAGGGAGTATTGACTATGGTATGAAAAATCCGATAGGGAGTATTGACTATGGTATGAAAAATCCGATAGGGAGTATTGACTATGGTATGAAAAATCCGATAGGTAGTATAGACTATGGTATGAAAAATCACGACCCATCCTAGCAGTGAGATGATGGTTGTTGAATAAGTAATTTTCGCTTCTAATTATTATTATCGCAGGCTCTGAATGAAAACTATGTTCAGGCTCTTAAATTTTGAAAATTAAGATTGTGTCGCAGGCAACGGCGCATCATTATAGCGACAGTAAAACGGATAATGTGCCAACGTAATTACGAGGCGACTTCCCGATACGGACACACGTCCTTCCTCCGCGACTCTATATACATCTCATCCCGTCTTCATACTGCGAATGTCGTTATTTATTTCTTTTCATGGTGCTAGTGCCTTTATAATATCTAGGTACTCTGTCGATATTGTTGTGTTATGGATATATACGATGAGTCATGCGGCAGACCTTACAACGGTTTTTTTTCTCCCATGCGTTGGTTTGTTTGATAATAATTTTTCTTTTAGTCCGTCTAAATAACAATACCTTATTTTTTTAAACGACATTTACTGTCGTACGATTTTATTTACTTAGCGACGAGCACCAGTGTCAACAGCGACTCAACGTTTACACAATCAGACAATTATTATTGCGAGCGTGTGCAAGTAATGAATTTGTTTATCTAACGGTGTCCACCAGGTACAGAGCAAATTTTGGTCGTCTTGCACCGGTGCTAATGAAAATACGACCAATTATCATCTATCACACGAAGGAAAAAACAATAATTTTCATAAGTTGCCCCTGTGGCAATCTGTAACATATGCATGGCAGAATCCTGGGCTTAACTAACTATTGCTATTTTTCATCTATTTTTCATTTCATTCTAGATATTTATCATCGAGTTTCGACCAAGGGACCATATAGTGAAGCTTACAATTTATTTCAGAGATGATGTTATAAACCAAAAATGTGATTTATCCATAAGACGTATCTTCAGCTTTATTGTGCAAATTTTTCATCACAATAATTGATACGAGTAATCTTCCTCTCCATACAAAAAAACATATTCCTACCTTGTTCGTGGTTTCGTTTGCCCAAGAGCAACTGCGCTGTTTTAGAAGACGGATAAATTGAGAAATTCAGTCATCGATGGATATATTTACATGCACTCTATCCAAAATTGTTGATAAATTTCATAATATATCAGGTATCCGCTCATGTGTGTGCATGCGATATGTCACCGTAATCTATGTACAGCAGTGCTGCCTGCGATCGCAATCTCGTTTGTCTTTGAACTTGCACCGAGTAGCCGACCTTGCTGCTCCTGCTATGGGCACACACACTGGACGTTGCATACTAATAGCACTCTTTGATGCCAGCGTTCATTACTAAATTTGTTTTTATCGTAAACATCCATTTGTGTCGTTACGCGGTTGCCACGTACTCAAAAGTAACATTGTATCTAACTAAACTACAAAGTAATCGATTCACTTATTAAGTTAAATTAAGTGCATATTTCTTTTATTTCCTTGACTTGTTTCGAAAGCACAGAAGACAATATGTTCAATGAATGTTTAATTAAGGAGAAAGAGCAAGCGTTGGGGTTACTTATTTTACATTTTCCACGAATAAAGCAGAGGATGTTCTCATACAGAGTGGTGTATGTTTTTATAGCAGCTTAGTGTCAAATGACAAAGACATTTATTTGTCTGTAGTTTCTCTTGACAGATAAACAAATTCACTTAAGTTAATGTTGATGACTCATTTTATCCCCGATTGTGTTAGATAAATTTGACATCTGAGCCAGGCAGTGCCAGTCGTGTAAGCTACTATGGTTCTTTGGTAATAAATTAGCCCATATCTTTCGTCTTCGTCCTTCTCAGTTGTTAATATTTTTATGAAAGAACTACAATATCTATAATTCTATAAAGAAACATTAGAAAATTTAAGAAAACTTAAAGAAGGTTACCTTCTTAATGCTTTTTACAATGTAATTGAATTTTAATTTTGAAATTAAATTGTCGTTTGGTAGAATTAATCGATTGTTTGATAGTTGGTGCGATTGACAGAATGCAGACAGAAAGTAAATTCGGATTTAATATTCATAGCAAGGAGCCAAGGACAACGGCTACCCGGAAAGCTAGTATAATATAATAAAAAGATGCTTGTAATGTTTTTTTTTTCAGTTTGTAACAGTAGACTATGAACGTTATTTACATACATTAGGTCTGTCACAATGTCGCTCAGCGTATAATAATTCCTATAATTTACGACACATCTCAACTTGACGTCGATAAATGGACGTGAATTAATTTTTTTAATCGCGAACGATATCGTTTTTTTGAACCTCAATTTTCCCATAAGTCTTGGTGACGTTTTCATAATCGTCGCGACCTTCAGTATCCTTGGGAATGTCATTGTATATTTTTATTGTGCAATAAACTTCAATGTAATTAAGTGTTCGGATATGTTATCGATGGTGTATTATTGTTTTTATTACTTCTGTCGCGTAAGTATGTGTGTATGATAAGAATTAAGTAGGCGTTGTTGGTTGTAATATAAGTACTTCTTATATTGAACCAAGAATTAAGTATTGGTTTTAAACGTGTATTTTGAATTTTGATCTCATTGCAAACTCATGCGCAAGCCTTATACTTTAGGTGCTGATACATATCATATTTAATTTATTTATTGGTATTAGAGATTATATTATTTTGTATAATTTATTGCATTTGGGATTTCAGTTAAGCTGATGTGCATTTAATTCGTAATCTTCATTAAGCTTTTGTGGCATATTTTAAACTGTATTGCCGATAAAAAATGTGTAAATAATTATTATCCATTTATCAATTCTGTGGTGGCATGGTAAAAGGCATTGGGATGAAATTTCTCAGTATGGCGGATTTATTTGTCAGTATTTTAAGAGGTTTCATTTTTGTCAAATATTATTTAATACAAATAAAATAGATCAACTTTGATGCATTTACTTCGTTAAAAAGGGTTCACTATACGATAACTCATATTTATTTCTTCAATATTTCTTTGTTTATATGCTTTATTTATAATGCGTGTCTTTTTACCTTGACAATTTTGGCTCATAGGTTGAAAAAATTTGTACTTAGGTCAAATTTTACAAGGAAATATACCCAGTTACTCTCTATCACATGCTAATTTA
Source organism: Mystacides longicornis (assembly GCA_963576905.1). NCBI lineage: Eukaryota > Metazoa > Arthropoda > Insecta > Trichoptera > Leptoceridae > Mystacides > Mystacides longicornis. Next base: position 11,755,573 of record OY756433.1, on the reverse strand, counting down.
TTATTTTTCAACACTTACATTTTATTCTTCATAAATATTAGTTATTTTTTAGCTTACCTATAATTATTTTCAAGCATAGCATTCCCAGAACATCAGTAGGTATATTTTTTTTTGCTCAGAATGTAATATTGTTAAGTAATAAATGAAGAATATTCTTTCAATAATAAAATGAAATTAATTAACTATAGGTATTATTACCTTTGTTAAGATAACCCTCTCTCACAATGTACCGATCCTTCAAAACAGAGCTGAGGAATTTATACACGGTTTGCAAACCAAATGAATATTCGGAAATTTGAACATTACAACCTAATGGCGAACGTTGTTAACGTAAAGTGATCACACTAATCCAACCTTCGAAACAACATTAGAAGATGGTCGTAAGCCCGTAGTGGTTTGTTCATACTATTTTAAAATCGAACTCTATAATCAGTCATCAGTTGTTGATATAATAATTCGCACTAGCACGACTTTCTTTAAATTATATTAATAATAGTATTAAAATAGCAATGAAAAAATATTAAAAAAAAAATAATAATATGCAGATAGTATTACCGATCTATTGTCTATAGCTTAACAATAAAAACAACGAAAGTTGTAAACAAATTGGTCGACAGATAAGGATGATACCTGCCTCAAAGTTCACAAAATACATTATTTAAACACATTTTAAAAAGGTCCACTTTTAAAAGAACGGCTTCTCACGGCAGCTCTATCATAGACAACACCGTTTTACTTCGTGGTAGACAAAATTCGACGCGCGTCGTTTTACCTTGCCAAATAAAATTAATATTGAGTTATGCCGGAATGAAAAAATGCTTTTAAATCCTTTATAAGTGGATTTTTTTAAACTTATGTTTTTGAACTTTGTTCTGTTTGTGATAATGTATGATGCAGCGCATATAACTCAAAATGCTGAAAAACGCGACTTAATGCCTTTTACCATGCCACCACAGAATTTTGTTTACGAAAATTTCAAAGTCTCGTGTACCTATGAAATAACCCACGATAATGCCATAAAGTAGGATTATATGGTAAAACAAAAAATCTTTTTTATTTGAATATAATTTGAGGCTAAACTAAATCAATATTTTGAGTATGATTAGTGCTAAATCGTATTTTTTTAAACTCAAGATCTCTGTTTCGAGATTTACACGTGGCTAGAACTGCAAAGACGTCTTAAATGCAGTGTACTAGGTGTATACAGTTGTTTTAAAAAGGTGGAATCATAAAGACGATAAAAAAGAGATTTACCGATTCCACTGCAGAAACACGTCCTTTCTGGACTTTTTACTGCATTTTTGTGAAAAAAAAATAGAGAATAAGATGAAGAAATTTTCTGTCAACCCATTTAGAAAGGATTCGAATCAGTGGTGGATAATGTATCAGCATAATTTTCTAACCAGGCCTTGTTCCAGTGAGACAAGATTAGCAATAATTGTATGTAGGTATAACAAATAAATAAGATTTCACGGAAGCGGTGCGCCTTACTTTCGTTAATTGCGATACACGATTACCCTTTGTGCCTTTGTCGATCGGTAAAGTGCGTAGTGTCAGATCGCAGATAAAATATTTGTGTGAGAAAGAGATCACGCCGCAATATAATACAAGGTCTGCGATTACTACTTGCTTGCTTATTGTTTGTTGTGCTCCATGTAAAATGGAACATCTCGAGTCGCGATTCAAGAATGCGAAATGTAAATAAAAAAAAAAACTATTCGTGTTGTTCGAATCATAGAATCCGTCCGATTCAGCCGGTACTTTGGTATTGTTGTGTTAATGGGGGCGAATCAGTTTCGATTTTGCCGTGTTTAAGACTAATTATAATTATTTAGAATAGCACAAAAATGTGAAGCGGTCATTTTCATTGTAACGCCTCATCGTTGCTGTGTTTAGAATGTTTCGATCATTGGAACAAACGAACAATCCAAATCTAAAATAATTGACTAAGCATCGTTGTTCGTACATCTTTCAGTGATTTGCCATATTTTACAAATTTTCCCTGTCGTTTTCGTAAAAACACCGTGCGTTGAAATCTTCTCTTAGCATCAAAAATGTTGTCTGACGTAAATTTATATAAAAGAGTTTAATGAATTTGTTTCAGATTCTTCTATGATGATTTTTAAGTGTGGTCTAAATTCGGGAATTGAAAAAAAAAAACGTTCAAACGTTTTTAACGTTTTTTTTTTTTTTTTTTTTTTTTTTAGATCAATCTAACAATTAAAAAAGCGAATAGATAAACCTTATTCTTATTCTTTTGCTGTGCTGTGTATAAACTCCTTAGTAAGTATTTATCGCTTCTAACCCCCATTTTGTTAGTGAAACTGACAGAATTGGAGTAACTAGGATCGACAATAATTTATGTATGTATTTTTTTAAGATGGTTGCTTTTTAACGTTTTGAGAAGAACCAACAGCTTTTTTCACTAATATTATATTGGAAAATGTATCATTTTTTCTAAGATGAAAATATTCTTAATTCGTTCTCTGCCACAAGTATCTAGCTAAACGAAAAGTACCTAATTTAAAAGTAAAGTGGTATTGAGATAATTTTGCAAACATCTGAATCTTCCCCCTCGATTATCGTGCACGCAATGCGAAATTTGAGAATTCATTGAACAGGGTATTAGTACCTACCTACCTACCTATATATTGTGAGCATTGGTGACCGCAACAGCTGTTGGACGTTAGAGCAGGTGGGAAAGAACCAGCGCTTTGGGAACATTATTGTCCTCAACGAGGATGGTTTAGTCGCCAAATGCGAGTTAATAATTTACATCATCACGAATATATTGTAGGTAGGTATATGAATTATGTATATTGAGTGAAAATTTTGTGTCATACTTCTAAAAGGCAGATGTTGAAAACTTAGTTGGTTTGAAGGAGTGACAGGCATGTGGCAAATCTCGAAATATGAGATACTTTTAAAATAATTATAAATTTGTGGTATTTTTTTTATATTTTTTAACTATAGTTCATTTTTTTTAAAGATACAGTACTAGAAAATTCGGCATACTTCCATTTCATTCTTTACATACATAAGAAAGAGACAAAATACTTCTATAAGATTTATGACATCGCCGAGAGGCGGTACAGAACCTATTGTTACGCAGGTAGTTGTTTTTATGGGTTGCTATACACACTGCACGAGTTTTATGAAATGCAGTCAGTTTATCGTATTTTACTTCTCATTTTTATCGAAACTGGGTGGCTATTTTTGTAATCAATCAGTATCAGTTTAAGTTTAAACTAAAAACTGCAGTCACGGACCTCAATGCGTTCGATTTTCAAAAAAATAAACTAATTTAAGAACGCGGTCTAGTCTAATCCGTCATTTTAAGAACAAATTTCAGTCAAGTTCGAATTAAGAACGCTACGAGAATACCCCAGCTGATTTATGTTGCATTTTTTATCCTGGTGTAGGTATATTTTATATCATTTTTGTTTCTTCAACAGGTTATATTATTTAAAATACATACGTTTATATATTTCATAAAGTATAAATTGTTATATAATATTGTACACAAATTAAAAAATGCGCTATGAAGACACAAAAAAGTGCAATAGGCTCAAAATAAAAAAAAAACATACAGATAAAAAGTATTAGGTAAAATAATTATACACTTTAATTAATACTTTAATATGCAAATATGAAAAAATGCAATAGCAGAATTTAATAAACTTTTCTCTGATTTATCGAGATGTTAGCGAAGACAACCGCACTTCTCGAGTTCAAAATATTTATGAGTGTGCTACCTGGTTAAGGGTGGCTACTGTTACCGCCTCTCAATAAAACAATAAATCTTATAGAAGTGTTGTATCTCTTTCTAATGTATGAAAAGAATGAAATGGGAATATGCCGAAATTTTTCTGGCACTGTATATTTAAAAAAAATGAACTATAGATGACTTTTCTACTTCATTTCTAGTCATATCTGGTACACCACACTGGTAGTTTTGTATGAAATAAACTGAATTGTTTTTTTTTTCTATTTTTCTCGCAATTATTCTATAATAAGATAATTATTAGATAATCTCACCGCTAAAACATCCCTGAACATTTTTAAAATGAATATAGCCAAATACTCAGTAGTTCTCGAGTTTTTGAGATACTAACGAACAGCGATCCGTTTTTATACATCTCGACACTCTATGATCATCCATAAACGTCAGTGTCAAAATAATATGACGTTGTGCGTCGTGTGGTTTTTCTTCGTAATGAATTTCAAAATAATGACTAAAAGAGGCTTCGCGTGATTATAAATACATACATTCTCCCTTTAAGGCCCCCAGCACACCGCAAGCCAGCCCGGAGGAGACAAATCCGCAGCAAACCCAACCCGCACAAAACCAGCCCTCTAGTTCGATCGAAGCAATCAAATCAAAAAGCCGATCCGATCCCACACAAATCAAGCCCGCCGCAGATCCCCCCAAACCAACCCGCAATGCAGGAGACCTAAATTATAAATAGCCCAACATTTTTTCCAAGAAATATGACAGGTATTAAGTGCAAAAACATTTTTTTTCAATTCGATAGATATTTTAATAAATCATAACGCTCATAACATAAGATGGTTTCAGTTTTATTTTTTATTTTTTTAAATGGCATTACATCCAAAAATAATGATGCAGCCAAGTTTCAGTTTTATTGGTATGGATAAATAAAAATCAAAAGAATAAAACTTGAATGAGAAGAAGGAATGCGATCTACTTTTCCCATATTTCTCTATCTTGATGAACATTGACGAGTTCGTCGATGGCAGCTGTTGATGAAGGATGGCTGAGTCTGATGGGTGTTGTGTGAAGCTGAACACGACAGGCCTCAGCTCCGGGACCACCTGGAGACTCTTGGTGTTGGATCTTATCACCGTCTTCCATCTCACCAAGTGCATCCTTGCGGAATGTCTGGTGACGTCAGCGTGTGTGAAGATACGAGGCTCGTTCCGAAGGTTTTATTTCTACAAGGCTCGTGTGTCAATACGAATCAGTGTGTGTGTAGGTAATTTCACACACGCCTCACCGCTCCATCGTGGCTCAGCCTCCGCAACTCGCGACTCTTCGACCGGATGACTTAAAAATTAGGTGAACACAAATCTGTTGTGAAACATTGTGTAATTCTTTGCGAATCCCTCCCACATAACCTGACTAATGCCGCTTCGGTTAACTATTCTCCATTCTTCTTACGATTTATTATTGACTTAAAAACTGTTCTAATATATTTCGTAGGTACACAATCTACTCTACATATATGGTCACAAAAACATTTACAGGTGTAGATAATAATTAATCAGGTAATCCCTTGTAACGCCTGATTGTGCAATGTAGAGTACCTAAAAGTATGTTAAGTTTAAAAAAAATAGGATTTCTTTCATTCATGAACTTAATGCAACCATCATAGTGATTATTCATTTGTGTACATATTTTGCATTGCTCTTAGTTTCTGAAAATAAAGAATTGTTGTACGTGTCTATGGACAAGTCCCAAAACAGGCTTTGCCTAGTGGGGTGTCCATTCTCACTGCCATAATGAAATTGTAATCTTCTAGAGAAGATAAATATGTTCGATATTGTTTTTATTTTTATTTTTTTGACTGACTGTTGTATTTTGTGGAAATTATTAGGTATATATTATATTATCAAAATATGATTTAAAAAACTGAATTGATTTGAAAACTGTTTTTATGGTGAATCTCGTACCTTACACGATATTATGTGACATTTTGAGTATCTAGCTCATACTAGACAAAAAATAAATTGGTTAAAAATAATGAACGCGCACATCTTTGCCTTTGTAGCAAAGAAATGGCGATAGCTATTTAGCTCTTGGTCAGTTCGTTTCTTATAATCAACATCATCATAATCGAGATAGTTTGATGAATTTGTGAACTACGGTTCACTTTTGCAGGACACGTTACAGGAATTATACATTCTGGGTGATTTCAATAATATGCATTTGTTATTTGGGATGAAATCTGTAACGATGAATAACAATCAAAATGAATAAATGAATAACGATTTGTTATCTGTCTGAAGAGGAGTAGGCAAAGAATCAGCCAGTTGGACAGACGACAAAATAAATTAGTTGGTTATCCCTGGTCCGGGAGTGGATTGCTGATGTTTCCATTTCGAATTATCCTTCCTTATTATTAAACATTTTGCATCGTGTTTCTTGGCCTGTCCAAAAAAAAAACTAAAGGAGTGCATAACAATTAGACGTATGACCTTAGATGTGTGTAAAGTGGCATAATACCCATGCGGCGTACATTGTATGTAGGCAGGCAGAGAGTGAGTCAGCGTAGGATTCTCTCGAGGCAGAGGAGTGGTGCGGATTGCAGGTGCGTGACATAATTTTAGATTAAACCATTATGATTCACACATCGTCGAGCTGAAAGTTCAATTACCCACTAACTGCTTCTTTCTGCTTCTAACGGCCACCTTCGCTCTTAATTTTTACATAGGATACAAATTATATTGTATAATAAATTACTTAGTTCGTCTGTAGCTCAATATTCACAACTTGGATACAGCACCAATGCGCATATTATAAAAAGCATTCAAGGGCTGGTAGATCAAGTCGATTCCATGAAAATTCTTCGTAAAACAATTCTTCGAATTATGTTCAATTGTTAACTACGAATACGAATATATTTCTTTTGCTACAAATATATTATATTTCTTTTTTAATATTTGTATTACTTTAAATTAATTCGGGGGAACAGCTGAGAAGGTATGAACCCCCCCCCCTCCCCCCTATAATTATAACCTAACCTAACTCATTCATGTATATAGAAGAAAGCTTGCTAACGCTAAGGGGAAAAAAAAGGATTGCCAATAGGTGAATTGTGATTTTCGAAGAATTGTATTTCGAACGATTTACGTGTTACCATCAAGTCAACAGTGGGTGATGTCAAAAAACGATTGATAGATATATCCGATGATACAGTGATAAATAGTTGCTTACTTCGCAGTTATAATAATAGATAACTTTTTTTTGAGATTTGTTTATTTTTTAATATTTTCTGTGAAAAGTTGATATGTCAATAATTTGGTGATAATTTTCCTATACCCGATAGGCCCTATCGAATAGGGTATAAGTTATTGGAAAAATGTTGGTGTAAGCGAGCAATTTTACAGGAAATATAGTCACGGGGTAGCTAGTAGTTACTCTCAAATATCTTTTGCCGTTTTTTTATAAATGAATCTAGGGCTCCCCCTATTCTGTACTCTGGACGCAATTAAATTACTTGTGAAAACCAATTGAATAACCTATAAAAAATTGCAACTAAATGCAATTTTTTATAGGTTGCAGAACTAATGTTCAGAATAGAAATACTTTAAGGTATTGTTACCAGCTTTAATGGCCTTATTAAAAAAGGATATTGGTTGTTTTATTTCAGTTTGTGCATAACAATATTTTCGACACGGTCATCATAATGTCAGAGGACACGAGAGGAGCTCACGATGAAGGTTTCGCCTGTACGCCCACTGACGAAAGGACACGCTCGTACAGCAGTTCGTTGACATCACTTAATATTCTCGACTCATCTTCACTTATTATTTTTTCTTTGTTTACTTCAAAACGACGTGAAGCCATAACATACAGAATTTTAGCAACCAGGAAGTGTCTGGCTTTTTAATGTGAATGTTCACCATTATGATAACCATTATTGGACGTGGTCCTTCATCGTCTGATTCCTTTCACGCTTCCTAACGCGCGTACTGTTTATCAGTCGGTAGCTATTAAAAAAATCCCACGCTGTAGAACATCTAATAAATTGTTAATCTACTTGTCAAGAGAAATAATCACCAGTCAGATTCGTTAAGCGGTTACCTATGTTAGTTCTGTTAGGTGTAGCATATATGTTATCGGTTGCACTGCCCGCTCTACCTGATATGTCCAAATCAGTATATCTTCAAAGGTCACCCGCATTCGTTATCGTGATTCGCCGCTGATGTCCAAAAAAGGGTAAGGAAATTTAGGTACGAAATCCTGGTCTCATAAATAAGAATTCAATAAAATATAGTTGTAGAAACGCCTAGAACACTGACTGATTGACTAACACCGCCTATCCGAGGCATATCCCGCCTATCTGAGGCATATCCAGCCTATCCACAGCGCTAACGTGTACCTAATTGTAGATGATAAAAGAAAATACATAGGTATTATACAATTACACAGGTACGTAGGTAGGTACCTACTAATATTAATGGAAGTGCTCAGACAATAATAGATGTGTCTTGCGTTCAACCAGACATGAAAATCCTTTTAGTGTTTTTTGTGAAGAAAATTCTTGCAGTTTATTCCAACAAAAAAAAGGAAATACCATTGCTACATAAATTCACACATACAAGTGTCGTTTTCCTACAAGAAAAATGTGATGAAAACTGTTCAAATTAAATGATGGATGGTGATAACAAACTTAGGACTAATAAGGCGGTTATAGGAGGCAAGTAAGAAGTCAGTTTTTACACCATCGACAGAAAAGGAGCTTATTATAAAACTTCTGGTAGTATCGATAAAATCACAATAAATACGCAATAGGCCATAGATTGTAGATAATTACTTCGTAGATAAAATTAACGGCAATACCTTATCGGTATCGATGTTATTGATCAATTCGGATAACTCAATGTATGAGTAATACGTATAGACTATAAATAGATCGTAGTTTAAATGTTTTTAGTTAGGCAATCATTGATAAAAATATGGCAGATCTGAATCTCCTGTCACCCAATTGGCTTTGGATCAATTTTCTAAAGATCGCCTTGCGTAATTACATAATATATTGGGTCGGCGAATGTCATTAGTGTTATCATGTATGACCCGCATATTCCCGAGTTTATTTACATCATTATTTTTATAAAGATTCACGATTTTTATAACAGGTCATCTTAAATATACCTTTAAAGCTACCTTCTTATGAGATGACTTTCGGTTCCAATTCGCCATGTCTATAAAAACCAGACAATCAAATTCACAACTCATCTTATAATGTTTATTTAAAATATCTAATGTTTAACTTTCTCACCAGATAGGTTATTTGATCGATATGTTTTTTTTCTTCTGAACAACGAAATATTGTGTAGATGTGCGCTGTGTAGATGAGTGAGTCACACATCATTGTATGTAAAACTAACCCGTCTTCACCATCGCCAATCGAATAGCCAAGTCTAAATATTGAACTTGACAATATTCCGAGTGAATATTTTTACACACAATGAATTCAATTGTTGATGAATTCAGATAAAAATATCGAAATGTTTACTTATAATTTTATAGACAGTGACTTAATAATAATTGTCGACTATCTCGTAACACACCAACTCGTTACGATATCCGACAATTAAGTCACTGTCTGTGAAATTATAAGTCGCACATTTCGTGCTGTATTTTAAGTCATTAAGCGTCGATCTTCGGTCGAATGTTGTTGAACCTCTCGTTTCGTTCGTCGGGTCACCGTTCCGATACGTCGACACGTTCATTCCTCATCGAAATGGTCTGTTGTTTGTCCAATTATAATGACGAGGTAACGTCTGAATGAACTTTCTAAAATAAAACCATCGTCGGCATTAACAATTTTCGCTCATCTCCTCTTCTGCAATTACGTACGGACCGCGCGATCAGAGTTCATCGCTCATAATCGGATGCCGTTACGGTGATGTCATTCCATATTACCTGCGCCGGTGCACTCTTTTGTACTCGCCTGCTCGTTCTTATGTAACAGACTCGTCTTCCTTCCTCTTGTAAAACCCTTTATTCATCAACGAGCAACAATGTATAGGAATATAAAAAAATAAGATAGACACCTTGTTACGATTACCGCTCTTTATATTGTCACAGAAACTGTGGTAGGTACCTACTTACAAAGCAACGAAAATTGAGCTGGATTCGAAATTGAACAAGACCTATTTTCCTTCTTGTTGGAACGGTTGGACTAAAAATTTTGCTAATAATTCTTCTTGTGTAATTTCTTTCACGGGCAGAAGGCCTTTTATAGAAAATAAATATATGGATAGAGATTACAATAAATAACAACTAAGTACATTTGCGTTGTAAGTATTTTGTCTGCTTTTTGTCGGGAGAAGGTTCTTAGGAATGTTGCGCGAAACATTAGAAAATTTAAGTAAACTTATTGTAGGAAACCTTTAGGATATTAGTTTAATCGGTAATTAATTTATCATTATACAAATTCTAATTCAATATTCATAGTGAAAACAGGACAACATGGGTCGGGGCAGCTAGTCATGAATAAAAATACCCCCCGACTCCAAAGCGGTTTTCATCCAAAATATAGTGATAATTAGTGAAATATCCTGGTCCAGACAACAAAAATGGAGTCTGTGTGCTGTAAGTAGATATGTTTACCTATTATTATACATACAAAATGTTCTCAGAAGCATTTTAGATACATCACACAAAAAAAAAACAAGTTCTCGCGTCAAGGGCTCTTGTACTTAGGTGGGTTCCTGATACCCCCAGGCCAGCACTTCATCCCGACAGTTCCCATGCCTTTTTTTGACCATTCAGTGATTTAGGGTTCCCGATATAAACACAGACCTATTAAAATATTGTATGATGATCGTTTAGAACGGTCTCTCAAACCAATCATTCATTTTATTTCGTTTTTTTTTTTCATTCTTCTAAAATTCATTTAGAGACTGACTTTGGATCGTTGATCCATATACAGTTTTTTTTTAATATTAAGACGTTTTCATTTTAAATGCGATGATGTAACCCTTAAGGTTTCCACATCGAGTACATGAAACTTGATTGTTTACCGTGTTTATAATTTATGTATATTTGGTGTCGTAGGGAGCACGGTAGAATTGACACATCGCTTTTTATAGGTTCTTTTACACAATACCTACGTCTATCTTGGGCGGGTATTAAAATGTCACCTTCGTGTGTGTTCTGCTGGTTGTAATGTTATTATTGTTAAGTCGTTCACTCGATAGATCGTACCGGACTAGATACTTATCACGAGTTTGTTAATGAAGACACGTTTGAGTGCTTTATCTATGGATTGCGTCGCACCATTGGTGCTTTACCGATCATTGTCTTTTGTCGACAGCTATAAACATTTCCTCTGACCAAACGTTTGCTTATTGCTAAAGAGCGTAGTATGTATTATTATTTATTTGAAGTGGTTGGTAGCCTAACCGATCGATCTCAGGTGCCGGCCATCTTCCTCTTTCATGACACAAGCTTTTAGTAGCTTACCGTGAAAGAGTCAAAGAGTGTATTTTATGTTCACAAGTTCGCAAAAAAAAGTTTTCAGACTATATTATTGAACCACTGGACAAAAACGTAAGACAAATTTTCGAAGCACTCCCGTGAGACCTTGTGGAACTCCATTATAAAATGTAAATGAATAAAAAACACTTTGTTTATTTCCACGTATTTTTATTTTTAAACGTAAGAACGTTTTCAAGAAAGTTTAAGTTTGGTTATTGATAATGGCGCATTAAGTGCCTAAAACTTTCTAACGTTTAAAAATAAAAATACGTGGAAATAAACAAAGTGTTTTTTTATTCATTTACATTTTTTCAAAAACGTAAATTTCAACTAATTCCAACCATGGTGATATTCAAAGGATGTCTGTATTATATAACTACCAATTTTTCATTGAATTTTCATAATTTTGAACTAGGTATCAAGTAAGAAAGTAAGATATATTGTCAAAATAAAAATAACGATTATTTTTAGGTACTAATATTTTTTATTACTAATCCGTTTTACTCAAAAACGAATGCAATGTAGCTTTTAATATTGATGTAGGTATGTTCTCAGAGAATTGGCTTTATTCTGTAGACGGCAGAATAAAATCGTTTTTTCTACCCGAAATTATTCAATTCTCATCAAATTTGCATAATATTATGACACTGAACTGTGTTGTGTTGGATTTCGATTTCCAAGTATGAAGATTTCACCTGATGCTTGCGAAGTCGGCTCCAAGCAAAGGAGAACCAGCCAACCTCTTTTCTTACAATATCTCTATTGTTTAGCTGGGATGGTGTAAGCATCGTATTAAAACAATTGTGACGTTCAGAGTTGTTTTTTCATTCAACCAATAATTTAAATATTACAATGCAGAATACTGTAATGCACCGGAGTATAATATCATAATAATATTATAAACACTTTTGAATAGAAGTAAGAACCACACTGCAGCGTGCATTGATCTAGGCTCTGCTTTTATTTTCTATTGTTTCGTGTGTTATTACCCTTTGAATGCAGCCTTCAATAACCTAATAACATTACGATGGTCAGGTAGGTCTCTAATATTATTATTATAGTCGTAACAATGCGGTCTCTATCCAACGTCATCCAATCATTTCTCCGCACTCGATACTCATTATAAAATCAACTCTGTGGGGTGAGTCTTCGATTTTTACCGATAGAATACGGAACAGGTTCTGCCGCTGAGTTCCCTTATGAATAGCTCAATGTTGTGTCCGTGAGGTAACTACGAGAGATCCAGGCAGACTGATGTTCACATATATGTTTAGGTAATTTTTAATATCCTATCGACACATTACTCTATATCGGGCATCAATATTGATCCAAATTGGAATTAACCTTTATTTTTTTTAATTAAGGTAATGCACTATGTAGGTATATCATATTTTTTTAGAATTCGAAGATAAAGTTGCGTTTATAGCAAACGAACATAGAGCCAAAGCTGATGTATGAATATTTATCTTGATCTTTGTTATGGTCACCTAGGAAATAACTATCATACTAATTACTAACTTACTAATTAGTTATTATTTCCATGATGTCCAGTATCAACCATAAAAGAAAATATGCTCTGTTTCTAGAATCGGCTCTATGTTCATTCGAATATGTGTTTCAAAATCTTATTTATTTTCCAAATGGTTAAACATCTAATCGATCGTCATAAAGTACCTAAATGATATTTTTTTACTTTCTGATTGTACTGTTACGATGTAAAACTTGTCAATAATCGATCTAATGGATCAAACGTGTCACATATTATTATTTTTAATTTCATCGAAGTGTTTTAAAAATTAACAGTGGTTTAATAAAGATATTGAATAATCATTGTCAACAATAATTATTGCAGTCGGTTTATTTGATTTTATGATTTTGTTGATTAGAATATGTGGTAAATGTGAGGAAGAAGATTTCGTATGATTACTATCGATATTGTTTGTACAACAAAGACACTTGTGCGTGGTGGGACATGTGCATATATGCGTGTACCTGTACTAATCCAGAAAAGTCTGCGCATTATCTAAATGCTAGACCACAAAACCGCCATATTATATGATTTATCGTGATTAACGTTTATGTACGGGCTTTTGTCACGTGTGGAACGTCTGCCAGAGCACGTTTGAGTTCTCTCACTGTGTAACAATATGTAAAACAATAATTATTACACTAGTGCAGGCGTAGCCAACTTGCTTGAGTTTGTGATATATTTGAATTTTCAATTTCCTTATACAAATGTTGGATAAATGTGTATGCGTATTATGCAGGAATAGATGTAATATGGTATCGATTTAAAACGTTAAGAAAATGTAACTAATAACATTTCAAACTGAATAATATCACAGGTCTACGCATGAAAAAAATCAAATAGTATAATCAATAAACGTTGACGCTTTAGAAGTCTTATCAATAGAAGTCCCCACTCGATAAATTTTAAAAGCTCGTATAGCTTGGTAACCACCCATTTCGATCGTTGCACGTATCTTAATTCAGTTATATACTTACTTACTTTTAATCGTATGCCATCGCTTCACGCATAAATCGCGGACTTTACGATCCTTGCTTACCCTTGCATTTATAATTGTATTAATGATGATGCAAATTATTGCACTTTCTCGAATATGGTAGGATCTTCATACTAAATTTTCAGTAAAGGTAGATCAGAGATATGTATGGTAACGAAAGACAGGAACCAGATGGTGTTGACAATAATTATGTTCCTAGCTGTTGGCCACGCCTGGAAAAGTACACTGCCTCCGAGGTTCAGATTCTGCAATGTCAACAAAATCCATAGTGGATGTCCCCGGTAGGCCAAACACCTCCATTTGCTACCAGTTGACTCATCAGCTATATAATATGTAGTTATTCTTTCGCTCTGTTGACAATCAGTTGGCGAAGGGGAATTACAGAAACAAACAAAATAATTAATTTCTCATATAACCGGTTCTCGAAGACAGGGCATGGACTTCCTCTTTTGGGTTAAACTAAATTGTTGCGAATGAAATCCAAAATCACACACAGGCCATTTTTCTGATCGTTTCCTTCATATACCCAAGTTGTTTCAAGTAGAGGAAATGTATATCGAAATCTTTGTTTCGGCTTGAAGTAAGAATGAAATTGATGCTTATAAATTTGTTTTGGTGAAAAAGTGGATTAGTAAAAAAAACAAATAACACTTTTATACAAAGGTTTAATAAGTACAGCCGACGTAGCTTAATATCAACTTGAGCATTCACTATCAGTCCCATCCAATCTGAAACAGGATGCCATCCACGAGTAGTAGTTTTAAGGGGAAAAAACATCGACCTTGTATCGAACCCAGGAGCTCTAGATCTGAAGACAGCTTAAATTAATCTTTGTTTTTTATTCATATCCACTGAAAGACTAATTATATACTTTCTTTCTTTACAGGTATGTTTCGATCATCTGAAGTACCACATACAATGCCGCCCAGCGTAAGTAAGTACGCTCCTGTATCAAATTGAACACACTGATTAGGGCAACCCGGAAAAACACATTTAACGATCGTCCAAACATCCTTCCCACATCATATTGTAGCGTATTATGTAGATATTTCCCAATAAAATAAGTTTATTACGATCCAATAAACAAGCCTTTCCGGTATTCGTTAAATACAAAACATTAAACGTCTTCATTAAACTTCAATCAATATACAACTCCTAACCAAATAATTGGTTTAACGAATCATAATAACCCTATTTGATTATTTATCAATACATACATCGTTTTTAATGGAATTGGGTTACGATTTGTTTCATCCATACGGCGTAAATAAACAAACCCACACTCAATGTTTGAATTGGGGCAGAAAAGTAATGAGACTGGCAAGAATGGAACAGCGGAATTAGATCATTTAATTTTGTGCAAATCTTGGAAGATCAAGTTTTTCGCTGGCATAAATCATTTTTGAAAGGTAGAGAACACTTTGAAGTTGAACAAACAAAGTTGCTGTTCAGGTTGCCCTTTAACTTTAATCTAGGGTAAATTCGAAAGTGTGAAGAAGGGGTATGGTCCATAATGAATTTTCCCTCAAGTTTTTTTTTTTTTTTTTTTATCATGACGTCCTTGTCCCTAAACTGAAAAATTTCCCCAAAGAACGTTGTTTCAACACTTACGAAGGAGGATTCAAAAGTGATCTACCAAGCTATGAAAGAAAAGACTCACAGGAAATTTTATTTATTATTTTTCAATGTATTCCCCTCCTAATTCATCTTCTCAAAACCGATGATTCTGAAACGCCGCATTCAGTAGCTAATTGAGAAGCTTTTAAACGACGGTCTTGAAGCACAAGCTGTTCCACCTTGGCGATGATTTCAGGTGTGGTTGCTTCCACAGGCCTTCCACTACGCGGGTCATCTTCAAACATTTTATAGTGAAATAGGAAGGGGAAGAGTCCCCGTACACTGCGATCATACGCTCATTGGTGGCCATTGGCCCATTTCCTTCTTTCACTAAAAACTCGATGACGGCACGGTGCCGGTGCTTTAATCTAACGTTATCCATATTTTCCGCAACTAGTCACAGTTAACGACCTCTCACTGGGACAACTGATGCGTTACTGAACTAAGACCAAGTATCCTGGCTCGTAAGGACTTGTCAGTGCTTGCACCAAACTACTCTACGCCGCACCACGCATCTATCATATCTAGGTAGATCACTTTTGATTCTCCCCTCATAACGGGACATCCAAAAGAGTATAACGGACATGCTGAAGAGTGAAGACCATATCGGCTGAAGTTCTCCAGCGCTGCTACCAATCGTGGGAATAACGTCTCTATTAGTGTTCAGTGGTACAACCTACTTTGAAGCATATAACATGAAAAAAAAAACAGTGTCTTAACTTTTCTGCCTTTGGATAATATGCCAAAAAGTTAAAAAAAAAAAAACTTTTCTACCACACCTCGTAAATATTTACGCAAAATGGATACAATTCGCTTCCTGTTAAAATCTGCATCGATATCATGACAGCCCATCGACATACATCTTATTTTTTTCTCATCAAATTTTTATAGTTAAGTATTTACGTTTTATCGTGTGTATATTACTTCGATTTGTTACGGAGCTTCGCGTAGGCTTTGAACATTAAAATAGTGTCCTATGTCAATTTGTAACTCGATATAGATGTGTATTAGAACAAAGGAAACTAACACGTTCAAAACTAAGTACGATATACTGCGACTGTCTGTCTGCTGGCCATTGTAAATGTACCCACACCTTGCCTTTGATATTTATTTTTATTATTTCCATATGTTAATACGTCCAGCAAAACACATAAAAGCTTGCGCGACTTTTCTTGTTCATTCCATACCTCACGTTTGTTGTTGGTATATAAATAATATATTGTTGTGAACCTAGGCTCTTATTGCCTCCTTACGCCCCTTAGTGGGATCACAAACGGAGTATGTATGTAGGATGCTTTATAACGACTATGTAATATTTTCAACTGTTTTTTGCTGTAATACCTACTCTACACTTTCGAAATAAATACGTTCCTATGTAGTATGGAGAACTCTTGTTGCCTCCCTTTGCCCCTAAGTGGGGCGTAAAGGGAGATTGGATTGGATTGGATGTAGTATGTACCTACTTGTGGATTGATTGAATTCATTTTTTTTTCATATTAATTACCAACTGTTTTGTTCCAACATTTCATTAATTTTTAATGGTTATAACGTGTGCACTACGGAAATACGACCGTCTTCTACTGCTGTTTCACTTTACGTTTACAAAGTTCGCCAGAGTTTTTTCATAGTAGCATTTTGTAATTTATACAAAAATACGTTAGAATGTTAAAAAAATATTTCTGAAAGCTCGAAAAAAATTCTATCAAAAATCTGTGTACCAGTATTTTGAAACTTCGTTGGCAAGTAAAGAATTTTTCACAGGTGACGTTGTTGTCAGTAACTTTTTTACTAACTTTTTTATTATGTGTTTTTATTATGTAAAAAAATGAATTTTCTTCATAATACTTGGAAGGTGTAATGTCAAATGTCTTAAATTTACCAACTGCTTTGAATTCCTTTGTTTCCGGACGACGCCGACGCTTAGAGCGCTTATTCGTTCATTTTGTATGGTTCTACTGATAATATGTCCTATATTCATGAGACCCTTCTTATGCCCTGATATAGAGATGTAATTATTTCTGTTTGTAGGTGACTATAGATTTCTGTAGTAATAATCTGCGGAATGTAATAAAATGTACACACTTCATATATATTACCTTATAGTTAGGTACCCACGGGTTATTTTACACTCGAGTAGAGCACTAAGCAGCGCTATTTGATTTTCTGTTTTTGTCCCACTCAGTGACCGACCTGCACCCTGAGACTCTTAGAATATGGTCAATAGTCCGTGAATGCACAACGTAACTTAAATACATGACTCACTTATCGCCTGACCTTTGTCGTTTTATTGTCTTTTGCAATCTCTCGCGATCGCGCTATGTGGGCTACGGCTTTAAACTTTTCCAATCGCACTCTCATAATGTCTTTCATTTTTGGATAAGATTAGTGCAGTAGTTCCCAAACTATGTAATATTTTCTTACCAGCAATGGGCAAGATGTGGCGATAGTGGTTTAATCAAGTTACCCTTAAATGCATCCATCCAGTTGTCAAACGACAACAAATTTTCTGTATTTTTTGCATATGTACATAGATACTTAATATATTTATTCATAGAACACATCAATGTTGTTGAAACCGTTATCTTTAACTATTATTACGAACAATGGGTATTTGGAATACGTTTATATTTTTTGGACTGATTAAATTGGGAAGAGTAGTGCCAATGTGTGAATTTTGGTTTAGATTCTGAAAAGCGTGTTGAATAAGTACGAATGAGCTTTGTAATTAAAAAATCATTTTCAAGTTGGAAAACGCTCTATAATACTTAGGGGCATAAGGAGGCGACAAGAGCCCTCAGAGAACAAGATATATGTACATTATATAACTATTTTCTGACTTTTTTTGGGGCGCCAATATTAAAAAAAAAGTTTTAGAGACCCTGGTTTAGACGCTGACAAAATACAAAAATATGCAGGACATTGTTAGAGTGCGATTGGAATAGATACCTTCACGGTGTTACGGTACGTAGGTAATTTCGAGATGTTTGAGATTAATATAACGAACGTTTAATATGGGCGGTCATTGTTGTGCGTCCGTGCGATAGGTAATACGAGGTTTATTAAAATGTATTAACGCCGTACACTAAACTTAATACTAGCAATTTACCAATTAACCACCTACGGGCTCTTCCCGTTTTCGGAACTTCACTAACCCGCCACAAGACGATTTGCCCGCACCTACCTACCTACTCATTTAAAATTTCATTGTTTGAGTCTCTTAGATTTTATGTACCGACATTTATTTAGCTACTTATATATAAATTGAACGTTGTTATCTTTTTATTGAATTGAATATTGATCAATCGAATCGAACCTATACCTTTTCGACTTGTTATGATGTAGTGTTGTAAACCTGTCTATCATAAGCGGCTTGTACAGCTTCATCCCAGCCTAAGTCAGCATCTAGTAATACCGCATAAAATGAGTGGTACGAGTAGTTAAACATTATGGGCCATCATCCGGATTGTATGAAAGACTTGCATATTCGGGACTCTCGGGGGATATGCTTAGAAAATTTTCCAACCAGCATTATTTGCTGCTCTGCTGTTTTGGCTGCCACTTTAAGCCACGCCATATTTTAAGAATCATTCTTTTTTATTATTTTTTTTTTGACAAAACACATTACAGAGGACAACTATAGGTACATTAAAAGTAAAAACAATATAAATTTATGGCCTTAAACTAAGTTGACCTCCATCGAGATGTGTCACATAGTATATTATTGATTTAAACAGGTAGCATGTTCAAAGGATAACTCTTAGTGAAATATGAATATAGCTAAAGATAAACTCAAACGGAGAGTGTAAGAAGAAGGGAAAGAAAAGAAAAGAAGGGAGGAAGGGTGTGGGAAAAAATAATCAACAAGCTATCTCGAATTAGTAATTTGCTTAAAAGAGCTCTGGAAATCTGTTTCTTGAAGACATGATATGGACTGCCAAGTATATCAAGAGAACACTGCAGGGAATCATAACCTCCGGCCATTCGACACGGAGGCCTCCTCAAGTCCTCAAACCCACGTTTGTCCTTGGTGTGGACAACCGAAAAATATCAGTTGATCTGGTTAAGGTCGGAACACGGAAGCTGATCTTTTCTTCTTCTTTCTTCACACTTATGGTCCAAAGAAGCAAAAATTAAACACATGTATTTTATTATGTGTATAACATGTAGGCCAAGGGTGAGTGACAGGAACAAGGAACAACTGTTCTTGCGTCAAGTGTGTCCTTACGCTTTTTCCGATCAAAAAAGATCAATTGAAAATACCAGTAGATTGATATTTCTATTACATAAAAGGCTATATTTTAATGTTTTCTTCCGAGTCATGACTTTTTATTTTTTTTGCGTATGGTATGTTATTTCGTAGGTACGACTCCTCGACCGATGAGTGTTGTCAGCCCGCCTCTCGTTGCAAGTCAATCACCATTGTCCTTTCACCGCTGCACTCGTGTTCCGCTTTCTATCCATCATATTGCGTTACTCCGTCAACAGTGTCCGCTCTTTTGTATCCGTTCAGAATGCACCGCATGTGTGTGTCTGTCTCTATATATGTACTATCATGTATTATGTATATACACTCTAGGAAGCGATTGTTTATATTGTAGCCAAGTAGGTACATACCTAGTAGTGTTCTGTGAAGTTATAACGGCTCCCTTTGCCGTCAGGAAGTCACTGTGACACTTTCCATAAAGGGTATCGGGTGACACACGAACCGTAGCTCCATTCAAGTGGGTCTAATTGTCAAAGAAATCGTAATAACTGTCGTTATTTTAGCAGCTATCAAATGAGCCACAATATTGTACCGCACGCTTCCTTTAATTTCATATTAGAGCAATAAAATGCATGAGCAATGCATCTAATATAGACTGATGTATATAATAAAGAAACCGTTGGGTCGTATTATCCCTTGCGTGCGTGTAAAGGTAAGTCCTATGACGGGCATTCGTTTTTCAGGTGGTCTGAAAATTTGAAAAAGTAAAGGATAGAAATCCTTTTCTATGTAGGTTTGAAGCGGTACAGCTTACATCAAAATATCTTATTCGGTTTACTTTATGTAACATCTTTCTGAGTTTCGAACCAGTTTGTGTGTATGATATGAATATGTTTTATCGATATTAATATTCAAATTGAAACAGTTCATTATCTATCTAAAACCTAGTTTGGCTTTTTAGCATTTCACAAAGTGTAAAATAAATCAGTTAGATTTCGCATTTTTTTCGTAAATTTTTACATCTTCCGGTTTGATTACGCTTATTGTTCTTACTGCATTATCCTACGGAAAAGCTAACTGCCGGCTGAATTGGTAATTTGATGCTTTAACTTATTGTAGAAAACATTTGCAAGCAAACTTGCGATAAACAACACAACTCGGCTCTTTCAGGAAGACTAACGAACGCCTCGCTCGAGCAATTTCTAATCAAGGACGTTCGTAATCACGCCCACCTAAGACACATTCCGGTCTCTATCGAGCGTAATCACTGCTGGGTGTTCAGTTGTGCCTCATATCCCTGTACACACCACAGACCTACACGTAATACTATCTCACTAGTGCGTGGATCTTGATAGGTAAATCTCTTACGTACCCACGTGTGACTACCATTGTAAGTATTGTTGTATGTTTATTTCTAAACTTCCGCTCCTCGGAGTATTCGGTCGGTCTGCAGTTGTGCGTTTGTCCCGTTATATGGAGACAATGTTTTCATGGAAGACCACAACAGTATCTTTATGTGCACGTGGGTTGAAGGCAACAGACCGTGCTACACATCACGCAACATATGGACGGACTCCTCTTTTGGTCGTAAACTAACTCCCCACTAACTAACATCGGCGGAATATCGATCGCCACAGATCTGAGTAACCGATGGTGTCGCTACGAAACATTCGCGTCATAATATTATTATTGCATAACCCAGATGTTAGATAAATGGGTCCAATCGGCCGAAAATAGTTAAAAACTCATATTTTTCTCTAAGCGGAGAGAATCAATTGTCAACAGCGAGTCTGGTGAAAGTGTGAAATGTCAACGGAATTTTCCAATTCATTACCTACATGTTTATGAGAAGTGTGGAAATGTAGCTGTAAGAACCTCGGGTGCCTCTTGACCCGGGTGCCTTACTTTCTGCAACTATTTCCCGGAGGGTGGAAAAAACGATCATCACCATCAAATTTCGAGTAATTACTGGTACCTACTTTTATCTTTTACAAACTTGTAAGATGTGTGCTGCAATCTAAGAAGTTCCAAATTTAGACCCCACTAAGCATTGTTGTTTTTATCAGAGGGACATATTTTGTCCCGAAATAACCTGGCAAGGAGACATTGCCATTAGTTTTGTTGCAGCTGTACCTTAGTATTGAAATAATTTATTTACAAATAAATATCCTGAATATGGTTTTTCGTTGGTAATAGTGTGAATATGGTTATGTTTTAAAACTTTAAGGATAAATATCTCGTCTCTTGTGGTAGATACCGCAATGAATTGTCCTATCCGCCCGCAGCATCTTGTGAGCTTTATCTCTCGCCATATTTATTCGTAACAGCGCCGTATCCTTTTAGACACGCCCGGTCTGTTCTGTCGCCATGAGATGGACATTCGTCGCGAATAATCATTGATTATGAAACTGCTGGCATTATCTGAGAATGTTAAGAGTATCTCGGGGCTACAGCACGTAGCGTCCGACGCTCTTGAACCCGAATCACCACGTTTTTCACCCACAAATCATCTACGTGCAAAATAAAATCAATTAAGATCTCTACGTGCTTCTCTCGCTATGTTGCGGCTCTCACTTTCAGCACGACAACTGCTCGTTTGATCTCTGATTCCTGTGTATTCGTTATGCAAGCCAATATCGAGGTAATTTGGCCGTTGCATATCATGCAGCAATAAAAATTATTCAAGATTTCTGTTACTTGGTCAAGCATTCTTTGTCTTTATTTGTTATCCGCAAGTTTAATATTCTGAGTTTTATAGGCATACGACCTATAAGGTTACACTGAGAAAATCAGTTATTCATTTTGCGGAGTCTGCGAAAACTTATTTTATTGTCTAGGCACATGCATTTCTGCCTATTTTAATAATTAATATTCATAAGGACGTATTATTTTCTGGTTTGAAGTTTGGTTGTTTCAGCTGAAAATGAGTAGAATTGTATTCATTTTTCATAATACGTCGCTTAGGCAATTAGACGTAATCTCCAATCATAATGAAAAGTTAGATGGCGTTCTTTGTGTTTTTGTGTACCTTTTCACTTGTTTCGTTCAATTAATCATTATCTTATGTCACTTCGCGGGTTACAAATTTCTATCAGCTAAGGGCTTCTCCTTATATTTATATATATTTATGTCTGAAATTCAAATAGCGTAATAGAATATTATGTTCTAGGTAATTTTTCTTTTCTTTAATATCTTCATATTGAATTAATCCGGTTAGTTTCTTTTTCGTGTTATACACTTACTCATAAATCGTGTAGTCTGGACGTATTAAGAGTGCTGTGCATCTGGTTATTCTACAATAATACGTCTAAATTTTATCTAAAATAATTGAAATATTTGTACTTTAAAGTACCTATGTGTAATAATATATTAAGTAATTACAAGTTTGTTTAGATAATGCGTGTGCCCCCATACGTGGAATTAATTACCATATTAAGCTTTTAAACATGTGATCAGCGTTAGAATGATGGTCTCCGCATCCAAAACAGCTACTTGCTGTGTGTATTGGAGTCTGGAGAGCATTTCCTAACCCAGCACCCCACTGTGCACTCGGCATATCAGCCTCAGCTAATAACGCCATTATGGTCGACCGTGTAGTGAATTTGGAAACGTCCCATCAGCCAGTTATACGTCGGCCCATTACATTATTCAATATTATTCGTGTTTACATACTACGATTTATTAAATACTAGCGGCCATCGTCTTTTTGCTGCCATAGAAGAGATAGACGGTTTCGCCGATTTTCGTTCTGAAGAGCGTGTGTTTGATTTCCGATGCCGAACCATATTTCTCTATAAAGCTTTACGTTCTGTGAAAGATTTCAAAGGTTAATTTTGGTTTACAAAAAGATTACTTACTTACATATATAATAAAAATAACATGTAAGAAAATCTGCGAATGACATGTCATTGTTTCTTTCGGAATAAAGCAGATTATCTGGAGTTTATCTTTCGTATTAGCTACACATACTTGTTCCTTTATACGCCGTTGTGTCTTCTATAATAAGTAAAAGAAGAGGCATAATTTAACAGAGTGAAAGGTAAAAGGCAAGATAAAACATTGATTCTGGATATGATAATTAAATATAAAATAGATTAAAAACCGTTTTTCAAATAGAAAATCAATAGGTAAGATCGTTTAAAAACAGGCAACTTTTCAGCTTTATATATTAGATGGCTACCTAAGACTCCATACACCGTACACTATTATGATTTTCTTTAAATTATAATAACTGTTTATTTATTACGGGACATTTAATAACGCTACATCCACGTTGGGAGTTTTTCTGTTGCGCGTATATTATTACCGATTGGACGTTTAATTTGTTGTAACCTTAAGTGAAATTTGGACATCGGACAATATCCGGGAACCGTTATTACTACGTAATGTGAGACGCACTGCCTTTTTTTAACTGAATCGTTTATTTTAACACATCGAGTAATTGATTTCTTTATGGGCATTTAATCATGTATTAGAATATTATGGTTAAAGGCACTCTAGAATGCCGGGCAAAATACACCTGAGTATGAATAAAGGAAAAACTGCAGAGTGGATGATTATTGTTGATCCAATGATAAGGAATAAAACAAGACCATGACTTATCAAAATTGAAAGGTTATAGACGTATTAAGAATTCAATTCATTCTCTTGACTATTTTCAGCTATATTTCTTCATCTTTTAGTCGCTCGCAATTTGACCTCCAAAGATCGAAGCCTTAATTTGATCTTGTTCGCGTCATTTGTCATTGCGCAAAAGTACTGAAGGCCATCTTCAAATGCGTACATACATTGGGCACTCGTTTTTCAGATGTTCGATTCGATTGTCCTTCCCATTTATGTTGGCTTGGAGCCGTGCAACCTACATCGCATCATTCGCATCGCTTTTTTCCATTACTTTCTGGGCGAAGCATTTCTTTTATCGGTTAAATTATTCTAGGTTCTGGTTCCACTGAAGATGCAGTCCATAGTTGTCTCCATTTGTCTTCGATCAAACAATCTGCACTTGTATTAGCAGCTAAACAGTACCTACGGATCTCATAATTTCAGACGGTTTGTTGGCGGATAAACTATCACAAAATACCCAAAAGCAAGAGCACAGAGAAATGGTTTAAAACACGCAGTCGCTAAATCTAACGTGAATACTCGGTGTTGTGATTTTATCCCATGCCATGCCGGTATGAAAAAAGAATTTCATTCATAAATGTAATTTGTTTTAATTAAACCACTAATTTGCAAAATAATCTTGATTTAATAAGCGTTCTTCTTTACTGCATGTCTAACAGCGGCGTCCATTGAAATACACGTCCATACTACTTACGACGCAACAAGGTCAAAATTTTGATAATTTATTTTCGTGTTGTTCCGTTGCGTTTTTCTAATGATTGAAAAATTTTATGTATAGGTGATTCTGTTTCTCCTTCTATTAATATTGCTTTCGCGCCTGTTCATTACATGATAGTGCTAATATTCGGGAGATGTTAGTCGAACTCGAAGGAAAAGTGGTGAATAAGAAATCTTTATTCACGTTTTAAAAATCTTTCAGTAGGTTTTAAAAAAAACATAAATTTGCCAATGCGATTATTGACGTCAAGTTTTTGCGATAGGTACTGACAAATTAATACCGTTTCTTACTTAATGTTTGCAACATGAGCCGACATAGAGGTCCTTCATGGTGGATCACGCCGGCTGAACCCTCGCGTCCAGACGCGTCAGAATGTTTCTAATTATGCCAGGCATTTGGTTTAACTGGCGCCACTTGTGCATGACTGTATTTATAACATCTTCCTACCTTGTACCAGTACCCTGCACCATATCACTTGCCTCACGGTTCGTATGACAGATTAACGATATCAATCAGCCCACTGCAGTGTTTGGAATGAGTCTATCGATGATATAATCTCAGATAATATCTAATCATATCTTGCATACCGACTGCGTTGCTCAACAGAACTATTCATACTATCTCATGTACTCTTCGGATTCGCAATATTTTTATACCAATATAAAGCACTGCCTCGCCATCAACTGAATGCAATTTTTCTACAAACCCTCAAGGGATTTTTACTAATAGTTGTCTGCGGTTGGAATAACGCAGGGAGAGTTATTGAACTGTTATATCTATGTTACCCAATGGCTGCTCTGATAAAAGAACAGCCTTCCTCAGATATACTAAAATGCATTCACAGAGATGTATAGAAACTAGTCAGTAAATTCGTTTTAGGAAAACGGAAATACGGACTACTGCAAAGTTTGACGGACTATATGCGATGTTTGGGGCTGATATTATTAAATAATGTAGTGATCTCACCTCACTGCTACAATTTCTATTGTTGAAAGTCTTCGAGCAGGTAGGAATGCTAGATCATTATGTAAAATTATTTAGTGAGGAGTCCTCCGAAGACATGCGCTAGTACGAGCAGTGCTATAGGTAGAGTACAGTAAATATGGAGGTGGGCTATAATTATCATATTTGTCTACGCCTTCTATCTGGCGCCGCATTCAACTGCATCCGCTCTCGACTGCATAACGCACACGACACAGAATTCCGATTTACAATTTAATTCATGACTATGTATTAATTTACCGTAAAGTGGACTCTGCTGAAGAAATAATTTACAGTCTATCCTTGTAAAGTTTCACCATCATGAGTCCTTGTTTTCTCGTCTTTTTGCCGTTCTGCGACATATGTGAACACACAAAGGCTGTCCGAAAAGCTACGGAGAGCAGAATTATGGGTAGGTATGTCGTGAAGGTTTAGGAATTTGTATACGAGAGTAACCTTAAGATCACTGATGTAGTAGAGTGGTGGGCTCTTTCTTAATGGTGCTGGGTAGAACATTTTGCTAGGTTCTCTGATTGTAGATGGAACAAGAAAAGCAGCTCCGATAAAAGAAGTATGGAAAGATGATGAGAGCCGAATTGTTTAGACCAAGTGGATATTACATACTTGCACAAAGTACGGACTTGTGAAAAGTCAAACAGGTTGATTAGATGCAATATTGATTTCGAAGATACCCAATCACATTTTTAATACAAATTGTTTTGACTGCAGATCGATACCCTCCAAACACACGTGACGTGACTTTGTTCGGTTGAAAGAGAAAACGTCGACGATAGTGTTCATAAAAATCTCATTATTTCACATTAAATCACGTACATTTTTTTTTATATCCATCACCAAAATTATCATAATTTATTTACTCACTTTTGACACGAGAACTTATCATTGTTGCGGTTGAGTTTTCACGCGATCTCGTGCCCATCTTCGTGCCGTCCACACTCATAGATGCACAATGTGTACATCAATTATCTGTACGAAATGTGTAGATCAAGTAGTGTAGTAATGTGACGATAGTTTTGGAGAAAAAAAACTCATAACGCCGTGCGTATATGTAATTATGTACTCGATGAATATTTTCTTAAGAAGATGAAACTTTTCCGAAAGGGAAAGTGTTGGCTTTTCTTTCCTACCTTTTTTGCGTCGCCATTTGTTTTTTTTTTGTCGCGGATGTATCTTTTTTAAAACTTAATGTTTATGATGGTTGCGCAATGAAAATCGATAAAAATAATTATATTATTGACGAATCGATTTAATTATTACACATTATTCACCTCCATCTAGAAATTAAAACGTAGCCATGATTTCTTCCTTCCTAGTTGGCGGCAGAAAGTGAATCACCAAGCGAATATTTTTGAATTATAAGGTAGTGAGCTATTCAATATGGCATTCTAGATAATAGTCCTAGCGCCTAATAATAGAAAATCGATTCTTGTTTCTTATATAAATATTCAAATTTCCGTCTAGGTCTGGCCCACTCACCAACTCCCATGTAACTACTAGATACTAGACACTTGTTCATTATTGTAATGTAATGTTGACACCTAACATCGATCATTGCACCTGCGGATTTATCAATAACACCACATCTACTATAAATTATTGTAAAATAAGTCAACAACATAGCTATCTACAAGCAATATTTACCTGAAATGAGATATTAATCTTATTCTTGGACTTTCATATAGAACCTTTGTAAAACAAATACCAACTTCACAATGTATATAAAGCAACTTGTGAACATTACCTGTAAGGAGAACTCCGCCTTAAACTCAAACAGCAAACAAACTTTGTACGGAAGTTCGATACTTTGTTGAATGATGTATGAAGAATTATTTTGATAACAGTTAATTCATAGAATAACAATAATAAAAGCAACCTTGCTGGCAGGCTGTCTGCAGCAAGTCGGGTTGTGTTTTGTTGTTTTTTTTTCTATAAGAATAATAAGGCAACAACACCTGTTGAGAAGTCGAGCGGTCGAAGTAGGCGCTGCTACCGGTGTCATCGTCAAGTGATTTGCCCCGAGGCTCTCCAATCTTGATCTACAAGATCTTCCTGTATTCAGAGTCAACCGTTCTGATCTATGAAACGTTGACTCCACGTGCTCGCTGGTTTTGGATCATATCTGAGTCTTGTCCTGCTACATGCCCTAGGATACATGACTGGGGAGTCAATATATGGAAAAATCTAATTCTTTTGCTCTGGATGATCTTTATTGGCTTATAACAGAGCGTGACTGTCTGAAAAGATTCTTTACCATCAAAACGTTCGCACTTTTAGATATCTTTACTTTTCTTTTCTACAAATCTCAGAGGTTTTTTATAGTGAAGGCCGATATCTCATTGGATGATCGGGCATAAAAATCAATCGTTGAAAATATCCAAAGCATGTAGTTGTAGGTACATATGAATGCTTGTTTCTTTGTAGTGTCCAGGTATATATAAAACGCAGATTGAGTCGATGCAATCTTTGGATTGTCATCTCTCTTCAAATTATTGCCAGTCATTGGCTGTGATTTGTGAGCCCCGGAGTGTTTGACAGAAGTGCCTCGGTCAATTTATTACGGCCAGGTACAATTGGTGTAACGTTACATTGTGGTACACCTCTTCTATAATATAGTACCTCCAGCGTGCGCTATGTCCCGGGAACACGGACCGTTACGTGAAATTTATTTACAACACATTGTTTCATCGACGTGACGAGTCATTTTCTCATGGCTCGCTTGTTGTTCCCTCGAATCTTTTCTTGTTGAACTATTACTGTTGTCGTCATCCAGAAACTCGTAATTAATTCTACATTATTTTGCCATGCACAACATTATTATTTGTCGATTTGTATTATCTATTTATTTATTATGTTTTTCTCGAGTAATGTTCGCGATGCGATGCGAATCGGAAGAACCGCCTCGACCTCTAATCGTCGAATGTTTGAACCAGTCAATCCAGCTTCACCGGATAGATTATAATATTTTGCCGATAGAAATTTTATCGGTTTTTTTTTCTTAAAGGTCACAATAACTATATTCTCACTATGTACTACAAATATGATTTTAACGTAAAAGATTCTGGTAGCAAATTGACTTCTGCACCAGAAGTTGAGAGTTTCCTTTCATTTAATTTCCAGTAAATTCCATATAAATAACTTTGATTATGTTTATTATATTTATGTATGCCTATAGTTATTGTGTGATGTATTGATGATTATATTTGATGTGTAGGTATATTTATTTTTTGGAATAAAAATCATTTCATTTTCATTTCATTTTTTTTTTCCTACAAAATAAGCTGTGTGATTCGAAAAAAAGATCTCAAGTAATTTTAGCAATTAATAAATGGTCAACAAAATAAAAAAATGTTCTTCGCAGATCGCGATTTTATAGGGCCAAATTTCCGAACAAAATTAAAACAAAGATCGCTGTCCTATCAGGGGCATGTACATTAGTGTGGGCCGATTTCCTTTTTTCCCTCTATTGCTAACGTAATAGTTATATTTTAGTGCTAAATGCTGTTTTAAATACGTATGCAAAATATTTTTCAATTCGAAAGATATCTTCTGTCTCCGAATTGAGCTCAAAGTTTCAAGAAATTGTTAAATTTGTCCTATTTTGAAGCAGGTATAAAGAAAGTAAAAATATGTTTAACATAATATTTTTTAAGATTGTATGTCATAAAAATGATGGAATAATTAGTTCTGTATGATATAAAGCATAATAATACAATTTAAGATAGCAACAAAGTACATAAAGCGCCGCAATAAACAAGAGAAAATCGCATGAAATGAGAAAAGGGTTAAAAATACCAGTTTTGTATTTTGATGGCCGTAAAGCCAAAGTTTTAGGCTAGTGATTAGAAAAAGTGGACAAAAATACAGATGAACAATAATTAAGAGAGTGTTAATAGAAACTGATTCTAAATTGATGGAAAATTTGGAACACAGAAACCAATAGAGAGATCGATTACAGATTTCTTTTCAAAAAGCAACATTTCAGTGGATATTTTACTTATCGTCTGATGTAATGAAAAAAAGTGTAGGTAAATACCGGAAAACATGATTGAATAATTAGTTTGCAGGAGAAAATACTAATAAAACCATTAGAATGAATATTTTGCTTATTGCAAACCACAAATAATCCCAATTGAATGAGTCGCCGATAATCTAGAAAAAAACTGCAAGTAACAATATATTTAGGTTTTTGTATAATAATGTGTTGATAGTGCTTTCTCAAGTCATCATACGCATTCTGACCAAATTGGAAAACAACTGGAAAAATAAAATAAAAAACAATTGATATGTTCCAGGTGATTACAAGAAAAACTACTATTTTATAATTTTTAGATCTACGAAAAGATCAATTATATTTATTCCAAATTGGTATAGTCATACCAACAGGAACATTTTCTAACGATTTAGGCAACTGAGCTCCAGGAAAAATAATCCATGTAATAATCGCTAAACTAAGCTCATAGGATTCTGCGACTGCGCTTCTTTCAGAAAGTTTGATGACTTTAACTAATTGTTAATGTCTGTGCACCAACTTACCTCGCAACTGATCCAGTTACCTATGGAAGTTTAATTTCTTATCCATATATTTATCAGATTATCAAATCTGTTATATAAACTGTAATTACTAAAAGAAAAAGCTATCTCGCTCAAAATACACTATGAAGTAAGAGAATGAACCGCTCGCTGGATAGTGAAAGCTCGAATCACCCAAAAAAAAACGCATTTTTGATCCTTGAAGTATCGAAAGTAAATTTTGAAGCATCCTTTTACAAGAACTAAGTTATAGATAGACAGCAAAATGTAACAGAAACACCAATCGACAAGTATCCGACGAAGATCTTACGGCATTCATTACATACAATGGCGAAGATGAATAAATACAGTTTCCTGAATTTTTCTTGTCATATCCAAGGAGTTTGACGATCTGTGAAATTGTTAAAGAAGCCTCACCAACTTAACGGAGAAATTTATCAATAAAATATTATGTAAAAGCTTAGAAAGAAACGAGTAAAAAAGATATCAAACCCAATTTATCAAAAACAATCACCGCAAAATAACATAATTTCATATACTTGTTTTACATAAAAAATTTGAAAGTTTTATTTATTATTTTTGTGTTATTAAATAAATAGAAGTATGTTCTTGAATTATCTGTGGTATAATAAAAAAAAGTGAATAAAAAAACAAGACCGGAATCATTTTACATGATTATTATAAAAATATCAGTTAGTATGGGATATTTTCGTCCCATACAAAACTTCAAGGTCGATTCGGAGACAGATGATCTTATTTTTTTGTCATGAAATTTTGTAGATAGTTATAATACATCATAAGGCAACAAATTATCACTATTACATTAAGATTAGAAGCACTTTTTAAACTTCCATACTAGAACGGCCCAGCCTAATGTACATATGTCCTAAGAGGAAAGTTATTGAAAAACAATATTGAAAAAAAATTAGAATCGACGAGGTGTTGAGAGAAGGCAAATCTCACGGTTGAGGGAAATTCGGGAGGGGACAGGACTGTGTACTATGGAAGAGCTGTTTAGAGTTGGCCAGGATCTAGAAGCCTACTGTGAAGCCTGACTTCTCGTAAAATGCGATGAAGCTTGATAAAAACAATATTTGAAGGGAACGGGAGATATTGAAAACTCACATCATGTTTGAATATGAGATAGGTTCAAGTGTCGTTTTTGACTTCAGCAGCTTCAGGATCTGGAGGTCGTTAAACCTTTCCCTCGTCCGTCCGTCAATTGACGCGTCGCTACTCTGCGTTGGCCAACGTTCATACAAGAGAGTATTGTGATTGTGAGAGTACAGTTATGCAGTTGGCTCCATGCATGAACTCTGCTCCAAACCCAAATAGGTACCTACCTACGGTTCGCTAATTTCTTACGTAACTCTTTCATTTAGCCTCGTCTACTATTTCTTGCACCGTATACATTTCTTATCTCTCAGTTTTAAGATATATTTTATCGTTCTAGTGTTAATGGAAGAATAAGGAACCTATTGTTTGTCTAAGTAAATGATTCTAGATTGTATTTTTTAGGTACTATATTCTTATTCGGTAAAGTTCTATAGAATTATGATAGATGAACATCAAGCAATATGGTTTATGAATTTCATAATATTCCCAACAATTGTTATTAAAATGTTTCATTTATTCTTTCTCTGATCAGTCTCATACTTTTCGGTTTGGTTATCTTTAGTATGATTTTAAGGTAGTTTCTGTTTAAGTACTGTGAGAGTGATTAATTTCAGCTACATCCACCATCGGACTCCCAACAAGCCATTCGTCTTGTTGAAGCGAGCATGCTAATTGAGGTGCAATGAGACCATCAATCTCAAATATGTGTAGGTATGTATTGTAGTATTCGCTACAATATATTAATTCGTGCCTAATATGCCAGCCAATTGAATATGATGTAAGCCCTAAGACGCCACTATTAGTGCGTTCGTTACGAAAATATTTGAACGGCGACATCGAGTTTCATTCCGGAAGAAGCAGAGTGGAATGCGAGTTGACACCAGCCTCACTGCGGCGAGGTATCGTAGCGACACGGTGACCGGAGGAACGGGAAGTCACTCTAGCCACCTACCACGGATTCAACTCGGAGACGCTCATAATGATCTCTAGTAGACAATTTCACATTATTGTAATCCGCCGGTCGTCCGTAATGTATGTATGCGCGACACCAACGAGTTGCAAGAGCAATATGCTCGCATACCTCACCTGCCTTTGGGCCACCGTAAAACCCGCAATACATAACAACACTTACAAAGGCCACCCTTTCACTATCAAATATTTCCATTCAATAAATGTCAAACCGATCTATTACATTGTAGTTCTTACATTACTGATTTGGTTCTTTTTGTTCTTCTTATTGCTCGCTAATTCTAGGTATTCTCCTCCCTCTTGATTGATGATAATCGTGCCTCTTTTTCCACTGAATTTTGGATATGCAATATGTATTTGTGTATCGGCTATCGATTCAATTCCATCGCAGAACATCAATCATATTGAATTTGGGTTTTTCATACGAATGAAGTTCGGACTTATTTCTAACAATGTCAACCCGAGTTAATATCTTTCAACAAGCATTTAGCTGTATGTAGATGTAAACAACATGCAAACGTACGCGTTAGTTTGGTTCGGCAACATACCGATGCAGACTCAATCAATGTCAAAGTGCACGCTATATCCGTAGTGCGCGGAACAGAGTCCTGACAGGGCGGAGAGTTAAAATTAATTTGCCGTTGACCCCAAGTGACGCCGTGCGACACCCTCTCCTTGTCTCTCAGTCCCCATCCACAGCTCCCAGACAGTTGTGACGTGTATTTGTATTCCACTACCTCATTGTGAATGGCTCATTGATTTGCTCTCCAACAATGACTTTAAGAGTGAATATTCCTACCGCGTGTGTAGTAGCAAGGTCTACGAACATGGTTTCAGTAATTGTAACCAGTACGTCAGTTAAATCTGAACTCGACACTTTCTTTAAATGACAGGAAGACGGAAAGGATAAATTGTTCTACTACGCACGAACATAATGGATGAGTAATCTAAGGCAAACGTTGTAGTATGACTGGATATTGGGTGTGAATCGATCAAAGCAGAGTTGTACGAGGATCCGTTGATTGTTTGGCGTGGTGGTGTTCTGGAGGAAGCAGTGTTAGTCTTATCGGTCATTACCACCGGGAGTTGGTCCCCGTCCAAACTCACGGAATTGCATAAAAATTATTCATATCGCACGGGGAATGTGCGCGCCATGTGCTCGGCTGGCCGCGGGCCAATTCTCCCGTCCCAGCCGGATCAATGCGGTAATTTCCTTCTTGATGTTATGTTATGATATGACACTTTACGATCTTCCACACTATCAACACTAGTTCACACCTCCTTATTTTGTTTATTTTATTTCTCACAAATCATTTTCTCTGTTGAACCAACAATTCGTGCCAACGTTGATTCGGCTGCCAGTATTTTACTCATATCGTAGTAAAATGTTTCTATTTTTCTACATCATTTGTATACGTTAGTTAGTCTCATTTTGAGTATAGACTTGTTATTATCCTTCAATTTTGTCAGAAATCTTTTGGATTAAAATGCTGCATCTAGCTGCCTTCGCGGGTTCTGCTTAGTCCTTATCTAGAAATATCTTCAAATTCGTACAGTTTTTCGTAATTTTTGTATCACAATGGGTTTGATCAACGCGATCCATGCGTTGAATAGTTATAGTAATTGTACACTTTTTGAAGTGTTCTAATTCATAATTATTCAATTCCCAACAAATGTCAAGCCCCCTGCTATGAAAAATGTTCGATTGTTTGGGCCGAAGGTGCTTGGTGGTATTTATTCATTTTTTCATTTCTAATACCTCCGCTATGAACTTCTTAAATATAATCCTGAGTTTTTTTACGGGATAAGAAAATGCTCCGGTCAAACTGCTGAATGTTATGGTTTCGTGGGTATTAAATAATGACTTGAGCGTTCTGTGTGGGGCTTGTTCTTACCTACACGAGTGACCACTCTAACCACAAATGTTCGGCAACGTCCGTTTCATTTCCATAATAATATTTATTCCTCGTAAATCACTCCCATAGATACGCGACTCGCCTTATCACAATATTGATGTGTATCACCGTCGTTTACAAAGGGATTGACAAGTATATTGCGGCAGATAAGAACAATGTATTCGTACATTGGTACGTTCTCTCGTATTTCGCGCAAATAATGAATAGCAGGTTGACATAGTTTAGTTGATACAAGTGACAGGTACGTTCATGTACCACTCAAAGTGATTTATCGAGCATTTAGACTCTGATGTGTAGGTGGAAGCCGATCACTATTCGCACAAGCTAGTTGTGTAGGATGGTCACTCGATTGATTCTCTCTTCTCTGATCTTCTTTGCGAATTATCTTCAAGGATCATCAAGGAGGTATTGGTTGTCATTAGTCTTATAAAAATGAGAGTCTTGAACTCGACCATTTGATTCCAAGCAAACTTCAGAAAAATCGATTGCAGGTTTAGGAATTAGGCGATTTGATTCTTGATTTTACCTGATTATTCGAACCTTGACCACCGGCTATAAAGTTATCAGCTATCTGAGATGACATGAAAAGTTTTGATATCATGAAACTATTGTGGCATCTATTGAATGATTTGATAAGTTATTTATCCACCATCACTTCTGTGAGATTTACAATTTTCCCCTCGTATAGTTATAAGAAAAATCCTGATTTAAAATCACTTTCTAGTAATAAAATCTGCAATAGAGGCTGTCAAAATGTTTTACGATGGCAATTTGGTTTGGTAACAAGGATTATAATATAACAAATCGTTAACGACATTTTATTGTAAACATTATAGTTATATATTGTATTGTTTTTAATGATGTGCTGTAGAGTGTGGCTTGGTAATTAGATTTCTGAAACTTTAGTGAATGGTCGACTTTCTACGCGGCTCCAAATTGATAACATTTATAGTCCTGTAAAGTGTACAACATTTTCGATTATGTTTTGCGGCTGCATTATCACCAGCACCTTTCGAAAGCTCTTAAATGTTTTATTATTCTCGAAGCACATAGGCCTTTTACCATAACATAGCACTGTGATTATATTATGGAAAGTAAACAGTAATTATAAAGAAGGTGTCACGAGAGCAGTTTGTTGTTGATTCGCTCATTAACAGAGCAGGGACATTGACTAACATCGTGGGTAGGTACTAATCTAATCGTTTAACTTTTCACACGCCCATGTATGATTTCGCAACTAGACTCATTTCTCTCTTTGTAAATAAATAATACATTTTTTATCTAAGTCGCTCCGTTCAGGTCAAAAAGAGCTGTAGTAGGTCAAGATCATCTCTTTTGTCATTATAACAACATTTTCCCTCCTTAACCATCCCACTCGTTCAATTAATCAAATGTATCGATAAATATCTCTGCCTATTATATTTTAACCGTCATACTTATTTATTTTTTGTTGTGACATTAAGTTAAATCATTTCGCTTTTGAACAACAGCATTGAATAGATTATCTATTATTGTGAAATAAATGAACGATTTAGTTTTCGATTAGCAAAATATTATAATTAATCAAATTCATGTAGAAATTGAATTCATTCAGTCTAAAATAATTAGTTCAAAGATCGTAGTATTAAAAAAATTTCATTTTCTTTAAATGTAACGAAGCTCATTGACGCACCATCCCCCACTTTTCCTCTATTTTTCCTTACACATTTACTTAACTGTAGACGGGCATATTTTCTTTGCAGAAGACATAGCCAAATTATGCGGCATTTCTTCTTTTGACAGTTGTCAGCCGCTGTATTTTTATTCATTCGGTACAGCCAGAATTCAAACGCCCCATTCCTTTTCATAGTTCTTTGGGGCTCCAAGCTCCAACCCCTCACTCTATACAGCAGCACTGGTAGAACATAAGATTAAACTGAGCTGTTACACCTTTTAAACAACCTAAGGTTACGATTACACGAGAATTCAATTTGTAGAAGATTGTCGACCTTGCCATCTTAAGCCGTGTTTTAAAAATTTAAATACACGACGATAATTCCAATTATTCAATCTTCTTCTTATATATAAAAATGGAGAGCTATTTTCCGTGGTCATCGCATCACGCCTAAACGGCTGGACCGATTTCGGTAATTCTTTTTTTGTCGTGTAGGCTTTTATCAGGAGAAGGTTCTTATGAAAGAAATAATTAAGAAAGTTGCGTGAAAAATTAGAAAATTAAAGAAAACTCTACGTAGGTAAACTTATTAGTACTTTGTCCATTTAATTTTTATTCCAATTTTGAAATGTCGACAGAAACTGTCTATTGTTAGATAGTTAGTGCGATTGACAGAATGCGGATGGAATATACATGGTTTAAAACAGACGCATCGGTCGGAATTACATTGGTCAAATGATAATTAATTCATTACCATACAAATTCGAATTCAATATTCATAGTTAGGGACACAGGACAACGTCGGTCGGGAAAGCTAGTAGTATATAAAATGCATTAATGTTGAATGCCTTAAATGCAATTTTTTATAATATGAATAAAATAATACGGTCCTTTAAACTTGAGGTAGGTATAAATTTAGTGGTAAACTCCTATTTTGTACCGTTAATTTGCAAATCTCCCTCCCTGTCTACATACACGACATGTTGTGTTTCCACGTACGTCGTAGTACATAACCTAAATTGGCTCGAATGCGTCCGCTGAAACTGTTTCTTTTGGTCACCGTTTATTTTAACGGATATCAAATTTAACTTCAAACACTTCCATATAAACGTACGACGCTTTCAAACTAGAAATCGTTAATTACAGGCGGTTCTTCCAATCAACCGGTACTTTTAAAATTTCTTTAAGTACTCGTACACATAATATTAGATATATTTTCGTTGTTCTAGTTCTTACTAATGGATTTATTTTTACAACATTAACTCATGATTCGAGAATGTGGAAAATATCAGATTGTAAATAATGATTTAATCTTGACGAGTTCCCCCGTAAATTATTTGAAACAAAGATGGGTCATTCAGCGAATCACCGCTAGTGAGAGATTGTTGGAATATCTCCGCTTATATAATCTCGAAGTGCTCTCTATTATTCGACAACGAAATTACGCGTTTAGACATTCTCACAAATTTGAGGAATGCCGCAAAATAAATACACAGCTCTACCTCACTACCAAATACCGCTGGGTGTATTTTCTCATCGGCATTTCTTCTCACGGCTCTTGATAATTAAGTGTACACAACCACGCGATTTTTATTTCGAACATTCGACATTTTTTTGTTTTTAACTTTGTTTTTCAGGGTGGCGCCTACGTAGGTTTTTTCAAATATTTCAATGTCGGCTATTTTTATCGTTCACTTCGAATTCTTTGCAATTTTTCACTAAATTTTGTACATTCTATCTCGGTAACATCGTTTAAGGGCGGGTGGATGGACCGCTTTTGAAGTCAACAAAGTTCTAACGTTCTGTCGACTACTGACTGGTTCGAAGATTTTGTATTACTTGGTGAAAATCTGTAGAATGATTTTGACGATATGACATTGACACAGTCTAAAAAACTTATCAAGAATAGAACCCATTGACAAATTAATTGATTAATGTGAAGCTGACCTAAGGTGATCAGAGAAGTTGATACTATTTAGAGACAATACATACATACATACTCCCTTTATGGCCCCCCGCACAACGAAAGCCAGCCAGGAGGAGACCAATCCGCAGCAAACCCGACCCGCATGAAACCGACCTCCTAGCTCGATCGAAGAAATCAAACCGAAAATCCGGCCCCACACAAATCAAGCCCAAAGCGGATCCCCTCCAAACCAACAATGCGGGAGGCCTAAGCCCCACTCAGGAGCATAGGGAGGCATCAAGAGCTCTCCATTGCGCTTAAAGGCGTTCGAGGCTCATTGTGCCTTTTCTGACCGCTTGAAGTGTAAGGACGTGAGGTGGTCAACCTCACGGTCCCGATCTGATTTTTCGATTTCCTGCCTCTTACAGGATGCTCGAAAAACCAGCAAAAAGAGCAGAGGTGCTATTCTTAGCCGGCAACCCCACGGAATAGAGACAATACAGGCTCTTAATCTGAACCTTTAAAAACTGCTAGATGCGATTGTAAATTTTAGATTGTAAAACGATATCTCGTATCGGGTTAATAGTCTTTTGTGAACAAATTTCTGTTGACTTAAAGACACTTATTCCATGAATCGTTCCCGTATGACCGTACGCACATCTCCATATTATTATAGTGGTTCACACCGGAAGTAATGAACACTACTCTATATCCGTTCCGTTATGTTTATATGGATGGTGAGGGGAAGCGCATGATACTTGAATACTAAATATTCGGAGCAAAGGCGGCTTACTTGTTGATAGTGCGTTGTCTTGAACGCATCCACGAAATATTATGATCTAGTTGAGTAAAGGGAATATTATTTTTTTACTCTTCTTGTACCTAGTCTGATTCCTGTCCGTTTTAAAATGTGTAATCCCAACAAAAGACAATCTGCGATCCTGCGGTGTCACTTCTATTCTACCTGGATCCCGGATTGGTACATCACGGTTTATTGTTAAAACGTCTCTCCTCTCAGAGCCCATCATCACCCGGGCCAATGCCTGCCCAACCATTAGGAACAAAATTTTATTATTATCGAAATGTCGTCCAATTCTTGATTTATGATATCGATTAATTGGTCGTATATTTTTTTTATAAGATTTATTATCCACTCTTTTTCTCCGTCGTTTGACCAGGAATATCGATGGTGCGAGATCGCGGAATCTCACACATAGATCGAGCATTAAAGGTTGGCCTGCGTATGAACACTATATACCTGTGATTTATCGCCTCTGTGAATAGACAAACATTATGTGCTTATGCGCATTGTCTGTCTTCACTCACCTATACAAGATACTCAACCGTCGGGGATGTGTCGTTAGTAATGACGATCCTGGGAACCTCGGGCGTCCCGTATCTGATATTACGGAGAAGCTGCGTATATGTATATTATTTACGTTTATTCCTAGAATCTTAAAAAAATATGAATGTGATAAATTTTAGAGTCAACTCCTTTTATGTAGGTACTCTATCAAGTATACCATAGCATCGTGGGTGGTTTTATTAAACCATGAAGATTCCAATCTTACGAGCGCCTGGTTGTCAAGCGGTAGGATGTTTGACATACTCCAGGTTGTGGGTTCGAACTCCAGTGCTGACTGCTTCCTGAGGAGTCCAAATTGGCTTTGCAAGATTGTTTCGGTCTTTTATTTAAGTACCTTGAAAGACAACAACACAATCAAATTAATACCGATAGAAACCGCTTTATCTGTTACGTATCTTAATTCTATCGGATATATTGTGCCGTTTTCTACACATGATAAAAAAAAATATGGATGTTATCACAATGTCGCTAGTCGTCCTTGCCTCATTAAAACTCCTTTCATTCGATTGTTTCGCAAGTGTATTAGGCAAGGTGCTAATGATGTAAGATAACAGTTTTCCCCGACTAAAGATATAATATCAAATGCATAAATAAAAACAAACATGACGCACCTCTTTATAATCTACATTAAAAAGGTAGTATGGAGGTAAATAATTCTTATCTCGTAAATTTTCTTTAATATTATTACAAACCGAAAATCCCCTTCGACATCCATTCTCTGCATTAATCACATTTTAGATGGTAGTCTTGATTGATTTAATGCTACATACTACCTTTTTCTCCTCACTAGTTTGCCCAAATTAGGAAAGATGAGCTGTATTTCTCCCTCAACTATTTTATTTTATATTTAATATAATAAAATTGTAAATAATACTGTAATGTAACCTTACAATTAGCTTGAGGTTGGCTATAAGACATTGCTTGCAGCAATAAGTCCGCCTTTTGGAAGTTTTTCAAAATTGTATTATACACTGTATTTTTTATATCCAATAAAGATTTATTTATTAATTAGATATATTGTTACAATAGCATCCATAGGTACCTATATGAAATAACAAAACACGTTCATTTTTATATCCAATAAAGATTTATTTATTAATTAGATATATTGTTACAATAGCATCCATAGGTACCTATATGAAATAACAAAACACGTTCATTTTTA
This sequence comes from Mystacides longicornis, assembly GCA_963576905.1. Taxonomy (NCBI): domain Eukaryota; kingdom Metazoa; phylum Arthropoda; class Insecta; order Trichoptera; family Leptoceridae; genus Mystacides; species Mystacides longicornis. The sequence goes on along the minus strand of OY756433.1, from coordinate 11,715,029 downwards.
TATCCAATAAAGATTTATTTATTAATTAGATATATTGTTACAATAGCATCCATAGGTACCTATATGAAATAACAAAACACGTTCATTTTTATATCCAATAAAGATTTATTTATTAATTAGATATATTGTTACAATAGCATCCATAGGTACCTATATGAAATAACAAAACACGTTCATTTTTATATCCAATAAAGATTTATTTATTAATTAGATATATTGTTACAATAGCATCCATAGGTACCTATATGAAATAACAAAACACGTTCATTTTTATATCCAATAAAGATTTATTTATTAATTAGATATATTGTTACAATAGCATCCATAGGTACCTATATGAAATAACAAAACACGTTCATTTTTATATCCAATAAAGATTTATTTATTAATTAGATATATTGTTACAATAGCATCCATAGGTACCTATATGAAATAACAAAACACGTTCATTTTTATATCCAATAAAGATTTATTTATTAATTAGATATATTGTTACAATAGCATCCATAGGTACCTATATGAAATAACAAAACACGTTCATTTTTATATCCAATAAAGATTTATTTATTAATTAGATATATTGTTACAATAGCATCCATAGGTACCTATATGAAATAACAAAACACGTTCATTTTTATATCCAATAAAGATTTATTTATTAATTAGATATATTGTTACAATAGCATCCATAGGTACCTATATGAAATAACAAAACACGTTCATTTTTATATCCAATAAAGATTTATTTATTAATTAGATATATTGTTACAATAGCATCCATAGGTACCTATATGAAATAACAAAACACGTTCATTTTTATATCCAATAAAGATTTATTTATTAATTAGATATATTGTTACAATAGCATCCATAGGTACCTATATGAAATAACAAAACACGTTCATTTTTATATCCAATAAAGATTTATTTATTAATTAGATATATTGTTACAATAGCATCCATAGGTACCTATATGAAATAACAAAACACGTTCATTTTTATATCCAATAAAGATTTATTTATTAATTAGATATATTGTTACAATAGCATCCATAGGTACCTATATGAAATAACAAAACACGTTCATTTTTCACCACACTCAAAACATCTTCTTCGGAATATAGCCAACATCCTGAACTTTTGATCTCATTTGGTAATCCATTAATAATTGAGGCCACTATTATAGTAACGATTTTTCTTTGCTGTAATTCTGGCTGCCAGGATAACGAAAAAGATCGCGACTTCTCGTTGGATATCCATGAACATCCTGATTATTCTGTATAATATTACAATTATATTTTTTTTTGCATTTCAAAATCAATATGTTTAAGATTATTGCGCAAGAAAAGCCTAAGTACTTATACCTCAACGTGTGAGAAATATCTTGCAGACAGACTGGCATTAATTTCTTTCAATAGTCCGTCCTTTTGATGTGAAGTCGTGTAGCTAACGACTGAATCATCAATCTGTATAAGCAGTCTCCTTCACAACTAACTAACTTTTATATTTTTCGTTTGTTGCAGGTACTATAATACAAATATCATTTTTCTCACACTCCAATGGGAACATTACTCGAAGGTTGATGCCCTCCACTACTTCTTTTATTCTTGCTTAGTACGCAGTAGGTACTCGGCGGTCTGGTGAGTGTTGCGGAAATCAAATTTTTCTACCTCTAGTTTTACCTAATAATAAATTCCTCCTGATTTTATCTCCGTTTAATTTATTTTTATACGTTTTATATTATATTAGTATACAAATAGTATATTAATTATATTCATCCACATTTCACGACCCTAGCAATCTTCACTCACATACCTCCAATTATTTCACATTTCAATTAATGCTCCCAATAATTATTTTTTCTTAGCACTGAACTCGTTTTCGAGTGATTCGGCTCCTAGTATTATAAGTATTTGCATCGCGCTTAGAGTAAAATGATAATTATTTGATTATTAGACTTGGTTTTCATACAGTCCTTCCTAAATCTCACCTTCAGATTGCACGATTCTTTTGACCTGACCTAACATTCCTTTGAAAGATTTGAATCCGCAGACGCGTTTCGAGGTCTTGATCGCTCATCGCATGATCGCGCGATCACTTTTCAGTTAGGACAGGCCTGAGTGTTTAGTTTTAGTGTTTTTGGACAGATTAACAGATAGATATCTAATATACACCTCTCTGGTTTAACTATCCTACTGCTATTTTACATTGTTTTGATAGGCAATATTATAGATGCGTGATAAATACTCAGGTATTTCAGTACACGTCCTATCTTTAGATTTTATTCTTTATTCCTAAGCAAAATGAATATTTTGATGTAAATTGCTAGCTTTTTTCTAAGATTATCGTATAGTCGTAAAGATATTTTTTAACGTATTCATATATTTTTTACCACGTTTATTTCGCAAATATTCGATCTTATCTTCCCATTTCCTCATTGGGGCTCAAGTAGCGCCGGGAAGGTTATTAAGTGCCTCCTCTAGAGATGTGCGCCCCACTGAGTCGCCGCTAGCTGATGGCTATCCAAGTGAGGACCCCGCCGAGCTCCAGTATCTATCCCTTGGGGTTTCTCAACAACTCTTGTATCACATTTCTATAGAACAGTCTTCCCGTACATATTTATCATTTATTTGTTCTCTTGTCTCTCATTCACTGCTTGTAATATCAATGGGCCGTATAACTCACTCTCTATTCTCTTCTTGTAAAATGTTTGATTTTAATTATAGCCATTTGTTAACAACTTTTTATTATTATAATGATCAGAAAACGTTTTTATTTTTATGAACTTAGTAGTCTTCATCGCTAGTTTTCAGTGTCTATAAGACCTGTTATAAAAAATATGTCCACCTTAGTAGGAGTGCGACCTTACCTACCTTACCTTTCAGCCTTCTTCTTCTGTCCAGAATTGAACAAAGGCCTCCCTCTTGGACTTCCATACATCTCTGTCGGACGCCACCCTCTTCCAGGAGTGCGTAACAACCCGTAATAGTCGTCTTATCATCATAATATTAATACGTGAAGGAAAACATTTGTGACCATTTTTACGAAAATTGTGCGGATGGAGGAGTATGAAATTTCGCTCACTTATAGTTTATATATAGAGAAAGAGTGGTGAATGCTAATATTTTTTTTAAAATTATGCATACACAACAGATTTAATCAGTAGGTATATGAAAACATTTCAAACACTACTGTTTGATACCCACACACACTTTTATGTATTTGACATTGACACAGACGCATTTTTTATGCTTTTGTTTATCTGTAGTTAAATTGACAATCGATTAATATTGTTTGTCTTACATAATAATAGAAAATCTTTGAAAATATCAACATTTCAAATTTGAGGTAGGTATCCATGTCATTGTATTTGAAAAAAAAATTGAAATACCGCTCGATCAGTCTGACAATGGAACCTTGATAGTTTGACTTATAATTTAAATAGGTAGGTAAGTTATGGTCGAATTTCGAGCACTGGGGGTCTAGACAAAATGCAGCTGGCGATCGACTACAAACGAATTCTTCGACAATGTAGAGTAGGAAGAAAATTAGCTGTCCACTTTTTATAAGTGTCATTGTTTGGTTTAAATAATTGTTTATATGTTCCAGTGGAGAGTTAGTTTTTTCGTACTATACATTGGCGAAATCTTCGTTTGTAGTCGAACGCCAATTTGAATTTGTCTACGGGGGCTGGTCAGTCAGTAGTAGCTATATTATAAAAGTGATTTGTGCCGCGCTAAAACTCGGCACGCCTGGAACGATTTCTAAATATTCGGATAAGCTCAGGTGCTTTAAATGGTGAGAAAGTCGGGAATCGTTACGAGGAAAACTGGAAAAGAAACAACTATATATTTTTCATGTACAAAATGTTCCTCTGTCAGATGTGTCAACTAAACTTTGTAGGTACCTAACCTCTCAGTATGCACACTTGAAACTCTGTTTTATAGCCACTCGATTTGTTTTATGATTCGTATTTCGTTACTTTACTTGTATTTTGTGTATATTATATTTGTTGTAATATGTACTTGTATTCTATCTGATTATATTAAAATTATACATTCTGCTTACAAATAGTGATCGCAGCTCACTTATCACAAACTTAGCGCTGTTGTAATGTGTAAACCTGGTGGCGTATCAGCGGATCTAGTGCGTATGAGCGTTCGTAATTACAGGACTATTGAATGAATAAATCAAGTATGTATACAGACTTGTAGCTATTTGAATATCAATGTTGGTCAGCTTGTATGGCAATGCCCTTATTTGATTCTACTGGCAGCTATCCGTCTACACAACATTTCCATTAAACTGAGAGCAATATAATTCTTAGATACATGTCGAGATTGGGGATATTTTTATCATAGTTTCGAATTATTGATTCTTTAGCCTGATTCCTTTTTGAGACACCATAGTCCATGGCATAGGTTTTCGTCGCGCTTCCGGAGAAGGTGATTGGGCTATTGTCTTAACTCTTCAGGCACACCGTCTTCGCTACACAAAGAGTAACAGTAACCAGCTGGCAGGGAATAATAAATAAATCAGTCAACAGTCTGTGCTGATGCGACGTTAGGTGTGCGAGCATGCGAGTGTGCGGTGCGCATTCTAGCAGTGACACTTCACACCTTTGTCTACGCGAGGACTAGAGCTGATAATATATTGGATTATTGTTAGCTCGTTTCTATAATAGGCGATTTATGCAAAAGGAAAAATATTTGTGTCCATATTGTGGTCTGGCATCTCCATAATGGACATCTCCGAGATTTTCATTGCCTTTTTGATAACGACCTCTAACGTTATTGATAAATCCCATTGCATTCCTCGCGCGCTTGCTGCACTTGTCCTCTGACAGTCTTATGTCAATGATCATTCCAATGTCTCTGGTGATTGTCGCTTGAATGCATTTTATTTCAGCGAGCGGCGGTGATATAACCACGAGACCTTAGCAAGGGCAGCCCTGTGTAGCGATTATCGATGTTAGTGCTGGCCGGCAGACGGCGCACAGACCTACCAGCGTGGTGTTATGGTTTATAACCGACAGGAATTGTGCAGGTCGGGCCCGCTAGTTTATTTATACCACACCTGTACTAGGTATATACACTCGTACGTGAGATCCACGCATTTTCTGTCGGGAACTCCCTTCGCCGTCTCCGGTGCGATGACTAGAGGAGAGGAGGCGTCCCGACGCCGCATTCTTCCGAGAAATACGATCACGACGCATTCCTCATTAAGCAAACACAGTGCGCGATTTAGGTTGTCATTATGAATCATTGATTGTGATTTGTCCGCTTATTGGGCTGCTTGAGACGCGACTCACTATCCGACAATATGTTCACGTCGCCGTCGTTAATTTGAAACCGCGTTAATCAAACCAATCAGTCGGTACTTTATCTTCTAATAAACTAAGTTTATGGCACTTAAACTTGTCATATGTCATAATTCCTTCCCACGAACAGGTACAATAATACTTATATTGTGTGCCTGTTCTTCATAGCAAACTATTGTTGAATTTGCAGCGTTGTTGAATTTTCTGTAAATACCTATATCTATACACTTAACTTTAGTTCAGCTGTTCAATACATATTCACTCGTACTGGAAATTACCTTAAAGCAAGAAATGCTGCAATTGTTTTTTTATTGATACAATTATTAGTCAGAAATGTCTCTATAATAAGAGACAGGGATGTCTCCTTACGTCATCTTCATTAAATAAACGTTCGGCACGCATTTTTTCTTTACATACTGTGTTTCATTTTAAAAACTGCTCATTCACAACTCGCAATAACAAAATAATATCGAGTACCGTCATAAATGTCATTTAATATTCATGCCCTTCTAGCGATTCGTGATGCTTACCACCGCACCCAGCGTAGACCCATCACTTCTACCATAATATAGAGGAGATGGACTTGGTTGGGACATGAGTTAAGGATGTCGAATGATAGTTCTTCCTCTCATCAGGGTCCCGAAGACGAGGAAAACTAGAGGGGAAACAGAGCTGAGGGATTTGGATATAGTGTGGGAATAGAGGTAGGGATTGCAATCCGGAAAACCGGATCCGGTATTCCGGCGGATCCGGCATCAAAATGCTTGTATCGGATCCGGTAGAAATTAACGGATCCGGAGATCGGATCCGGTTTTTCATATCAAGGTATTTTTCGAGATAATCAACATGGACCGGACTCGAACCCTTATCTCTAGCAATAAAGATACAATGTGTACACGAGGCAAATGAGTAACACTGAGCGCAGTGGAATGCTGCTTTTGCCTCCCTGATGTGCTCAAGGTAGGGTTTTAAAGCTAGTATTGACTATCGAATGAAAAGACGTCTGTTGGAAAAATGGTGAGAACTTTAAAGCAATAAAATCAGCCAATAAAATAAATATATTAACCTATTTAAAAGTAAAATTATTGTAATAATTGTCTGCTATTCATTAGATTAGTTCAGTAGTCTGTCATAATGTCAAGGATAAGACTGTTTTTTTCTCAAACTCTTATTCTCGATATAGGAGTGTCTCTGATTATTCCCGTTTATAAATTATTACTCCTGGGATGCGGATGTCCAGCTGCTCATTCATCTCTTTGGTGCTCGTACAAGGGTCTGCTGGTTAGTGTGATTTCATCCCCTTATACTTAGTAGAATCACCGGATTCTTTCTGTTGACGTGATCTTTCCAATAATGAATATGTATGTATATAATATAAAACTAATGACTCTAACAATTTATTACGATTCGATTTTTAAATGGAACAAACCACTACGGTCATAAGACCGTCTTCTACTGTTATTTCGAAGGCTGGCTTAGTGTGATCACTTTACGTTAACAACGTTCGCCATTAGGTGATAATGTTGCCATTAGGTAATGCTGTCTCGAATGGTTAATTCCACAATGGGTTAGTGAGTATCCAGAATCTTTCATTTTCGTGGTGTCGGTTCTGGTTTCCACATTGTAAATCAAGATCGATCGGGTAAATATATTTTTTTTCGTTAAATTTCAATTTGTCTTTTATAATACACAATCTAATATTTTGTAATTTTATTTCTTTTGAAACTAAAAATTTCATAGTTTTCTCCGTTTAAAAGAAGCCATACCTAATAAAATGAATTTCTTATACGTGAAGTTTTATTTTTAGTCTTCATTATTGTTAAAATATGTTGATTATTCAAGGTTAGTTCAATCCGGTCGGATCCGATCGGATCCGGCCGGATTGACGAAAATCCGGTTGGATCCGGCCGGATTCAAAATGAGACCGGATTGCAATCCCTAAATAGAGGTCATAAACTCAAGATCGAGCGCAATGGAGAGCTCTTGTTGCCTCCCTATGCCCATATGTGGGGCGTTAAAGGGAGATTTGATTCGATTGATGTGAATTAGTATTCACGCCCTTTTAACATTTGTTCATTTTTTCGAGATTTCAAATGATTCTTGTTTTGTAACTGCAGAGTTCTCTCTTTGAATGAACAATCGATATAAATAAGATGTGATCTTTGGGCGTGTAGTAACTAGTAGGTAAGTAACGAATTGATCTGAGTCAGTCATACTTACAGTCCCTCCCGACTATAATTAAATCCCCTAATAAGAATGTCGGCACGATTGGAATGCACCAACACATTTGGGTGCGTCGGATATAGACTGTCGCCCGGACCCGCTGCACATCGTCTCTCTCCTAATACAGTATCTCCATTCTGCACAAGCGCTTAGAGCCGGGCGAATCTCTCCATTTTGCAACACTTCTGCTTTCTTCTAATCGTCCCCGCTGCAGCTTGTCACTGCATTTGTTTATCGTACAAACAGATGGTAAAGCTTATCTCAAGCATTTGTATAGCTTGATTGACTGTATGTTCTTTTAAGATGATTTGCGCTCTTGGTAAATCAAATTAAGTCAAATCTTTTTGGTAAACTTTGAAAGCGCGTGGTTTGGCTTAAACATCCCGGCTACCAGCATTTATTTTATTTTCAAGATAGCCTTTTACATGATCGCAATTCAATTCATAACATAACCATATAGCAAGTGTAGCAATATTGAAAGAAACTTCTTTAGCTCTTAAAAATTACTGCATTTTCTTATTATTTATTTATTTATTTTCTGTCAAAATTAAGCATTGCTCACCATTACATTATTATCTCACTTTACCAAACACAAGTTAAACGAATGCTGTCTTGAAACTCTGAATTTTCTTTTCATGTCTTCTGATAAAGATTTCAAGTACATAATTCTAGGCCTTGTTCGATGTCGAGTAGAGAGACAGTGCTATCGTGTCGTGATTAACGCTTGTTTCAGTTTGGTTTTTTCGAGTTTTTCGTCTTCTCTGTTTATCAGACTGGGTGTTCTTTGAGAGCACTCTGATGAAGTTTGTCAGGGAATCGAGGGTTTTGAGACAGGTATAGAGACAGACATAATCTCTTAAAAATAATGTATTTCTTATATGCGATAAGTTAAATAGATTTTTGCTGGGCCTATAAAGAACATCAAACAACAATAATTTATCGATTGAGACGTAATTTCACTGGCAGCCCCGCGCCTTGGCTACCAGCTTGTGTTGTGACAGGTCGGCTGATTTATTGGAAACCCATCGTGAAATTGGTCTCTTAATCATTTCCACTCGATATGATTTCGCCAATGGCATCTAGTTCATTTCATCATTGAGACATTTCATTGTTGCACCACGACGAACATTATGTCATCGATGTGTTAATATGCAAAGCTTTGAGATAAAAAACTGTTCATAATTTTTGGCGTCATATTATGTGCATGCCCTCTACACTCTACACTACTGTAGCTAGCTACTTCTGATCACCATATAATATTCATATGATGTTTTCCGTCTCATGTTTTGTAAGTAAACGCCCTACAATAGTCTCAGGATACCTATACTTTTTTTAAATAACTTTCCACCAAAGAGAAAACGTACAAATGTTCAATAGCTTTTAAAATTTATGATGAGAGCAAATCACCTATACGAGTTGTGCTTCTTTAATATTGATTAGATATAGCAGAATCTAAAACGCAAAACTTGACAGTTTTCATTCATTAATTTAAAAAATGAATGATATTAGACCCCTATGTTTTTAAAGAATACGTAACAACTAATGACTCTAACAATTCATTACTCATAATCATCCTCGTCTTTCCCTCACTGCTGAGGATCGTGACCATCACCACTCCCCACTATCCCAACCAGCCGTCCCCAAAGTCCCCGGTCCAACGCCATCTGCAGGGCCTCCCATAGTGTCCCACCCGTTGCCTCTTTGACCTGGTCGCTCCATCTCATCGGAGCCCGACCCCGAGCTCTGACGCCCTCGATTCTTCCGGTTAGGAGAAGCCTGTCATCTCCGCGTCTCGCAATGTGTCCGAAGAACTCATTACTAATGTTCGATTTTTAAATGGAACAAACCACTACGGGCTTATGACCGTCTTCTACTGTTATTTCGAAGGCTGGCTTAGTGTGATCATTTTACGTTAACAACGTTCGCCATTAGGTGGTAATGTTTAAGTCTCCGAAACTCCTAATCATGAGAATTCTCAGCACGTTCAACATGTCGAAAAATCTCATGTATGCAACAAGTAGATATTTAATAATTAATGAAATATAGAGATAAAAGTTGGAAAATTATTGAGAACAAGAGAGCAACCAAGTTTAAAGACTGCGACTGCTGTCATGTATTTATGTTTTTCCAAACATCTTCCACTTTTGTTTCGAAGGTTGACTGAGAAGATGTGATCACTTGTAGGTATGTGCGTTAAAAAGGTTATTATATCAAATACAATCTTATGAGCCTTCCCACTAAAAATCTGATAGGTATAGTGACAATTTTGTAACTGAGTTAGCAATACTCGTAAACTACTAACCTTCCTGACAATAATTATTTGAGTAGCTACTACAAGTAACGACATCCGTTAAGATTATTATCTGCGTGTTGTCGTTTTGTTTTATGCGTCGACTTATTTTTGGTCTGTTGTTGACGAATACCTGTTGATTACATAAAGCAAGACTGGATCAGATCAGAAATAACACCTGTCCCTGGCGCTGTGGATTGCGTGACGGAGCGCGGACAAGATCCATCGATCAGTAATAATAGCCCCGGCGCGATAACTACACGACCACTTGGCAAATTGGCGAATGCCATTCGGAGATCGTCACCATTCAGCATCCAGATATCGGAAGGGAGAGGGAACGCCACCTCTTGTTCCTACTAATTATAGATCATTGGCATGCGCTCCTAATTGCACATCGAGTGGAAGATGTACTATTTTGGGACTGCCTACTTGTAAGGGCTGATTCTGCAGTTCATCAAAAGTTTTCTGAATTAAAGATGCCATAATATGCGAAGGGTAGTTTCCATTTCATTTTTCTTATTATACCCAAGTACTTGATCTCAGATTTTATGGATTTACTTTTGTTTTATGTAGGTACATATTCTGCAATTTTTTGCGTATACCTATGTGACGTTAACAGCTACTCTATATTTCGGATTTTGGTCCACTTTCTTACATTTTACAACCAGAATCTCTGTCCATTGTACAATGCCCTCGACGCTTTCAACTTTTATTTCTTAAGTAGGTATATCGAATTCTTTAAAGAAAGAAATTAAATCAAATTCATAAGGTTACACTGGTTACACATAATATAAGAGGTGTGTACGAATTCCCTGTTTTTCTTTGTAAGTACATATAAGCAATGTCTATGTCTAATACTATTTACAGTCCTTGAATAATTTGTTGAAATAATTTCCTGTTAAGCAATGTTCCAACCGCTGCATGTGTCTTTGTTGACAGATCGAATATTTCTCATTGGATTACATCTCAATCTGTCAGTCGCCTGGAGTCGCCAGTCTGTTGGCTTGGTGTATGAATGTGTGTTGAGTCACTATAATCCGCATACTAAGAGCGCGTTATTTCGGTATTATTGCTGATGCATTTTGCTCGTGTACATATTATATTGCACGTTGGTACCTATATATCCAGAGGCATAAAGGCGACATTGCTCCATGAACCCACAGGCGCCTGTCGATACAATAATACCTAATAATTGTTGCGCCGTGATACAGTTTCCCTTACATAACTAGAAAATGTAACGTAATGTTCTGTAGCGGATTCCATTTCACTATCAATGTCGCGCTGTCTCTATTGTATGGTTTCGTTGCTTTCTGCGGAATGCGCTTTGATTTGTATTAACACGGACTTATGTAAATACCTACGCTACGGAATGCGCTTTATGCATACAAATTAAAAGTCATTATGTTACCCAACGACTAGAAGTTCCTATTTGTTGACATGTTGCTTTTGAATTATGTTTTAATAATTATTAGCAAAATATATCCACCATCGATCGTATTGCAAAATTAAACTAACAATGGGGAGGATATAATATGTTGCGAGAAAAGATGACCATTTAGGTATGGTCAAGTAGGTAGTATTCTTAAATTGCGAGCTTAGGGTGGTTAAGAAGCATTGGTAGACAACCAGTCACGGGAGGATGAAATGGATCCAGAAGTTGCAAAACGAAGGACGTATGAAGGAAAATGAAAAAGCCTTGTATTGAAAAATAATGAAAAAGCAACAATGTCACAATGTGTATATTTTGGTATTTAGTGGCACAAGAGACATTATATTCCCTTGACCTTAATGTTTTGCAAAATTACGGGCTTATTGCCGAATGATATTTCATTCAAACAACACCTTGGTAAGAAAAGAAATGAATAGATAAATGAAAAAAAACAGTAATTAAAAATTTATAGGTACATTAATAAATCATGAAATATATTATAGGAATTTCCCTGTGAATAGGATTGTCAAGGCGAGGAATCCAATTCCTTGCGTTTTTAGTTTTATTGTTCCTGGTTGGGTGGATTAAAAAGTCTCCCGTAGTTGCAATGAGAAAAGTCCAGCGAGATGATGAAGGGTTTTGTACCTTCCAATACAGGAAATTTATCCCAAGTCAAATCAGTGTGATGTGGCGTCTTACTTTTGTCTGTCGAACACAATGTAGGTACACTGCATGCAATTGTATGCTCAAATCATTACAAGCTTTATAATATGTAATCATATTATGGTAACATACCAATCATTACTCATGAAACATTATACTTACCGTACTTGCATAAATGCGTACTCTGTTCGTCGTTACCAGAGCTGGCGCCCAATACTCGTCCTCTGGCAATCGTCCTTGTACTGTAGTGGTGGTGACTGCATATTCACATAAATTACCTACGATAATAATAGTCAGTCGTCATAATAATATTATTTTCCCAATGCAGTGTCTATTGTGCGCGTGAAATGACTGGTGCGACCGCGCGGTATATTATATTGTTGTTTTGAGAAAGGATGTTTTAACACCCATACACGCTCCTTTTATCCGGATAATCCTTTATTTGTCCACCGCTTATCTCTTAAACGACTTCACTACGAAAAGACTTCAAAGAACTAATTTGCTATTTTTAGTTTTGTTTCGAAGGATCGATTTTCACAATTTTTTTACGCAATTCTTCCGGACTTTCACCATTGTTGTAAACCCTTTCTTTATGACTTTCGAATTCTGTTCAAAATTCAACGGCACCTACTTTGAAGAAGGATTCGTTTGTTTTTTTTGTGGACCCGTTATTTTCAAACGGTTGCGAGTTTTGTGTTACAGGGGGCTGCGTAAGATTTGTTAAAACTTTCAAAAATCATTTTCGGTAGCGTGTGTAGGTATTTACGAACTCACCTGGTCAGCGGCCATCTCCGCGGAACATTCCAACCAGCAAGCCGACATTCCGAATTATAAATAGTTTCCTATTCTGGCGGGTGTGATATATTTAGAGGTGCATTGTCGGCTGTGTTTGTTAATCAATCATTCACCGGCGAGCGCAAGAGGACGCTGGCGCCTCTCCTCGGCGTCTTTAAGCCGAAATACTTCAAGATGGGGCCCATCCATCTGTCATACCTCTAACCTCTCACACACATGGTGTGCTAATGACTCATTACTTGTTCGTATTTTTCCATTACAATGGTTTCATACCGCTCGACTGACGTGAGGTGTTTATTTGCTCTTAGATTCAATACTAGAAAAATTACATCTCATACAAGTATTTGTTTGTTTTGTATCTGATTTATATGGCCTTCTTTATTCGTTTTACATTATTTAATACCCAATTACATCTGAAAATATGAAATCCCGACAATCGTACTGGTTTGCTGCTGCTACAAGTGCAGATTGCTCGATTGTAGAAATATTGAGACAACTATGGACCGCATCGTCAGTAAGAAACCAGAACCTAGTAGCCGACCCGACAAAAGAACTGCCCGATTCAACACAAACCCGGAATGATATACTTAGCGTAGAGTCAACCAAATAAAGTAACGTAGTCTTCACCGCTTCAAACCTGCATAAATGGGGATGGGTGTACTCACCAGCATGCGCATGTGGGATGATACAAATAATCTATCATCTGACAAACGATTGCTCCGTGTACTTATTCAAAGAGGACTTGAATGACTTGCACTGATTGACGGATGATCGATCCAATGGCTTCGGTCTCTGGAGGTCAAATTGTGAGCGACCATAAGAAGGATAAAATAGACTCTCTAGCATTTTGATGTTAATCATTTTTCTATAATAACCCTTTTTCTTGTCTTCTAGTTAGTTACCCAATTATTGCCTCTCACAGATTTCCTTACATTTGCTATCGGATGAAAGATCTGATAACTGTTGTTAGCGGTGACCATTGGGCGGACACAACCTTCGATATAATTAACCGAGTTGTGTAATAAGTCAGAGTGTGGTGGCTGGTCGAGTTCCCGTACGCACCACGACAAGACAAAATTATTGACAAACAGGTTCCGTCGGAATCTTCCCGCTGATCTCTATATTGTGGCTCGTCATCCTGTGAGGGGGTCTGGTCAGTCCTCACGACCTTGCGGCCGTACGTCCTTCGCAACACCCTCGCATCACCTCTCTTCCCCTTCCGCTGAATCGCTTCCTTCTCTACCGCATCCATCTTACCCACACTCCCAGTTGTTACGTCGTGTACACAGGTAGGTACTATCTCCGTACAATTACGGTTAGGGGCGTGCATTTTGAACATTTTATTAAAAAAAAAACTAACCATCTTATTGTGGCATTTATGATCAGTTTCAAAGTCTTTTAATCATGTGAAAATGGAGACCCTCATCTCCGTAAATAAATGCATGCTTAAATAGAATACTCGGTGCTAAAAAAGGGAGTTGATGCGGTTGGTAGCCCAGCAGTTCAGTCGACGGCTTTTTTTCCGTACTGAGGACGTGGATTTCAGCCTCGATTCTGTCCTATTCCATTTTCACAACACAAACTTAGCATTTTCACTACAAAATATATTGAAAATGTTTTTATTTTGACTGTTTAGTTTACGTTGAGTGAGTCCAGATTCATAATATATAAAAAAGAAAAGAAAAATAGGAAAGGCTGTATGAGAAACGTAATGTCGGTGGAAGAAGCTAAAGAAGTGTGCTTGGATAGAAAATAGTGGAGGTCCGTTCTCTCTGCCTACCCCAAGTGACACCTATTATTTAGTGGCTGAGAATATAATTTATTATATGAGGCCGGTTTCAAGCGGATTTGGCTTCATCTTCAGGTGTTCAATCAATCAATCAATAAATTCTCCCTTTTACACCCCACTCAGGGGCATAGGGAGGCAACAAGCGCTCGATCTTGCGCAATGCTTATGACCTCCTCCCACACCATGTCCATGTCCCTCAGCTCTGCTTCAAAGGAGCGGAGCACAGTGTGAGAGGGTCTACAGGTGTTACTCTCCATATATCCCAGTCAATCAGTTTGGAAGTCATCTCACAGCATAGTGATGATCTTACAAAAGAGGTTAATTTTGGTGTTGGCTGCCCTACTAGTAGTGCCCGGCGCGGACCAACTTCCTCCTCGTGAGTAAGGACGATGCTCCGTGCACCACACTGCCCCGGCCAGCTACTCTCTCCGATCAGGTTTCCCTCTCTCCATCTCTCTCCCTCGCCGCGACCATCTCACAAACACCAGCTACTCGGTTCAAAGATTCATTTCTTTCCCTCCGCTGTCGACTTTTCCCGCTCGTTGGAGAGCTCTCCCTTAAACGCCGACCCGGGTTCGTTCATTGCCCTCCCCGTTACCCAGACTAATCTCACTAAAACGTTGTTCCGTGTCATCCGTCAAATATCTGTCACACCATAACGCTGGTGTAACAGAACGGTGCGTATTTAGTAAGTGAAGGAAGATTGAGTGTCCCCCATCTCAGCCGCGTATGAAGGAGAACACAATATGGTGAGTGATCCATGAATGTGAGGGTTTCGAGTAGTTCACTATGCGACATTGAGATTAGAAAATGTTTATTTTAAATACTCGAACACGCGTGTTGTAATTCTATAGTTTTCTATTATCTCTTTCCCATTGGTCTATTATCTTCTTCAATGTGTCCCAAATAATCTAGGGCTATTATAATCGACCAATCCTTTTTGTGGTCTTTTAGCATCCATGGTCTCCTTCTCGAGGTTTTTAGCTGCTTGGCTACACACCCGCCTACTGTCATTTTAGATTCACCTCAAAATCCGTGATTTCCTCTAAAATTAGTTCTTTGTGTTATGGTATTGCTTTGATTAAAAGGGGTGTTGATTGACTGAAACCTTATTGTAGCTAGCAACCGTGCTTATTGAACACATTACAACATTATCGAATGCTGATAAAATACTTTTATCAGTAGATTAGTTGAATTGAAATCTGTGCTAGAGACTCCACAAGGTATGTATTTATTTTGTATGTCAATTCGGCATATACCTAAAATAAATGCTAAGCACTCGTTGACATTTATCGTAATACGTTATATGTAAAGAAAGTACGCGATATAGGTATTTCTCGTTACAGATGCAACGTTTTTTCGGACAGCCTATAGCAAACCGTTTCCTGATCAAAAAATATTTATAGATACAATAGGTAGTAATGTATGCAACGATATGTAGTTCGTACATCCTGTTTAAGTGAAACATGCGTTGCCTAATAGGTGATCACTGATCAGTCGTTCAGATTTGTGCAATAACACTTAATCCAATATTGTCCTTATAGAGCGATATAATTGAGCGCATGTATTTTTATGTCGAGAATGCGCGCAGCGTCTCTCGGCGCCACTTCGTGTCTCGTGGCGCGCCGTGCTGTTTACATTTTGCGCACTGCTCTGCACTCTGTCTCATTGCCCAGTGCCTATCCATCTCTTGTAACATCTCATCGACGTGTATCACAGCATTCCACTTTTAAACCCATCACACCGTGTCCCTAAAGGGTTGACAATGCTGTTGTTCCTTCCATCAGAGTTCCAAAGACCTAGAGCTGGAATTTGGACATGTTGTGTTAAGAGGACCCCGACAGAGAGCAAGATCTATTGCAGTGGAGAGCTTTTATTCCCTCTATGTGCATTGTTTGGGGTCATAAAGAATGTTTTGGATATATCAACTGAGTTGGCTGGCAGAGATCCTTCGGGATAAGCCCGCCCTTCCGACTGTCCAAATATTTTTTTTGTCGCCACATTGTACTTGTAAGCAATATAGTTTTATTTATTTATTTATCAACATCTTTTGTTTCCATTACTTCCATTCTCTCCTATTATTTAAACGGAATGTTTACTTATTGTGATTGTTTTTGTGTTTTCAGAGGGAAGTTTGCATCAGTTCGTAAAATTCGTCACTTGTCCAGCGGAGTGGAGTATGCAGCAAAATTCATCAGAAAAAGAAGACGAGCCCAGGACACGACCCGGGAGATCAGACATGAAGTGGCCGTCCTCACCTTATGTGCAGATAGTCCCCGCCTCGTTCGACTGGTTGAAGTTTTTGATGCTAAGCAAGAAGTCGCCTTGGTCTTGGAATTGTGAGTTCAAATTGTTTGTCATTATAATATATGGATAAATAGCTCGCATTTATTCCATAACTAATGCTCACGTGACGATGTTGTGCTAATTGCCAAGTATTTTGAAATGGATCTGTAATAAACGTCAACAATGTAATAAAATATATGATGTGTGTTGCAGGGCTGCCGGTGGAGAATTACAAAAAGTTTTAGACGAAGAAGAACGTCTTCCGGAGCAGCAGGCACGCCTAGCAATGAGACAAATATTAGAAGGACTTTCACACCTGCACGCCCGCAATGTCGCACACTTAGACCTGAAGCCACAGAACCTACTGCTTAATGAAGACTTCCCAGTTGTAGATGTGAAATTGTGTGATTTCGGCATATCTAGGCTAATAGAACCTGGTGTAGAAGTCAGAGAAATACTGGGAACCCCTGATTATGTTGGTGAGTAGTAGATTTCTTTGTCGATATAACTATAGAAGTAGAATGCTTGATCATCTCTCCCATTCCATGCACAAGTTTTACTTATTATGAAGAACAGTTCATTTAAGTACCTATCTTTTCTTCTT
Source organism: Mystacides longicornis (assembly GCA_963576905.1). Taxonomy (NCBI): domain Eukaryota; kingdom Metazoa; phylum Arthropoda; class Insecta; order Trichoptera; family Leptoceridae; genus Mystacides; species Mystacides longicornis. Next base: position 11,697,630 of record OY756433.1, on the reverse strand, counting down.
ATCCATCTACTGCTGGACGAAGTCTTTTTTTACTACAAACCCATATTTGTCGTCAAGCCATGTTGTCATCCTAGGTTTTACACAGTGAGCCAATATGTTTGCCCTTTCTCCGCTGTCCTAAAATAACCAATAACTATATAACAGCAGTGGCTATCTATAAAAAGTTGGTTGCTCTGGTTGTTTTCAAAATTTTCCAACAGATGGCTCTATACTCGTTATATACAATGACATGTATTATGAAGGAATTAGCATCGGGGCAGTTGCCCAGTGGTTATCGTCTCTGCTTGGGATGATGAGGGACGCAGGTTTGAATCCTGCCTGGGGCATGGGATTTTTCCACATATTGAAAATTCTCATAATTATCGGGGATTTGAACATTTGAACATTATTGTTAACGTAAAGTAATCCCCCTAAGCCAGCCTTCGAAATAACAGTAGAAAACGGTCGTAAGCCCATAGTGGTTTGTTCATACCATTAAAAAATACGAACAGTATTAGTCAGTCATCAGTTGTTAATAACCAATATTTTTATTACATAAGTTTATAATAAGGTATCATTTTGTTTGCAGCACCTGAAGTTCTCTCATATGAACCCATCTCCCTATCCACGGACATATGGTCAGTAGGAGTGTTAGCGTACGTACTCCTAAGTGGCTACAGTCCTTTTGCGGGAGATAAGAAACAAGAAACCTTCTACAACATATCACAGTGTGCTCTCAGTTTTCCTCCAGATATATTCACGGATGTTTCCAGCAGAGCATTTGATTTCATTAAAGCCGCACTTGTGGTAGACCCAAAGTGAGTTTATCTCTCTACTCTCTTGTATCTAAATTTAACTTGCTTATTGTTTATATTCTCAACACAGAATATATGATCAAAATAACACTAATAATTTTATTTATTTTCAGAGGCCGCATGACAGTCAAACAATGCTTGGAACATCCTTGGCTCAAAGACGATGTTGAAATCATCAGCTCACCAAAGTTCAAGTCCAGTGTTACGGACACTTCTTTAAATAGTAACGGAAAAGACCATTATGTACACTCGGAATCTGAGTCCGAGGACGAAGATTTAGACAGAAGCCCGTCTGTTTTGATCCTCAAACATCCTCACCAAAGAGATTCAGACGATGCACCATCAACGCCTAAAGTCAGCCGCAAATCACACCCAGATTCACCCACATCAGTTTTAAATCTATGCAAGAAATTTCAACCAGACTCACCTAAATATGCAGATAAAATAATGGCAACTTCGTTGAAATGTGACGGGAATGGTGTCTACTCAAATGGCAAAGTTGTCATTGAAATGTGTAAAACATACGAGAGTGCCATTGGGAATGGGAAGAATCATGCCAAAGAAAACAATCCTTTGGGGGCACCAAATGGCAAAAGTAGTCTATGTAAAACATGCATCAACTACAATGGAGAAATACGAAAACTATCCACGGACTCTTCATACAGCGAGTGCAGCCAGTGCGATGTCCCCTGCTGCAACATGGTCTCCCACACCACGTCCAGTATCAACCACGTGGACAGGGCAATACTCTGTTAACACTCAATGCGTTCTGTAGGTGTTATTGTATATTTATTATATAAGTGTTGTTACTGTTTGCGTTTTTTAAAGTTGCAGTTTTAAATTATGTGTGCCATTCATTCACTTTATTATTTATATTCTGTAAATTAGATTGTACCAAGTACAGACTATCTGAACACTTCTCACCGGACAGAATCCAACTTGAATGTTGAACATTTGTCTTCTGTCTCTCTATCTATTAGGTATGCGTGGCTTTTGACAGTTCCACTAAAACTGAGTGAAGGTTTTAAATATAAGTATTGCATGATTAATTATTGTAATAAATTATAACATTGTACATTACTATTTTACAGAGTTGGTGCTTTTCATCTGTGTACAATAATAATAATATTTTTATATTGTGATCTTAATGAGTATCTCCTCTTCTTTTTCTAAAAATTTGGGTTGTCAATATTGAACTGTTGTTACTATGAACGAATTTCCATATTGTATTTTTATGACAATAAAGTTGGATGACAGTTTTTGAGAAAAATGGTCATAGTAGTAGGAACGTTGTGACACATTTTGCGGACCACGAAAAATGTCTTATGAAGTAATTGCCTTAAAAACAGTGCCAAGAATATAATAGAATATTTAATATAAAAAAAGGAAAATGAGTATGTAAATAAATGTCTTAATTTAATCATATCACACAAGATCTTCATTTGAAAATGGACCACGTGGTTGTACAATAAAATATGTAATGTAAAACATATATTTATTTACCCCTAAGATATATTCTGTACATATTATTAATACTGTGTGAAAGGCAAATCATTCCCTAGAGTAAGTTCTACTAGCGCGTAATAAGATTGTATTATTGGTAATAGTCATTGTAATAGTAAAATCTAACATCTCATTTACTCCAAGTACACCATTTCGTTGTTGTATACAAAATATGAGTCATGCGTCAATTTAAGTATATGCAAAATTAGACTAGTGTACATTTAAAAAAAAAATTGAGTGTACTAAAATTTAGGGATGATTCATATTTAGCATTTAAGGAAAAATGTTTTTATATTCATTCATTTGAGCGACCAATCAGTACGACTGTCCCAGGAATATGCCTTCATTAATTACTATTAGATACTGTATTAACGAATTGTAACATTTTTAAAAGTCAACGATAAAGGAGACATAAAGTAAAACTGATAATGTAGCCTTAAAGTAAAACTGCAGTCACCGAAATAGATGTAAGATTTTCATGGAAGAATGGAATAAAATTATTCAGTATGTTTGGAATTGATGTCCCTGTTTGTGGAGCAGAGTGTTTGATATCATTACATTCTTTGCAGGAACAAAGATTAATGATTTTACTAACATAAATCTCAATGATCTTCTTATCAATAAATTGTACTAACTCTTTTTCCTTGTGTTTTAACAACCTTACCACTTTCTTTAGATCAAATTATTTGTAAAAAAAATAATTATTGTCAACGTAAATTTATTTAAATCCAGTGGTTTTTAATTTTTTTGTATGCTTTATTTTCGATTTTGTTTTGACAAGTTAAAATTTAAATGAATACTTATTTAATTTTGGATTTATTAAAAGTTGTTTGTAGAATTCCCCGAAATTTCATCTGGCGTGTGCAGATATGATGATTGTATTGTAGTGTTTTTATATTAGTAACGTGTGATAACTGACTACGTTAAGAAATTGGACTGCTTTGTAATATTTGTTACTTAACATGGCGTATTAAAACTTCATTGTGTTAAGTGTCTTAGCTTTAAGATTGGATTTTTTTCCGTTAAAAAATCGAAACACAGGCAGTTCACTTCTTTCTCAGGATATTTTCTTCCTTTCTATTAATTTATAATCCTTTTTGTTTATTAATTATTATTAATTGATGTAAATTATTGTATGTAAATACTATTTTTATACACACATCTAATTTAGTTTCTCTTTACTTGTTGATTACATCCTCTGTTAATTTATAATAATTCACACAAAGTATCTTTTATTTTTTAAAGTTACTTACACAGGAGTAATTTGTATATGTTTTGATTGATCTTAGAAACATAGCACAATACAATTTGTAAAATAAAAGTAACAAAGTGATTGAAGTGTTTGGTGAGGAGATAATAAAGAAGGTAGATCATTCTGTCTTCTAACCCAATCTCTTCCACTTGCAGTGCGTAACAGTTTCTTTATACCTTTCCCATCGAGGAGATGTTAAAATGCACTACAAATAAAAATATTGTGATACACTATTTATGTCATTTCATTCGATCAAACCCTTCTAGAAACTATAAGCTCCATTGCAACTGGATCTTCTGCTTTACAAAACCATTGTTTACGAAGGCATGCTGAAATAGGTAGGCAAAGGAAAGTCATAAAAATTATTTGTATATAACTTAATGAATTTATTTAATTACTCGGGTTTTTGTGACAATGGATACACTATTGTAAATTATTTATATAAATTTGAAAGAAACGTCTCTCCAGATACATCATAACTGGATGCAATTTGCATAATACTCATAGAAAATTCATCACATTGAAACAGCGTACAAGCTCTGCTCGACTACAGTCTTGTCCATAGTCCACAACATCTCAAACTTCACACACATGGAAATGAATAGAACTTCATTTGAATGAAGCCTAACATATTAGCTACATCAAGGCGAACATTATTTAAAAACACCAAAAAAGCTTTTTTTTTCTTTGCAAACATTGAAACATTTAACGTGGAATAAACAATGTATAAATTGACCAGGAAACAAGGAGACTTATATTCAGTCATTATAAACCTAAGTTTGTGTATTCCTACGCGAGTTTGAAAAGTACAACATAAACTTTTACGTGTAAAATCAGGGAGTAGATCAATGTCACAACAGGTCCAGGATATGAACTCTCGCAGTCACAGCTCTACAATCATATCTTTGGGTAAAACAATCTACGCAAAAATAAAATAAATTGCAAATTTTGAATGTAGCCGTTTCGGTGACTTTATTTTGGAAAATATAATTGTTATAAAAAGCATACACATATAACATACATGAAATAAAAATATTGTGATAACTGTTATATTGGAACATTTACAACACATAATAACATTATTTATACTGATGGGTTAATAATATTATTATTCGAGGCTACGAATAAAGATGGTCCATAGTAAACTTAGCATCGTCATTTTATATAAAAATTGAAACATCCAACACAATGATTACTTAAATAAGTTATAAAATTATTGTAAGTAGTAAATAATGTTACCATCAATATGAAGTGTCACAAATTCAATGGAATATACACATCAAACGAGGATGAGGTGCAGCCAGAAGAGAAATTAATAAGAACTGTAGCTGGATGAGAACAAAAGTATTTCACTATTAATCCTTAAAATGTAATGCAACTGTACAAATACTTTATACAAGATGGTGTTATTAACATTTTACATATTTACAACCACATACTCTCTCAATATTTATTACATTACTAGCTTCTTAATAATACAACTAAACAATAAAGTCCCCTCTTTCAACCCATTCACTTCGTTCCTTTGAAAATCAACAGTGGATTAGTAAAACCATTTAGCTACACACAATTACGTCTATAAGGAGATTTTTGAACTACCACCATGATATTACGGAGCATGTTTAACGCCAGCCATTCACGATCACTCCATCCATTCAAATGGAGCGATGTCACTCCAAATTATTACCACGAGTAGGAAAAACCAAATGGATGTGATGATGATGTGGAGCGATGGAAGGGTTTTCAGTCCAAAATCCAATCGCGCCCGTCACACACCAAAAACTGCGCAGTAATTGAATCAGATTGCATCCATTTGGAGCGATCACGAATGGTTGGCTTAAAATAAAAGAAACAAAAATCATGGGAATAATTTATAATCATTCTTAGTTTCTGAAAAAGCGAAATTAAATTCTTGATAAAATATAGGAGAAAAGATTTAATCTTTGCTATTTTTTTTAAAACACATTGAAAACATAATATGTTCTCTTTAATAGATTTTGTACATACGGAAAAAACATTATCGTTTTTAATGGGACCCTAAAAAAAAACAAGGAATAAGGCAATAAAAAAGAAAGAACTCTTTTCTATACGAAGGTGTCAGTATAGCCGGCGGAACTTATCACTTGAGGCAATTTTTTCCAGTCAACCGGTCCCCTCCAATCTGAGACAGGCCAATCCCAGGTAGAAATTTCAAGTGAAAAAACACTTATTAAAAACTTGACCCGACCGGGAATCGAACTCGGGACTTGAGATCACAATAAAAATGTAATAAAATAGACAGCATGTATATAAATATTAAAATGTTTAATATGAAGTATGTACCTACATCATTTGTGCTTTTTAATAGGATATTTATATCAATATAGTCCCCGTTTCTAAAGCGAAAAGACGCTTATTTTTATTATAATTTTTTAAATAATACCTTTCTTATGGGATCATTCTTAATATCATGGAGGTTAATCAAAAAAATCTCTTTACTTTTTTAAATATTGAATGAAATTTATGGTTCCAAAATATTACGCAATGAGATGGTGAAGTGATATGTAGTGCAGCTGATTGACTAGCAGAAACTTTTTTGTTGGCTACATAACATTCATTTTCACACTTTATAATTTTATCTTTTTTCACAGATCAGTAACAAAAAAAAAATGAATCATGATTATGTAAAAAATGTATATAAAAAAACTCATAAATTTAAAAAAGAACTGGAGTGATCATGCAAATATAAATATAACATATAAAAAAATTACTTTGTATTAAGATGAACGAATACTGTTTAGATCATAATTCATTCTCTGAAATCTCTTACCCCATGTTTAGAACCAGAACAGAAAAAAAAATCGTGTTAAGTTCTATAGATTGAGAAATCTTGTACGTTTTATTTTATTATTATTTTTTAAATGAATCTATGCTCACTTAAACTCAAATACGCTCTTTGACTCTTTCACAGTAAGCTACGTTTCAAAGCTCGTGTCGTGAAAGAGGAAAATGGTTGGCACCTCCTATGAACAATACGGCATTGTAACCACTTCTTGCGTTACATATTTATCATAGTGCTCTTTTTTAAAATGAGAAAAAAATTTCCACAAAGATTTCATAAAACAAACAATTTTCAAAAAATAACACGAAGATTTGAATAAATACTTTGAAATGGACCACCAATAATCATCAGCACGAAATATCAGGAAAATGAATAAATCTAGTTCCCAATCACCAGTATGAGACACTCCACGCTCGTCGTTAAAAAAAAAATTGTGATAATCTATAAGAAATTCTTCCTTAATTCATGAGAAAGTTAGGAAAAAATGTGTAGACAATTTGCAGCTTTGATTTTTGTTAAGAAAAACTAAGCTCAATCAATCTATTGCAAGGAATTTGTCGTAAATTGTCTGCTCTGTAAAACCTTTTAAAGTAGTCAATTGAATTATTGCTAAAGACATTCCTTGTTTAGATCAACAGTAGCAAAAATTGCATTCCATTCTTCAAATGTGATAAATATGGAGGTTCTAGAATACATTAAAATAAAAATACAATTATTAAATTAATTACAGTACACATTTTTTATTTCTTTATTGAGACAAAAGTCTTTCAATTTTTTTCCTTGTAAGAAATACAAAAAAAAAACACCTTCTTTTAGTTGCTGTGATGTGACCAGTTACCAAAGTAGTAACTATTATTATATTTTTTCCTCTTTTCAAAGTGATAAAAAAAGCACAACCTTTTTTAATCACATAGACCATTTTCTTTTATGAAAAACATTTTAACAATGTACCTAAAATACAGTTTATTTTTACAATTTAAGTCATTTGCGACTGAACCAACAACAAATTGAAATATAAATAAAACAGGAAAACTTACGTTAGAGCGGAATGAAGTGAAAACAATACTTATGACATTATTATATCATGGTGAATAAATAAGAAAAAAATAATTTGAGGGTATTCAAAATATTTCCTAAACACACGATTTGGATCCCAAGGGATCTTACAACCACCCAAAGTACATTCTTCTTAACAAATATTCCTAAAACAGGTATACTTCATTGGTGGTCAAGATATAAATGAAACTATACAAAAAAACAAACGTTGATGAAGTATGTTAAATCTTCTAGCATAGCTATGGAACAAACAGGCAACAAAGACGTGTAAATGTACGACTTTTTATTGTCAGATGCTATATGAAAAAAAAAATTAAAACACAGAGCATGCATACAAAACAGTACAGGTTCATATCACATTCCATGAAATTTAGTATAAATAAATAAGAACATTTTACAATAAAATGACAACAATTCTAAAAAAGAAAACAAGGATCCGGCTACGGGTTCACGGGTATAAACACATCCACGTAGTGTGTTCTGCGTTGAAATATTTTACAAAATATAACATAGAACAAAATACTTCAGTCGATATCAAATAAATTTTCACATAAAAATAAAATTGGAGATGTAATAAATTCATAAATGCTGAATTACAGTAATATTTTGATGAATACGAATCACTAATTAGTTTAATATTATCATATTTACATAGTTGAATGTTAGGTACGATGCCAGAGAAGGCATCGTAAACACTTCACACTAACTACACTCTCCATTCTATCTAAAGCTGGCGCCGCGCAGGCACACCACCTATCTGTATACAACCGACATACAACAGTTTATAGGAACATGCTCCACAGCGGTTAGGTAGGAATGAAGTTATATCTTCACAGCGCAAAAACGAGACACAGATAAAACACGTAGTGCACTTCTTGAAGAAAACAAGAGCAGAATCATCACAGACATTTTCAACAAGAATCTTTCCCAAGGTGAATACGCTGACGGGTTTACGTAGAAAGATACAGACGATGGTAGTCGTTAGCTCCAAACGCTGCGTTGCATTTGGGACACTTCCTTTGCCTCGTCTCGTACCTGGTCTTGAGACAGTCCCAGCAGAACACGTGGAAACATTTCGATAAAACGGCGTCTTTACGTTTGACTTTACACGAAGGACACGTGAGTGTTTCTTTATACTCTCTAATCTCCTCTAGAAGAACTTCATCCATGCTGCTTCCCGCCATTTCCATCTTCTTCATTCTTTCAGCTTTTCTTCGTAATACTGCCAATTCCTCCTGCAATGGAAAGATCAAGTATTATTTCAATGCAGAGAAGTGGAGTGAACTCCTAGGAGGATATAATTGGTACCTCCACATCAGTGGTCGAAGGGGACATTAGGTCACATGACCAACAACAATCTTTTGCACCGGGTATATGGGATTCTATTGGGGGCATCAAAGAGACTTCCTGTAGAGGACAGGAGCTAGGAACAGGTCCTGTTAAATTGTCATGAAATCACAATAATGGTAGAAAAAAGAAACCATAGCTTAGAAAGATTAATATTTAAAAAATAAGAAACTACGTACTTTGAAATGCTAACTCAGAGAATCCATTTATATTTTAGAGATTTATGTATTTATACTTTAGATTTTCTAAGTTTACAACAAGGTTCCAAAAGTTGTAAACTTGTTTATTTTTGTGATGATGATAAATACTTACATGAAGTCTTTTGGTCTTATAGGCCTCTGCTTCCAACGCACTCGTCTTTTCAGCTACTACTTGTTGGGCTTCTTTCATTTGAGCATGATATTTTTCTAAAAAATATATAAAATACCACATTAGAAATTTTTCTACAACACGAGAAAATGATATTGACTAATACTTAAAATCAATCTAAAACTTCAATCAACCTTGGGAGTAGCTGGAATGTTAAGCTGTGAAGTATGCACTATGAACAGACTAGAAGCTCTTGAAATGTAGGTATAACAACTTTCAGAGACACAGTCACCAACTTATGTACTTTAAAGCATATTTCTTATCAATATTAGAGTCTGGATGGTGTTCTACTTGGGGCATGTTCATAGACAAGCCAAATAATTGTTACTTCACCTAACAATTCAAGGGAAAATTGGGACATGCCGAGGTGTGCGAAGATTATCTCAGAATGAAAGGGAACGAGGAGTGTGGAGGTGTTATCAGAGCTGCCAAGGATAGTGAATGGAAGCAAACAGAAGAAGCTTCACTTACCCAAATGTAATTTGAGATCGGCAGCAGACTGGGCAGACTCGATGGCTTTCCTTTTATGCATTTCCATTCCTTGTTGTCTGAGAAGCAGCTCCTTTTCAACAACGCTCAATGTATTTTGTAACAGCCGTTCCTTCTCCTCCAACTTTCTTGTGACTAAGGTCATTGATTCTATTTGCTGGTCCCTCGTTAAAACCTTCAAAACAAACATAGACATCCTCTTTAGTTGCGAACTATATCAAATATTATACTAGCAGAGGTCATCCTATATTCAGAATTCAGGGGATTATACGCTGTATGGATATAAAATATAATACATAATAAGTAGGAAGATAGAAATGCAGGCCTTAGTCCCATTGGAATAATAAAAAAGACAGGTGACATCTATAGTCATTAATAAACTAAAAAAAATCAGAGCCAATGACCTGGGCGCATTATAATATCTAATACTATAAGGGTGCGTTTATACCAAACAAACAAAGACCCAGAGCTGGATAATAGAGAATATTTTCTTGATCGTTGACATGGTCACCAAGGGAATAATAACGTGAAAGAACTGTCATTGCATACATATTAGTTCTTGCTTGTTATTGTTAATTTATTTCCAGTTTTAGCTCTATGTTTAATTGGTATAAACATACCCTTAGATGCAAATAATGGTAAGTTGAAAAGTATGTATTAGTAAAGAGTGACGGTTAGACTCACTTGTTCTTGCAGCTGATCCTTTTCTTCTCTTAATAATTTATGTAGTGAATTGGCTTTAATTCTATCAGTCATTAACTTGAAATTAGCATCGTCCTTCTCCCGCAACTGCTGTATTAACCTTAAGTTTTGTTCTTGCATATCTTCAAACGCCTGCCCCGTTACTTCCATTTCGTTTAGTAAAGCTTCTTCCTCCTGCAAACCATTACAAAACTCAAACATGAAACTTCTAAATAAATTATCTATATTGTCCAATATGAATGAAAATTGTAACATTCTATACTGTCCAATAGGAGTTAAACTTCTAAATAAACTATACTGTTCAATATGAATGAAATCTTTGTAACATTCTATCCTGTCCAATAGGAGTTAAACCTAAATAACCTATACTGTCCAATATGAATGAAAATTGTAACATTCTATCCTGTCCAATAGGAGTTAAACCTAAATAACCTATACTGTCCAATATGAATGAAAATTGTAACATTCTATCCTGTCCAATAGTAGTTAAACCTACCTATACTGTCCAATATGAATGAAAATTGTAACATTCTATACTGTCCAATAAGAGTTAAAACTTCTAAATGAACTATACTGTCCAATATGAATGAAAATTGTAACACTCTACACTGTCCAATAGAAGTTAAACTGCTAAATAAACTATACTGTCCAATATGAATGAAAATTGTAACATTATATACTGTCCAATAGGAGTTAAACTTCTAAATAACCTATACTGTCCAATATGAATGAAAATTGTAACATTATACTCTCCAATAGGAGTTGAACTTCTAAATAAACCATACTGTCCAATATGAATGAAAATTGTATCATTCTATACTGTCTAATAGGAGAACTTCTAAATAACCTATAATGTCCAATATGAATGAAAATGGTAACATTCTGTACTATCCAATAGGAGTATAACTGCTAAATAAACTATACTCTCCAATATGAATGAAAATTGTTACATTCTATACTATCCAAAAGGAGTTAAACTATTAAATAAACTATCTATACTGTCCAATATGAATGAAACTTCTCAATAATCTATCTATACTGTCCAATCTAAGATAGCATAGCAAAATAACCATACCTGAGATCCAGCAAATGGTCTATTATAATGCCCTGGTGGCCAAGATCCGTCCGGAGGTTTCTGTGAAGATATTTGTTTCTGTAATTCATATTTTTGTTCTTCTAACTGTTTTATTTTTCTCATTGCATCTTCGTCTGCCATTTTTCTCTTTTCCTCTCTTTTACATTCCTGTACAAAAAATACACAACATAAATATGACACGAACACTTAAATAGGCAACAATAAGGTTCTCCGATTCTTTCAGAAGGCTGGACTGACTGCAGGGCCAGTCACAATAGTTCCATAATGGGACACAGTGACGGAGACTTCCTAGGAGGCAGCAGGCCTAGTAAATAAATGAAGGGTTCATACACAGCAAGAACAGACTCATTATTAAATTGTCACACAGGAGAGTAAAAACAAAACTGAACGCTCCATACTAACTATATGGAATAACCTAAATTTTTTAATTTAACAGGGAATGAGACAATTATTGTGAGTTTAAACACCATGGGAATAAAACTGCATTAAAATCTCGAAAACTGAAAAATGTTAATGAGCTCGTTTTTGTTGTGTACTCTTCATGTATGAATAAGAGTACTCAAGACAGATGCTGGTAAAGAGTAAAGATAAAAAAGAATAAGAGGTATAAGATGCCAAACTGATGTCATGGACAACACACACTTTATTGCAAAGCTAGTCAGACATCAGATGGGTCAACCTTATTCCTGGGGACACAAGACAGAGGCGTTCAGGTGGAAAGATGGCTATGAGAAAGTGTAGTGTGAAAAATGTCACCTGTTGTCGTTTGGTTTGCTGTCGATGTTCGTCCAACTCCTGTCTAGCTTTCCTCTCGGCAGCCATCAGCTGGACCTTGTCCCTCTGCTCTTTACTCACACCTTTGTACATGTCTAGTAATAGTTTCATTTCCTTCTGCTCGTTTAGTGCTTTCCTAAAAGCATTGTGAGGAATACCGTAAGGGATTACAAATACGACAACCAAATAACAAATAATGATGATATAGGTAAATATAATTTTCGTTAGTAAAGGTCAAAATAAAGAACGGCGACTCGTAAGTCAAGTTCTCATTCCGTACTGTGTTGACATTTAATATGACATACTTACATATTAATCGTTTTGCTTATTGACTGGTAGAACTTAATTGGTTGCCAGTAGTTACGTAACTAATGTATTGGATAAAACATTTTCAGAATACAGAAATGTCAAAAGTCTCAATAAAAATTGGATACGACGCAACTCAATTGTCTGCTTTTCATTTCAGAATAGCCATCATTATCTGCTTCAAATTGTTTTGTTAATGCATTTTTATGGCCAATGGCCGTGTGTGATTGTAAATAAATTATACCACATACACGTAATACTCCCTTTGTGATCCCATTTAGAGGCAAGAAGAGTCCTCCACCACGCTCGATCTTGAGCCAACTTACATTATTATATAATACATTTTTAATTGGCAAATCACGCATTGTCAACTATTTTATACTAAATTTAAATGGACAGACTTAGTTGTTCATTTTGAGTGCATTTATACTGATACCCTGATGTGAGGGATTTATTCATATCTTGTTATTCAAAATATTGTTAACGACATTATTTGAAAGTTTGGGAACGCGATGGTAAAGGGTTTGAAAAACAGTTGCTTATTTGTTTATGGCGGATTAGAAAGTTTGGTATTTTTACGCACTGAATGTATGTCCAGGAAACCATTTAAATGTTTTATTGTTTACAGCGATTAGTTTAGAAGGTAAATTCTCCTGTTTTGAGATGAATACTTTGATTTTTTTTGACTTAAGTTCAATATCAGGTCTCGTTCAGAAAACATCTCTCCATAGTTTATCGCAATTTTGTTTCCTTGTTAATCAATTTATAATTCCCGTCGCGTTTTATAGTTTCTGTAGTAATTTGGAAGTGTCTGACGATTGAGCTATGTGTGTCACATATTTAGTTTTTTTGTTTAGAGTCCCGCGGTTGTCAATAATTAAACCTTCCGTTTAATTATGGTTTATTATTTATTGAAGATTTCCCGATCCGAGCGGGGGTGGCGCGGTTCGAGGTGGAGAGAGAACGAGTGATACACCATATGTGTGAATGTGACGTGTTTATTTTCTTTTTGTGCATTGTGCTAAATATTTGAAGGTAGGTATGCTGAATTTCGGGTGAGTTAACATATTTTTATTTGAGTGTATTTTGTTCCGTCGCTGGCATCTACCCAGGACGATTATCGGGCACAGAGATATTAGGTATCGACGTAGTATTTTGTACGTTGCTTGGTTGCCTCGCCAAGCATGCTTATGAGCAAGTTGCTCGAAGTGGTTTTAGATGAGAGATGTATGGCCGACGCGCTACGGCATATTTATGAATGTTTGTGATCTCGGTGTGCCAATTGATTTATTGTACGAGTATTGCAGCCTGTACCTACATCTATTGTTTTCACACGTCACCTGTCAAACACACGTCGCGAATTGTTATCTGTCATTCGCGGGTTACCCCATTGTCCATACCAGTGGTGTGACCTATCTTAAATGTTTATTTTTGAATCCGGTTAGGAATTTCATTTCATATTTAGAACCTTCTAGTAAGAGAGTTATTTTATTCAGTCGAGCTATGAATGAGTTTACTAAAAGTTCGCGTCTGTCCGCGCACAGATAGAGTTGTATTTTAGTTTTCGCCGCCATGATAAAGGTAAAGTTATAAAACCGGTACATATGTGTAGGAGGGCTGTTGGCGCAAGCTGAAGACCTTCCCCACATGACTGTCTATGAGAATGGGCTGTTGCTGATTTGGACGCTTTTCAGCTCAGTTCATGACGTTCACTGGCGAAAAGGTCGCGCGCAAAGACCGAAGCAGTTGAGCGATTTGGAATTCCAATGAGGAAGGACTTGCAGTTTAATGACAGCGCGTACGTAATTTTATCGACTAGAAGGTTGATTTGTTCGTCTATAAAGTAATTGAACGTTTATTTTGATATTGAGAAAGATAATCATTAAATATACGCGAGGTAGACAGTAAAATAGTAAATAGGCAGGATCGACTGTAGCTGGCCGTGGCATAATTTTCGCGTAGTAAAATCCTGTCCTATTTTGAATCTCTGCCGGAAGTACGTTTAGGTATTTAGAGTCAAGAGTTACATAGTCAAAAGATAGCTTTCATCCCCTGTAGTCTGTACACCCTCAGGAACCTTTTTCAGTTGTATATATACACTATATCTGATAGCCGAATTTTGGCCCCTTTTTGGTACCTGTTCGAGGCGTGAGGTCGCATCGAATTGGGGCCAGTCTCGGACCTTCAGAGTTTTTTTTTTGCCTGAATTTTGGCAAGAAGGTTCGTTTGACATGGAAGGCCCTCTTTCAGTGGTTAATTCCTCCCATAAACCTCGATCATGCTTATCAACCCAAAGAGCTATTAAGATAGAAGAATTTACTTACCTGACTGTAGATGGTTCTTATTTATTCAATATGTAGGGTCAATATGCTTTCATTATGTTTAGGGTCAATGCTTTTTTTTTAACGGATTTGGAAACCAATGGGGCATTTTACATTACAGTCCTTGATCCATATTTTGAATGAAATTATATTATTTGGTGACTGGGTGCATTTGAAAATAAAATAATAGCAAACTTACTTGAGTTGAGCTTTCAAATCCTTGATGATCTCCGCTTCCTGTGATTTGTTACTCCTATGCTCGGGTCTATCTTTACAGTCCTTCCCGGGCTTCAGTGGATCCTTATTGTTGGGTACCCCAACTCCGCCTCTCGCTTTATTTCCGTCAGTAGAATTTGTTAAATTACTTGAATTAGTAGTGATGCCCTCTTTCGAATCGTGACATTCTTCCGTCTGAAAATTTAAATTGGATACATAAATAAGAGTATTAGAGCAAGCTCTGCGCACAAGAGATAAGAAGAAAGGGAAGGGAGGAAAGAGAAGAACAGTGGAACAACTTTCCCCTAATTAAGCAATCCAATGAACTCTTGGTGGTTTTAACTCCAGAAGAACCAAAACATGCTTGAGCTTGAGTAAAATAGGTCTTAAAAACAAGCTTCTTAACAGGTCACTGTAGACTTAGGGAACACCTGAGGAAGCTGGGACTCGAAGATGATACCAGAACCTGTAAATTCTGCGAAGAAGGGGTGGAAACGCCTCACCACCTCCTTACAGACTCCGATGCAGTAGTTTATGCGAGTGCAAGAACATTTGGTAAACACAGGATAGAGGTGGAGAACTTCGCTGCCTGGGACCCTCTCCTAATGCTGGACTTCCTTAAAGCATCTGGGAAAACACACATCTAGGAAACACCATGAGCAAGCAACACACCCAGAAAAAAAAAGGTCTAAGCCAGCCAAACTTTTGAGATTGTCCACAATTGAAACATCACAATTAGGGACTCTGATTACAAACAAAATGCAACACTATTTTTTGGAGGTAGATTATTCCTCCTTCTACAAGTTTGCTTAGGCCCAACGCATCAATCAGTGGATAGATAAAATTATCTTACAGAAAAGCCTTTCTTTGAGATATTTGCCGCATTAATGTGTAGATATCGCCTATCTTTAAGATATACGACGCCATTTTTAAAAGGAGGTTCCTAGTGTTTGATAACGATTTATCTCTAGGATGGCTGTCAAAATAGCGTTCACTGACGTTTACAAACACCCGTAACGCCATGAATGTGAACAACTATCGACTTGTTTTTTCATAAACCAAAATGATAATTGCAAAATCTTCGTTAAACACAGCGAGAATATGTACATATTATAAACAATTATCATTTTGAAGCTTCGAACAAATCATATTTTTCTTCAATTTTGATCGACAAAAGATACCAAATTGCCAGTTTTCAAACAAACGATCTGGTATAAAAAATCTAAATTGTGATCTAAATGTTGTTATATTCTCGAAATAAAAATAAAATAAAAATTATAAAGAAAAAAACTTACATCGTTAGTGTCATTTTCTTCTTTTTTAATATTTTGCTGTACAGCATCCGCAGAAACACCCGTGGAAGAGGATGTGGTTAACTGTTGTGCCGACCTCGAGATATCACTGTTGCTATTACTATTACTGTTATTACTACTGGTGACTTGGTGGCCGCCACTCACGGCACTTCCCATGCCCTGCCTGTCATTGCTGCAAGCACCGCCAGAGGACAGCACGCCAGCCGACAGACTGGGATCCCTCTTTTCTTCTTTTATGTTATTTGTGTTATTCATCCCAGCACTTAGATCTTCCAATTCTTTTTTCAACTGCAATCAAACCATTTTATTACAACATACAACTAAAGTAGTTTCATTTGTGTTCGACAGCATAAAATCATAAAGAGGAAGCAAGTTTACGTAGCAATGAAACAGAAATGGTCAATTAAATGGCATGGTAACATGCAAATATCCTATGCCATTTATTAATAGGGATGTCTTCATTTAATGACAATTGTGTGTGAATTTGTGCTTGTTAATGTTTGTTTTATTTAATTTTGTACTTTATATTTATTGAATAAATTGATTCGGAATTTATATGAAGAAGTCTGGCCGCGGGCTTTAGTAAGAAAGATCAGCCAGAAAACTAATTACACAAAAATGAATGCCTATTGCACGCACAGTTTTTCCCTACACTGAATATTAACAACTTTGAGGTAGATTCCTTTGATTCAAAGGTCAATAACGAAGACACAATGGAGGAAAAAAACAAATGAATTTTACTTTTAGCTTGTAAGCAAATTAAGCTCCTTGCATTCTAAGAAAAATTATTTTCTAAAAACCCTTAGGAATGAATGGAAATCTGCAGACTGGGGCATTGAATTTATGGGAAAGAGAAGAGGTAAGTAACCTTAACAATTTCCTGTGTAGCATCTTTGTACTTCCGTTTGTACCGATGTGCCTCTCCTTTCAGCTGACCATTGTGGTCTTGCAGAGAAGTGATGAGATTCCTCATTTCTCTATTGATTGGAATGGTCTGCTCGTTGGCAGCCAAATTTTGTTCAAACTTGATCCGGAGTGTTTCATATTCCTTCTTTAACTGACCCAAAACATCTTCTAGCTGTATTAATTCTGCTCGCAAACTTTTCTGTCTGGCCAGCTCTTCACTCTGTGGACAAATTGTAGTGATGGGAGAATTTGAAACAATATCAATTGTGATTTGAAATAATCTAAATGGTACAGAAGGGTATAAGAGAACATACCTCCATCAATTCTATCTGCCTTTGATGTTGGTTTTTACTATTTTGTAATTGCGCCCTAGTTTCATCCAACGCTGTTTTCATTTGCATTGATTCATTGTATAAGACTGAGAACTGACTCTGAAGGCACTTATACTCTGTTGTTTCAACTATAACGGATTCAGGTAACTGGCGAATCTGAAAAAAAATATACCAACAACCAATAGTTAGCTTCTTGCTATGGATCAAATTGACAAAATGGATAATTGTATAACAAACGTGTTGAACATCAAGGTGATAGTGTACTCATGTAACAGTCATTACAGATAACAATATTTTCACACGCAAATTAAACAGGTCCATAAGGAGATAATCCTTTTTTTATAAAAATGAATCTGTGTACATGCAAAGTAAACACACACTCCTTGACTCTTTCACAGTTAGCTACTTAAATCTTGTGTGGTGAAAGAGGAAGATGGTCGCCACCTGGGATTGAACCCAGTATGAAAGCCAGGGTCGTAACCGCCAGGCTACCAAATACTTCAAGAGAACCAGATTGAGAGGGAATCAGGCATCAATAAGCCTGGCTAGAATTCCTTGTTTTTCAGGCAGAGGAATGTCATAAAAATATGTGAAATGATAAACCAATGGAAAAACTAATCGGGACAAATATTTACACTTATTCGGATAGCAAGCATCACCCACAGTCAACTAAGCTGATGTAAAGCTGCAAAGGTTTATTTAATACCTTAGGCAACAGAAAAAGGCTAATTCTGTGTTGGATATTGGTTGCATTGAGGCCAATGAGCTGGTGCTCAGAAGAATTTCTATGGACCTGAGCCATTCTTTGGCATTTCTCAAAGCACCGTATGCACACACATATAAAATGAACATTCATTAAGACTCTGGGATGAGCCTCAGGGTTAAACACACTACTAGGGATTTATTAAATGGCTAGAATATGATATCAACAAGGAACTTACGGTCCTTAAACAGAAAAAAACATCTGTATCATCACTAGATCCCTAATGGGACACTAGGCTGAAGCATATGTGCATCATTGGGAAACTGTATCATCACTAGATCCCTAATGGGACACTAGGCTGAAGCATATGTGCATCATTGGGAAACTGGACTCGAAAGTAAGCAGGATTTGTGGAGTGTCACTAGAGACCTCCATACACCTCCTTTGCCTACCAATGACGCAAAATAGACACAACAATAGGCCATAAGATCCTCCGATCCTTTCATGAGGATGGACTAAGTGATGAGCGCTAAATGTAAGGCTGGTCACAACAGCTGCATTATGAGATGGTGTGTCCGCTACCTTCCAGGAGGTAGCAAGCCTATCAATAATATTATTAAAAGGATCAGTGTGTGTTCAACATGTCAAAGGAAGGAACTGTAATGATAGCAGGCAAGATTACTGGGTATGTCTTGGTGGCCTTTTTTAAAATTAGAAACTATTTGTAATGTAAACTTACGTCCATTTTTAATTTCTCCACCTCTTTGAGTGTTTCCCGATGTTGTTGATGTAACCTGTCCAATTCAGTCAATCTATTATTAGCTAACTCTCTCTGCTCCTCTGCTTCCCGCTTCAAATCTTCCAACTGCGCAGTGCCCACCTGCACAGCCTCCCCGCCACTACTACTGCTACCCGCCCCTACACCACTAGCGCTATTTGGTCCTGCTGTGCTATTTCCCGTACCAGCCAAGTGGTAGCTTTTTAATTTCTCTATTGCTTCCGCTAGGTGATTCTCCAGCTTGTCATTTCTGGATCTTACCTAAAATATTTCCACAGGATAAGCCAACATTCTTAATTTTTATAGATTCTTGTGCACAACCAATTAAACTTAAATGTAACGTCGCTATTAAGTAGTTGGTTCTATAGGTATGCCAAGAACAAATAACAATTATGGAATGTTAATGTGAAAAGTAGACATGGAGTGTAAAATAAATGCAGTAAAGATGAGAGCTCTACGTAGTTTAGTGGCTGGACATAGAAAGAAATGAGTATATTTTAAGGAAAGAATGTGGTTAAAAGATTGGACATCCTCAAGGAAGGCCGGGACAGAAGTTAACACAATAGGAGAAGCTGAATGATGAATGGCTTAATAAAAAGTGTAATGAATTTATTGATGACCCACCTTCATCAGTTCATATTGTAAGTCGTCTATTTGATTTCTGAGCTCAGCATTTTCTGTGTCTCTACCGTTGAGCGTGTCTTGCAGTTGTGCCAGTCTTAAAGACATTGTGTGATGTCTCTCCTGCAGACAGGTACTCAAGGCTTGTAGTCTTCTATTTTCACTTTGTAACTCCGCATTCACACTTCTCACCGCCTCGTCCAATGAAGGGACCACTCCGTCTAAACACGAGTTTTACATTCAACAGTTATTATACACAAACATACCTACTCAGCAGTTAAGTGGATAAAATGGAAGTAAATCAACTCACCAGTTGTGGTCCCTCCTTTCAGAGCCAAGGTTACTTTTTCATTCCGCTGCTGTAAGCGATCAAAGGCTTGTAAAACTTTGGCAACTGCCCTTTTACTAACAGCAACCCGATGTGCTAATTGTTCATCTAACTCCTCTTTATCCCATGTTGACAATTGCATTAAGAATGATGTGGTGGCTTCACTTTCATCTACAAATATCACAAATTTATGTTTAGTATTGGGTCAACTAAACCGTTTTGAGAAAGTAATCTTATAAATAAACACAACTTTAATTTACTTTTATTTTCAGACTCGTCAGCAGTTTCAGCATCAAACCGTTGCAGCAATACTCGAATATCTTCATTGAGCTGATTCCAATACCGGTTGACAACACACAATACAGCGTCATCTTGTGTTTGTCTCTTCTCCAACTGCTCTATCCTTTGCCGGAGCTCAGTCTCACAGCGCAGACGCTGCTCGATGCGCTGCACAAATATAACAAAACATTGTTAACACAAGTAGATCACATACAACAAGACTCGCAGATTCAAAATAAATAAAGAAAGTTTTATTCTTATAGTTTGTGATAAGACCCTACTTGAGAATGTAGGAATATATCCAAGCTCAATATTGTAGGTATTATTTTGTAATTGTTCAAATTTCATTATGTGTTTGTGTTAGTTGTAGGGTTATACCATAATCTGCTTGTAGCGAAATAAAAAGTATGTTTTTTCTATGCAATGTCACAGTGAAAGCTATAAACTAAGCTCACGAAGAGATAACCATCGATTGAGTTTTTATAGGCATTGCAATAGCAAAATATCAACAAACATGTGTATGTGTGGAAGCGCATGTTATCTGCGACACTGCACTTGTAGTTCCCTTATCACTTCAATAACAAAGCGCTCCAAGAAAAGTCATTAAAATGCAATATAAAGTGTAATTGTCATTGATCTTCTGTTAATGTTCATTGTTTTTATGACATTCTATTTCTTTATGCACAGTAGACACCACTTCTGTGTTTTGACTTTATAGGTTTAATGAAAAATATTTCAATGTCAATGCCCCAAACTTAGGTTATAAAAAGTTTATATTTATTTATTTGAAATATATGCAACCAATGACTAAGGTTCGATATTTCATTTACAGAAGTTAGGCAAAAGAAGATGGAATTCATTGAAACAATACTCCTATGTGCGATTTCTTTATGAAAAAGTAAATATTTTCATATAATCTGAAACTTAATGTTTTAAGATCATTGTGGAAACACCTGTAACTGGTTGAATTACTTCTGAGAGCAGAATCAGACATTTCCCTAACGAAATCATGAAGTAGATTGCTCAAATAACAAGTCCAAGGAGATTAACAATTCCAATTGGCACATCCTAACCCTAATTGATGATAAATACTATTTTCTTATTAAAAAAATTCAATTAACATGTTTTTAAGTCCGCATTATATTGAAATAATGAGTAAAGAATGTTCTGAATTAATATTGAAGGCGAATAATATAAAAACTAAAACAGGGTATGAGGTTGAAGAAAAAAAATTGCTATTGTCAAAACCAATACGAAACAATAGCATTTTAAAGAAGCCCAAGTGGTTAAAAACCGAAGATACGTGAAAAACTCGTAGTTGTTATCGTGAAAACAGCTAAACCGCGATAAAAAACCTAAAATTGTGAAGAAAATTGTACAAAAAATACATGGTGACAAACCTGCGCAAGCTTCTTATTCTGAAACTGCAAAACCTTGATGCCCATTTCCTCCAAAGTAGATACCGGCCCAATAAGATGAGGTTCAAACTGAACCTTTTTGATGGGAGGCTGACCGCTTGACGATGACCCATCTTCCGCAGCCCTCTTCGACATAGCTATCTGAAAAAAATTAGCGGCTGCACCTTCCCAATGTCAGTACATTATATTCAACAGAATTTTATATGAATATTACCTATTTCAATGTTGCAGAGCTAACCCAAGCTCTACCCTGTGGCCAATAACTTATAATTAATCGCCTCTATAGTTTAGTGGATTAAATAAAATCATTGTTAAAAAAATTCGCCAGACACCACAAAGCTTGGACACGCAGAATGGCCATAGACAACACCATCTTGGTGAATATTCGACAGTAATTACAGTGTTACCATTATGCAAATATTATAAATCATAAATTTTATACAAAGCAAAGAATCAATAACACTGAAAAATGCTGTAAGCTATAATAAAAATAATTAATTGTTTATTTTCATTTAATTTCTATGAATTATTATTACAAACACACGCAACAATGGATTTATATTAATATTAATGTTATGTAAACTTATTTATATAATTTCATTATATATTTTTATGTACATATAGCCGAAATCAGCAACAAACAAATAAAAAACAACCAAAACTTATTATTTTACTAAAAATAAAAGTTATATCTTTTACATACATAGCATACGATACATAGTAAATCCAAAACGATAGAAAAAATGTAATTATTGTATAATAATTTGTATACAAAACAAATGAATCTTTGGATTATAAAATTTAAATTATAGACCATTAACGGCCACGTGGATTTAGACAAGAGCCGGGAGGCATTAACATAAACAAAAAGTTTAAGAGTTGGTATGAGTGTGTTTATACATAAACCCATCACTATGGTTTGTGTATGTGTGGTGTGTCGCCATGGCCGCCTTTTGCATCCAGCCTAATGTCAGATGACGTCATCCTTTAATGGTCTATTCAGATAAGATTACTAAAATTGGTCTTCATCTGAAAATCAAACAAAAATTATATTCAAGCTGAAATTTGAAAAGAACTAGGTACCTAAGTAATTTACCGGTATTAGTCATGCAAAAAGTTCTTGCATTTATATAAAAATTAAGGCAGGGGGTAAAAATAGTTTGTGCCATCCTTGTTGGTTGCAATTTTAGAAGTTTTCTATCTATGGTTTGATATAGACAAAATTGAAGCTTTGTTGACATTCGGCTATTATTATACGATTTTAGCCAAATTTTGTCTGTGTTCGAGTCAGTAAGATTGCGCACGACATTTTAGAATTTTTAATCTCATTAAGTCAATTTTTCGTTTACTTGTCATCTTCCCTAATTTTATTTTAGTAAATATAAGGACATTTAAATGTATCGTTTCTCATGAAGAAGTTTTGTTTTCATTTCGGAAGTTTATGATGATTTATTAAGATGGCGGACGTAAGTGATATATCAGGGATAGAAATAAATTTAGAGAAAGTGTGTAGGACTTGTTTACTGGAATGTGAGGATATGAAATCGGTATACAGCACGTACAGCAGTTTTGGTGGGTCAAATTTTAGCACGATGATTTCGTCGTGCACACAATTAAAGGTAAAATCAACTTTGAAGAGTTCACTGTTTATCAATTCTTTTGATAACTTTATGTTGATATCCAATCCACTTTATGAAATTTGTTATATTCATGTAAAATAAAATTGAGCATTGACTTTGATTGATTCAAGCTATTATTCCTAGTAAAAGCCTGTAAAATAATAATTTCTGTTG
Source organism: Mystacides longicornis (assembly GCA_963576905.1). NCBI lineage: Eukaryota > Metazoa > Arthropoda > Insecta > Trichoptera > Leptoceridae > Mystacides > Mystacides longicornis. Next base: position 11,674,113 of record OY756433.1, on the reverse strand, counting down.
TATTTATTTATATAAACTGTATGATTTTTTTAAGCTGACCATGTAGTGTTTTTTTTTCAAACTTTATAAGAGGTAAATACATAACTTTTATCAAACATGATTTGAAAAGGAGTAACATTTGTATAACTTAATCCAATCTATGTAGGTACATTATATAAGTTTCAAACAAACTTAATCATGATGTATGAAAAACTTTTCAGGTAATGGAGGGCGATGGTTTGCCAATTCACATATGTGCTAAATGTATCAACAATCTTATGGTCTCGTTTTCATTTAAACAAGAGGCAGAAAAGGCAGATGCCAAATTAAGAGAATATGTTATAAGAAAGCATCCTAATATACCTGTCAAACATCCTATAAATATCAAAGAAGAGGTTGGTATTCTTTTTTGCTAATATCTACTATTTTCTAGAAATGTTTCTATTTGAAAAGCATACCATGTATAAAGGATAATTAATTTTGATAGATAACAATATTTGAGATCGTTGGTTGATCAGCTGTATCATTCGACAACTTTTGTACATAAAGTGTACCTACTGAAGGTCCTGGGCTCAAATCTTGGCGCTGACCATTTCCGCTTTCACAACATAACCTTTGCTTTATGTGAATGATGTTGAAAGTGTATTTGTGTTCATTTTAAATATTAGCATAACAGTTGTAGCTCATCGTAATATGTCTTTGAAAAATAAGATACATGAAGAATTATAGTTAATATTTTTTGTTGTTGTACTACAGAATCAAGGGCTAGATAATATATTAGTTAAAGATGAAATGAAGAATGGGGATTTCTCCAACTTTTCGGTGCAGAACCATTTTGAAGATTCATTTCAAGATCATTCTGACGACTCTGACGATGACTGCAGGCCTCTTAAAGGTAAAATACTTGTTATTCTATCAAAAATATAAGAGGCAGCGCTCCATGAATGAATTGAAAGATGTCACAATAGATCTAATTTGGTCGCAGTGACACGAGGGGCGTAATATGGTCCCTTGACTTTCTTTATGGAAAAATAATGATATAAATTTTTGTTTCGCATGCCACTACTAGTGAATGGGCCTATGGGTGAAGAAGTAAATAAATAAATATAGTATATCATAATTCGGTGATAATGATAGTACCTCAAGGAATTCAATTTATTATTAAAACATTAAAATATAATTTTTTGTAATGGCAACATTAATTGTTGGTCTGAGATGTAATTTTGGTTCATGTAACATTCTTGAGGCTGTTAGCACACCTCCGCCGCGAATCACGGAACACGAAACTGCAGAAAGCGAAATCGCAGGTAGTGTTAGTACACTAGCGGGTAAACGAGTAGCGAAAGAGAAAAATACACATAAGTAAGTATTCTATGGTTATGTTTTGTTGGGAAATATAAATAATTAAAACCACAATATTATTTCACATTTCATATATATTTTTAAATATTACAACATCAACAACGTTTTTACTTACAATTTAGAAAATATGCACATCCAACTTCTGCAAACCATCCCATAACAAAATGCAATTAACGTTTCCATCTTTGATTTATATGGAAAACATGACGTTCGCTTCAATTTCGCTTCAAAATTCTGTCGATTTTGACAACTTCAAAAGCGGGCGGAATGCGAAACACACGGATCCGCGAAATATCAGGCGGAGATGTGAATACAATTTGAAGTAATCTATGGCGAAACACCGCAAGAGAGAGATGAATGTATAGAAAACAGTACGGGATTGAGCATGCTGTCTCACTCTCAACATGGCGCGCAGAAACTGACAGATGTGACCGTTGTCGCTTCGGCTAATCCGCAGCGGAGTTGTGCTAACGGGGTCAAGATAGTCATCAATCCACAGCATGTACACATTTTCTTTTAGGTACTCTAAACACACACCTAAAGAAAAACTGTAGAATCAAATAATACTTTTACAATCACTCAGCGTGAGTCATATTTCAACTCTTCCGCCTTTGCTAAACCACCCAATATTATACTGTATTAAGTTATAATATGGCATGTTACTTGTGAGTTCTTTTGAAGAATTTCAATTATTCACTTTTTGTTTCAGAATTACAAACAAACAAAGAGAAAACTATTTCAAACAGTGTAGACCAAGAAGCAATCACTTGTGACTGTTGTAATCAGATATTCTTAAACAGCGCAGAACTAGAAACACATAGAAATAAGCAGAATGCAGGTTTCGTCCAGTGTGATATTTGCTATAGAGCTTTCACTACTGAACAGTATCTAAACAGACACAAAGTAGCTGCTCATTCTAAACTTCCTCTAGCTAAAGAAGATGTTCCTAATAATGGTATAGTTGAACCGAGCGCGGAACTGGTTTCCAGTCAACTCTACCTCTGTAAATTTTGTGATTATTCCTTTAAAAGAGAGGACCAGCTCATTTCCCATTTGTCTCTTTCCCACAATGAGAAATGTGGTCCCAAAAAGCGAGGCAGGCCCTCGAAGAAAGATATTCTAGCAAAAAAAATCAGGTTAAAAGGAATTTTGGAAACGGTAAGCTGCTTTAATTTGTGCATATTCCGATTATGAATTATACAATTCTATATTTTCAATTGATATTCATTTAGGTTTATTGTTTTTTTTTTCATTCATTGATCCAATTTATCTAGTTCTATCTGCTAAGAGGCACACTCATAGCTTGGCATTAATATAGTGTAACAAAAACATACATGAATTTATTTTTCTTTCTATTCAACCCTTAATGTTTTCAATCATTTCCAACTTTTCTCTCTATATCTCATTAATTATTATTAAATATCTACTTGTTGTATACATGGGATTTTTTGACATGTTGAACATGTCGAGAATTCACATGATTAGGAGTTTTGGAGACTTAAACATTACCACCTAATGGCGAACGTTGTTAACATAAAGTGATCACACTAAGCCAGCCTTCGAAATAACAGTAGAAGGTTTATTCCATTTAAAAATCGAACATCAGCAATGAATTGTTAGAGTCATTAGGTGTTACATAGTCCTTAATTTTTTGTTTCTTTTTTGATCCAAAAAGATAAATTGTCTTAAAATAAATGATATGTATTGCAAATTACATGTGTGCTCTCTTGTCTCCTTTCAGATGAACATCAAAATAGAAGCTGAAGAAAAATTACCAATGGAGTTGAAGGACGGTGAGGATTGCTTCCCTGAAAAGTACAAACTTGTGAATGATCCAGACTTTGATCCAAGCACGTCTAATAAAGAAAATTTTTGTAATCTGTGCTCCAAGAGATTCTTATCTACAGACTTATTAGAAAAACACTTAAAGAAACATTTAGGTTAGTAAAATAGCTTAAATAAAATAGCACAGGTTTCAAAATAGCTTGATTCTACCAGATTTTAGTAATTTCTTTATCTGTACTGTTTAATTTCCTTTCCGATTAAAAAGGCTTAGTTTCCACCACAATGAACTGGCAGCCAGGGTAATGAACCAATACAAAAGGCATAATCGCCTAGTATTGTTTACATCCATTGAAAAGGGATAAGGATCCCTGAACTTTTATGGCTGCCAGTTCATTCCGAGGATACTAATCATCAAATCCCTTTTCAACACATTCTGTTTATAAATTGTCCACAAAGAATAAGAATCATCAAGTTTATATCATCCAACCTATATAAAAAAGGGATAAGGATCCCTGAACTTTTATGGCTGCCAGTTCATTCCGAGGATACTAATTATCAAATCCCTTTTCAACACATTCTGTTTATAAATTGTCCACAAAGAATAAGAATCATCAAGTTTATATCATCCAACCTATATAAAAAAGGGATAAGGATCCCTGAACTTTTATGGCTGCCAGTTCATTCCGAGGATACTAATCATCAAATCCCTTTTCAACACATTCTGTTTATAAATTGTCCACAAAGAATAAGAATCATCAAGTTTATATCATCCAACCTATATAAAAAAGGGATAAGGATCCCTGAACTTTTATGGCTGCCAGTTCATTCCGAGGATACTAATTATCAAATCCCTTTTCAACACATTCTGTTTATAAATTGTCCACAAAGAATAAGAATCGTCAAGTTTATATCATCCAACCTATATAAAAAAGGGATAAGGATCCCTGAACTTTTATGGCTGCCAGTTCATTCCGAGGATACTAATTATCAAATCCCTTTTCAACACATTCTGTTTATAAATTGTCCACAAAGAATAAGAATCATCAAGTTTAATCATCCAACCTATATAAAAAAGGGATAAGGATCCCTGTACTTTTATGGCTGCCAGTTCATTCCGAGGATACTAATTATCAAATCCCTTTTCAACACATTCTGTTTATAAATTGTCCACAAAGAATAAGAATCATCAAGTTTATATCATCCAACCTATATAAAAAAGGGATAAGGATCCCTGAACTTTTATGGCTGCCAGTTCATTCCGAGGATACTAATTATCAAATCCCTTTTCAACACATTCTGTTTATAAATTGTCCACAAAGAATAAGAATCGTCAAGTTTATATCATCCAACCTATATAAAAAAGTAATTTTTGAGTTCACATTTCTAATAACTTACATTTTGTTTTTTTTTAGATGGCCAATTTTTAGTATGCAAACTATGTAGAAAAAGTTTCAATAAACTAAGCCATTTGAAAAAACATATATCAACACACACGACGCTGGACTCGTTATCCCGTATGGACTTCAAAGCTAAAACAATTATGCTTAGTGACCACGATAGAATTGTGGATATAAAAACGGAAGACTTGACTGATGAGATATTAAATAACATTATATTAGAAGATATCAAATTGGGTGAGTTGGAAAGGTACATGGAGGAAAGCAAAGTGGAAGCTGTTGATTCTGAAAACTTAGAATCTCAAGATGGCAGTCTGCTGGCAGCGCTTGATAGTGACATTGAGAAAAGTGTAAGTGGCTGTGTGTTATAGTTTCTATAATTTAGTCTGTGTATTCACGGTTAAGTTTGTTGTCATTACATTGTAAACAAACAGTCAACTAAAGAAAGTGTGATATGGTTTTATATTAAAGAAGGATGGTGCAACCCATTGTTTATTGCGATTGTATTTGACAACAATGAGGAGACTTTCAAGTGGAAGGCAGTTGCTTGTCGAACATGCAGTGTTGCCACACATACACCCTTTATGGCACCCCGCTCAACGCAAGCCAGCTCGGAGGAGACCAATCCACAGCAAACCCGACACACACGAAACCGACCCCCTAGCTCGATCAAAGCAATCAAACGGAAAAGCTGGCCCCGCACAAATCAAGCCCGCCGCGGATCCCCCCCCCTAAACCAACAATGCGGGATGCCTGAACCCCACTCAGGAGCATAGGGAGGCATCAAGAGCTCTCCATTGTGCTTGAAGGCGTCCGAGGCTCATTGTGCCTTTTCTGACCGGTTGAGGTTTAAGAACGTGAGGTGGTCAACGTCACGGTCCCGATCTGATTTTTCGATTTCCTGCCTCTTACAGGATGCTCGAAAAACCAGAAAAAAGAACAGAGGTGCTATTCTTAGCAGGCAACCCCATGATGACAGTGTTGCCACTTCATAAACAATATATATACTTACTACAAAAAGGCAGTTTTCTCTATGACTTAGTTGTTGAAAATTTTTATTAAATATAAACTTTTTTGGGGCTTATCACACTAGCTTATCACAAATCCACCATTGAATGTTTGAAATATACTTGTTATTCAGAAAAAAAAATGTAGTGGTTGATAGCCTGGTGGTATCAGTCCAAAACTTTAGTATTTACAGAATACTGGAGGTTGTGGGTTTGAATCTCGTTGGCCGGCCATTTCCACTTGCACAAGCTTTGCTTTATATGTAAGATGTATTTGTGTTCATTTTGGGTGAGCCCAGATTAATTTTCAGATGGTATATTTACTTCTTTTTTGGTCCACTTACTATATGATATCTAAGAATTGTTATGTTTTGTAAATGACTTTGTTATTGATAAATAAATAAAATAAAAAAATATTGTTCCAGTCAATAGCATCAATAAAAAGTAAAAAAGTAAAAACAAGGAAGTGGAAAATACACAAATGTGAAATATGTGAGGAGTCATTTGCAAGGAGCACGCATCTGGTCAAGCATATGAGCGAGCATAAAGAATACAAATTTCCCTTCAAATGTGACTTATGTCCTAAAGTAAGTATTACAAATTTATCCAGTTATTTTAACACAAACTGTCAAAAATATGCCTAGGCTTAAATTTTTTTAAATGGGTTGTTTTTGTTCTATTTTTAAAGATGTTTCCTAACGAAGAAATACTGGCCAAACATAAAAAAATGCAATGCGAGAACAACACCAAGCCTTACGCGTGCGGCACGTGCGGAATGAAGTTCTCCTACGAAATGTCTCTCAATAAACACATCCTTAGAAATCACAAGGGGGAGGCCGTGTCAGTCAACTTTATAGATCCAATTTATCAGAAGAAAGAGAAGAAGTTTGTGTGCTCCAACTGCAACAAGTCTTTCTATAGGAAGGAGCATCTAGAGAAACATTCCAGAGTTCATTTGCCAAACGAAAAGAAATTCGAATGTCCTATATGCCAAAAGAAATTTAATAGGAAAGATAATTTAAGGTATGGCAAACTTTATTTCTTACAACAGGAGGGGTATTCATGAATTATTAATACAATCTAATTACATTCTTATTCAAATCCTAGCCTTTTCAGACACCATTTAATTTAAAAAAAAAAAAAAATGTGAATCACTTCTGCCTTATCTTAGGACATGTTTTTGTTACCTATTTAATGATTATTTAAGTATTGTTAATGATTTTTTAAGTAGTTTTGTATTATTGTATCGATCTCGGTAGCATAGTGGCAAAGGCGCTGACATCAGATCAAGGGGTTCCATTCCCGATCGGGTTGAAAATTTTCAATGTGCTTTTTTCACTTTTAAAATTTCTACTTGGGGTTGGAATCCTGTCTCAGATTGGATGGGACCGGTTGACGACTGGTAAGTTGACTTTAAGCACTCTGGCAGTTGAAGAACCGTCAAGAAATTCGCAACCGATAGGTATAGATTTAGTTGAAGGGATCCTCTAAAAAATATTTTGTTAAAAATATTAAATGGTTTCTGTAAGGGATAGGATTTGAATAAGATCGCAAACTAGATTGTATTTAGATGGTTTTGTAAATAACCCCCCAGAAATTGATTTTACCCCCCAGAAGTTTGCAGATCTGTATACTTAATTCCTAGTCAGAATAGCTGATACAGTTACAAGGTTCTAATATGTACCTACCCATGTTCATCAGATCAATGGTGTGTCGGATGAACACCTTCAAAGATTGTCAGCTTACTGCGACTTGCTTACATAGGGCACACGTACACACTAGGGATGTTATGGATATTAAGAATATGGAAAAGTATATATGAATAATTTTATATCGGTTTCAGATGGTTATGGATATAAAATTATTTCGGATTATTCGTTAGTTTTGGATATTAAAATTATGAAGGAATTGTGAAAGTAAAATACAAATAGATTGAACTTTTCTTTAATTAAAGCTTTAAATTATATTTTCAATAGTGAAATCGGAGCAGAGGTAAATTACACTTGATTAAGGGCCGAAATTATAAAGACTGGATCATATTTTCGTCAATAAATATCAAAGTTACCAACGAACGGCGACTCATTAGTAAAGTTTACCAACGACCATATTATGAACCAAAATTAACTATCCGTATATTTGTTTATGGTTTTCGAAAGCTTCTATGGAATTTTACCGACTCTTATGTCAAAACCATGTCAAAACAAACGAAATCAGTAAAAAAAACGCGCAAAAGCGTTGTAATTTGGTGTGCGTAATTTGTGTTGTTTGTCGTTTATAATATTTTGTAAGTGAAATCAACTTTGTGAGACAGGACTCTTTATTTTAATCATTAGTGAAATTAACTTTGCGATACAGGATTGATTATTTTGTTTTAGCGAAATAGGGACATTGTATTATTTTCATTTTTTTATAACTATTCTCTTGGTGAAAAAATAACAACTAATGACTCCAACAATTCATTACTAATGTTCGATTTTTAAATGGAACAAACCACTACGGGCTTACGACCGTCTTCTACTGTTATTTCGAAGGCTGGCTTAGTGTGATCACTTTACGTTAACAACGTTCGCCATTAGGTGGTAATGTTTGTCTCCGAAACTCCTAATCATGAGAATTCTCAACATGTTCAACATGTCGAAAAATCTCATGTATTCTCTTGGTGTTGAAATAGTTGATCCAAACTTTAAAAACACCCCTTCTTCATCAGAAGAAGTGAATGAAACTCTGTTAATAAAGGCATCACTATCACTGCTGGAAAACATTTTAAAATAGCAAAACAACGCGCAACAAAAACACCACAAAATACGCACAACGAATTTAAAAGAATGAAATGACAGCCTGACAGCCACGGCCTATTGCTATTTCTTTCTCTCTTAGGTGAAAGAGTGAGACGGCAATGAAGTTACTGTCGCTTAATCGGTGGTCAGGCCGTCAGTTAAAACCGATGGTAACATTTTACCGAAATATTACTAACGGATGTTTATAATTCTGAAAAACGAGGAGTTATATCAAATTTTGGACCAATTTTTTGTAACTTAAACTAACGGACTTTTATAATTTCGGCCCTAAAAGTACCTTTATAAACAAAAAATAGACATAATGTGTCTCATTTAACAATTTATGTAGACTCCACCCCTTGTATGAAACTTTTATATCAGATTTGTTTAGGTTATGGATAGAATTTCATTTCAAATATCCACTAGTTACGGTTGAGCTCCATGACATCCTCAGTGAACACTATAATTTTCGCCAATAGTACATAGCAACATTTAAGTTACGCTTAAAACAGTACAGGAAAAAATGCCTTAGATATCAAATTTATTGGAAATGGATACATAACACCTTTAGTGCCAATTGAGTAATTGACGTTAGGTTGATTGAGACAAAAATTCCCTTGTTTTTAGGTCACATACTAGAGTTCACGAGCCCAACAAAGATGATTTGGAATCCAATTGCCTTTGTGTGTACTGTGGTAGATCCTTTTCTAATTCTTCTAATCTAATAGTTCATATGCGAAGACATACGGGAGAAAAGCCTTACAAATGTGACATCTGTGATAAAGGTACGTTTGTTTAACGGTGATATATTTTTAAATAGTTATATCTACTTTCACATTTATTAGCTTAGTCCAAAAAGTGATACAGTGACACTACTCATTGAATATAGTAGAGTGAAATGAAACAGGCTTATGAATGTCTTTCTCTTTTGTCATCGTTTTGGCTTATTATTTGAATACTAGCCTGCAGCCTCCATGGAGGCCGCCGTCACTGCGTCCCATAATGGAACTTTTGTGACTGGTTCTCGTTTTGGCTTAAAGGAATCATTTTTACATTCAAAATGTTTGTCGTTCGATGGTTCATCAGAAATATTGACAATTCCAAAGAGTGTAAAAAAAAAACAGAAGGAATGCTGTGTGTGAGCAACCGAAAAAGAGAATATATCAATAATATTTTTGAAAATTATACAAACCTTTTATTGCAGGATTTCCACGTTCTTCGGATTTACAATGCCATCGTAGGACTCATACTGGAGAGAAACCCTGTTTGTGTACCATTTGTGGAAAAGGTATTTATTCCCTCATTCATTTTATTTCTTATGTGAAAATAACATAAAACTAAATCAAATTTAATACATTGTACTTTGAATACGAAGTGGTTGGTGGCCTGGCGGTTACGACGTCGACTTTTGTACTGTTTCGTGTGGAGGCCTTGGTTTCTATCCCGCGTTCCGACCATCTTCCTCTTTCATGACACAAGCTTCAAAAGTGTGAAATAGTCAAAGAATGTATTTGTGTTCACTTTTAGTGAGCACAGATTAATTTTTGTAAAAAAATACACATTCAATATAATGTAACAAAAATCATATTTTTATATGTGTACTAGATAATTTAATGTACCACTAGGGTTTGCGACCTTCATCATTGATAGCTGGTTTAGTTGTGATCACTTTCACATATACAACACTCGCCTTGAAGATTTTATCCACAACATGCCCCAACTTTAACTTTATTGAGCATTATCTTTTAGTATTACAGTATGTGCATGACTGGTTTTGAGTAAATCAAAACTAATTCTTTTCTTCCAGGTTTCTCCCGGTCTAATAAACTGGTTCGCCACATGCGAATACACACCGGACAGAGGCCATACAAATGCACATATTGCGATAGAGCTTTTACGCAGAGTAATGATTTGACGTTGCATATAAGAAGGCACACGGGCGACAAACCCTACGTTTGTGGGATATGTGGTGACAGGTTCATTCAGGTATGTTTTTTGCTAAAATACATATTTTTACACTCGTCTGATTGCTGAACCCATTCCGATAATGTTAGCAATGACTATTTTCATAAAAATAACGTTAATAAATAAATTAACATTTTATGTGGCCCGCCATCAATATCTATAGATTTTTTATAATTTTCACAAAAAATATTGATAAAAATAAAATTTGAAGAAATTAATTGTGTCATTTATTTATTTATTCAACATGTACACGGCACTAATGTGCCTTTATAGAATTAATTACAACAAATAGCAACACAAAAGAAAATACATATAAAAATAAAACAATATATGATACAAAACAACACAAATCAACTCGAGCATGTGTAGGATAATTTTTTAAATTAAAATAGCAAAATATAATAAAAATAGTGACAATGGAACGAAATAAGATAGGATTTTCAAGCATCTCGAAATAATAAACAAAAGCAAGGAAACAGAAAATAGAGAACAACATAAGAACATAAAGCAAAAGCATCGAAAATCACATTGCAAATACAGAAAGAGTGAGATAATCAATAATTAATTTCAAGCAAATTTAGTTCATTGATAAGAAAAAGAAAAAAAAAAGAAGAGGTACTGAAGAATACATAACACATTATGAATATGAATATTTTAAGCAGGACGGAAAAAAACGATACCAAAGGAAGAACAAAGTAAATTAAATAAAACAGAACTATATCAAAAAATACATAAATGCGTACAATACAACAGTTAATCACAGTATTTGCGTGTTATAAGAAAATCAAATAAAGTAAAGCAGAAATGAAATAATCAGATACAATAACAAAATAAAGTCAATTTACACAATAAAGATCTTATTCCAAAAACATGCATTAGGTATGTTAAGTAAAATGTTGGTACATAATAAAGGAAAAAAAAAGAAAAAGAAGAAGAAAAACGCTGAGTAAAGAAATCAAACCAAATCACACAGAAGGGACAGAAAAAGCTGACCAGAAGATGCTTTCGCATGTCAATGTATGAAAGTTGGATATTAACAAGAAGGGTCATGGGATCAGAGATGAAATGGAGCGAACACAGCAAAAACAGGCTGCGTCATCTACGTGTAAAATTGGCGAAAATAAGCCATCATTTTGCATTTGATCTGAGGCTCGCTGTCAATAGTTTCGATGAACTCGTTTCCCAGATTGTGCAGCCTGTGAATAACAGAGAAACGGTCGTAGTTTATGTTCAGAAGTGCTCTCTGTCTAGTTGGTCGGGTTGGAACATGGATATTGATGCGACCAACCAAGTGTGAGGAGTCTATTTTGGAGTTGATAATCTTATATAGTAGGACAACATCGAACATAATACGACGGTCAGATAGTTTGTTCAACCCATGACTCAGCATCAACTCACCCCAATTCAAATCCTCAACCCGGCCGCCCGTTCTAAAGTGCAGGTGTCTTAGAGCTCGTTTCTGCACCGCTTCAATTGTGTTTATATGAACAGCGTAGTGAGGGCACCATATTGGAGTGTTATATTCAAGTTGGCTACGAACAAAATAAATGCAATATAAAGAGATCTAAGAGTCATAAATGGATTTTCCCAGTATCTATCTAAGTCGTACAATTGTCGATATTGAACATCAATGGGAGGTTTTCTGGGGAGCTTCCGACAATACACACTAGGTGGCAGCGCTTCTAATCCGGTCTATTATCAAATTATGACAGCTGTCAAACATACCATCTAGCATTGACTGATGTATGTTATGGTAATATATCTCCTCTCTTTTTTGTTTTCTCAATTAAACAATTTAACATTTTAATCATTGATGAGTGCAAAAGTGGCTTTTTCTAGGAGGTAAACCATATATATGTATGTATATAAAAAATAAAATAAGATAAACAATAATTTTATCAGCCTTGGCCTCCTCCAAAATTCTTCGCCATTCCCTCCTGCCATACTCTCCAGTTTGTTACACTAACAACTCCAAGGTCCCCCTCTACACCATCCATCCATTAAAGTTTTGGTCTGCCCACCTTGCGTCTCCCATCTCTTAGTGTGTTAAGGATTTTCTTTGGTAGATTGGATAAGTAATGGATTTATTTTGCAGGGTACAGCGCTGCAAGCCCATAGAAGAATGCAAGGACATTATGAGAATGGATCAACTCCAGCTCCGTTCTCAGCAACTTCTGTGAACAATCCAAGCAGAGAAAATGCCCCACACAGGGTAGCCCGAGTTGGACAAGTGAAAGAAGAGGTAAGTTTGTAAATGTAAATGAATTTGTGTTCACTCAAAGTGAGCATGCAAGCAGCAAAAAAGGAAAATAATTTATTTCACCTAATCACAATATTCTTCTTATTCAACAGGGTAATGGCGCACCGGCCACGACATCCGCACCTTCCACATCCACCACGGAAACCCCAGCTACAGAAATACGTTCAGGTAGTTTTTTTTACTGTTATTTCTACCCGTCAAAATTCGTATCCACCTCAACCTAACAACTAATGTTCCTTCTAATTCTGTTGACGTTATTTCAAGTCCATTCTGTAGTTTGTTGTATCTTTGGTTTTTGTAGATTAGCATATTATTTACTAACTATGGATCTGTGCTTAATTTAGATGGCGTCTTGCCTAACAATTGTTAACGTTAACAGTTTTGTTTCCTAGATATTTTATGAGATTATATAATAATGAGTGGATGATATAGGGTGAATTTTGCATAATTTGGATTTTGGATTAGATAGAACAAATTTACAAACATAGGACATAATATATTGCCCTATCGATATATTTATTTACTTTAGCTTAAAAATAGCAAGTTTTCTATAAGTTTTCAATATTATTAAATAGCTAATTGGGATACGGTGTATTTAGAGAATCTAATTATGTCTCTTTTGCACTGCTAAAATTTTTAATTTGCTTAGTGAAATAGATGTTTCAAAGTACCTACTGAAAATTAGAATTCGTCAAAGTCTTTAGTAGTTATATAGGATTTAAATTTGGATTTTGCCTCTTCTATACAATTTTTTTATAATTTCAGGCCAAGCGAGAAGTGGCGCCCAAACTTACAGTGCAAGTGGTGTTGCCGCATTTCTCAACACTCCCGTTTTAATGCCTAGTATAGATGTTACCAACTTACCTCTGTTCTCACTATCACAGTACAACCAGGGATATAATTGATGTTAAAAACGTTCCTTCTCTTACCATTTTAACTTTGATTTTGTGTCAATTTAGACGCTGAATCAGCAATTGTTCACAATTATAAAGTTTTATGTTATTTATTTTATCAAATCGTATATTTTTTTTTATCGACGGCTTAATCTGCAAAGGTCTAACTCCACTTTTTTATGATATTGAGTTTATTGTCTAAACATGCCCTATAAGTTCCTATTCACAAGTTTACAAAATAATATGCATGAAAATTTTACTGGAGTATGAAAAATTTTCCAACCGGAAAAACAATATTGTTGCGATGATATAAAACAAATTAAAATGTTATTTGCTTTTGCTTAAAATTTACTTACAAGGAGCTAGCCTGTTTGCAGATAAGCAGTCGATATGCAATTTATAAGCAAGAACTGCTAATAATTATAGAACATCTAATGATTTTAACAATTCATTTGAAATTAGATTTTTTGTGGTAAATTCAACATTAAACCACATGGCTAACGACCATCTTCTACTGTTGTTTGGAAGGCTGGCTGAGTAAGATCATTATTTAGGTTAACATTGTTCGTCATTAGGTGGTAAAGTTCAAATCTGCAAAATTCCCCATAAATTTCAAAAAGATGTTAAGGCCCTGTAGATTGAGGATGTACTCATGTACTTAATAAATTAACACTTTTCATTTCGATTTGACATTTTATTTATACGCTTACATGTATTTTCTTGGTTGTTTTGTAGCAGGGCCTTTTTTTAACAAGGGTCATAAAATTTTCCTAGAAAAAAATACAAAAAGTGCAGATGATTTTCACATTAGATTACGCTAATTATGTAGCTAATGTAACAATCACTTTATAAAGCCAATGCTCTCATATCAATCGTAAAACTTGAACATGGCATTTGTACGTCTCGATATACAAATGAGTTAATTGGCTTTCTTCTATGAATTATAATTTCTCACTGCATTTTTGATATCAAAAATGTCAAAATTGAAGTTTTATAGAATGAAGTGTAATGGATTTTTTATAGAAAAAAATGTGACTAAAATTTGTTAAAAAGATTTAACTATTTATATGAAATCATCTTAGTTAATTAAATTTTATATACTGAATATAAAATTCTTAATATTTTTCGGCTGAGAAAGAATGACTCCATTGAATTGGAAAAGCATCAACGGTATATTATTATTAAACACATGGTAAAAACATCTCATGCCTCTCATGCATTATGGGAAAAATGCCTGCGTATTTCAGTTTCAGCGTTTGAAATAAATGTGTAAGAGTTCCAAACGTAAATTATAAAGTCCAAAGTAATTATGTATCACAATTTTTAAATAGTATATTTTGTATAATTTTTGTTTGTGCTAAGTTATTGTTATTGCTATTTGTACAAATTAAATTTTGTATATATATGTATGTAAAAATTATATTCTGTAAAATTTGTAGATTTACAATCTTTTAAATGTTTTACCGCCTTGATCAATTTTAATCTAAGAAATTTAATTATTATTAAAACATTATATATTTATATACATAATATAGAGAAATGTATTTTAAGAAACAATAAAAAGAAATAGTTGAAAATTTGATTGTGGATTCCTTTTATTTGATACAAATCCTTAAATATTGTTGAATTACTTTGCGCATGTTGAAATAATGCATACTAATAGGAAAATAGGATGACAAAAAGAATTTATAAGGCTGAAAGAAGAAGTCTAAGAAAGTGTGGCTTAATTCCCTGCTTAAGGAAGGTTAGGTCAGAATAGAAAAAATAGGAGAGGTTGTATGAGAAATGATATGTTGGTAAAGAAAGCGAAAGAAGTGTATTTGGATAGAAAAGAGCTGAGGTTTGTTCTTTGCTTACCCTTTATGGTAGGCCTGGGCAAACTGCGACCCGCCGGTCTTTTTATGCAGCCCGCCAAACTTGATTTTTATAAAATTTTGTATTTAAAAAATTGACATATTATTCCTGGTTGGAACAGTCCACAAGTTAAGAGCTTTAAATTAATTGTATAGTCATAAAAATATCCAAATTTTATAACGTCATTCAGAACAATAATTATTCTAATCTGAAGAAACCTTTTTTGTTAATAAAATCTACTTACTATGTGTATTATACTTTTCTATCTTGAACATCAATTTAAATTGTTTACGATGAATTTTTACCAATGTTTATTATTGTCAAAAGCAGTTTTCAGAATATTATCGAAACAAACTACAACTAATTTAAAAAAAGAAATCAGGTATTTAAGTAAGAAAAGAGAAGTTCACTTCATCTCATAATTTTTTATTAAAGTATATGTATGTAACATAAAATAGTGATTTTTCGTCTTTTTCTAAAAAGAAGAGAGCGCGGCTGTAGATGTCTCTATACATTGACTTTACACCCGTCCGTATAATTATTATGTTATGGAAGCTACCCTTACTATGAAGTCGTGGTCTATTGTAGTCTTCCAATCTTTGAGACGGCCTTCTGTGGAGAGTGGCTTGTGATGTGTACTGTAGAAGTGACACCTTTTGTGTCCGAGTGACATATTCATCTCATTTGGGCAAACTACTCTTGAGATTTCCAGTTGCTTTGATCCTTCAATAAGGATTTTTCAGCTCTGTTTAAAAGAATGTAATTTAGGATACAGCATAGGAGGGTCTGTTACTACATCCTTACTCATTTTTATACTTTAATTTGTGGCTGTACTTATTTTGCATTGAAAGGGAAATTAGAGTTCTTCTCTTAAAATATTTTTCTATAAAATGAATGAAAGAAATAAGCAGAATGCCTTGATCACACGTACTGAGTAAACGTGTATAATATATGTATTTATGGATGAAAGTAAAATGAATAATTGATAATTTATCTTCAGTCATGTGACTGTTAGTAGATAAAGGAACCAATTTTCGGTTCTCCGCATAAACAAAAGTTCTCTAATAATATTGTACTCAGTGGATCTCTGTTTTCTATCATAGACTTTTATACATATACCTAGACAGCGTAGTAGCCGTGGAAAGTGTGTCGATTTGCGCGGCACTTTTTTGATAGGGATTTTTTGGCTTTAGGCTTTTTTGATCTGGTTGGCAAGACATTGGTTTCTGCTATACGTTTTCTTGGCGGTTCCTCGTGTTTCGTTATAAAATATTTATTTATACCATGTTTTATACTGTTTAATGGATGTATTTATAATATTGAGGGTTTGTCTTGTGTTTTGTGTTAATTATAATCCGGTTTTACTTTTTATTTTAAGTTTTGTGTAGTTTTAAAACATTGTCTATACAGTTTCTATTTTTAATATTAAGCTATTTTTAAGTTAGTCACAGCTGTTTTGGTAATATTTTTACTTTTAACATTCGTAGTTTAACTATTATTTACATTATTATTATAGTTAAAAGACTTTCTAGAGGTATATTATGTATACCTAGTATAGTGTATGTGATCAGAGACGCATATTTTAAAAATTTCGATAACTACTGACATATTTAGGTTTAAAGTACTTCTTGATTTGGATCCAGGGGGGTCATGACCCCCCTCTGGGCAAGGGCGGATCCAGCTATTGGCGCCAGGGGGGGGGGTCACAAAGTAAAAAAAGTACATTTCCAAAATTTGGTATCTAGACACTTAACTTTACCTAAAAAAAAAAGGTCATTTCCTAAATTTGTTATATTATGGAACTTTTGATCCAGGGGGGAGGTCATGGCCCACAAGAAATTATAATTATACTAGAAAAGTAGATATTTTATTAATAAATGTCACTACTGTACTTGAGAATACATAGCCCAGGGGGGGTCATGAGTCATGACCCCCCTGGATCCGCGCTTGCCTCTGGTCTAGGTCCAGGTCTTATATCTTTAACTACAGTACTTACATTTTTAACAATAAAATACCTACTTTTCTATTATAATTTCCTGTGGGTCGTGACCCACCTCTGGATCAAAAGTTTAAATTCCAGATAGATATTTAGATTAAATTTAATTTAATTTAAATAACTCAACTATTAATTATGCACATTAATAAAATATTAAACAAAGCAAATTATTACCTGAAAAATAGAATCATTCTATTCTGGAGGCTTTATTTTATTAGTTTGTGTACCTACACGAACCATACCTATGAACAATATTGTAAGAACCACCTCATAAATATAGGAAAATTAAAAATTGTTCTAGTATTTTATATTACTAGACATTTCAGTTGCTTTCTTAATCGATTCATATTAATGTTTTAAATTTTTACATCTTTTTTCGTTGAATAAAATGCGAAAAATACACAGCATACTCCGCATTTCCCATACAAATCGCAGTGTTCTTGCCTACCAACTGTGCGAAAGAGACAATTCAAGATTGCCTCACTTCGCCGCTATGAAAAGAAATCAAGGTACTATGTCTAGGTATATGTATAAAAGTCTATGTTTTCTATCAAATGTCAAGGAATAGCACACTCTACAGAATATTCTAAAAAGCATAAGGATCCATGATCCAATGAGAATCGATTTGGAATAATGTGTGTGTATGCTATAATATCTATGTGTGTCCGATGTGTGTCAGTGTGACGTCATCGACGTATTTATAAACGTCAAAGATTTTTTTTGTAGGGCCGATTTACAGTATATATTATATTATCTATGGGGCCGATAATTTGGGAAGATGATAATAGTGTATGTAAAATGTATTTGAGAATTTCAATATCATTAGCAAGAATGTCGGTGATTGTGCGCAATGGTTATATTCGTACTTAGATAGGTATTTGACTGTTAATAATTATTTACGGTTGTGTTCCGAATTCAAATTTAAATATCGATCAAGAAAATGAATTCAAATAGTCGTTTAGAAACTGGTGGGATTCTGTTTGGACACCTAGAAAATTTTAATTTGGATGTTTTACCACATTTGGAAAGCGATTTAGATATCAATGAAAAAGTGTCTTTAGTATTTTTACTTTACGATGACATTCCGGTGGCTGTACAAAAGTTATTTGTGATGCTCACGAGTTTTGCAGAATCGCCCGACCCAACATCATTTTCTACGAATTTACTACACGATTGGGCCTGTAGTGAAAGAACGGAATGGAGAGAAAAGTTGGTGGAAGCACTTTTGATCATTAAGGCATACAGTAATATTGACAAGCTATTACTTAATATTGATGAATTAAAAAGTCATTTTTTACCCCATGTCTTACACACTTCCTTGCATGTGCATCGTGTAAAGAAAGTCTTGTTCAATATTTGCGAATCGTTGTCCCATTCACAGCTTGAAACAACACTGAATTTAATCAGGCAAGATGTTATCATGAAAAAGATATGTTTTACAGAAACATATAATAATAACGCAACATACGTGCAATATTTTGAATTGTGTTTATTAGACTTATTGGAATGTAAATATATATGGTTATATAAACAAGATCAAAGCACATTTGTCAAACGTGAAATAACTACTAATCTAAATAATTTAATCAATATTTTGGACAGTGCTGGATTCAAAGCATTTGCGGGAGATTTGAAATTTTGTCAGGATCTTGTCAATGGAATAGTTCAGGAGGATGAAGACCAATCATCGATGATTAATATGCCCAGCACATCAAGAGGACATAACATTATTAAGTCTGACGATAAGGCAAACAATTCTGAAGATATGGATCACGTTGCCAATGTTTTACACCATACTTCTCCTGAAAGTATATACTCTATTTATGATCTTAATAATGTGGGCTTAATATTTATTATAAATCAAATAAAATTCAGTAGTAAAAATAATCCAAGTTTAGCCAAAGAATTCGCAGATCGAACAGGTTCTTTAGCGGATGAAAACAGCTTAGTCCGCACATGGCAGTCATTTGGTTTCAAATCAATTGTAAGTAGAAATCTCAAAAAGGAGGCCATTTTCGCAGAACTGCGAAGCATTTTAAATGATATGGTAGAGAGTAATCATAGCTGTTTTGTTTTATGCATACTCTCTCATGGAAAAAAGGGATCTATTATAAGTAGCGACTGTCATTCCGTGCAGATAGAATCTATAGAAAAAATGTTTGACACGTCCAAAGCACCAAAACTAGCGGGTAAACCAAAACTACTGCTAATACAATCTTGTCAAGGAGAAAGCAAATTACCTACTGTGGATCCACGAACTGTTAAGATAGAGACTGGGAATATCGAGAGTGACGGCCCACAAAGTAATGAAAACATTAATGATTTCGATATGCCTGAGAAATCAGACATGCTAACCTTCTACTCGACTGTTCCTGATTATGAATCATTTAGGCATACAGAAGAAGGCTCGTGGTTCATACAAGCACTATGTCATCATATGGAGAAAGTGACACTGAATGCAAGTCAAAATTTTCTTAAAATATGTGTGGGTGTCACCAAAGATGTAACCAGTAAACGATTTAATAGATATACTCAAACACCACAGTATCATTCCACACTTACCAAAGATTTATACTTGAAGAGAATATCAATGTAGTGTGAATAGTGAAGTTAAGTCAATTGCACAAATATAATGGCGTATGTGGCAGTCAGTTGTGTGATGGAAGTGATGAAGGTTATATCAGACACTATTATCCCAGCCACCTTTATTCTCATGTCATTCTTCTTCACTAAAGCCATGTACTTGATATATGTCTTGACTTGATAGTCAGAATCACCTAAAAATAAAACTAAAGCATCTATAACATGGGGCTAGTTTACAAGCTACAGGCCGGCGAGTTCGCTAGCAACTAGTAAACTGTCATCTGCTGTTTCACAATCTGCCAGCTGACTATCCGATACAATAAGCTGACCTCCCTCACTCGCTATCTTTTAAACTTGCCGTCATAAAATAGCTTGGTATCATTAAATGAATCCCAAAGTGAACACAAATACATTTTCACATAAAGCAAACTTGTGTTGTCAAAGTGGAAATGCTCGGCAACGGACATACCCGCAACCTTCAATACACTGTATGTACAAAAGCAATCGACTAATACCACTGGTCTACCAACCACTTCTAAGAATTATAGAAAAGATATTTGGAACAGAAAAAACGCAACCTTAAACAAAGTATTCCATAGACACTGTTTTTTGTCAAATTTTAGTGGCTGTTTTTTATTTGGTTGAAAGAGTGTACTAGTGTCCATGACTAGGGATATATTGGTCATCCTAGTTTGTTATTGAATGGAACTATGATTCCCATAGTAACAATTAGGAATTTCTTAGTGTTATTGACTATTATTCTGAAATGAAAAACAGACGATTGAGTTGCGTAATCATCATATTAGCCCGTAATTATCCACTGCAGGACATAGGCCTCCTCACGCTCACGCCACTCCTCTCTGTCCCTGGTCATCCCCATCCACTCTGTCCCAACGGCACGCACGATGTCGTCGCTCCACCTCATCGGCTGTCTTCCCACACTCCTTCGGCCAGTCTCTGGTCTCCAGTCCGTCACTCTTCTACTCCACCTTCCGTCGTCCCTGCGGGATACATGACCAGCCCACCTCCATTTGAGCCTTGCAATTTTATCTCCCACATCTGTGACTCGAGTGCGCCTTCGAATTTCAGTATTCCTGATGCGATCGCGTATTGAGATACCCAACACATTGATCTTTCCATAGTGCGCTGTGCGACTCTCATCTTATGCATGGATTCTTTGTAAGAGTCCATGTTTCGCATCCATACGTCAATGTGGGGAGAACGCATTGCTCAAAGACTTTGGTTTTCATGTTTTGAGGCATTGCTGATTTGAACACATTGCTTAGCCGGCCAAAAGCCGCCCAGCCTAACTGTATGCGTCTTTCGGTCTCCTTCTGCTGGCCTAGTCTTCCAAATGATACCATTTGACCCAGGTACACATATTCTTCTACTTCCATATTGACCCAGGTACACATATTCTTCTACTTACATATTAACGTTATTTAGGGTTATTGGTGGGTTTACATGTTGGTTGCTAAGTATTTTTGTCTTGCTCATGTTCATTTTTAAACCTATTTTCAGCGATGCCTCATACAAGTCTTGAATCATTGAGGCTCGTGTTTCGGAGAATAGGACAATATCGTCTGCAAACCGCAAATGTGTGAGCGACTGCCTATCTATATGAAGACCTCTATTGTTCCAGTTGAGGCTTTTAAACACATCTTCCAGAACATTGGTGAAGAGCTTTGGCGACAATGTATCTCCCTGTCTGACTCCTCTGTGCAGAGGCACCTTGTCAGTAAGAGCGTGCAGCTTTACTTGCAGTGTTGCAGATGTGTATATTTCCGATATGATATCTATATATCTCTTGTCAATTTGACAACTCCGCATAGCCTGCATTACTGCCCAGGACTCCATGTCAAATGCCTTTTCGTAGTCAATAAAGGCCATGAATAGTTCTTTATTAAATTCTTGAAATTTTTCCAAGAGTTGTATAACAGTATGGATGTGGTCTGACGTGCTAAAGCCGGCTTGCTCTACTGGTTGATAGTTATCGAGTTTCTGTGATTTCCTGTTGCAAAGAACCTTAGCAAAAAGTTTATACATGTGTGACAAAAGACTAATCGGTCGGTAGTTACTGAGTTTGTGTTTGTCGCCCTTCTTGTGGAGTAACACTACTGTGGCATTTTTCCATTTATTCGGTGTCTGTCCAAGCTCCAGAATCTTATTAAAGAGATTCCTCAGTTGGTGAAGTATTACTTCCCCTCCCAATTTCAAAAGTTCAATTGTAATTTCGTCTTCTCCGGAGTTGCGTAGTATCCAATTTTTATAGAGACTTGACATTTCTTTTTTTTTTATTATACTTCCACTCACTTTTGATATTTCTGTATTCTGAAAATGTTTTATCCAATACATTAGATGCGTAACTACTGGCAACCGATTAAGTTCTAAGCAAGAGCTTCTTGCGTTGAGCTCGAACGCGAATTTGAGAATACCAGTCATTGTTACTTTAAGATTTGAAGTTATTATGTTGATTTAAATTATTGTGACAAGCAGGATAGAAAAAAACAAACATTTATTTTCTTAAAGATTTGAAAAACGTAGGTACCTAAATAAAAATATTCCAAAAAATAATATATTTGAAAATGCGAGGACCTTTTAAGCTATGTCCACACATAGCGACAAAATGTTGATATCAACAGTTGACGGGTATCTATCAACTTTTTGTTGTAAAAAACGCAAAATGTTGACGGATACTTTAAGTCGACCGCCGACTTTTGGGTGCAAAAATCAAAGAGAAATTATGCATGTTGCTTGTATCCGTGTATCCCGGCTGTCCACACATGGCAACAAAAAGTTGATATCAACAGTTGACGAGTTTTCATTGACTTTTTGTTGTGAAGTTGACAGATACTCGTCGATATTTGGCGCCAAAAATCATATGGAAATGTTGCTTATTGCATGTTTCCAAGTTTCCCGTTTCAAACGGGTAACTCGTCAACTTTTCACGTTCATCTCACTGGTTGAGGTATTATTATTTGTGAATGTTTTTTTTACCTTTCTACATTATTTTTATAGGTTTGTTTTGAAAAAAATTTAAGTTTTTATTAATTTCAAATCTAAATAGGTATATACCTAATTATTCAATTATTTAATATTTTCTTTTTACCCATCAAGCCATAAGGGATAGGCAGGGAGAACGGACCTCCACTTTTCTATCCAGGCATTCTTCTTTCACTTACTCCAATGACATACCATTTCGCATAAAAGCACTCCTATTTCTCTAACTTCACACCTGAGCTTCCTTGAGGACGGAATCGATGTGTTCGATCTTAGTTATTACATAAATAAGTGTCAGTATATAAGTGTCACTTCAATATATAAGTGTCAGTATAGCAGGCGGACCTTAATGCTTGAAGCATCCTCTAGCAGTCAACCAGTCCCGTCTTATATGAGACAGGATTCCAACCTCGAGTAGAAATTTCAGGTGAAAATACAGATTGAAAATTTCTGACCCAACCGGGATTCGAACCAGGAACCTCTTGATCTAAAGTTGACGCATTTGCCACTAGGCTACCATTCTCCTTTTTTAAGGCCATTCGGGGGAAACGGGGGGCAGCTAGATCTCTCTACTTCGCTCAATCTCGCGCAGCTTTTTTTTTCATTATAAAAATGAATCTGTGTTCACAAACACACTATTATTTGTCTCTTTCACAGTGAGCTACTTAAAGCTTGTGTCGTGAAAGAGGAACATGTCGGCGCCTGGGATCGAACCCACAACCTCCGCATGAAACATTGCAAAAGCCGGCGTCGTATCCGCTAGTCTACCAACCACTTCCCATACTCAGAGTTTCGATAACCAACTCCAACACCATATTCAGATCCCGCTCTGCTTCATAGCGGACCACAGTATGAGAGTCTTCTTTGACTTCGGGACCCTGATGATGAGAGGAAGAACAGCGCTCTCCTCGACCTACTGCCATTCGGCATCTTTAACACATTTCCCAGCCAAGTCCATCTACTCTCCAAAATGGTAGAAGTGATGGGCCTACGCTGGGTGCGCCGGCGTATAGAGTCGTTCGTTATGCGGTGGAACCAACTTATATTAAAAATTCTCCCGAGGCACCTCGTTTCGAAAGAATAGACTTTTTGTGCATGGACTTTGGTCAGGTGCCAGGACTCACAACCATACAGGAGAATGGGCAACACACACACGCATCAAACAATTAACATTTTCGTCTTGACACCAAACGCTGATGCTTTCCATATACCTATTGGTCATGTTGTTAAAGGCGCCCCTTGCTATACAGATGCGAATCGGGAGCTCAGTCCCCAGGTCAATAGAGATGGTAATGGCTGCTCCCAGTTGTTTGAACTTATCCACTCGGGATACCTGATTAACAGTCGATGATGTTCAGTAAATGTGAATCAGTGCAGGCGTTATTCGCCATGAGCTTCAAATCTGGCAATTTTCTAAAGATTTCCACATTTTTTAAAATGAATCTGAGCTTAGTCAAAGTGAATACAATTACGCTTTTGACATCTTTCACACTAAGTAAAAGGTTTGTATCGTGAAAGTGGAAATGGTTGGCACCGGGATTCGAGCCCACGAGTTGCAGAACGCTTCACTCATCGTTCATTTCCATCGATAAGTTTTAAAAAACGATCGAAGAATATGTAGGAATACAGGAGGTTTGGTTGATCGTTTGGTAAACTGGTATGGTACAAAGTTAGATAATTTATTTTCTAATATATTGTACTTACCTACTCAAAATTTATATAAAGAGCTCCCTTTTTAGGTGTTATTACAAAAAAAAAAATAGAAATCCCGTAATTTTATCTAGAAGTCACTCTGTAACTTTTTTTATTTATCCAACTATTTTTTCAAATTTCAAATCTTTAGAAAAAATAATCAAGAAAATGGCTTAATAAAAAGTTATATCCCTTCATATTCCAAAGAAACGTCCACGAAATAAGTTTACTTCAGATTTCAAAATTCTCAGAAAAAAATTTGATGGTCACTTTCACCAATGGTTCCTAACTTTTACGTAGCTCTTAGTGTCCTCCACTCCACACTATATAAAAGGCTACGAGCAACTTAAATGTTATGAACCGTTGGTGAAAGTCACCATGAGTTCTTCAAATTTCGTAAAAATTTTCCTTAAATATCAGTAAAACTGAAGAAAAACAGGGTTGAGTATTGGCACACCTTGCTGTGACCCCGGATATGGCTTGAACGCACTGATCTGAGAGGAAGCAGACAAGACAGAAGTGCATAGAGGAACCTAATGGTGACCAGATGCTCTACCTTGGGAGTGAACGTGAGTTGGTAAGGGTAAGGTTTATATTCTCTTTCAAACAGTATACCTACAACATGTGTGTATATAACAAGCAAAACGTATTTTTATTTCCAAATGATCTCCTCTATGTACCATACCAGTTTGTCTAACGTTTTACCAAACACTCTGTATACCTATTATTCGCATATTTTGATTTTCAACAACAAACGATGTGTGGACGCGCAACATCGCTATCAACAGTATCCAGATACAGTTGACGCAACATTTTGTATCTCCAACATTTTGTTGGAGATACAAAATGTTGCTATGTGTGGACATAGCATTAGGTACACAATAAAATTCAATGTCCACACATCATGTATTGTCATAAGACAGTTGAAAAAATATTTTTAGTATAGAATCAAAGAAGAAGGGATAGGCTAAAACAAACCATAGACTAAGTTTTAATTAAAATACTCGCTCGGAAAAAGCA
The DNA here is from genome assembly GCA_963576905.1 of Mystacides longicornis. Classification (NCBI taxonomy): domain Eukaryota; kingdom Metazoa; phylum Arthropoda; class Insecta; order Trichoptera; family Leptoceridae; genus Mystacides; species Mystacides longicornis. The sequence goes on along the minus strand of OY756433.1, from coordinate 11,648,543 downwards.
AGCGTGAGGCAATGATTTTAAAATTCATAGTTGCTTTAGCCTCTGAAGAGCTTAAAGAAGACTTGACCAATTCAAACTACTAATCTGTTAGTATGGATGCATCAAACAGAAAGGATGTAAAACTTATGCCAATTGTTATGTGCTTCTTTAGTTCTTTTTCAGGAGTTTTTTCAGGAAGCCTATCTAAAATGATGGGTGATTTGCGCTACAAATTGCATTGTCCAAATTGTTGGTTAGCCAATCAAGTGAAATTATTATCGTTTTTTATGTTCTGTTGGATGTAAGAGATTGCTTCGGGAACAATCGCTCCCATGCACCCATTTTTTATACCCCACTTCTCTTCTATATTCTATAATAATTATTGTAATCTGTGCAAAAAGTATTAAATAAATGTAAGCAAACTTGTATATGGTTGAAAAACAATGAGACATATTGTTATAAAAGAGGTGGAAATGTGAATGTTCTTTTCAATGACAATAATTACTTTAATAATGCATTTACCTATACTGCTCATGTTAAGTATAATGTGCTCTAAAAATTATTTTATAGAAGGTTAATTATTATTATCGTTATGTACCTATTGAGATTTAAAAAGGTTATAATTTTTCAGTTTTGTATAAAATCAAATTGACAAATAAATTTTTTACCAACAGCTGTTTTTTATTTAATTCGTTTCAATTCATTGTTGAAAAACCAATATTATTATCTTAAAAATTTACAGACAGAGCACTTACCTCTGTGATCTTTATGAAAAATTGCAGGGCAGTATTTCAATAAAATATTTTTAGCATCTATGAAAATGAACTACTTAGGTACATACATTTATTTTAAAAAATATGCTTGCCCATAATTATCTGTATCTATAAAAATGCCCTATATCGCTAACTCTCTTCTTGTCATGTTAGTATGCATTTATAGCAAACAAACAAAGCCACGGCTAGATATAGAACATTCTTTTTTGATTGTTGATATTGTCACCAAGTAAACAATGATGAGCAAGAATAACACCAAGAACTAAATAATAGATGACAAATAATGTGCACCAGAGTTCTTGCTTGTTGTTAACATCAACGATCGAGAAAAGGTGTTATGTTATGAAAGTTTCGCACATTAAAAAATTTATGAAAACTTTAAGAGGTAAGTTATAAACTTTTCTATTTTTGAATTTAAATTGGCGTTAACATTTAATAGTTGGTGCTACTGATAGAATGTCCCCTGCAAACATAGTTTAAAACAGATGCTTCGATTGGAATTATATTAATTAATTTTTGAAGTAGGAGAGTGGGAAGATATTGATGTATATGAAAATGTTCTATAATGACTGGTAATAATTCTCAAATTCACGTTCCAACTCAACGCAAGAAGCTCTTGCTTAGAACTTAATCGGTTGCCAGTAGTTACGTAACTAATGTATTGGATAAAACATTTTCAGAATACAGATATGTCAAAAGTCTCATTAAAAATTGGATACGATGCAACTCAGTCGTCTGTTTTTCATTTCAGAATAGCCGTCATTATCTTCCTTTACTTTTAGTATGATTATTGGATTATAATATCAATTTTTTCGTTTCTTGAGTTTTATTTTAATGGGATTTGACCCATAGAGAATAATTTGTTTTACCCAATGAGATATTATTAGGAATGCACGTCATCACTTTCCCTAACAACTTGAGAGTGTTTTCAGCTTCAACTGCAATGGTCTCCACACTGATGCAACTCATTCCAATATAAAATACATAATGCAACATCCAGAAGCTGGTAGAAAAACATCCCCATATATTACCTATAGGAATGCACGTCATCACTTTCCCTAACAACTTGAGAGTGTTTTCAGCTTCAACTGCAATGGTCTCCACACTGATGCAACTCATTCCAATATAAAATACATAATGCAACATCCAGAAGCTGGTAGAAAAACATCCCCATATATTCTGGAAATTTTTGTTAAATATAATATGATTACTTCGATATAAACACGTAGGTAAAGGTAAAGTAAATATTATATTTTATCAATAAGTATACCTCAATTTTCAAATTCAATTCATTTCTTGAAAATTCTCTGCATATTATCAAAAATGTTATAAAGGACAATGTATATGTACCTGCAAACTAACAAAAAATAACAATTATTATAGATAGTGTAAGAGAAGCTCTTTTGAGTCTTGAAGGGCTTCATGATGAATTTTGCAACATGATGTAGGTACATAAGAATAATGAGATTTAGAGATTCCTAGTCGTATATTAGAAAATAGTTGAAGTATTTGTTAAATAAGACAATTCATACATAACTTTGTTACAAAAAATATACAAACCAATGCGTTAGTCCTTTTTCTTAGATATTCCATATTATCAATAAGCAATGTATGACAATATATCAAAGTTTGTAAATCAACCACTTTTGTCATGTTTGAGGGTAAAGATATTCGATTCTGCAGCCTTTTTGTATTCAACTTTGATAGATATAATTGAAATAGATGAATATTCAAAACTTTCAGTCGATTTAAACACAAATATACATCTGCACAAAACTGTAAAAGCAGCATGTCAATCATACACATTTTAATCATTAATATCCATTGGTAAATTCCTTTTTTCCATTTGAAGTAATCTGATACGTTATGGCAAATGCTCCCCGTTACGTAAATAAAATACACCATGGCTATTCTTATACTGCTGCGTTCATATTGATGGTTATCTGATACTAATATTTTGTCAATTTTATTCAAGTTTAAATGAAAAGATGTTTTACATTCATCGTAAATAAATCTATCGCTTACAATGCCTAATATTGCGGCTATCGTTTCAGCCCACTTCATACCCATTCCAATAATTAGAACATTAAAATTGATTTGACGGTTTATGTACAAATAGTTCAGGGGATTAATGAATGTATCTACCATTCTTTCTATTCGCACTATCAAGAGCAATAGAATTACAAAAAAAGTGTATATTTTAAATGGTGTTCGTTTTGTAAATTTTTCACCATAACGATCTACAGTACTAATACCCAATATCCAACTGAATATATTTTTCAAAAAAGTTGACAATATTACAAAGCTTTTTCCACTTGACATGTTGCCTGCTAGTATGATATTGGACTGTAGCATTATGTCAACACTCACTTATTATAAGTCCGTAGCAAGAAACCAGTATCAGTTAATTAATCTTATAACATTAGTGAAGAGCGTGTATTCTTTCGAGTGATGTTGACATGTTCATTGTATGTAATATCAAGATAATCCACGGAAAAACTTGAATATGTAATATCATTTTGTATTGTATGATTAAATTCATCATTTCATTGTTATAATTTTTGTTTGAATTGAATTGTCATCAGTATAAAATCTTGATATAACAAAGGGTGTACATAAAATATTTGATGTTATAAAAATCCATTATTTATTTATTTTTTGTGTGGAACTCAGAAAACCAATAAATTTGATTTCCACTACTGTTCAATTATGAAAAATACATTATTATAATAGTAATTATATACTTACTCATATATTAGAAGTGACCAACGCCTCGATCACTGAAAATCCTATAGTTCTTATGATTAATTAGTGTTTGTTTTTTGGAAAAAATGTTCAGAAATACCTACGTATTCTGAATTTATTGCTTCTGTACTTTGTGATTTGTTGCATTTAGCATGTACTATCACATATTGTTGAATGCTGCGAAAAATTTACTGAATAAAAGGCAGCCATTTTAATAGATGTCACATTAACAATATGACCTCTATCAAGTATTTTCAAAGTTTGGAAGAAAAAGTTGATCTTGGGTAAGATTCTATTAAAAAAATTAGCTTTCGATGTATGACATAATAATATATCATCCATTCGTGCATCCCTCTGCAACTTTTATGTTCATCACCTTCACCCTTGGCATATTTATTTTTATCTCCCATTCGTTTGATATGTCCGGTCCACCAATTAGTATTTTCTGAATCATGGTTTAAACATATATATGCCACTGTTCAATTCAACATTCCGAACCTATAGTGGGAGAATGTACTACCAGATTTGGGTACATTAGTGCCCTGCAGAAAAGAATCCTTTAGCTGTGCGTATACACCTAGTCATACAATGCAAAATGTAAAAAAAATCGGACCATTTATAAGAAGCAATTTGAACTCTTCCCTTAAAAATTTCCAAGTTTTATACGCACCCAGTTGCAATACCAGCTGAGGATGAAATAAAAAAACATCAAGTTTTGAAAATATGTTTATTTACATATTAGGTATGTTCTTATTATTTACAATGCGTTTTTTATAAATTGAGTGAATATTTTCGCCCACTTAAATTTAATTTGCATTTTGTAACATTTATGTTGTATATTGGTCGGTAAATGTTTGACCAATGAGGATAATTTAGTTTGCACATACATACTTGTGTGTCAGTCTTGTGATATTTTACATGCATGCACTGGACTAGTAAATATAATTGTTATTCTCACAATAATATGTGATAAAAAAGAAAGCAAAATTATTTCAAATTTTAAGCGTGACTTTGTGCATTCTCCTTCAAATTACATTTCTTGTTTCTTTTTCAATAACTTAGGCACATACATGGTAAATAAATCATAATATAGAAAATATCACATAATTTGTCAATTATTTATTTAAAAATACCATTTTCAGTGCAATTTTGTGTGATTTTTTTCCTCTTATTAAGTTTATCTAACTAACATGTTGAGTTATATACGTAACTCAATTTAATATTATTATGCTATTAACTTCTTCAGCATACTGTTCAGAAAAAAAAATGATATTCTGAAAAGGGGACATAGGGGCTGTTCAAGTATTATGTAACACAATAATGGGGGGGGGGAGTTATTGTAAAACATAACCGTGTATTGTATGTACCGGGCGGGCGACAAGAAAGGTATTTTTGTGACTTTCCCGTAATAATTGTGATTTTTAGGCATACATAATTGTTATATAGGTGTCAATAGTGTCACGAAATTGTGTTACGTAATATTTGAACGCCCCCATAGCTGTGGGTTCAGATACACATTATTTTTATAAAATTCAGTAACATCTACATGATTTATTACCTACGTTTTACAGATTTATAACTACGCAATTCAAATATCTATTTTTAATTATTTCATACACAACTGTAAAACTCTAAAAAAATAACAAAAAGCGCAAATAATGATTAATCATTTTGCATATGGCATATTGCAAAAACAAGGAACAGCAGCACCATATTTTTGGAACGGACTTTTCTCTTATTTTAATTTAGAAAGCAAGCAATTGAAGAAAGAAAGAAAGCAATTCAAACATCATTATTTTTTATCATCATCATTTAGGCATAATAAAAATAAATTTAGTTTTATAGTTTGTGGAAAACAAATTAAACAGTTATGATCCATGTAATGATTAGACCAATCCCGACATATGGTATAGAGTTAGAAGCGGATACAGTGTACAACAGAAATGAAGGACCCCTGCCCCATTGCAGGAACAACACTCCAGGACAGAGAAAGGAACTCCGATATCAAGGATGTTGTGCGATAGGGTAGTTCTAGAAGACATTTCTGGAGAGATCACGTAGAGAGAGCAGGCGCTGAAAGGATCATATAAAAATAGCAGCTGACTATACCAACAGGCGAACATCTGCTTCCCAGGATAATGAAGATCCTAGAGAAGTAGAAGATGTAACAACACTACATTTTTCAAAGATTCTATGTATGTGTGTCTAAAATATTGCTATTTAGATTATGTTTAAAACATGTTTTGTGAATGATATTTTAATATTTATAAATATCATATTTTACAGTTTTCTTAATATTTCTATAACCAACAAAAATCTTGGTTTGTTAGTCCACACCACAATATCACAAAAATAATACCCGTTCTTTTTGATTTTAATTAACACAACATGGTCTCTTTTTAACATTGCGGGTATTAATGATGTAAAATCGCTTTTACTCAGTACATTTTATCATATCACTTAAATCATATTATAATATTACATAACATATTGAGATCTAAATTATTAGATTTAAAATAAACAAGCGTAAAAAAATAATGCCTAAGATTAGCTTAGATAAACAAAAAGCTATTATTATAAAATATAGGAAGTAATGTCAAAAATAATATTAGTATACTTCATTTAAGATTAACAATTACCATAACGGTGTATTTTGTAGACTCAAAAAAATATTTAAGATAAATTTTTTATTTTAAAATAGGTACTTTTGTATTTGTAATGCAGATATACCTAATTTACCAAAAAAATATAAGTAGGTATACATAATACTTTGTAGTAGATTTTCATAAACTATTATATTTTTTTATAAAAAATGCATCACCAGAAGGAATTCACAATTCACAAAAAAATTGAAGTTTATAACATAACAAATATTTGAGGCTTAAGGGGGCTTTGCACAAAATTAATCACTCTGTGAGTAACATAAAAACTGAAATTTCCGTTTTATTGTAGAATAAACTTTAGTTAAATAGTTTAATGAAGCAGACAGAAAAATTCTTTATATTTTAACTTTAAGATGAAGGGTGGAAGTTGTCTCATTTACCTAAACATGATATCTTTTGAGTATTATAATACTCCTTGAAAAAATAATTAAGAAAAGTTTGAACTAGACATTTTAATATACAGGGTTACAGGTAAAGTCGTACTGAATATTAAAGGACGTTATTATTTAGGTCATTTCTGATGGATTTGATTCTATAATAATATGGTGTCCAAAACTTAACCGTTATGGAGATATTGAACTTTAAAGATTTTGAAAAAAAAATCCTTTATTTTTTGTCTTTTTATCGATTTTTTCGGATAAGAGGTCCTAGGGTCCGGGTTTTTTTATGTATCTAGTGAGAGGACATGTCAATTAATAAAAATGAATAACAAAAACTGAACCTGTTACAGCTTAAAAAGACAGCTCGACAACGGTTAGGATTAAAGAATTTTTCACCAAGTGTTTTTAACTTTGAAGCGCTTTTTTTTTTTTAAATGTATGGAAATTGTTCAGCAAATAATTTTAAAAACCTCCACGTCTCTTTAGCTATTCAAAAAGGTATAACACTTGCTATTAAATAGGCAAAACAATGTTGACCAAATAACAGTTAAGGTTAAGTTGTGTAAGAAATAGCGGCGGCCATGTGGAACATGAATTATAAAAATATTGCTCTGTTTTTGTTTTATTTACGTATTTTAGCTACTTTCATCTCAAACTAATTTTTTTTTTTTATAAAAATGTATCTGTGCTCACTCAAAGTGAACACAAATACACTCCTTGACTCTTTCACAGTAAGCTACTGAAAGCTTGTGTCGTGAAAGAGGAAGATGGTCGGCACCTGGGATCGAACCACGACGTCCGCAGTACGAAATCCGGCGTTGTAACCGCTGGGTCACCAACCACTTTGAACAAATGAACCCTTTACAACCTTAACTAACTAACTAAGCAAAAAATAAAGGATGTTTTTTCAAAATCTTTAAAGTTCAATATCTCCATAACGGTTAAGTTTCGGACACCATATTATGGAATAAAATCCATCAGAAATGACCTAAATAATAACGTCCTTTAATATTCAGTACGACTTTTCCTGTAACCCTGTATATGGAGGATAATTGTATAGTGGAAATAAAATACGCACTAAACGCCAAAAATGAAAAAAATGAGTTGAGTATGAGGAAATGTTCTATAAACCATTGTCAATAGTCTAAATATTGCACTAAGTCCATATCGATGATCTAAAGGCGTAAAAAAACTGATCCAAAAATCATCATAGTACTATGTCTGTATGGGGGAAAAATCATTTTTATTAGATTATCTCAAAATGAAGTTTTTGGCGTTTAGTGCGTATTTTATTTCCACTATACAATTATGATTTTGCTTTTCAAATAACTCGAAATATAATCACCTGACTAAATTGGCACAAATTTTGTACGGGATGAAAGAAAGTAGGCGAAATCTCAATTATTAGGAACATAAAATAATATTTTCTCATTTTATTACAAAAATATATACCTATTTGTTAATTAATAATGTATGGAGTTTTTAGTTATAATTTTTTTTAAGACAAGAATTTTTTGGAAATTTGTCCCGAAATTAAAAATGATTTGAATATATGAAGTTCTTTCTATACAAAAATATAATTGTATTAAGAAATGATCTGAATATTGAAAATGATTTGAATATATGAAGTTCTTTCTATACAAAAATATAATTGTATTAAGAAACCTACAAAGCATTTTAAAATTAGGACAATTTTAAAAGAAAACCCATTATAGTGAACTCCCACTATATGAAATAACGAACTCTACGAAAACCCGAAAAACATTTTTTTTTGTCGTCAAGTATTTTTCTTTTTGAATTTGGGATGAATCTAATTGAGTGATGTTAAAATTAAAAGTTGTTGAAAGTGCACTTTCTTCATGGTAGAAAATAATTGAATTTCTTTTTCACACATTTATTTTGCAGACATGTTTTATATGTACACACCCCACGTGATACTTTTAAACTATAATAATTATGGTGTGATGTACCTAATTAAAAGAAAAGGTTTAATTTTTTTATTTTTCAGTTACCATCACATTTGAAATATTATCTGTAATATTGTTTTCAATTTATTTAGGGTGGAAATAATACCTACATATTTCGCTATTTGAAGTCCCAGTTAAGTTGTGTTTCTATCACTATCTAGCCAATTCTCGAAAGAGTTCCCAGACATATTTGATCATAACTCTTCTTCACTCTTTCAACTATCCAGACAAATAATATAACATTGTTTTCTAATAAATATTCAACCCTGAGTTTTTTTTTTTTTTTTTAATATTGTGATCAATTTTGGGATGAAACAGATATGCATAGGACAGCAGACATGATATATAGCTCAAATAAATAGGTAACAAAAAAGTATGAAGTCAGATAGATATTGTGTATAAAAAAAATTGAATGTAACAAAAATAACATGATTTTTCATTAAAAGTAACACGATATTTTACCAATATTTGTCATTAGCTTAAAAAAAACTTTAAGGTACTTTTAAATAAAAACAAAGTGTTGTAGGTATGTTTGACCACAAAAGATAATAAAAAAAAAAAAATAAAAAAAAGATAATAACTACAAAAATAATCTTAATACGAATAATAATTTTTTTATAATATTACTTGTTTAAATTGTACAAGGGAAACGTTAACAACTATCTCTATAGATTTTACGGAAAACAAGTTTAGGCAGCGGAATTGATGGCTTGTGGCGAATTAGCATTACAATCGGCAAGAGAATGTCTTGGACTGTTACTCTCTTCCACGGCACACAGTCCTGCAGTGTTATTATCTTCATTTTTTCTCAAACTCCAATCATCCTCGTTCTCCGGATTTCTATTACTAGTTTTCGAAGTAAATTTCGTATATTCTGTGTTTTGAGACACCTGGGAACAATTCGTAATGATAGGTAAGAAACAACTGATCACGATAAGGAATAAAAATGAAATATATTCAATCAAATGTACTAACATGGACGGTCACAGGTGCACCATTACTAAGATCAAGCTTGGCCAAATCCTTGCTAACTCCATAGATATCCGCATCAGTTTTAGATCTGTAAAAATATGAAATATTTGAATTTATGTCTTAACAAATGCAGCGTCTAATTTTTATTTTTTCTCTATGGCAATACTCACTCTAAATTCTGTCGTTGCAATGCTTCGATCTTCACGTTCCCTCTAGAATTAATGATCTTGAGAACTTTCAAAAGTTTGTTGACTAAGTTGTCCACAAGAATCATTTGATTAACAATGTAGTTGGACGATTTGACGTGCTCATCAGCCTCTTTTTGGACGTTGTAGTCTTCCGACATGCTGTACTCCGCTTCCGACCTTTGTCTGAGGAGAATGGCTTGAGAGAGATTGTGTAAGGATTCATTTTCCGAATAATCAAGATGATTATCCGTTATATATCTTTCATCAGGAATCACAGGTGATAGTTCGTCACCGCTGAACATGGTCAAATTTTGTAACGAGTTACACGAATCTTCTTTAAAAATGTTTAGTAATTTGTTTTCATTATTAAATGTGGCATTTATTGGAATTGTAGGGCATGATGCAATACTTTGCACAGATGAAAGAATGTTTTGACAGTATGCGTCAGTGGCTGGGACATCTTCTAAGCCATTTTCCATCATCAAACAGGGTTCAGTTTCAGAATCTAATAAATCTGCCGAATTTTCATCTGAAACAATGTAAAATATGTTAAGAAAATAAGTATGAATATCATATACCATTGATGAAAGAAACCGAAGCATTTACATACCTTCAGACAATTGACAAGCAGTCTTGATTTTGGAAGTAGTTGGAAGAACAGGAGGTGGACTGCCAGGAGAGCAGCCTTCACTGCTTGGGCTTCTACTGAAAGCTTCATTGTGGAATATCACATCCTGATAAAAAAAAAGAAAATTAATTCAATATGGAGACAACTTGTCATACCTCCAAATCTTAAAGAAATAACTTGACCTACCTCCAAATCTTCAGGAGAAATTGAATATTCTGAAATGAGAATGTCTAAAAGATGTTTCAGACCATCCGCCAAACCTGGCAATGGTGGAGTTTTGGATTCTAGTTTTTGTATGGCGGGTGATCTCATCAAAACTGCTATCTTAGCTCTCAGTGCCAAAGCCTCTTGCCTCCTTTGCTCGGCTAATCTCAGTGTAGCTCTACAGTCAGCACGGGCTCGAGCTCGTTCCCTCTCAGCATGAGCGTATGCTATTTCGGCATCTCTCAGTGCGTCAGCAAGTGCGCTTTTCTCTGCTTGAAGAAAATCTTGAAGTTCGTTTGCTTCTCTATCTGCATCCCGAAGATGATTTTCTAAACTTCTTTGTGCTCGTTGACTCATTTCCAAATCCTAAAAAAAAATAAAAGCTATACAATATAAACAGCCACATTATTTAGAGCCTAGAATTACACAATATGTCTGGAATCTTACCTTTTGCATTTCTCTACAAGTAGCGTGGAGTTTATTGATTTCGTCCTGTTGCTTGGTAACTATACTGGCTGATGTTTGTAGCTGAGACTCCAGCAGCATCAAGCTGTCTGTGCCTTCAATGCCACCCATAGAGTTACCCTTTCCTAACATTCCCAGCACCCTCTCAGTGTTTCTTTGCAATTCCTTCTGGGCAGCTTGTTTTTCAGCACGCTCTTCTTCCAGTCTACTCTCCGTAATTTCTAATTTTTCAATTTGCATTTCGGAAAGCATTTGGAGATTGGCGTTGGCTTCTAACAAGAGTCTGACCCTCTGTTCCAGTCTTTCAATTTCAGAATCTCTATTGTCGATTTGCAGACCTTTATCACACTTCTCAACAGGAACCAAGTCTATTCTGATTTCGGCAACTCCTACACCTTGTAAAGCATTTTGCACATCACTACCTAAGAGAACAGTTTGTGAAGAAGTTTCATGATAAATTCTAATTCTGTTTGGGGTTTTCTGCTTAGGATATGGCGGCAAACTTCTCAATGGAGGAGAGTCACGACTATCTTTGGCAATGCTTTTTCTCATTCCACTCATACTTCTTGTCATGCTGGATTCTCTTTGAACGGAGGTACTGCGAATTTCTTTTCTTAAAATGGCAAACTCTGGTGAATTCTCTCTTCGCCTCCTTGGCAGTGTGCCATATTTGTCGAAAGCTGCTTTGGTATCTTGTGCAAAACGTGATTTATTCGTACTAGGAGATTCTAAAGGAAAAGCTTTGGGTGTATTTGATCCTGAACTAGTGTTCATAATTTTGTTGAATTTTACTTCTTCCGGGGGAGTTCCTGGTGTTCTACACCTGGCCGATGATGTTTTTGTGGCTTTGACTTTGAACATTGGGGGCTCTCTACAATTTAATGAAAGTGAATCGGGAGCGTTTCTTAATCGAGATCTTGGAATAATCGTGGGTTTAGGTCCAGGTGGGGGAGGTTTCTCAGAGCTCGTCTTTTCTCTAGATCTTGCTCTCTCTCTGGTTGCCAGATTAGGTGCTCTACTTTGAAGTGGCCGTGGAGCTGGTGTTGGTTTTGGTCTACCATTTCTAACTGGATCTGTGACGGAAACTCTTTTCTTCCCATTTCCCGTAGACTTTCTTGACTGTCCAGTGCCACTCTTTGAGGAGTTACCTCCAGTCACAGAAGAACTCTCACTACCTCCCTCACTAGTGCCATCCCCAGCAATACCGTTCTTGTAATCATCTGCATTTTTACATGACAAGATGTTGAAGGAGTCATCGCAGCCGGAACCACAGCTGATAAGACTAGAAGCTCTGGAGAGAGGATCTAGAGCTCCACTGCTGGCATAATCATTGGCTGCTACTTCAACCCCACTGTCATGCCCTGGGATGGTTCCTTCGCTCTTGGAGTTATTAATTTGATAGTTGTTATGGCACTCGGAACTTATGGCGCAAAGTTCAAGATGATTTGATTCATAGTCTAAGTTGGAAATATTACTTTCTGATAAGTTTTGCTCATTGCTGTCGATGTTAGGACAAGTCACAGTGATTGTGGTTTCTTCAACAAGCGATGACAGACAATCACCATTGACTGAACTCTCCATATCTGCTTCTTTACAGCATCTGAAAAGAAAAATTTAAATTATTAGTTTGAATAACCGAACATATTAGAAAAACTACCAATATTTGAAAATATTGCTACAAAATTTAAACTTATATTTGAATAGCACACTGACTGAGTGATCGACTCACGCCGCCTACCCGAAGCGTACTCTAATCTCATACAGGTATCCCAGAACATTCAGTATCTATAGAGCCATCATTAGAATTTGAATCGAAAATCAACGTAAAGCGGGAGAGACGAGGTCCATCACATGGTGACAAGTGGCTAAAAATAAATGATAATAATAAATAAACGGTGAGGTGGTAATACGGAATACACTGAGTCAAATAATAATAATATTACTGTCTAAGCCAGTTCTTCTACGAGCTGTCAATTTAGCTGATCGAACTCTTGATGGAATATTATTGATTGAAGAGATAGGAAACGAACGTGGATGCATTGGTTCAGAAAACCATACATTATACATAGTTACAAGGCGATTGTATATTACTAGAACGGTTGCGTTTATACCAATCAATACTCTACACACCGCGGCATAATAATATAAAGTAGATGCATGGATACACATGAGTGATCTGAGAGGAGACAGTTCGCTCTTCCTATCCTGTGTATGTATGTAAATTAAAATCTTCATAATGTATGTACAGTGGTACAGTGATACCTCGAGATACAATGCTTTTACATACCTACGTCAGTTTTGAGATACGGGCGACCAATATTTTACTTTGAGATACGAGTCAAAAAAGTTACTGAAGGGATGAAAAAGGCATAACTCCTTGGACAGGATTTTTAACTGACTCACATGTGAATGTGGGGCTAATGTGCCGCAAAACGCAATTATCAGCGAAGAGAAAAACACTGACTAAAATTAAGCGGAGGCCAGCAAAAGAAATAGGAGATTTTGAGAAATGGTATTTCGGTGGAAGAAGCAAAAGAAGAAAAAAAAAAGAAGTGCTTGGATAGAACAGAGTGGAGGTCCGTTCTCTCTGGCTACCTCTTGGCTTGAGGAAATTTGTGAAAAAAACTTTATATTTTATAGATAGGTACCTACTACATCTGTTCCAAAATAAAATCCGAGTAGCTACGCTCGAAAATGTCAATGGGAGGTTTTCTGGGGAGCTTCCGACAATACACACTAGGTGGCAGCGCTTCTTTGTTCTAATCAGGTCTATTGTCAAATTATGACAGCTATCAAACATACCATATAGAATTGACTGATGAATATTATGCTAATATATCTCCTCTCTTTTTTGTTTTCTCAATTTAACGTTTTAATTGTTGATGATTGCAAAAGTGGCTTTTTCTAGGAGGTAAACCATAGTATGTCCTTTTACACTACACACAAACAAAAGCACTTGGTATGTATTTGTATTCAAGGGTAGATTTGCAGTACTGTTCTTTAAGAATAAGTCTCAGTGGTGCTGTTCTGTATCTTCTTGTTTTACTGTTTTCTGTTACGGTATTTTTTCATTTTGTATTTAGGTAGGTATATAAAAAATAAAATAAGATAAATAATTATTTTATTTGTAATAGTATATAAAAAGAAATGTACAATGATTATTCTAAACATATGGTTGAGGTTATAAACGTTAATTTGACCAGTGTTGCCAACGCCGTTTTTCAAACGCAAAGTAGCCCAACTGAAAATTTGGTATGCGGTTATTCCGAAAATTTTAGTATCCGAAGAGAGGTGGGAGTTCACTAAAAAAAAGGTCATTTAGTATCCGAAAGGTGAAAATTCGCTAAAAGGGAAGTAACCCAAGTGGCTACCTGTCGCCTTTTAGATTTTTTCGTCGCATATTCTCGTTCCAAATAGCCCAAATGGCAGTAAATCGCCCCCTTTGGCAACACTGAATTTGACAATAGACCGGATTAGCAAGGGCGCCTCTAGTGGCACAAAATGGAAAAAAAAACATCCCATTATCGTAATATTTATTTATACTGAGACTTGTCATTACATTTTGTATCAATTTTTTTCTGGCACAAATTGAAAGTTCGTTATACTATTTTTGAGACTGTACTTCGGTGTTATTTGTAACGTAGTAGTTTGGAAAAAATGCACTGAGATACGAGCAACGAAACTTAAAAATTAACTCGTATCACGAGGTATAGCTGCATATTATCAAACCAAGTAGGGGCACATAGGTATACACTGGGTGACCCATTTTAGCCATTCACTGTACCCTGTATGGTATTGTTTTCTCCGCATCCTATATACATACATACTTATCTAGTACGGATTATAAACTTAATAAATATGTACCTAGTTAGTACTGACCTAATATTTTTCGTGGAAACTGCAATTTATTGAATTACACATCTTACCTTAATAATTCGGTAAAATTTGGGTTTGATGGAGTCTATTCATCCAAAACCATATAAAATAATGTAGCAGACATCACATGTAACTTATTTACTACTACACCGCCATCTTTTGGATTTTTTAAAAGATAACAACTATAGAGGAATTGTTTTTATTACAAACTTATGACCCGTCGGACTTCATCGCACATCCGAATCAACAATAATTATTATTACATATTTAATGCAATAAATTATTAGTAAAATTTAATGCAGTTTTAATATCATAAACTGTAGATATTTAATTCGTGTAATACCTAAGTTAAAATGATTTTTTTATTCTGGGTTAGGTCGAAGTTCGACGTGCGGTCAGCTAGTAGTACATATTATAAACTCTTCTTCTTGAAAGAAAAGTGCTGCAAAGAATTTTTGTATTCGTGAAATGAGAGCAATGCCGCAATTCGACGCAATGCTGAGTTGTACCTACACAATATCGGGCCCCCAACATCTCCACGCATATCAAGCTGCTCAGATTGAGATGGGCTGGACAGTGGACATGTACAAATGATGCCCGAATTGCGGTTCCCCAAACTCTGAATGACTTGACAGTCTTGACACCCGGGTGATAAATAAAAGAGAAGGGTTGGGAAATCAAGACTGAGGTGGAGGGGTGCAGCACAACTACTAGGCGGCAAATGGGAGTCGGCGGACGGGGATGGTTACTGTTACTGTTGGAGCTGAAAAATGGCGGAGGCCAATAAAATACACTAAAAATTACAACTCGGGAATGGAGTATAATACAATGGCGTTGATAACGACGCGAGAGAAATACAAAATATCATAAGTAATCAAATTTAGTAATTACTCTTTAAGAACATTGCACAATATGCGTTACTCAACGTTTTAACATGATTTTATATCTTGGACCAGAGGTAGTCAACCAGCCGCCAGCTAGGGATACGCTATCTTTGGTGAGCGGCAGGGCATGGCTTTGAAAGGGTAATATGCCTTGTCAATCTGAGAGGAAGACTGTCTTCAAATATAATACCTCCGTTATTTTTTCTTCTTAGGCCTGACATAGTTATTTCTATTTACCTGAGAATTATTGTTGGCGTTACGTCGCAACGCGTGCGAAGCTGATTGGCCCATGGGTCAACAATTTGCTAAAGTTGGTTACTCTATCTATTCTGTTTAGTTTTCGGGAGATTATTTGAAATTAATAGTTATTTTTGGTATACAAAGTTCGTTGTACCGGAGTAACCCTTTGCCTATGGCAATTTCTTCTGATCAACCGCTTCCATTCAATTTATGACAGGTTGCCAAATTTTCTGGCAATTACAAGTGAAAAACGACTTGAAATAGTTGAACCCAGCCATTTTTTTTCAAAGGTCCAGCATTATTACAACTTGTAAGTAATTATTATTATTTAGATTTTTTTAAATGTAAATTAAGTTACTTCTTGCTTTTTTAGAATAAAATAAACAATTAATTGCTATTATTGCCGTAGGGTTATTGAAAAGGTTGATTGCCACTGTATCACACGGTTGGTGATGAAGAAACCGCTGTCAAAGCCTCGCAATTATGTCTGGGAAAATATAACAACTGACATCACTACATATTGTAGGTATTTTCATAAACAAAAGTGTGTGTGACCCACGTCTAGAAAATCGAAAACTCTCCTACAAGATGCCAAATATAAAACAAAAAAATCAGCCTTATCCTGCTTTGAAAATGTCACCTTCTCGGTCTATTTCAGGGTAAAGAAAATGGAAGGATTTATCAAAATTAAGGCTTTTTTTCAAGTTTTAGCCCTTCGAGGTTGTTGGCCAGAATATGAGGAGTTGTGGAGCCACCCCGGGGATGCACAGAACAGAGAGCAGAATAGCGGCGAACGAGTAAAACGCAGAAGCCAACGAGAAGAACAAGATGAAGGCCTTTAAGTTTTAGGGAAGCAAACAAAACTCTTGATAACAAAAAAAAAATGGTTTTTCAAATCTCGTTTTTTCCATACGGACGTCATACTGTCACAGCAACAGCAGAAATCGGCTAATTCTTTATTAAATTTTGTTATTCGTATGTACAGCTAGAAAATTGTTGGAGATTCTTATTGTATTTTATAAGACTGGTTTATAAATAGTGATAAGAAGAAAAAAAAAGATTACATAGGTATAACATGGAAAGAAAAAAATAAACGCCAGTAAAGTAGAAAGACAATCAACATAAAAATGTAGATAGTAGTGTTTGTACAGGAATAAGGGACATGGAAGCAGAAAGAGTGAGTTGCTGCTTTGAATTTATAAATAGAAAATTATCAATGTACTCTTTTTATAAATGTGCTGGGGTTTGCTGACTCCTCTATTTGTAAAGAGAAGAGGTGGAGGTAAACCCTTGAGTAGATATAGAGACGACATAAGTGAATTTGCAGGCTGAGGGATGCTCAACAGAGAAGAGGAAGATTTATATACAGAATGTCCCAGAAAGTTCGACTAAGCAAATGTCCAGAAGGGGGTATCTTATTCCTATATGTTATGCCATTTTTTTATAGTTTTGTTTTATCAAACCCTGCTTATATCTTGTCTTATATATAAAAATGGAGAGCAATTTCCCGATGTCATCGCATCACGCCTAAACGGCTGGACCGATTTCACTAATTCTTTTTTTGTCGTGCAGGCTTTTATCAGGAGAATGTCCTTTTAGAAGAAAAAAAATAAGAAAAATGCATGGAAAAAAAGAAAACTCTACGTATACAACCTTATTAGTACCTTATAATTTTTATTCCAATTTTCACAGAAATTGTCAATTGGTGCGATTGACAGAATGCGGATGGAACATGGTTTAAAACAGACGCATCGGTGGGAATTACATTGGTCAAATGATATTAATTAATCACCATAGAAATTCGAATTGAATATTCATATGTAGTTAGGAACACAGGACAACGTCTATCGGGAAAGCTAGACATGATATTAACGGTTACAGTGACGTAAATTTTTGAGGTACATACATTTTTTTCTGAAATAGCTGAATAGCAGATGAATGCAGACACAAAAATCAAATATGGATCTATCTGATACCATCGAGCCAACAAAAAATATTGAATCTCAAAATAAGGTACAATTTAAAATCCTAAAAACTTTCAATTTTTTTTTTCCAAAATATTTCAACAACTTGACAATTTTTCAAACTAATTTACCTACCCAGTAAATTTCATTAAGCTAACTGTTCGGCATCATGCTTACAAAACTTTTTCCGACGGACTTCCGGTTGGTCGTACTTAGGTACTGGGACAGCCTGTACAATGTACATACAGAAACAGATGGAGACGGTGAGCCTCAAAAGAAGTTCTTGAAATAATGGGTGGGTGCTAAAAGCCCCAGTGCCGTTATACAAATGTCAGGTTACTTTTCATGGAGTATTGGTACATGTTCTCACTTGTGCCTTTTTGATTCCAATATGTTCGATTCGAAAGTAAGGAGTGCTGTGACCTTTCCATTGGGTAGATAGTTGTGTGCTCGGTGCTGTGTAAGATGTTAAAAGAGCACCGAGATTCGTGATCACTAAATAGTCGAGTCAGTCTAGGTTAACAGCAATACGAACATTCGTCGCATTGCAGGATTTTCTCTCTATTTTAGCGTTTCCATACTTCAATAGTAGCACTACAAAACGCAGAGAACACAATGCTCAAACATCTATCTGTTTTGCATACTTATCTACACAAATATTTCAAAGCAAAAGAAAAATGATAATGAAATGTACATTTTTAAAATGTGAATGAATACTAATGCAGTTTCATTCCAAATAAAAAAGCTACACAAAACTACACATCTTTAGTTCAACATGTCTTCAAAGAGTTGGAACAAATAAAGAAGTGTTGTCGCTTATAGGAGAAAAAGGTGGAAAAGTTGTAAGTAGGTAATATTTTAGGAAAGACAAGTAAAACGTTAGTTTGGACCTTTTCAAAGTAAGTCGTATCTGGATCAGGTACAT
The DNA here is from genome assembly GCA_963576905.1 of Mystacides longicornis. Lineage (NCBI taxonomy): Eukaryota > Metazoa > Arthropoda > Insecta > Trichoptera > Leptoceridae > Mystacides > Mystacides longicornis. The sequence continues at coordinate 11,629,690 of OY756433.1, read as the reverse complement.
CAGGCGGGGATTCCACCACTATATTCTAGCTATACAATGCAATAGAGCAGTGAGGATTCATGGAACACAGGTGCCCTAGTTGCACAACATAGGGGGTAGGGGCAAGATGAGTTGAGGATACGTTCCATACGTGCGCAGGACATGGAGAACTTTGGTGTAGTGATTGTCTAGTCTACTTCAAGGTTAGTTGAAATGTCAAATATGTTTGAAGAGTGGTCTTAGATAACAAAACGAAGGCTTTAATTTTTGAAAGGGCTATAAGCTAGTGCATAACTACAATCCCGTTGCTATCAATGATGTACGTGCGTGAAACATGAACATGGACGATAAAAGAGGAACACATCAGTGTAAACGCGGAATAGATGAGAATCTACGTAAATATGTTAAAAATTGTTTGGAATGTGGAAAGGAATGAAGTATACCAAAACATTACAAAGATAAAGATGAAGTATAAGGCTGAAAGGACTGAAGTCAGAAGTCGTAGTCAACGGAGCATAGTGCGGATCGAACACATCGATTTCTTCCTCAACGAAATAGGAGAAGCTTTATAAGAAATGTCGTTGGAAGAAGCAAAAGAAGTGAGAACAACATCAGAGATACTCTTAATTGTCCGTTTCAAAGACACCTTAACTTAAACAGACTTCAGCAAAGCACGAAACAAATTTACTAAAACAGAATCAAGGGCTTAGTCAGCTATGATAAGATGGCGTTGAAGAGTGCCCATAATATAATAAAATAAACTTCCTACATCAAACAATTTAACTAATTTCCTGTCAACACTAATGCGTCCAAAGCACGGCAACTCGCTTCTTCAATAAAAGTTTTATGCCACAACCGGCAGTTACGAGAGTTGTACAAGCCATATATTCCAGTTCTAAAGCGATAAACTCGGAGATTGAGAACTTCTATTTTCGACGCATTTCGGAAATGAAAAAAGTTTTCAAGTTCACAACTTATAATCAAAGACTAGCGCGAATGACGGCGACCTCGCAGATAAAATTGAAAAAAAAAAAACTATAGGAATGAAAAAATATTGTAATAACAAAATAACCTTTGGAATTAAAATGGTTAATAGCCGAAGATGTCGACTTTGGTACCGTGTACGTACACTGTACAGTGTACACGGGTCATGGGTCCAAATCCTTGTTGTCCAACAGTTCAATCGGGAGGCATGCTGCGTCGCTTTTATATGTATATTTTATAAACGTTTAAAATATCAGGCCCCAACATCTCCTCATATCACGCTGCTTAGATTGAGGTGGGCTGGACAATGGACTTGTAGAGAGGATGCCCGACTCGCAAGTCCCCAGCGCATTATGAGTGGAAACCCGAGTGGAAAGAGAAGGGTTGGAAGATCAAGACTGAGGTGGTAAGACGAGGTGAAGAGGGAAGCAGCACAACTACTAGGCGGCAACTGGAAGTCGGCGGACGGGGATGGTTACTGTTGGAGGCGAAAGATAGCGAAGGCCAAGGCTGTAGCGCCATAGGAGTGAGTGGGGTATTTTCTAAGAATAGGCTAATCCTAGCCAAAATGATGACATCATGAGTCTGGTTGTTTAAGGCGTAAGACAATTTTGAGAGGGCCTGCGGTTGTTTTACGTTAACGAAACTAGGATTTTTTTAACAAAGGAGATATTAAGATACATAAAATACTTGTAAACAAATCATTCTTTCAGGATGGGTTGCCTAAGAATAATATAATAACATACTAGGTATGATCTACTTCTATGGATATAATATAACTGAGGTAGAATCTGATGTAAGACTGTGTGGAATGATGATATTAGGAAAGAATGTGAAATGGATTGTCTTGTGACAAAAATAAAACTTAATGAGTTAGATTAATAGGCAGTTTTGACTAAAAGAAAAATGACTCATGAAATGAGTCTGTAAGAAAACGAACGACATGAGAAGTCAATGTTTAGAAGTTAGCTAAATATTTCTGTTACAATTAATATTTCCATTAGTTTAGCTGAAAATTGTAGTGTAGATTGAAAATTATTAAACTAACTGATACCCGTCTAGCTTTACACTTTCAAAAGAGGTTTGTTTTCAAAAGATACCCATCTCTTTGATTGCAACGATACGCGTTCGTGGCGCAAGTGAGTACCAGCCTTAACAGGGGAACAGAAAACATTTTTTTGGCATTACATCTAAAACGGAATAAATCCAAAGGATCAAATACGAAACATTTAAATGTACGAAATTGAACCAAATTTTATCATTTGGATAATTTAGAGAAAGCAAGTAAAATATACATAGAGGAAATCTGACGTCATCGAAGAGAACACAAATTTCCAAAGAGTCCATCAGTGGACACCCGAAAAATACGCGATCTAGCGTGTCTTCATTCCATTCAGAAAACAATGTTGCAATGTAAATGAATCCTCTAAGAGTTTTATGTTACCAGCCTACAGTTTTATGCTCTAAGTCTGAGTTCTGAGAAATTCACCGTCTGCTGATCAGTCAGGTAAAAGTCAGTTTCTTCTTCTTACTCTTGAAATAGATCCCGAGGATCTGTTCTTTTCACGTAAAAATTCCTGGGATGCCGAACTCCAACTATCTTTCCATCTTTTTGGAGGTCTTTCTTTTGGAGGAGGGTTGACGACTGCCTGATGGGATGTTGTTTGCCACCACTTGGGGATTCTGGTGCTGTCCATCCTATCCACGTGGGCACGAATTAAAATCGATTCATAGTGCCAAAATAATCCTTCAAGAATTCTTGTAAAAGATAAGCAAGTGAGACCATCCCAATTTTCTAATGAAAAACTTGCATTAATAGGAGCATTTGAAATGGTGAGGGGTTCATAGCCTTACATGTTATGCCTGCACTCAGAGGCGTTCCGAATGACCACGATTGTGTGACGATATACTTATTTTGGTGATCACGCTTCAGTAGATAGTAATCTTCGTTCTAATTAAGACTTTGGTCGGATAATATTATTCAAGTAACCTAAATAGGGGACATTTAGATTAGATGCGGCAATCGGAACCAACATTTCAAAATTTTGATTTACGAGATACAGTTTTGATTTTTTTTATCGAGGGAAGTCGAGGGGAAAAATCATGATAAAAAAATTACCCACTTTTTGTGTTCACTTTGAGTGAGATTTATTGAAAAAAAACTAAGTTTTTTTCTCGTAGTTGGAGCGGCTGGTTTAGAATGATCATTTTACACTTTAGAAACTATTCACCACTCATAGGTTCCAGGTTTTACCTCTCCAGCGTTGTCAGAGGCTGTTTCTACACACATCGTAGGAACGTTGGTTCAAAGCCTGCCTTCGACAACGTTGGAGAGGTAAAAACCTGGATCAATGGAACCTAATGGAAAATAGTCTCTATAGTGCAAAATGATCATTCTAAACCAGCCACGGATGCGAGGGTCATAATCCCGAATGGTTCCAAATCCAACTAGAAAATGTTCAATATTGGCTCAATATTGAAAAAATTACACCAATATTTTCAAATTAGATTTTAATAAACTCTAGTCAGAAATGGTAGATAAACGAATAATAGAGTAAATATTATTTAATTTCAATATGAAAGCCATAACATTTCATGTTTAATTATAAAAAAATATGTCAAGTGTAAATGGATAGTATTTATTTATCTCTAGAAGGTTGCGTTATATAGCAAGTGACATTGAATACACATGAAGTACCTATTACAAAAAAATCAATACGAAAGATCATTCTGTACACAAGTAGTCGATGTTTACATCAAGTAGGATTGTATTGTAAATACATATTACATTATTTTGTTCATATTTTAGACTTGAACAACAATAGGTAGTACACTGTTTATTAATACAATTGGAAGTAACCGTCATCCGTTACTATGTGACGGACGTCGTCGTCAGTTCTGCGAGTGTTATTTTCAACTTATTTTTAAATTCTGATGATCTGACTACTTGTCTCTTTAAACTCTAAGAATACTCTGCTATGGTGTGGCTTTGTGCAAGACTTTAAAGTAAAGATGTAACGATATAAAGAGTTAATAATTGTAAAGAACACGGTATAAGTTGACACTTTGAGATAAAAATAAAGAGCATTGAGAATCACAGGAGCAATTCGGAATGCAGTATAAACAATTTAGATTTAGTTTAGTAGAATGTATGGAAACATTGTGAGACATTATGAGAACTTATAATATCACGAAAGAATGCGAAATGAAAGTCTGAGCGGTGATATGGTTGGGACATGTTGAAAGAATGACGATTAACAAACAACAAAAACAAGAATAAAAATCTTCTTAGGCTTTCACGGCCGGTGTTCGAGCTATTTGAAGTAGACTTTTTAGAGCAATTAAGCCTTCGTCTTTATGAGTTTTTAGACACAGAAAACTATTCAAATTTGCAAATAAGAATCATTCTAAATGGAAAATGTGTTATTTTTTATATCACTAGAGTGAAATGAAGAATGTTCGCTATTTAGTATCCATGACGTCTTAAGGCCTCGTGTTCCTAAATGATTTAAAATAGCGAGAAAGTCGATGATTTTTGCATTATTTATAGTCGATTTTAATCCCAATGTTTCCTTGCGGAAAATTTACATTTTATTGCAGTGTTTCAAATGGTTTAACGAGTTCCAGCATAGAATAATAATGAAGATACCTAATTCCCGAAAAACATTTAATCGCGAGAGGGAATCTGCAAACACTTGCCAGAGCAAAGTTATTAAAGGCAGGATGTAGAAACGATTGGTCCAGAAATAGGGATGTCCGTACCATGGATGTTACTGGAAGCGGCGGTTCGACACGATAAGTATTTATTTATTGATATCCTATTCCTGGAGAAACGGCGTATTTATCGCAGTGAGTGCGAAGTAATTAATATAAACAACTTAATGTATGTACTACAATATATGATGGTAAAAAAGTACCTACGCAATGGTGTGATCGATCCAAAGTCTCAATTTTTTAAATCCATATGACGTATAGCTACTGGCGATTACAGCTGATTTAAGGGCTTTAAGGGTAAGTTTCTCAGCCAATTGGCAGCGTCAGTTGTTACCCCGTGTATTTCAATAAGACCGCACTGGAATCCAAAAATTGGGCACTCAACTGTGTGGTCCATTGTCTGGCGGTGATCACACTCACGGTAGGTACTCTGAGATGCATAAGGTCTGCTTATCTTCTGTGGCCTGTTGATCACTCTTTTAGGGACAGGTCAAATCCAGGTACACGCTCATGAAGGTTTTTTTTATTAAGTGGCCATTTTTGAAATTTGACACATTTCATCAGATGGGAGTTCCAATCTTCACTGTGCCTTAGCCTCCAGGAAGACGATTCCAAGTGTTAAGTGTATGGCGAGTAAGAGGTCCAGCTTGTTGGTTTACCACTTCTCGCGGGTCAATCACATTGTGAAAAGTACCCTGGTGTCAAGTTTGTTCAAATATATTTCATAATGCATACTTACATTAAACAAGTGTTCAGAATCAGAATATCTAAAGAAAATCGTAGAGTTTGAAATCAAATTTGTCAGATCATAAATCCACATCCTTTCATTGACAGTCTCTTTAATGACAAAATTTCTACAGAAATTTACTGCGCTAGATTTCTAATCGTTTATTGAATTTCAATTAATAACAAAAAGACTCTTTATAAAACAAAACAAATACACATAACCATTATGCATGAGTAGAATAAATTGTTTTAGTTGACAACTCTTCTCTGAGTAGCCAGAGGTTTCGTAGACTTTATCATGTTTCCGGACATTTAGTACAATATATAGTTTTATGATTAAATTAAAACCTAGATATTTTCTACAACCGTGGAATTCAGATACGTGTAGAATCAAGGGAGTTTTATCTATCAACGAGGTTTCTCTATAAGAAGTCATTTTTTAGAAAAACCAGCACAACAATCTGTATACCCATTGTTTTCCAAATTAATTTATTATCTAGGTGATGAAACCTGGACAATGAGAGCCAGCTAAAAGGAATGTGGCCTTTAAAATCTAAGGCTATGGTGGACTGCCAAGAAAATCGAAGACTTGATTTTCAACAAACTTAGCAATTCTGTGAGACTTGAAGGAAAATTATATGCAGCTTAGGACAGAGAAGACTGGAGATGTTATGTGCTCTTAGCTGGCACCCAATAAACCATGAGTTCTGTACCTCAGCAGTGACGATAATCACAAAGAGGGGAATTATATTTGGTTCGGTGAATATCTCCACATTTATTTAGCTTTTGCCAGTTACTTTAATATAATTTTACAAATTTCCATAATAATTTAGTTATTTTAACATATGACACGTCTCGATGGAGGTCAACTTAGTTTAAGGCCATAAATTTGTAAAAAATAATCGAATTTATTATTACAATAACTCAACATACTTCAGATGTGACTTATGTTTTACCATACCGCCATCTCTCGAAAAAAAATTAACATCAACCTTACAGGCAATATTATTTTTTATTATAACTAGCTGACCCCGCTCCAGAATTTAAAAACAAATTGTGTTACTTATTCATTCAGTGAATTCTCCCTTTTTTGACCCCACTAAGGGAATAGAAAGGCAATAGACCTCTACTATTCACTAGATCTGGCGCAATTTCGACGGCGTCCGCCCACAACGTATCCAGACGCCTCAACTCTGCCTCTAAGAACCGAAAAAAGGTATGAAAGGGTCTTCCTCGTCATAAATAAATCGATCGTGGTAAAAAGACTTGAGTAACTTTTCTAGGCCAAGAGACTGGTATGACATATAATGACACAGCGAGTCTTTAAATTGTGGTCGAAGCAATCAATATTATTATTTCATTCAATACGTTATATAAGCATGCAGTTCTATAGTGAATAATCTGAATATACAAGTTTAAACATTGATCAGTTTTAACAGTTTTTTAAAAGGAGCATCTCGCAAAAACGTGATGAGGCAAAAAAGTTGCAAGGTTCCGCGCCGATGACATTTACACGAAAAGTTGATTACTTTTCTGGCAATGAATCCATTCGGACGAGGTCTCCGTGGATCGATTGGACTGAAGTTTTTTTTTATCAATTTGTAAAACGTTGATGCAATAAAGAAACAATTATCCAATTACTCAATGACAATTCAATGGAGAATTTCATCGCTTATTTATATAACACACGTGCTGCTTGGAGCGATAATTTATGAGGCAGTAAAACAATAAATTTTATGTAGGCGAACAGTTGGTTAAAAATTGGAAAGGTATTACAGTACTAAGTAAAAGTAGTTATTGTGTCTATCCCTGATGGATTGGAATAACAAATAATGGTGTTTGTTTACGCGCGATTTACCCAATAGTAAAACTTGGTTGTGATATTTTTGCGGAAAATCAACGTCGATATATTGTTATGCTGGATGATTCCGTAACTTATTGACTCAGAATATTTCTTCGGAAAATATGAACAGAATCGAAAATATAAATCAACCTTAATCGTTTTAACATGAATTTTATATGTATTTAAACAAACTATAAAATATACCTACACATGTTACTAAAGTTGAGTATGCTGAGTTCGCTACACAGTTCAAAGAATGCCAACTTTTCAACAGGCCAAAGTTATTTGAAAACTACTCATTTCATAATTTGTCGCGAACTGCCTTACCTACCTATATCATATCACCATAAGATACGCAGATATAATAAAAATATTGCCTATTAATCCATTTAAGAAAATAATGTAAATTCTATTATCTAAGAAAATGGCAGGTTATCAAATTGTTGAATATTTATAATTTTAATACGACTTATTATCGCAGTATCTTAGCTTACAAATCAATAAAAACATAAATGGTAATTACCTCAGCTCATGAAGAAATATTTGTTGCTATCCCCTCTCAATTCATGACTATCTGGAATCAAAAAGAGAAAATACTAGGTAAATGAAAATCTTGAAATAAATTCTAAAACTTAGAAACGCAGGTGATGTTAAAGTTCAAAGTAAGAGGCACAATAAGGAACAATATTATTACTTTATTCTATAAATTAATATAAAAAGAAAATAATACAAGTGTTTACGTATTCACGTGCGTTTTTAAACAAAAGCTATCGGTTTTGACTTACAAAGATATTACATAATCTTAGGGACACTATCGAACTATTCCCAGAAAAAGAAAGATCGTAAAATTTATAGTTTTGCCACAGTTATGTATTTAAGTCTGAATTCTGGATTTTACTCAAAATTCATAAAAAGAGTAAGTATAAATTTTGAACCACCCAATATCGCTGAACATAATACACGGGGGTTAAATCGATAGGTATTGATGTAGGTACATTACATCACTGATTCGGGTTAACCACTACCGATGTTACAAAGTGTATATCAACCCTTTAAAAAAAGAGTTAGAAATAGAACAGCAATGTACCCTTCTATTCTCTTGAGGCGGAATCTCTTAGTATGTCCTTTGCCATAATAAAGTCAAATGTAATTCAATTGACGCCAATCAATTGGGAACATTTTTAATTGGTTACACTATTAATAGTGATCAATTATATCTTGACTTTTTGTGACCTATGAGTGAGGTAGGTACCGCTTCTGAAAATTGCGACGAAACTATGATGTTTAATTAGCGACATGTACTAAAAGTTTGTAGCTATTTTAGTCTGAGTATACAAATGTCTGGCACAGACTTGTTATGTTTGTACCTTAATTAAGGTTGTATCACGGGAAACCAGATATTCAAAATTCAAATGTTCCAGGAAGGCGTGGGGGAGTGTGTTTATATAACCCAACCCATTTTACTTACTGAAATCGTTCGAAAGTATAAGCAAGCTAATTGTTCATATTGCAGGTAGATTGAAATTAAAATCGCATTAAGAGTTATGAACATTTGTGATAAAACTAAAAGAGAAAGCTTAAAAATGCGCAGAATACGAAAGGGTTACTTTAAAAAAACCAATCAATTAGGTACAGTATATTTTGTTGATCGGAAGCAGGAGTAAAATTAATTCATATTTAGCTATGATGTCCTTAGAACGCTCAAAGTGAAGTTTATTGACATAAAAATTGAATTTCATAATCAGTAAATTTATTGTAACAAGAAGACAATCAATAATTGAAAAAGGAGGCTTTGCCTGTAGGTACATTGCTTTCGAATAGCTGGCATTTGGACAAGCAAATTGGCAATAATTGGTCTTTCAAAATCATGTTTTAAATTGTCGTACGACAGTTGGTAGCAATGTATGCACGCTATTATACAAGGCCAATAGTATTATCGGTAATGGAATATTACGTGGTTCGGAGTAATCGATATTCGGTAATGTTGGTACCTGTCTCAGCTGATCGAACGTAACTTATCTATTTCGTTCATAGCATTACGTACTTATAGGTATTTTACGAAAACTGCGATGATAATACATTTTCCATCATCAGTTATGTGATATGTCTTATCACTGATACACCAAAGAAAATACTATTTTTCAGTTCAATTGATAGTTGTAATCAATTATTTATCAATATTTCATCTCGGATTTCAGTGGATAGGTACGCTTTATCGGCGGATATCATTGATCCAAGATCTACACAAAAATCATACTGTTTATAATGAGTCTAGAATTAAAGCTAAGCTAACAAATGGTCAATGTTATCAGCGTCGAGTGATCAGAATGAGCTAATCTTCAAAATGTATAAGACGGGTGAATTTCAACATTGAACTGGTTGGATCATGACTCATGAGTGAATGAAGATCTCGCGGAATAAATATCCATAAAGAAGAATTAATCCAGTAGAGGGTTGATAAAAAGGGATAAGAAAATCGACTAAACAAAAAAAATGGAGAAAATAATAATACCTATAGTTCTGCATAACCGATTCAAGTTTGAATAACTGCACAGAATCATTAACAAAAGACGATGCAATCATAACTGATGCATAAAACAAATCGTTATTAGTCATTAGAAAATAGTAACAGTAAAAAGTGTGGGGAAACAAAAATAATACAAAACTAAATTAACTTTATACGCTTCATTTGTTTCCATCGGGAGACAAAAGTAGTTTGATGGTCGCACTAAGCAACGGGCCCGGCTCAATTATAGGTAATACCAATCGCAATCTAATTATGCCATTAATGTTTGAATTTGTAAAATAAATACAAAATCACGTTGATATTTTTATATGACGGGTTGATATTGTTGAACTTGCTTGGGTTATTTACTCAATATTTATTTTCAGAACACCGCACAAAAGAACGTTGCTTCAATGAAAGCAAGACGCTGATATTGAATACAATAAGCTTCGCTTTAGAACTGGGATGTTTTCTCTCCAAACGGGTATTCTAAGAAATCGGAAATCCTTACAATATTTAAAATATCATTATAAATTCCAAGAATAACAATAGGTTTTCCGTAATTTACCATCTTCACAAACCGTAATAAAATGAAGATAAAAAATAAACAAATATTGGTCTCAAAGGCAGATTTGGAAAGTATAATCTGTTTACGTTCTGAACAAGGATGGTTAAAACCGAAGTATTGGGAAACGTTCTGGTGGTCGGTAGCCTGGCGGTTTCAACGTCGGCTTTCGAACAATTTTGTGGGGTTGATCTCCGGTATCGACCATCTTCCTCTTTCACGACACAAGCTCTAACTAAATAGCTTACTGTGAAAGAGTGTTGTAGCGTGTAGATGGTGTAAGCTACGTTGAACACGGTCCCACAGCAAGAGGGACGGATGAAACGGCGTGGATCTCAGGAACACCAAAGGGTGGATGTCACCAGAGCGCTGTCCTGCGCCAAGGTAATCCAAAACACGGTAGAGAAGATGAGTCAGGTAGAAGAGCCAGCGGTCGAGAGTGTCCAAGAGTGAGATGCCAAGAGAAGTCCAAAATCCAAAGTCGCGTTCCAAGCCAGAGTCCAGTAGAGAGAGCAGGTAGTCAAGTAAAAGGCAGGTGTAGATCCAAACAGAGAATGTTTATTTGTATGAAAATGTACCCGTATATTAACTGGTCGATGCGCGCTCGCGTTCACGCAGGAACGATCAGGCAGCGGACATCGCTAGGTGGGGGCACCGCCCGCGCGCGGCACCCGGTCTGTATAAAAGACCCGGGTTCCGCGGCGCGCGAGCCTATTTGCCCACACCCCTACCTGAGCGCACAGCGACCAGACCAACACAACACTACACGGACATCGCAGCCGTACACAGTACGCGCTGCGATGCCCCATACATTAACCTACAAACGCCGGCTCCCGTCTCGGTACTACAGGGATATCACTAAATCCTTTATTATTCGTCCGAGACGGGAGCACAACGGTACATCAAATTATACTTATTTACTTAATCTAATAAACCCGCATTCTGTCCGTTACATCCTCCCCCCGTGAGGGTATCGCCCTCACTCACAAGTGGGAGGACAGGATGTATCTTCTTCCAACAGCCGTATGAGTTTGACCGCCGGTCTCAGCAGCGTCGCCCCTCTGGAGGTCTTCACGACCGCTGCTCGTACTTGCCCGTCTGCTGCGGGCTTGACTTCTAGTATGCGGCCTCGTGCCCAATCGTTCCGGTGGGCTCCATAGTCTGCTATGATGACTAAATCCCCTGTCTTCAGGGGGGTACATGGCTTCTCCCATTTCTGCCTCTGGGCAATCGTCGGAATATACTCCTTCAGCCAGCGCCGCCAGAATGCATCGGCTAGCTGCTGGGCGATGCGCCACTGCCTCCTCAGCGGAACTTCCTCTTCTGTGGCCGGGTAATGGGCCAGGGCGGGGCGTCCGCTGGCCGACCCAACCAGGAAGTGGTTGGGGGTTAGGGGTTCTTCCTCACCTGCTGCGAGCGCCACGTTGGTAAGCGGCCGGCTATTGAGCGTGTGCTCAACCTCTGCCAGGGTGGTGAGCAGCGTGTCCAATCTGGGGGCGCGATCCTTCAGGACGGAGCGGAGTCCGGTTTTCACCGACCGGACCAGACGCTCCCAGGCTCCCCCCATGTGTGGCGAAGCTGGAGGGATGAAGCTCCACCTTGAGGTCTTGGCGACCTGGTTGAGCCAGGCAGGCTGACTCAAGATCTCGTCGGCCGCCTGCTTGATCTCCTTGTCCGCCGCGCGGAAGTTGGTCCCGTTGTCACTGTACAGGACCTCTGGCGTTCCCCTCCGTGCAGTCATCCTTCTCAGTGCCATAACCGTGGCGTCGGCGTCTAGCCTGTCCACTAACTCCAGGTGGACGGCGCGGGTTGTGAGGCAGGTGAATAGGGCACCGTACCTTTTTTCCTTTCGCCGGCCCACGGTTACGTCCATGGGACCGAACAGGTCCACGCCGCAGTGGGTAAATGGCCGACGGCCGTAGGCGAGTCGGCCGGCTGGAAGTTGAGCCATCTGTGGGGTGGTAGGCCGAGATCTCTGGGCCCGGCATGGCACACAGCCGTGGATTAACTTTCTGGCTGTCGTGCGCAATCGCAGCATTACTGCGTACCTCCTCACTTCGGCAACCGTCCTCTCGATCCCGCCGTGCTGGACCTCCTCGTGTGAGTGCCGTATGAGCAGCCTGGCAGCTGGGTGGGTGGCACATAGGATGACGGGAGCTTCCGCCCCCAGTGCCTCCAGTCTGGTCCCAGCCCTCATGATGCCGTCGACGTCGAGCCAAGGTGACATCTTAGCGACGCGGCTGCTGGCTGGTAGTGGCTCGTTCCTCTGCAGTAGTTTGATCTCGGTGGGGAATGTACCTGCCTGCATCTGACGCAGCCAGGCGAACTCTGCTCGCTGCAGCTCCTCTCTCGCCAACACGGCAGTGCGGCGTCTCCGTGGGCCATCGGTGAGTCGCAGGACCCACGCTGTGATGCGCAGAAGCTTGCGCCACGATGAGACCCTTACAGGGTCCGGCAAACTGCTCTCCCGTGTGGTGGTCAGCATTACTGTCTGCTTCAGCTCCTCAGTAGCTGGCTGGTTAGGTACTCTTCGCGCCGGCCACCTGTCCTCTGGTTGTGTCAGGAACTTTGGACCTGACAGCCACAGAGACTCTGGGCTAAGGTCCGGGAACTCCAAGTCCCTGGTCCCGACATCGGCTGGATTTTGCTTTGTCGGGACCCATCTCCAACTGTCCGGCTCTGTTAGCTGGGCAATCTCCCCCAGCCGGTTGGCCACGAACACTGAGTACTGGCGAGGATCTGCGTTGATCCAAGCCAACACTGTGGTAGAGTCGGTCCACAGGATGACTCGTGAGAAGGTGGTGGTCATCTCTGCCTTCAGGGTCTCAGCAAACCTGGCCCCCATCAGCGCCGCCTGCAGTTCCAGCCTCGGCACTGAGACTGGTTTGAGGGGAGCTACCTTGCATTTGCTCCCCAAGAAGTGTGTGCGGGGGCCCTCATCGGTGACCTCCACCATGTAAGCTGCTGTGCAACACGCAGCCTCCGACGCGTCACAGAAGACGTGGAGCTCGGCGTCTTCACTCGTCCCTTCTCGGCAGCAGCGCGGCATCTGATGCTACGCGCCTTCTCCAGCCAATTATCCCATTTGTTGGCGTGGACTTCCTGGATGGGCTGGTCCCAGCTTACGCCGCTCCTCCAGACCTCTTGCAGGAGTATCTTGGTGTGGATAAGCACACACCCCAGGAATCCAAGTGGGTCGAAGGTCTTCATGACCTCGCTCAGTAGTTGGCGTTTGGTGGGCCAACCACTTTTTGGTAGACCATCCAGGTCATACCGGAATATGTCTCGCTCAGGGTCCCACTGGATGCCGAGGACCCTCTCCGTCTGGCACACGCCGCCAATGGTGACGGCTTGCGATGCCCTGTCCTCAGGCGGAATGCCTCGCAGGACAGCAGGTTGGTTGGAGGCCCAATTGACTAACTGGAAGCCTCCCCTGGCCAGCACACCGGAGACCGCCTTGACAAGGGCGGCCGCCTCTTCTATGGTGTGGCGGGCGTCGAGAAAATCGTCCATGTAGCAATTGGACTTAATTGCTGCTGCTGCCTCAGGATCCGTCGATGCTGCTGCCTCCGCCACTCTGTCACGGACGTACTGTGCGCTGGCCGGTGAACATCTGGCACCAAACATCATCGAGGTGAGTTGGTACGTTGTCGCCTCGGCTTCAGGTGACTCCCGCCACAGGAACAACTGGGAGGCCTGATCCTCCGGCACTATCTTGATCCGCAGGAACATCTCCCTGATGTCAGCCGCAACTGCTACCCGGCCCTCTCGGAAACGTAGTACGTGGCCCAGTAACATGGCCAACCTGTCGGGTCCAGTGAGTAGGAGGTCATTCAGTGAGACCCCTTTGTATTTTGCTGCAGCATCAAACACGACCCTCAGCTTCCCTGGTTTGTTGGGGTTGCTTACTGCAAAGTGGGGAAGGTACCACCGCCTGGCAGTGCCTTCTTTGACCGTGGCTGGGACCGCGTACCCCTTGTTTATGAGGTTCGCGATCTTCCCATGGTACGCCACGGCCAACTGCTGGTCCCTCGCGAACTTGCGCTCCAAACTGCGCAACCTGTTAAGCGCACCAGCGCGATTGTCGGGCAGCACGGCCCGGTCCTTGTCTGCCCACAGCAGCCCAGTCTCCCAACGGCCGTCTGGAGTTTGACGGGTCGTTGCTTCCATCACTGCTTGCGCCGTCGCCTCTTCTGTTGACACTCGGCGGGCGCGAACCACGCCCAATGAATCAATGTCGAAGTGCGCCTTCACCGCATCATGGACAGCAGTGTCCTGGATCAGGTGCACCTGCTGGTCATCCCCAGCTGCCGCGCCGCCATGAACCACCCAGCCCAGCGCCGTCCTGGACTGCATCGTGTCTCTGCCTGGTGTCATCTTGATTTCTTGGGCGACTACAAGGAGGGCATTGTCTTGCCCAATCAACATCTGTGGGCGGACCATCGGCGCCAAGACACCGGGCTGCCGTAGATCCCCTTCTCGTTTGGCCGCGAGTTGCTTCGGGAGGACCAAGTCCCGAACCGTGTTAGCGGACACGGTATATTTCGACGAAAGGCCCTCACCGCGAACCGTACATTTGACGCGTCGCGACGCGGCGTCCACTGAAGACATATCGTTCACACCACTGATGCGGAGTCCGCTCACTCGCCCTTTGGCTCCGATGCGGTCGGCCACATCTTGGTCTATAAGGGTTACAGTCGACCCATCGTCCAACAACGCGTAGATAGTCTCACGGCCCGCAGGCCCACTGACTTCGACCGGAACCACTTTCAGAAGGACCGGGCACGCGGGTAACCATGTATTGGTTACGGTAGCCGTATGGCTGACACTCGCGGTTGCACTGTCCTCGTTCACACTGTGGAGAGTCTTGTGGTGCGCGCGGGCGCACCCATTGATGCCGCACTTCTTCCCCCTTTTGCACTTCCCACTGTAATGTCCTCCCGCAAAGCACACAAAACACAGTCTCAACCTTTTCACCAGGTCCCGCCTCTCAGTCACTGACATGGCGACATACTCGGAGCACTTTTCCAGTTTATGGTCCGCTTCACACAACGCGCACACTTTATCAACTTTATCGCGTGGAGTGTCTTCATGCAGCAACATCACTCTCTTGGCTTCCGGCTTCTTCTTGGCGCCGAGTCCCCTCACTGGTGCCGAGACAGCTGCCCCAGCCCCGCCGCCCGCGAGGCGCTGTAGAAAGTCGAGGAACTCATCCACGCTGAGTTCCTTCTTGCCGCTATGGTACATCCGGTGGTACACCCATAGCAGCCGCATTGACGGGGACAGCAGGTCCACACAGGCTTCTAACAGCTGCCTCCTGTGTTGCGTCAGATACTCCGGGTCAGCTTGCCCCACGGACGTCAGCACGCCATGGATTGTTGCCCTCAGGTCCGCAATCTCGCCCAGGGCAGCGCCGTCTTGCAGGGTCGGAGTCCGCCGGAACTGCTGCATGATGTGCTGCACCACGTTCTCCGTCTGGGAGAACCTCTCCTGTAGGGAGTTCATGATGAACCCTACATTGCTGGGGTCGCCGGAGATGAGGTATCCCCTCACCGTCTCCCTTGCCCTCCCCTGTAGTGCTGACCTGAGGCGCAGCAGGTTTTCCGCATCCCCGATGCGGCACATCCTTGTCGAATCCAAGAAGTGTTGCCTGAATGCCGGCCACTCCAACGGGTCTCCGTCGAAGCGCGGCAACTGCGAGGACTGGCTGCCCCTCGCCACCAGCGCCGCTATCCGCCCGTCCTCGCCGTATGCCCCCTGTTGCTGCTGCAACCAGTCCCGGGTGTAGGAGTCGGGCCGGAACTCGTCAAAGGACGGCGGGATGAACGAGGCGCCTGACCACGGCGACCCGTTCCCGCCACTGCGCGCTGCAGGCCCCTGGGGAAACTCCGCCTGTTGATGCGGCACAGGGAGCGCGGTCCGCGCTCCCACCTGTGCCCCGCTTGTGTGGTTGGGTCCCTGCCACTGGTGATGCACCGCCTGGTTGTGTTGGGGCACAGTGCCCTGATGCCATTGGACTGCTGCCCAGGGGGCGTAGGCCACGCCCCCACCTGTGCGCCATTGAACTGCTGCTCTGGGGGCGTAGACCACGCCCCCCCATGCGCCGCCTGGTACTGCCCCTGCTGGTTGGGCACAGGGAGCGTGGCTTGCGCTCCCACCTGTGCCTGGTACTGCCCCTGCTGGTTGGGCACAGGGAGCGTGGCTTGCGCTCCCACCTGTGCCTGGTACTGCCCCTGCTGGTCGGGCACAGGGAGCGCGGCCCGCGCTCCAACCTGTGCCTGTGGTGATTCGGGGGGCGCCGCCTGTGCTGATGGCCCTGCTGCTGACTCCGCCTGTGCTGTTGGCGATCCAGCCGCTGCTCCAGTCGGCCGCGCCAGTGCTGCGATCAATGATTTCTCCGCCTCCTCGCGTCGCCTCCGCTCCTCGTCCCGCAGTAGCCGCTCGTCTTGAAGCTCCTTCTTGATCTGCTCCATCTGCCGGCGAAGCTGACGAAGTGTATCGTCGGTGGTAGTGCGCTGACTGTCATCGCTGTCGCTGCCCGTATCCGCAGTGCTCCTTCCCGAACGTAGATTCATCGTCATCGTGCTGTGAAGATCCGGCTACGAAGGACCAGTTGTAGCGTGTAGATGGTGTAAGCTACGTTGAACACGGTCCCACAGCAAGAGGGACGGATGAAACGGCGTGGATCTCAGGAACACCAAAGGGTGGATGTCACCAGAGCGCTGTCCTGCGCCAAGGTAATCCAAAACACGGTAGAGAAGATGAGTCAGGTAGAAGAGCCAGCGGTCGAGAGTGTCCAAGAGTGAGATGCCAAGAGAAGTCCAAAATCCAAAGTCGCGTTCCAAGCCAGAGTCCAGTAGAGAGAGCAGGTAGTCAAGTAAAAGGCAGGTGTAGATCCAAACAGAGAATGTTTATTTGTATGAAAATGTACCCGTATATTAACTGGTCGATGCGCGCTCGCGTTCACGCAGGAACGATCAGGCAGCGGACATCGCTAGGTGGGGGCACCGCCCGCGCGCGGCACCCGGTCTGTATAAAAGACCCGGGTTCCGCGGCGCGCGAGCCTATTTGCCCACACCCCTACCTGAGCGCACAGCGACCAGACCAACACAACACTACACGGACATCGCAGCCGTACACAGTACGCGCTGCGATGCCCCATACATTAACCTACAAACGCCGGCTCCCGTCTCGGTACTACAGGGATATCACTAAATCCTTTATTATTCGTCCGAGACGGGAGCACAACGGTACATCAAATTATACTTATTTACTTAATCTAATAAACCCGCATTCTGTCCGTTACAAGTGTATTTGTGTTAACTTTGAGTGAGAACAAATAAATTTATATAAAAAAAATCTCTACAGAATGAGCCTTGCCAGATTTTGGACAGAAGGGTTGAGGGTTGACAACCTTTTTTTATAAAAAAAATAAAATGAATCTATGCTCACTCGAAGTGAACACAATACACTCCTTCACAGTAAGCTACTTAAAGCTTGTGTCATGAAAGAGGAAACTGGTTGGCACCATCAGGTTTGAACCTACTACCTCCAATACGGTGTACGTACGTAAGATTTTCGCTCCTAGCATCATGTGATAATAGGAATGACGGACCAAATGAATCAGCAGGTGACACGAACAGAACATTCGATAATCTCCCAGCTTGCTGAATGGTATTTGTCGTGACTCTTCGACTGAGACCGATTAATAATGAGATTCATTATAAAATCACAAACTAAATAATTAAAATGAATGCAATGACAGTCAGTGAATAGAATCTATGGTCGCTAAACATTGGTTTCATCAATAGAGGCCCAATGGAACCGTTACGTAGATTTGAAATAATAGGAAAAGAATGACAATGACTTCGCAGCACAAAATATCGAAACAATGCCTACGTTATAATAATGGAGTATTGATTCTCATTATAGTATACAACTTGAACTAATATTTCCCTAATTCGATCGAGATATACCAGTCTTAATTTACTTGATAGTCCAACGTACCTACTCTTTTAAGATTTTCTGTGAAAATGTTGACTGCCAAAACAATCTCAAGAGACAAGGAGGCTTTCAGATTAAGAAAATAATCCACTTATTATTGTTTATTGAGATATTTTCCATAAAATGTGATTACTTCTAGTCGAAACTCGACCCATCCAGTCCTGTATTTGGCAGATATTTTGTACGAAAAAGCCAAATGTTGTTTTGAATTTGTAATACGGAATTTTTTTCACCACAGAGCGTCGATTTATAACCGCTGTAGCGAGACAATGGTATTTTGGGTTAGTTTCATGTACCTACCGATCGGTGCATTTTGATGTGCCGTGATTTCAACTGAAATGTTAAAAACTTGCGGGAATTATATGACCACAAGACAATGTGACGCGCGACCGCAATGAGAAGAGGACCACAATATCGCATGATGCGCTAGTCTACCAGAACTCTGCACATGTTCAGGAGAGGGAGAACGTATGGCGTAAAATGATTAGAATTATTAAAGAAAAATAAAAACAAAGACAGGAGGTTGGTGTCAATTTCAGAAATGAGTAAATAAGTAAGTAATGCCTAGAAAGGTATATTGACATTCGTTTAAGATATTATTACTATTTTCATAGGCTCGAAGGCTGCACAAAAAAATGTATGTCATGTGTAAGATTAGTGATAGATCAGGTTAAAAAATAAAAAAAATTGGTAAAGCTGTTGAAGATTTAATAACCTTTACCATGCTTTATATGCTTGTATGTATGGCATACATTGTATGCTGTATGTTTATTTGTTGCGTTATTTATGTTTCTTTTTCTTAAAATATGTATTTGGTTTCTCTTATTAAAGTAGTGTACTTTGGTTATCTATATTTGTTTCTTATTTTATGTTTAAACTCTGTATTGATTGGTTACATCTTATTTTTAAATTATTTTGTACATAATAATATGCAGTTTGCATTACTTGATACAAAAATTATTACTTGATTAAGTTTGGTTTTTGCTACGATATATTTAGGCTCATTTTATTTTCTGCTAAGCTTTTTTATTTGTGTGTTTCTATCAATGTTCTTTTAATTATTTGAAAGCATATTTGTACCGTATACATATTATTGGGTAAATAAATGTGTACCACACGACTCGCGCGCGGTACAAGGGACTGCAGGTGCAGGCTCTAAAGAATTAGCCAGCTACCAGGGGAATGCACTATGTCGCTCGTCGCTTGCGCAGAAGACGGGAACTCTCTAATAATACTGCGGGCCCTACTCAGTTCAGGCCCCGTACGTTCGAGAAAAGCTTCCCGCCTCAGATCAAACTCCTATAGTTCATTTTTTTTAAAGATACAGTGCTAGAAAAATTTCGGCATATTCCCATTTCACTCTTTTCATACATAAGAAAGAGACACAACACTTCTATAAGATTTATTGTTTTATTGAGAGGCGGTAACAGTAGCCACCCTTAACCAGGTAGCACACTCATAATATTTTCGAACTCGAGAAGTGCGGTTGTCTTCGCTAACATCTCGATAAGTCAGAGAAAAGATTATTTAAATTCTGCTATTGCATTTTTTCATATTGGCATACCGCGTTTTTTAATCAATTAATTAAAGTGTATAATTATTTTATACCTAATGCTTTTTTATCTGTATGTCTTTTTATTTTAATCTGTCTATAATGATCCTACACCTATCGCACTTTTTATGTCTTCATAGCGCATTTTTTAATATGTGTAAAATATTATCCAACAATTTGTACTTCATGAAATACATAAACATTATATTATATAACAAATGAATGTATTTTTAATAATATAACCTGTTGAAGAAACAAAAATGATATACGAGTAAAATATACCTACACCAGGATAAAAAATGCAACATAAATCAGTTACGATAAAAATGAGAAGTAAATACGATAAACTGACTACACGTCATAAAACTCGTGCAGTGTGATAGCAAACTAAATCAGTTTCGATAAAAATGAGAAGTAAATACGATAAACTGACTACACGTCATAAAACTCGTGCAGTGTGATAGCAAACTAAATCAGTTTCGATAAAAATGAGAAGTAAATACGATAAACTGACTACACGTCATAAAACTCGTGCAGTGTGATAGCAAACTAAATCAGTTTCGATAAAAATGAGAAGTAAATACGATAAACTGACTTCACGTCATAAAACTCGTGCAGTGTGATAGCAAACTAAATCAGTTTCGATAAAAGTGAGAAGAAAATACGATAAACTGACTACACGTCATAAAACTCGTGCAGTGTGATAGCAACCTAAATCAGTTTCGATAAAAATGAGAAGTAAATACGATAAACTGACTACACGTCATAAAACTCGTGCAGTGTGATAGCAACCTAAATCAGTTTCGATAAAAATGAGAAGTAAATACGATAAACTGACTACATTTCTTAAAACTCGTGCAGTGTGTATAGCAGCCCATAAAAACAACTACCTGCGTAACAATAGGTTCTGTACCGCCTCTCGGCGAAGTCATAAATCTTATAGAAGTATTTTGTCTCTTTCTTATGTATGTAAAGAATGAAATGGAAGTATGCCGAATTTTCTAGTACTGTATCTTTAAAAAAAATGAACTATAGTAACACGCAAGACCCTACTGACTTCGGGTCCGCAATGCGTTCGAGAGCTCTCTCTGTTCGCCCGGCCGCGTCCTTGGATGGAGGAACTCCTAGTAACAACGCAAGCCGTACTTAATTCGGGCCTGCGATGCGTTCGTGAGATCCGACGTCTTCTTCTGCGCCCTCGACGAGAAATCTCCTAATAGACACGTAAGACCGTACTCAATTCGGGTCTTAGCGCGCGTTCGAGAGAAGTCTCGGTCCAGTGGTATCAGCCAGAGTCCAGGTCCTATTGCAAGGGTCGAGTCCACGGTCCAATGTGCCAGCCAGAGAAGGGTCCAAACAGTCCAGAGAGAAGTCCAAGGTAGAAGTCAGCCAGTTGAGTAGTCCAGAGAGAGCAGGTAGGTAGGTGTAGTCAAAGCCAAGAGTAAACGAAGAATGATATATTTCATACAAAAATGTCTGCTTATATTCACGACATAACGGTATCTGGGGAAAACCCAGTGTCCCCCGTCCGTGGCGAACGGAGCGGACGCCGGGAACGGGCTCAGAGCCTCGCCCCGAATCGGCCTGGACGTGCGACGGACCAGCGGCCGTCGCGGCCGAAATTCAATTATTCTAATTATCGACCTTTCGCGGATTATCTCCGCGGATCTGGGGCATATCCCGATGTGTTTGGTCTCGTTGGAATCGCCGCGCGATTTCCAATCGGGACATGCTCACCAGATCGCGCTAACCTTGATATATCGGTTTTCGGTATTTTCCGATCAATCCGCGAAAGGTCGATTAAAATCTTAATTAATTGGCCTACCCCGATGTATTTGGTATCATTGTGATCGCCACATGATTTTACATCGGAGTAGACCATTATTGGGAGGCTGCACCCTACCTCCGCGTGTCCTGGCTCGCAAGCCTCTTGGCCCTCCCTCAAACAGTAGGGGAGGGGATACCACGTTTAAGGGGTTTTTAGGCGCGCGCCGCGCGCAGCCGCCGTCATTCTATTGTTGGACACGGGGAGATAGGGTTGTCAGGAGCTCCCGCAGCCAGGGCTGCCTCAATATGCCAATGCATTTTTATTATCTATTACATAATTTTTCGCGGGCCTCGCGCCTCGGTCCGTTCGGTGGGAACTAAGAACCCTTTATTTCTGTGGCCGAGGCGCTTAGCTTACATGATCGAGTCATAATCATATCCATATTATCAATAAATCAATCATTTTATGCAATATTATCTATACAATTCAATCAATGTTATTTATAATCGAATTTATACAAATCAATCTTATTTCAATATTATTTGGTTTTTAATTCGCTGATCTGATTTAATGACGCCGTCCGGTACAAAATGTATAGTGGAAATAAAATACGCACTAAGTGTCAAAAAATTCATTTTGAGATAATCTAATAAAACTGATTTTTCCCCCATATAGACATAGTACTATGATGATTTTTGGATCTGTTTTTTTACGCCTTTAGACCATCGATATGGACTAAGTGCAGTATTTAGGTTATTGGCAACGGTTTATAGAACATTTCCTCAAACTCAACTCAATTTTTTTTCATTTTTGTCGCTTAGTGCGTATTTTATTTCCACTATACAAATAATAAAAGGTGAGTTGAGTCACATTTGAAGTAGTTTTACCCGTAAATTTTTGATCATTAAGATGTTAAATTTCACACAAAAACTACTTCTAGCGACTAGACATACACTGTAAAAAATGTATTTCAAGTTATTAGTCGAATACAAATTGGGATTTCTATTTCAGAAAAGACGGTTCGACGTTCTTCTCATCTGGACGTATTCACGGTTCAATGAAGGTCGTTTACATCGTTTGTTGTCTATTATTCCTTCCATCCGTCGAGATGTTGGAAGGTGGATAAAAAATAAATCATCACCGTCCCGTGCAGATGGTGTGAAGGGAGCGTTGACATGTAAACAATGGACTCGACTGAGCGAAGAAAGTAAATAACAACAACAAAATTTCATAGAGTGCGCGGCGGTAGTGCGCAAACAAAATAATGTACATCATTACTGTTGGCTACTGGTGATAGATCGTAGATCACATCTGTTAGGAGAACACATAACATCTCATCATTTATTTATGAATCCGCTTTCAGAATATCTTCCATTTAAGATGAATAATTGTCCGTATAAGAAGCGGAACAACTAACACAATTTATACAAAGTAGAGTAAACAATAAAATGAACATATTAACTGAAATCAAAGTGCGGTTTGTTTAAAAAAAAAAGGAAATAAAATATATTAAAAGTTCATAAAATAGGACTCGTAAGTCACTAAATGTTTTGAGTGAAAAAACAATAAAAGTCTGCTCATTGCAGGAACAAAACTCTTAGACAATTGAGGGTGTGGGGTAGAACTAAAACTCGCATCAGCTGAAACTATTTAGAGAGAGAGAGAGAGAGTAGATCACGAAAGACGTCATAACAGCATAGAAAAATCACCAAAACATAGAAAAGACACTAAAAATTGAAGACCTTTGTACAAATGAAATTTCTTTCGCACAAATTCAGATAATTTAAGTGGTTTAAGTCGGCAACACGCTGCTGTGCGGGTTTATTCCGAATGTGACCCGACACATGGAAGGCTCGTCACGTCTAACTTAAACCAATTGCAAGGGAGTCAATTGCATCGGACGTGAGTCGAATTTGAGATACATCTCGTCCTCCATTAACATGCGTGGGGTCCTTGCTCTTCTAGGGCTCGTGCCACGTACGTATGTACATTGTACATCCTGTCCTGACGAAGGTATGACAAAAAAATCGAAATAATATGAGATTGCGCTTTGGATGTTTTTTAGCTTTAAATTCAGACGCTTGTACAAATGTAACCGTAGGAACGTAGGTCTTTCTAAATGATGCATCTAATCGATGTTATTAAAAAGTAATGTGATTTGAGACAGGCATTGAAACAAAGTTTTATATGGGAGAGATAGATACTGCTATGTGACTATCAGAAAGCAATATCAGCTTCAGCTATGTGCAGTATTTAGTATTTATAGTAATATTTATTACAAACTAGTTTATTGAGATGTTCAAGTACACTGATTAAAGAATATTTGCATCATTACATTTTCGACTATTGACTCATGCGTATTCCAGGAAGTTTTTAGTTTCTTTCGAAAAATTTGCTTAAGTGCACTTAGCAGGTGTTGTCGGCTCACCGACGATACGTCAAGGACAATGTGCCGGTTGACCCTTTACATCAACCAGCACTGCAATTCTTACTTCACATTTTGTTTCCATCAGATTGTCTTCTATCTTTGTACTTTTTTTTCATTCTCTTTATTCATTAAGATAAAAGAAAAACAATACAAGTCCTGTTAATGCAAATGCGAGCCTTGCAATACATTATTATTTTATTGTCTGTATTGAATTTCCTTGTCTATATTGAGAATTTAATCTTTTTTCTATGTAATATTGACGCCAAGTGCCTGAAAGGGCTTATGGATAATTTAAAAATAAATTAACTTTTAATTTAACCTTATTATTTTTATTTTATTTTTCACAACATACGGCGTTAATGCCTTTTAAAAAATAATAAGCAGATATAAAAATTACACAAGATGACAACAACAACAGCAGCAAAAAATAGTAGCGCATTAACTGTTTTTCAGACAAAGGATTATGGATCAGATTGTTAGGCAGTTGTGTGAGATTTCTTTGGAATATGTTGTAATTGAATAATACTCCCAATAACAATCATCGTGGTCTAGTTCGAGTTGACGTCAAATAATTCATCATTATTTGGTCTCGCACGAAGAACACACGTCTCTTATATAGATCTGACACACTTCCATATGAAGCGCAAATTGAAAAATTGCAGGTTGCTTGCTATTAACTTACAATTTTTCATATGAAGTATTCGTACATAATCCTCAGATTCAACGTATTTTTAAAAACGGCTTACCTTGTATCTTTTCGAGCAAGAGTTTACGTATTCATTATCGTGATTACCCGTCTCCTTTACGGCACCACAGTGGAAGTATTGCGTTGGGTTTCTCAACATTTGAGAACCTCTTAAGTTTTTAGTAGACGGAGAGAAATATAAACTATGCATGTTTTTAATGAGACACTTATGGTGTAATAATGTTCTCGGTCGAGCCCGAATTCAGGATAAATAGGTTGACCTAGGGTAAAAAAATTATGAAGCATACTGAATTTTTTAATAAAAAAAAACTAGCAACGATTATTTCCATTTCCTGCTGAGAAGTTTTCCTTATTTCGGATATTCATGATCAATGCAAATGTGAACTCCGCTTTCCTGACGAAATTTCTCCAACCTTCCAGGCACTGTGTCAATTGCAAGGTCTTAGTCTCGGCTATAATCAAACCAGTTCACCGTTGATCCAGGTCCAATCATCGAATTGAGGCTCACAATGTGGGCTCTTCTCTCCAATTGTTTGCCTACTACCTATATCATTTTTTCAATTTGTCGTCCCGCCTAACGATTAGCCCGAAGAACTAGTTGATCGTAAATCCATCCCATACAAATAGCAGTGGGTCTTTTAACCATCCTTATCTCGCATAATTTCTACGGAACATGTCCAATTTTATGGGCAAAACGAAGGTAGTGTTAATACTTTTTCGTGAATTTGCGATGTTATTGCCAGACTTTACTTGCGATTTAATCTAGAAATCCACTCTCGAAAGAATGATCGATGCCAAAATACATAAAATACACAACTCTAAAATTATAAAACGACAAGAAAAAACTTAAAGTATGACGAATGTAATAGTTGCATCGGGTGACTACTCAATTAACATATTATCCTATTCTCTATGTATGGAGGAAAAAACCGAAAAAGTATACGAACTTTTTGAGCAAATAAATGTGGGTCACACCCGCTATCACCCAATCATCATTGACATCTGACTGAAAAACATTTTTCTTAGACGTAAGTGCAACGACAAGTCTGTCCAAAAAATTTTGAAATCCGTATACTTTTTTGGTCATTCTCTCCAGAAATTAATTAAAAAACATATCCAGATAATCCTAGGCTGAACTAGTATTATAAGAAATTGATTTTGGCCGGTAACAAACTCAGTATTATTGTTTACAAAGACGTGTTTGGATGTTTTGACTAAAGGCGGCTTCTAATGTTTACGTAAATTTTACGACTGTGAATATCGTCACGTTTATCTCACACTTACCTAAAGTGAGATACCTCTTATATCGAGATAATTATAGAGCGGAGTTGGGCATATTGTTGCGATACTTCGTCAGATGGTATAGTTTAAGACGTGATGTTAGTTTTACCGTTTGGTTTATTTTAAAGACCATTACCTATGTATGTATGCATTGGCTCCGACCTGCGGTAATCAGTTATTTAGGCTAATACGAGATAAACATTACACGGCGGTGATCGACAAAGGAAAGTGGGAAGTGATGCCAAATAGAATTCATCTATATTATGTGCATGTAGTAAACGATTGAGATTTCTTGGAAAAGTTCGCTTTTTTATTAATTTCTTCATGATCTATGTAGGAATGATAAAGAACTAGTTGCTATAATGCTGGCGCTATTCGAAGTCTATCTCTCTGATGTAGGCCATCGCTATGCTGGTCAAAGTGAGAAATTTCGATATACTACCATCATAATGATGTAAATATACACATAATAATATCTCTAAGGCTGTATAAATATGTTTGCCTATCAGCTCCGCGATATAACTTTGAAAACTCCCGCAATCCACAATTACGGGCGAAATCGGCGCATATGCCATAGCCATCAGTTCTTATTATGTTTAAAGCAGACCTTCCTCGTTGGCATATTGAAGCCAGGTCTGAGACCATACATTCATCTGCTCTCACTATCACAGTGGTAAAATAAGTCTGGTGTTATAGTGTCTGATCAAAGTGGCCATAAAGCGAGGTGAGGAAAGGGGTGGTTGGAGGTTCGACAAGACACCGAAATTCACCGAATGGTTGTTGCTGATAACATAATATACTGAAACTGTATTGTGTCCCGTCTTGGCTTTATTTAATGCGAGTAAAAATAATCTCCACATTCCTGTAATACTCGGGTGGTGGAGGGTCGGTATTCTTATTCAATGTGGCATGTTCTAAATGTTAAGCAGACGATCATAAGTATAGAAGATAATACTGCGTCACCCTTTTCGCGTGCTTAATGCAATTACTGAGTGACCTGATAGTAGGTACATAATACCAAACCAAGCAGCGAGCAGTGCACATGAAAATGATACCCCTATATACAGGTAGTATTAGATATTATGAAATAGTATTCCCACGATACCGGCTAGCGGTGGACCGTGAGTGTCCTTTGCGCTCCGATGAAGACGCCTGATGGGACTAAGACAACACAGAACATAATACAGTATACGTAATCTATAGCAAAGTTTTTAATTAGGTATGATATTCGTATGTAGTGGGAAAATTTGATTTAATATCAGAAAATTACAGACATACAGACCGTAAAAAATAGAACGTCCTTTTTCCTTATATTGATCATGTATGTATGACTTTTCGACCTTAGGCAAGTCTTTAATATCCGGCAAATCGCAGCACTGTCTCAGATTCTTAAGACAAGAAGCTCTTTTTCATTTCAGATCTCGCCTGCCCCTCACAGTGAACACGATCAAATAAAATGTGATATATTTCACATTTTATTTGATTTTTTGTCGTCTCCGAAGAACAAACCCACCACCTTTAGTGAACTCCTAACTATTTTTATTTAAATAAAATGGCATTTCGTACTTTTCATTGCGGAAGTTTTCATACAAACATGTTGAAATAAAATGAGTGAGAGTAGAATCAATGTAAAAAGTGGCTTAGTTGAATTTTAGTCTGTTGAGAAATTGAAAAAAAAAACAATCCTAAATTTATAACTATGGGAATAAAATATACACATCATAATATGCAAATATTATAGGAATAGCGGATGAAGGATTTTGGCATGATTCAATTTATCGTATTTTGTTGGTGGGTTGTGATTTATCAGCCCTAATGATGGCAAACCTCTTTTTACTAACTATAAAAATAGGGTAAATGAAGGTCAATGTTTGAAATAAAAAAGGGTTGTATTAATAACTTAAGTAATGATTGTAACTTATATAACACAACATAATGTGACAATCAGAGGTGATCGTTGTGATGATGTAATAACGAAATCTGATAAAAATATGCGATCGATAAAAATAATCTTTCAAACGTTATTAATATTAAACTAGGTAGGTATATTGGTTTATCAGATTAGTTAATTCAAAATATTAGTTTAATCAAAACAATCGATATTAATATTTAACGTACGTTTAACGTAGCTGATTGAAATAAAAATATCAAACGCAATTGGTTGAATCTTGCAAGCGTTTTCTTTTTTCTTGGAGTGACCTCTTTTTTAATCAACTTTCACCTTTTTAGAAACAACGTTATTTTAAATTAACGAAACATCTTTAACGTTTAAAAATTAAGCTATTTTCCGCCTCTAGTGACAACGTGCATTCATAATAAAATAAATAAAATACAGTACAGAGTGCAAACAGCATTCCCAATTTATCCAAGAGATTTTACACTTACAAACTTTGCCGACATGACCAACCGACCAGAATTCACGTCTACGTACATTTTCTTAAACTTACTATTTGGGTTTGAAAGTGAGAAGTCTGATCATCTCGTAACCGATTGTGCATAAAAAAAATCAATACATTAAACATAATTAATGTTTCTTAGGGACTCGACATCTGTGACGATTACGGAAATAAATCATTCTTGCCTGCGTAGGTGAAATATTACAGGAAACACGAAACAGTTTGTACAGAGGAATTCCCGAAGTTAACACTTCGGGTGAAGGTAGGGCGGGAAACAGTTAGTAATTCATTACAACTGACGTGGAGGGAATATTTCAGGTCATGCGTCGAAATCATTTCATCGTTGTAGGTAAGAGAGATGGTCATACTCACTAATAATCATAACAAGAAGATCGTGCATTGATGTCGTTACTATCTATTTAGTATTCCACCTACCTATTATAATTGTCTTATCGTCTGATTCATTAACACCCTACACTACACTTTAGTGCCGTATACATAGTCCTTAATTTCAAACAGTGGATTATTGTCAAATTTGGGTTCTGGGGTTAAACAACATAATAGCTTTCTTTGAAAAATATTTTGTTTTGATTTCACTAACATTGAGGAAGAGACTGATAAAGCTCTTAATTCAGAATTCATGACCGTATATTGAATTGCTTAATGACACTTATCTATATAGTATAGCCAGTCTTGGGCATATTTTTCCAGTACACCCGGTCTAGTTCAATCTGATACAGGTCAACCACGGGTAGAAATTTGAAAAAAATAAACACTTCATCTGAAGTCGACGCCTATACCATTAGGCTTACAAAATATAAATATTATTAAGAACTATTGATACCTTAAAGTTGCTAAAAATAGTAGATAATTTGAATCAGCAGGCGGAGCATCCAAGAGACGGAAAAATAGTCTCACAAGTTTCGAGCTTGCGAGATGAAATATTATGATATAAGACGATATGGGTAGAAATATGCGAAAGGAGCAGGTAAGTTATCTACGCATGCAAAATTTATATTAAGGTCGATCCTGTTTTATTGATATCGCACAGTGTATGTGAGTCTTAAAATATGGATACCTGTAAATCTCTTCCAAGCAGTTACATACACACATTACTCTGGAACGACATCCACAGACAGACACTTCTTGCCTGACAATATATGAGTGTTTTATTTCAGACATCACATTATAATCATTATACATATAGTGGAGGTTCGTATGCCTCAGAGCAAATACATAGACAGCACTATCAAGGCGAGGGGATTCTATTGAAAAGCCGTGGGTTCTTCATTACATTATGCTAATGATAAATAAATACATGCGTACTTCATTTCGACATGTAAATTATTAGAGTTGAAAGTCTTTTGTTATGTGTCTGTGAGAATTACGACTCGTTTTGAAACATATTCTGTACATTATTGTGATGAATTAATTCGTGCGGATTCTAGAGAATGCCTAAGTAATTAATAATGAAGATTGGTATGTTGAAATAGTATTTAGTTCTCAAACAGGGTATTTAGGCGTCACAGTGTGTCTTAAACAGCGAAATCGGTGTACGTACAGTCTTAAAAAAACAACACACCAGCACGATCCTCAATAGATCTCATTTAAATATATGACAAATGAAGACACTCTTTTAAAAACTGTTTATATTTCATTAATAGCACATGATAATAAGAAACTTAAGAAATATGTAGATATTGCGAAAAAAATAATGTCTACATTGTAGCAACACGTGTAGAAAGATGGAAAATAAGAAGAGCAAAGAGATTACCAGCATATAATAAGTTTCTTGTTTTGAATGTGTTGTCCCTTTAGTCACGAGAGTTATATGCTGAGACAAAGATACAGCTAACAAAATAAGTATAGTACTATCAGTCTAAATAAGGGTTGCAGAAGGGCTGGGAAAAGGCAGATGTCCCTGCTGCGTAATACCTATAAGCGAATGGACGGGTTTCCGAACTGTGAGCTAATTATTGTTTGTGATTTTCGATTTTGAGACCCCTGTAAAGGCACAAAAAGAAGTCTGAATAAAAAGCAATTTGCTACAAACAATATTTTCAGAAAATTCAGTACGTCGACGAATGAGTTTTAGGTACATACTATAGTTGATACGTATTACGTATGCAAAATTTGGGACCGATACGAGATTTATCACACTTTTTATCTTATCGTTAGCGGTTCGCGGTTTAATTATACAATTAATTATAACAATATTCCGTTATAATGAAAACGTAATAACATAGGACAATGGAAAAATAGTGCGTTGTTACACAAACAGAAAACTTAAGACTGGCACAAAAAGCACTTAAATTAATGTTTAAGTCTATCTTCATTACACAGAATAGATCTCAAAAATAATAATTAGACATATACCTACATGAAAACAAATAGGTACATAAAAAATGAAACAGATAGTTAAAAAAATATAGTTTAAAACTTTGAAGTGGTTGGTGACCCAGCGGTTACAACGCCGACTTTCGTACTGCGGACGTCGTGGTTCGATCCCAGGTGCCGACCATCTTCCTCTTTCACGACACAAGCTTTAAGTAGCTTACTGTGAAAGAGTCAAGGAGTGTATTTGTGTTCACTTTGAGTGAGCACAGATTCATATTTAAAAAAAAAAAAAAAAACTCAAGGTTAAAATATTTCGTAAACAAGTAATTTATCACAGAATTAGACTAAACGGATATAAGGCATAAAAGCGAAATAGAAAAACAACCGAGAAAAACGCGCTAAAAAAGAATACGTCCATAAGAAAATATGACTCAAACTATTGCGAAGTTTGGAGTTGACGATTTCTAAATGCGAATTTTATTACATATGTACTTGATTAATTGCGACTTCTTCAAGGATATTAAAAAAATATCGTACCTATGTACATTACAAAAACAAGTAGGTACGCGTGCATTCAACTAAACATACAACATTAATGATTTTCAGAGTAGGTACCTATATTCCAACAATGGTAATAATGACTATGAATAGTATACACATATTATGTACTCCAGATTCACACATTATAAAAACGACTATGGTGTTTTTTTATATAATGTTCGTATAATTATAACGAACAGTGATAATTCATAATAGTCTGTACGACGAGGTCGTAGAGACAAAAAATAAGTGCGCTCTACTATGAAGAATTCACGGAGTGTTCGTAGCAAAAAGCTTTGATTCAATTGACATCGAAACAATGAACTAGAAAACTACAGAGAAGTTTTTATGTCATTCTTATACGCGAGTTCTTTAAACTCTACAAACAATATAAAATAAGCATACCTAGTACTAACTATCGTTGTACTAATAACTAAGTAATGAAATAGTTTTCTAGAAAAGCGAACCCCCAATTGAACGGCCGTTAAATAAAGAAAAATTTAATTTTGCAATTAACATTGCAAAAGTTTTCGAAGTTAACCTTTTTACTAAGATTGTGGTGTCTTGTTTATTTTGGTATCCAATATACGTTTGATGTCACTGAACTTGGAACTTACACTGTCTCTTTTGCGCTTGCATTATTTCACTCTGGGCGATGAAAGAGATACATAATATAAAGCTTTGTACTTGTCTCAAATAATACTGCGTTCGTAATGTTACGGCCGATTTTATTTTCTAGGAAAACAAAGCGTAAAAATAGTCTCTTGAGATCGTAGGCACCAGGCACTACGTTGTTTTAATAAACTACGAAAAAACAGATACGGAAATTGAATCATAAATTAAATTACTGATCATCTTAAATGCGTTAAAATAATCACCGGATGATGATCATATTAAAATAATTAACAGCAAAATATGATTATGCTAACAATATCTTTTCGGTAAGTTAGACCGATTAACTAAACATTTAGTATTATTCATTTATGTGCTATTCTTGCTAAGATCATACGGTTTGCCCATAGATAAATCATGCACATTTGGATACAATGATTAGAATGGATTATAAATAAATTGTAGCCGACATCAGTGGTGAGTTCAAGTACCAAATTGTGGAATATGACAAAGACTCGAGTTTGTAGAATTTTCAGCTTGGTATTAAAAACAAAACACTAATTTTGCTTTTAAGAGTTTTTAGGAACGTCACGGCATATTTCCAGTATATTTTTCCGATAAATTCACGCAAAAATTGAAAGCGCGTTATTTTATAAATCCTTTGAATCAAGAAATGAACTTATAAAAATGTACCCTGTAGGTTTTGATTCGTAATACTGAATTGCTTTGTATAAAGCATTTTTTTAATATTTCAGGGGACACCCTTGTTTTTTATTCTATGCTATAGGTATAATGCTACAGATTTTTTAAAGATTCTTTCAAAAAATTTTAAAGGTTGCTACCCTTTGAACAAAATTTCATAAGTTCTTAGGTGCCTTATATAATATAAAGATTTTTTTTTAATAATCAAGTCCTACAGCAATTTTAAGATTTAAAATATTGTGGCATGAACTTATTGAAAGAGTAACGGTGAGGGAAAATTCCAGTTTAAAGTCCGTCTCCATAAATTTTGAACAGTTAGTAGTGCCCCTTAAACCATGTTTTAAATTTTGAAAAAAATTGGGGTTCCATTTTCACATAGTAGAACTGAATAAGAGGGTGCCCCGTTAACATTTCAAAATTCAGATTTTAAGAAGCACCCTAATACGGCTGATAATTTTATTCTAACGTGTATCTGTTAGCCTGTTTTCAATGATCATTTATCACATTCCCGACGTTGCATTGTGTCAGCTGGTGTGCTGAATCAATTTATAAAGGGATCGTTGCGTATAAAGCTGGAGAGCGAAAGATAAATATAGTCAGCTGACAGATCCCTTCTTCCCAGTGGCCGTCGCAGACTAACCTGCACGTCCCATGACAAATAAGAAATACCGAGACCTAATCCCGGGTGTCCA
The DNA here is from genome assembly GCA_963576905.1 of Mystacides longicornis. Classification (NCBI taxonomy): domain Eukaryota; kingdom Metazoa; phylum Arthropoda; class Insecta; order Trichoptera; family Leptoceridae; genus Mystacides; species Mystacides longicornis. The sequence continues at coordinate 11,596,355 of OY756433.1, read as the reverse complement.
CAGGAAGGAATCCCGAGTATGCGACAGTTATGTCTCTTGTACCGCGGTGTATTCCTGGTCACGGGAATAAATTATTAGATGGACGATGATGTGGAACGAAGATCTGAGCATTCCATCTATATTCTACGAATAACTCAACCATACAATTTTCCCAACACACTTTTCCCTTTCAAGTCTGTGAGAAAATGAGACAACCATTAATTTGAAATGAAAATATATGAAATTAGAAGATGTCTTGGTCGAATGACAGTCAACTAGATTGTTTCGGGAAATGTTATTCCGTTTGCCATTTATACAAAGTCGAAAGGATGGCTAGGAACCTGATCCTGGTCTCTATGGACTCAAGTCGTCACCGAGATTCAAATCCACGACCTTCAGAATGCTGTACGACGAAAGCTGTCGACTGAACCGCTGGTATACCAATGGTGTAGATGTGCATTGGGTTATATGGTGATTTTTTTAAGCTGATTGGAAATGGCGTAATCATTAAAAAATCTTAAACTGTGCCGAAAGGAATCTGAAGTTGATGGTTGTCGAGAGTCGTAAGGCGGGTGATTGGACAGAACGGCGAAGAAAGCTTTAGATGGCAAGGAATCATAACGGGTAAAAACGTTACCTACTAATCATGATGACAATCATATTTTAAAAACCCTTTTGGAAAAGCTCCATGATTGGATTTATAAGAAAATTGGGTTTTGATTGTAACAATAATAATAGTGTGATCTTTATAAACAATATTAGCCTGTTCTTTATCCTTGCAAAGTATCGAGTATGTTTGATGTCGATTTTTCAGTCAAAACACCGCGTTTTCGCAATGACGCTGTGGTAGACATCGTCTGGCAAATATTTCAATGTCCACGAACTGAACTAAAATACATAATACCGCATGTCTGGCTTCTCCAATAATGATGATAATATTAGGTACTATTATACGCCATGAATATGCACTCGAGTGAGTGTAACGTTAGAGCCATCTAGACGACACCACACCACATCTAGATTGGATCGTGTAATTAGACAAATATAATTAGTGCTGTTAACAATTGAATTAACTTGTAATAGATTCGCGTACTTGCTCACTTACTACTTATACAGCCATCATAAACTGTTGGCGTTATAACGGTGATCACCTAGAAAATTGGACCAATGGATTCATTTTATACCGAGATTCACATTCGCATGTAACGACATATATTTCAGTTATCTTTTACCGACCTAGTGAAGAGTGTTGGACATCATTTGTTCGGAGGGGAATCACAAGCAACAAAGTAATGATAAGAACAAAGATATCAGTCTCAGTCATGATAATTCTAAAGGTACTGAGAAAGAGGAAGCAAGTACCACGTTTGAAAATTTACTTAGGTACTTATCTCAGCGTAATGCTCTAAATTTTGATACGATTGGCATCAAATGACAGCGGTAGCCTTTGGGTGAGTACCTTACTAAATCCTTAAGAAAAATCTTTGGCACAATACGGGAACGAAATACCACCAATGGTTAGTTTTCCTAGGATTACGGTACTGCTTTAAACAGCGGTCAATGTGTCGGTGTAGAACATTGTTTATGTGGTTACTTTAGCGAATAAAAACATTATCATAATGTAGATAGTTTGTCAGACGACGCGCCGCTGCTTAGGCACACATCCAGGTTCGGAGTGACATTTTACATTAACCGCTCTCCCGGCGTCACTGGCTCACTGCGATCCATGGTGCAATGTCATTTTAAATTTTGGAAATAATCTATACTAGATGACTCTGTAAACGTTTTGGGGGGCGTTCAAGTATTACGTAACGCAATTTTTGAAGATTTTTGACCCCCCCTCCCCCCCATGTAACGCGCCGTAACGTTTTTCTGTACCCCCCCTCCCCCCCCTAAATGTTACGTAACACCCAAGAGACTATTTTTTTACTGAACTCAAAAAAATAAAAGGGTTTCAAAGGGTTCCTTTGCTAACTTCGGAGAAAAAAAAATACTATTTATATGTTCCATAAATTTATCTTTATTTTTTCTTTTGCTGTTTTCCAAATTTTGGCATAGCTGCGTTGGCAAGTCCAGTTGATGATGTAAATCCCCCCTTTTGACCACTAACGAATGCTGACAACGAAAATAAAATAAAAATGACGTAAGTATAATACAGTCGAGGGATTCCCCGTAAAAAATAAAAGATTTGCTAACTTGGGAGGGCGAAATAAAAATTACATACAATGCAGTCGAGGGACTCCCCGTAAGACTTAAACGAGAAAGGTTCCTTTTTTCGCAGAGCGAAAAATTCTTACGCTTAGGGTGAAAACACGTAGAAAGCCGATTCCGACCGGCGCAAAGAATGTTGTCTATGGTTTCAATGCATTTAAATGGGCATGCCGGAAAGCAGGTTTCTGCTTTTGCTGTGCGTATCCCCATTCAACTGCATAGAAACATTCTTTGCGCCGGTCGGCGCGGGTCGGATTCGGCATTCTACGTGTTTCCACCAAAAGCTTTAACATCGGAGAACAAAATAAAAATGACGTAGGGTACAATCGAGGGACTTCCCGTAAAACATTGTCGAAAAGGGTTCCTTTGCTAACTTCGGAGAAAAAAAATGATGTACAGTACAATCGAGGGACTTCCCGTAAAACATAAACGAAAAGGGTGCCCAACTTCGGAGAAAAAAAAACAAAAATGACGTACAGTACAATCGAGGGATTCCCCGTAAAACATAAACGAAAAGGATTGCCCAACTTGGAAGATTTATTTCCCAATTTTTTTTATTTAAGAAAAAAAATACCGTTACGTAACGAGTTGTTCAAACCCCCCCTCCCGCCCTCGTAACGCACAGTAACGTTTTGCAAGACCCCCCCTCCCCCCCAAATTGCGTTACGTAATACTTGAACGCCCCCTTGTCACCTACATACTATGCCTATCTACTTAATTTCAAGTCACCCCCACAACACTTTCAAAATAATGACCCACCCAAGAGTTTATCACCGTTTAAAACTACTCTGAACTTTCACGAATATTTCGAAGCCAAAATTAGCCGAATGATTGTCGAGTTTTAGCGAAACACACGCACAGCTAATCATTTATAAATATAAGACTATGCGCGACCCTAACAACCTTTGATATTCCGTCTAAATTTAAGGTATAAAAAATACAATGAATTGTATAGTCAATGTTGACAAACACGTCTGTTCCATTAAAGTCGGGTATTGTTTTGTATCGAGATGATTGAGTTGGTAGAAGCGTCATACAGGTGGCCACCGGTCACGCGAACTCATCCAACTTTTATTGTAATTCGCATACACCGTCCGCCGCATAAAATTAACTAAGTGAAGTTGTTGTAAAAACGCGATATCTAGTGAAATGTAAGGTGTGTGTATTATAACAACATACCTATTAGCCACACTTACGTAATGATGGACAAAAACACGTGCGAGTACATCGGATTAACGTTATGTACATTTTTATTATTATGTATGTAGACACAATGAAGTTACATTTTATGTAACGCAATTTGTGTTACAGGTACACATTACGCACAATGTTTGTTCTGATGGTCCCACGACACAGAATAACGTAAAGAGATCAGTTTTAAACGTCTTTGAGATTTTTTGACGAAAATTTATTGAAATTGATTACCATAACTGCTGAGATCCTCCCAGAAATACTACAGGTGATAATAAGATGATCCTATTCAAATTCAAAATGCTGAAATAGTTCTTTCAAAACACGTCAAATTTCTTGGCATCCATATCGACAGCGCGCTATCTATGGACACTCATATTTCGTCAGTCTTACGATCCAGCTTCTACTCTCTGAGACAACTCAAGCCTATTCTTCGCTGTCTGTCGACAGATGCGGCTGAAACCTTGGTAAACGCACTTATAGTGTCCCGGGTAGATTGTTGCAATTCATTACTTGCGAATCTACCAAAATACCAACTTCATAAGATGCAACTTGTCCTGAATGCTGCCGCTCGTTTAATTCATCAAATAAATCGTTTTTCTCATATCTCATCTACTCTACACAATCTTCATTGGCTGAAGAGTCCATAACGCGTAGAGTTCAAAATATGCCTCTTTGTTTTCAAAGCATTCCACAATATGGCCCCTACATACTTTTCTGAACTATGCATCCAATTCTCACCCAATGACAGAAATGTCTTTCTCAGATCACAAACAGGAGCTATTAATAAATTAGTTGAAGCCAATGTCGTCAATAGACCTAAATACTTCAATAGAGCCTTCAGCGTTTCTAGACTGAAAGACTGGAACTCACTCCCGGTTAACATTAGAAGCATAGTTACATTAGACGAATTTAAGAAGGAGTTAAAAACATTCTCATTCCTGAAGGCATATATGCAGATTATCCTTTGTCGTAAATTATTTTAAGTTTAAGCAGAGCAAGCATAGCGCCCTTGAGGGGGTCTTTTGATCACAAAACGGCGCTCTAAAAATTATCGTATTATTATTATTATTACTAGTTGCATGTAAACATGAGAAGCAACTGTCGATGGCCTGAGTCGGTATGTTTATTGTATGAAATGATGTCGTCAATACATTAAATTTTTACAAAAATTGTTAAGAAAAGTTTGAGATGTACTGCTATAACGTACATATTTTTTATAGAAACTTAAATTATCTAGTTGATATGTTTTGGTGTTTTTCGATATTTTTATTAAATTCTGAAATATAGGCACTGAAACTCGTAAATTTGTCATAAAAAAAAAATTTTTTCTTTATAAAAAAAGTTTGAGAAACCCTGGAACTTTTTCATTAAATTTAATTTGAGATATTGTATTTTTCTATATACACACATTTTTAGGGTTCTAGTTTTTATAGTTTTCGAGATATATGAAAAAATCAAGTAAAATTTCAAAGGTTGATTACCCCAGACTTAAAGAAAATTTCAAAATTCTGAGTATACAAGTTTTGCAGGCTTAAAGTGTTTTGGTGTTTTTTGTCATACTGCCGATCTATCTCGAGAAATAATTTCTCTTCGACAAATCGACAGTTGGATAACATGTAAATACGATGTGCTCATACGACAAAATAAAGAAACTGACTGCCAACATAGTCAACAATGACAATGGAAGAAAAAACAATGGATGACTCTTAATACCTACATATATTTATACGAAAAAATCTTTCTGATATGGCTGCCTAGTGAGACCATATTATTATGATTCGGCGAGTTATATTCACTTTTAGTTTCTAAGTGAGATGTAACGGTGTTTTCGTCAATCTTAACCTTTGGTCAAAAATTGATCCGTTAAGTTAAAATATAACAAAAAAGACAATTAATATAGGTATATATGGTGTTTGCGTCCAAAATAAAATATGATTCATGTTCATTTTATATAAAGACTTTAAACCTCCCTGTAAGGAATCGTGTATGTAACTATCGAATAATAAGTACTGTTTTTCCACTTGTCAATATTTTAATTCTTAATTTAAAAACCCAAGAAGAGTTGCCAGCGTAGAAATGAAGGAGATAAACAATAAATGCATAGATGAAAGAAAATTACCATAATGTATTGGTTGGATAAGTAGCAATCTACATTCGCACGATACGTAACGTCTTTTTATTATTTAAATGTTTTTTAATAAGCAGTAAAAGCGAACGTAACACGGACGGACAGACGAGGCTAGCGAGATAATCAAAGTGCAATTATTTAGCAAACACCCACCACAATAATAATGATTCCGCTGTCCCATTCTCTGTACGACCTAGCAATCTGGCAACACTCACCCTCAACTCGCGTTCCAAATTTGATTAAATTCGCGATGCATACCTCTGCTCTTACCAGAGGTACAGATGCAGATTGCGTAACTAGAATAATATACAAAACGTCAGATATGAGTGGTTGTTGGCCTAGATCGGAAGACGCTGCATTTTTGTATTGCAGTGGACAGATCGAACGCCATATTATTATTCCTCTTCAATGACAATAAATCGTTGCCTTACTTCGAAAATTTTGTAACTAACAATTTTAGGAAAGATGGTTCCGACTTCAGCTATAACAAAACCTCTTCTTTGCTTAAATGGTAAATAGAATCTTACAAAGTTGGTGCTGCATCTTTGGGTTTTGAGATCTCTTTGAATTTCTGGGTGGTTTAAAAATACCCGTCGGCCATTAGTTGAATGACTGTTTTCAAGCATATTAGGTGAACCAAAACCAGAATAAATTTAGATTTAAAAACCGAAACAGTCCCCTACCAATCTTCTTTAGAAAAATGAGAAAATATCATCAAATATCACACCGTATAGAGGTATATGTTAACTTCTGTAGGTTTATCAAAACAAAACGCTTTTTAAGTATATGTATATACCGACTTAGGTATATTTTAATTATAGGTAGGTACGTATAATCAGACCGCAGTTAAATAATCGAACACAAAATTTTGAAAGTACAAACTTTCGGTAACGAATGAGAAATATTATCAGAAGCAGATATATCTACTCTCACCCTGCGAAAATATTACGAACATATTCAACTTTTGTAAAATCAGCTAATAACGTAAAACAAATTTCTGAATAATTCGACAACTTTATTTGGGTAATTCAAATGTGTGGGAAGACAAAGATTCATCCAACTAAATATTGTTAGGACCAAATTTGTTGAGGAGTATGAAATGGTTACAAAATAAAACAACTCAAAGTAAATATTTTCGCACCGAGGAAGTTTTAAAGATGATAGAAATGAAAGCAAAGTATTTGTAACAATACATTTGGAATAAAGAGAGTCAGCCAAAATACGATTCACAACTGAGAAATTATTCGTAGAGATTCTTGAGTAAATAACTTACAACCTATTAACTTTTCGATACAAGCAATATGTAAACTTTATTGGTAATTTTGTATTATTGATTACTGGTTTCACCGACTTCTTATGCACACAACGCGACGTACCAAATATTATCGAATTCTTCTGTCGTTATTCAAGGCTTGATATTAACGATATTATGATCGATATCCCTTTTTTATACCCCACTTTGGTAGCATAGGAAGGCAAAAATTTTCCACTGCGCTCAATCTCGCGCAGCTCCGATGACCTCCCACACCAAATCCAGATCCCTCATATCTGCCTCGAAGGAACGCAACACGATTTGAGAGGGTTATCTATAAAATTTCGTACTGTTTTAGTGAAAGTATCAAAATAGATGGTTCTATGTGATCAATTTTATTTGAAAACAGATCTTTCAAACTCCATATATATTGTAGAACTCAAAAAGACTCGACATCTTTAAAAATTAAGAATGGTGTGCTGAGAAAATGAATAATATTATGTAATTTGAGATTTAAGACGACATAAAAATACTTGATATACGATGTGGATACATAATATGATAGGATAAGGTATTCTCTAGTTGGGTGGTCCGCAGTTTAATTGAGGAAGATGTAAATAACAGTATCCAATAAACTCTTAATTTATTAGCTCTGTATTCTATCCCCGTCGCTGATGCACTTTCTTTCGCAACACGGCGCTGTGAGAGTGTTGCAATGAGTAATGGGTATCGACACCTCGCCTTGGCAGCATTCAGGTCCCTGCACCAGCCTAGACGTCTCCACCCACAGACCTTAAGTATACCTACACAGCGCCCAACTGCAGCAGGTCCTGATGAAATGCACCGGGTACCTGTTTACATTATTTTAATACGACCCCGGTTGATTTATTGTCACGAGTCACGACTCAAGCTGCTCGCATTCGAGTTTACATTTTAACCCACGTCTCGCTAAAGTTCGCGTAGGATTAGCAAAGCTGTAAACTCAATGCAGTCATTGAGTTTTTCAGGCGTATCCGTGTTTTGTTTTTGCTTAACTTAATACAAGTAGACACCTATTTATTCTGAACACGCAATATAATATCAAATTCAACTTTTTGTTTATACTTTTTCTTTATATCACTTAACACGTATGTCGTATATATTAAATTGAAACAAAACGGTTTTTTGTTTATTTCTTTCTACATAATTATTATTTTTATAACCTTGATGAGGTGTATGAGGTAATTAACAATATATCTCTATGGGCAAGGAACGTGACAAGAATTTTACAAGACAAATGTCTTTTCCGAAAAATTTAAAAGCCTTTGCACATGTGATATAGTATCCCCGGAATGAACTGGCAGCCGGGGTAATACGAACCTATACAAAAAGCATAATCGACTGGTATTATTTACATCAATTGAAAAGTGATTAGGATCCCTAAATTTTTATATCCCCGGCTGCCAGTTCATTCTGGGAATACATAGCCAATATCGGGGTGATCCGAAGCACATGAAAATCATTTTACATTCATTCAGATTTATCTATACTGAAGAAAAAGTACTTAGCAAATTTAGATATTTTGTTTCATTATTTTCCATTCATAAGAGACACATAAAACGCTTGAGATTTAGGACTTATTCACTGTAAAAGAAGACGTGTACCTGAAAAACATAGAATCTTATATATAAAAATGGAGAGCTATTTCCCGATGTCATCGCATCACGCCTAAACGGCTGGACCGATTTCGCTAATTCTTTTTTTTTGTCGTGCAGGCTTTTATCAGGAGAATGTCCTTTTAGAAGAAAAAAATTAAGACAATGCATGGAAAATTAGAAAATTAAAGAAAACTCTACGTAGACAGACTTATTAGTATTTTTTACCTTATAATTTTTATTCCAATTTTGAAATTTTGACAGAAATTGTCAATTGATGGAATGCGGATGGAATATACATGGTTTAAAACTTACGCATCGTTCGGAATCACATTGGTCAAATGATAATTAATTCATCACCATGCACCATTCAATATTCATAGTTAGGAACACAGGACGTCTGTCGGGAAAGCTAGTTTAAAATAAAAATAATTACATTTAAGTAGAAGTGCAGATTTCTAGCGGCCAACACACACACACACACATCCTACAAAACTGCAAATCGTCGAGTCGGCTATGAGTAGCGGGTAATTACAGTTTTCCTTGAATATCCTCACTTCGATACATCACGCAATATAAGGATCATTATAAGACTCGAGTTGAAATAAGTATACGCCTACAGGAGCGTATGGGAAGAAACTGGTAAGCGATGTTCTGGATGAAATTGCAGTCATGAATATGAACCTCACGAAAGAATGAGGTTCATTACTCAACGCAAGTGTTATTAGGAATGTGCAAGCATATTATTTCAAACGTGCAATAGTTTTCGAGACAAAACTATATGCTGCATATCATAAAAAATCGCATCTAATAAGCAACACGTTTGCTGGCACTAGCACAAAGTCATACAAAGTTTTTTCCACAAATTTATTAATCCAAAAGGCCTTTTCGAATACAATCCACCATCATTCACTTTAATGGATATATTCATATCCTGGCGCAAAATACATGACAGCAGTCGCAGTCTTTAAATTTGGTTGCTCTCTTGTTCTCAATTATTTCCAACTTTTATCTCTATTTCATTAATTATTGAATATCTCCTTGTTGTATATAGGTATGGGATTTTTCGACATGTTGAACATGCTGAGAATTCTCATGATTAGGAGTTTCGGAGACTTAACATTAACAACTAACGGCGAACGTTGTTAACGTAAAGTGATCGCACTAAGCCAGCCTTCGAAATAACAGTAAAAGACGGTCGTAAGCCCATAGTGGTTTAATAATAAAAATCGAACATCAGTAATGAATTGTTAGAGTCATTAGTTGTTACATATTCGTTCATCAGGCTGGTTGAAGGTTCTAAAGCGTTAAGGTCCACAAGCGATAGACATGCTTGAATAGTATGTTTTCAAAACAGGCTATTTATAGATATTTCTATTGGGAAATAAATATGTAACAGTGTTGCCGCTCTTATCAACAATTATCTGATATCTATTTGCTGACAATGCTAAATTATATACCTACTTAGCTATACTATAACTAATTCAGACAATCTGTGATGATTTTCTTTCCTCCTTACTATCGACGTACCTCACAAACCAAAATATATGACATTAAATTTTGCGATTTCTTTCTAAATGCCGCCTCTATCATGCAGCACAAGAATTCAATTATTGAAAAATCTTTCCATGAACAATTTTTAATATAAATAGGCCTACTTACCTACAATAAAAGTAAAATATATAGATCACTCTTTCGAAAGTAGATTGCCACATTGGAAGGAAGACGAAAAAGAGTAAAATAACATTAGCGAATAGTAGTTTTCGCAGTTCTTAACGGGAGATCAATAAGCATGAATCACCCGATGAAAAACGTCAAGTTTATCTTCCCGTTTTAGTATTATACCTACAAAATCCTCGTAGGTTGAGGCATATTTGACACGCAACGCAAGACACATTATTATTATGCGTCGATGTTGAGCCCACACCTTACAGTTAGCTTTAGGTATACACCACACAGGTTTAAGTTTGCAATCTTAATACTGCAAACCACCTACATGAAAACTTTCATTGAGTTCTCCTTTCATATTATAAGCAAACTTGGACTCAAAACATCATATTTGTAGGTACATATTATTAAACACGGTTAAGTTCGACCGTAATTCGCTCTATATTTTCATTGAGACACTTTTATCCCACGCGATATATTTTTCATACTTTTCTTCTGGAAGTCAATATTCGTTGGTATGATATTTAATAATAATGTCCGCGGGAAACATTAATTGATACCTACTTCATCAAATGCTCTTATACCTACATACAACTGTTGATACGGGAGCAAATCTAAATGATCTTTTTAGATTTGAGATCTCTTTGTCATATAATTTAAATAGGAATGTTGTTATATCTATCTATTTTTATATTATTCTAGCCCTGGCGAGCTGTACCAAATCTTTTTATCGCATTTTCAGTGTGATAAAGCGATTAAAAACACGATGATAATACATTACGATGCAACAATTCGAGCCTCATTAAGCCTAGTTTATCACGTGAAGAGAATAAACACAAGATAATCAACAAACCAGGATGATACACTTAATTATAAATTCATTTGAAATGAAAGTTCAACAAGAACTTGTTGTTTGTTTTTGTTTGTTTTATTGTTTAATTTTGTTTTATTCTATCATCATTAGTTTTCACAGCGTTTGCGATAAAAATAATATTTTAGGTAAATTTTTTACACCTTGGGTTACATTATTGAAGTTTTCGTAGGTTACCCACTTTTTTTGGAAATTAAATATAGCCTATGTTCACCGCCGATATTGTAGCTTCCCAAAAGTGAAAGAATTTTTCAAATCGGTTCAGTAGTTTTGGAGCCTATTCGATGCAAACAAACAAACAAACAAACAAAAAATCAAATCTTTCCTCTTTATATATTAGTATAGATAATAATTGGAGAGGAAGTGAATTGATGGGATATCAATTCTGAAAAGTTTAGTATATGAAGATTGTTTTTGGCAGGTGACATCCTAGTGGATATTTCATTGTCACTGAGATGACCACTGCGTGGAGAAATGAACTGAAACTACTATTTTAGGATTTCACCATTTGTTTTGGCTTCGCGGCTAATTAAAAACAGCGTGATCTGTCCGAGGGGTAAACGAACTCCGCGCGACAGTTCCACGTTGGCAATAAGCAAGTACTGCAGGTTCACCGCGAAATTGCTGTAGAAATGGAGGAACACAGCCGTCGTAACTTGTTCCGTTTCTTCTTTAAATGGTAAAGACCATTTTTTAGTCTTCTTCCTTATTCACCACGTAACCACTGAACGCGATGATGCAATAAAAAGTAATGTCGTTGATCTGGTTTCTTCGCAGAAGTGGCACTATGAACAAAAAAAATGTGAAGGAAAAAAAGGTAGTTTTGGTAAAATGATAGATACTTATCCATAAAAAAGTTGGTTGCCAATTGGGTTCTCATTATTTTCAACAGGAAGGCTTAGTGATTTAGCAAATCGAGTTCGAATCCTCTGTCACTTTCAACTTCTTCTTTCTGTTTAAATAGGTCTGTTGACATGTTTTATTGTAAAAGTTTCCTGGGACATTGAGATCCAAGTGTATCGCCATCTTTCTGACGATTTCTGAAATGTTGCTGTAAATTGTGGGGGTCTTTCATTATGGTAACGCCAAAAGCCCCTTCTTAGGTAGGACTACCCCACCTGACGATGTTTTCAATGTGGTTGGACTCACATAGGTATAGCTGTGTTTTGTATTCAATCACACAGTGTAATCTCCAAAATGGTACGTAGGATTTTCACCTCCGCGGTTCTAAGCAGTGCTTTAGCTCGGCTCTGGATTTAACTGAGTTTTTACATTTTTATGGAGAGACAATATTGAAGTTTTACAATATTAAGCGATGGTAGCATGGGAGAAGATCGTCGTCTTCTTTATGTGCCATAATAGGTCTCCTCAGAGTTGGCGGCCAATTCAGCACTGTTCCCGTTTCATGAGAGATTTTTACCTTCTCTTTCCCCTATAATGCCCACCTGATCGATGATAATAATATCCTGAGCCAAGAGGTATACTTTTAGCCAATTCAATTTTATCTATATTTTGAAATTTAATCAAAAGATATAAAGGAATGTCGGGTTAGTGCGAACACTTATAACTCGAGATCGACTGAAGAGATTTTTATGATGCTTGGTTTATTGCATTCGTCTCCGGATTCCGCTCCGGATAACAGAATAATAATTATTAAAAATTCGAAAAATGGAAAGCAAATAATGTAAAATATAATAGGAGTTAATATAGTTGGCGGACGCGTTGTCTACTAGTCAACCGGTCCAGTTCAATCTGAGACAGGATTCCAACCCAGAGTAGAAATCACAAGTGAAAAAACACATGGAAAATTTCTGACCCGACCAGGAATCGAACCCAGGGCCTCTTGACCTGAAGTCGGCGCCCTTACCACTAGGCTATCGAGATCGGAGTTGTCTTGATACATAACATGATAGATTACAATTAATTGTTAAGTTTAATATAGACAACAGTTCTATGTCTCTTTTGGCTCTAGCAAAAAAAAACCGGTGTTAAGAAAAGGGAAGAGATAAAAAAGAAAAAGGCCTTAATTGTAGCTACATAAATAGGTATTATAATATAGAAAAATATTGGTTCTATATTCGAAGATAATTATATTGTTTCATAGGGTATAATGAGGACGTAGACGAGTTGGCGAGGTCGGCAATCACTTCTGGCGTAGCCCCGGAAGAATTTACTGTTCCTATAAGTGATCTTAAGAATGAACTGTCTCTAGAAACCCGAATCAAATGGAAGGAATGGTGGGATCACGAGAGTCGGGCGAAGGGATCGGCGTATCGCAGGGTTCAATCTGTGATACCTTCCAGGCCATGGTTTCATGGGACCGGTCTCTCGAGGTCTGACATTTCACGACTTTGCAGGATGCGTTTCAATCATCATCGACTGAACTCGCACCTGTTCAGATTCAATATGGTGGAGTCACCGTATTGTGAGTGTGGTCTAGACCTGGAGACACTGGACCATGTCTTCCTTGGTTGTCCTCTGCGAGATGCCTATGACGTTTGCTCGGCTCTTCCTGATGTTCCACTTTCAACGAATGTGGAACATCTTCTATCAATAAATGATACAACGGTGCGATCAGTGCTCCTTAGGTTTATAAATAAGAACATTTTTATACTATAAACTTAATAAATAATTTATTGATCTAAAAATGTTCTTTGCTTTAGATTGTTTTTGGCTATTTTTTCGTTCTGAGACTGATGTTTTGAATGAATTTTAATGTAGGTATCTATGTATGTATAAGATTGATCATGGCACAAATCGTCCCTGGTTGGACGCAATGCCAATAATTTAATAAAAAAAAAATATTGTTTCGTATCAAGATTACTTCCAAAGGCGAACAAAATTCCACAAGTTCGGACCAATGAAACATAATAAAAACATAATAACTAAGTAAGCTGAATTACATTGGGAGTTCACCAATACTTAATAGAACCCTCCATGGAATAGATTACGCATTTCTAATGGGGGGATTTGCTTGCCTTCATACTATTCTCCCACGCAGTGTCAGGGAGTGTCTATGTATAAATTACAAGCGTAGGAATAAAATTTATTTATAATTTTTCGACCAAACCCCAATCACGTGAAAGAACCAAGAGATTCACATAAACAATTTAGAATTATCCAAATCTCTGCAAATCCAACTCTCCTCTTATTTCACCCATTTAAGGGTACAGAGACAACAAGAGCTCTCCATGCGCTTGATGTCGCGCAGTCTCAATTACACCACGTACAAATCGACCAAATCCGTTCTGCCTCGAAGGAACGGAACATGGTATGAGAGGGTCTTTATAGTCGAGAACCAAATTATACAGATTTTTTTATATTGTGCAGAAATAACCGTAAGATTCACAATATGTTTCATACTGTGTTATAGTGTGCTTTAAAAATAATTGACAGATTAAAAAATAAGACGAAGCAGAGCAAAAATAGCAAGCCAACCTGATGAGATCAAAGATGAATAGAAGCAACACTCGGGAATTTTCAATTCTCAGATAACGGTTATTTCGGAGTTCTACTTTTTTCACTAATGGTGATTTGTGAGTGCATGTTAAATTTGAAGGCTTATAGAAAGGCGGTAATAGACAATGAACTCAAAAAGAGATATTATGATTTTATTTATCGCCAGAGGGATTTTATGGTAGTGGGTATCTAAATAAAATATTTGTAAATAAACGATCGATGTTCTCAGTGGCGTACCGTGGGTTTTCGCCGCCCGGGGCGGGAACCAAGCACTTGGCGCCCCCCCCCCCCCCCCCTATATAAATTGAAAAAAAACTGACCGAAATTTAAAAAAAAAAATCAAAATAAAATAGTAAAACTAAATCTTGGTTTATAAATTCAATTTTCACGCAAAGTGGGACATAGCCAACTTCTGGCCCACAAATTTCTTTGCCTGCAGACTTACCATATGGAGATGTAAGTTTTTGAAGACTTTCACCCGAGATGAAAGTATTTTTTTTTATTAAACTTAAAATTCAGAATTTATTAATCTAGTCGTGTTTATATTATTGCTGGAGCAAATTTTGCCGCCCTCCCAAATAGAGGCGCCCGGGGCGGTCCGCCCCTCCGCCACCCCTCGGTACGCCACTGGATGTTCTTAATTCAAATATCTATGTTTTGAATGAATGAAAAAAAAAGAATAGTGCCTTAGGGATTCATTTATATTTTCTATGGCAGAAGATACGCCATTAAAGAGCATAAAGATCTGCTGAAAGATACCTTATAAAGATTGATACGATGGCAGTGAACTACCGTGTTCTTTCATCTAATGTCTTCCGGAGACCTTTTTTACTGTCAACACGACAATTTCTCTATTACGAAGTCTGTCGTTAAACCTATTAACGGATAGCTATTAAATTAATGTTTCTTCTTTTCCTTATGATTTAGAAATCTGATTATAGTTTCAGAAATGCCATGAACGTAATAAATATAAAAAAAGTTTATCGACTGAGAAAAATGTGAAAATAAAAAAAAACATTTAGAGGACAATTAGGTCACAATACATTATGTATATCGAAAAAAAAAACAAAGACTTATATGGAAATGAGAGAGAATTATTGTACAATTTAGAAAATAAAAATCAATTTGATAATGGCTTGAATACAAATTAATTTCGAAAGACAATATTTAATCGAGCCTAAGTCGTGAAGTTTAATTGTTTGATATTTTGTTTATCAAAACAGCTTTAAAATTAGCGATCATGACAACAATAAATAGAAACAATGAATCTGGTTAAACCTTTAGTAAAACACACATCAAATAGAGACCTATACAAGTTCAATACATTCGGAAATTATTGTTAAAACGACCCACTTGAAAATACGAATTATGTACTTAAATTAAAATTTATAGGTATGAAGAATAACATTTTATAATATATGATTTTAAGAAGATAGCAAAAGCACGAATACCCAGGATAAAACAATTGATTTTGAACAATTATTGTATTAAACAAATCAAATACATGACGACAGCAATAAAAAAGTTTGATCAATCCGTTGGAATTGCTTGAAGTCGGTTACTTTAATTTTTTTGTAGTAATATTAAATTTTCAAACTCAATATTATTTCTTTAAGTCTGTCGTAATGCCAGGCAGTTGCTGGTAAATTTGAATTAGCATTAATACTAAATACTCACGTTAATTAATCAATCCACGGGGAGGAATTAAACCAATTTTATGCTGGGTACATCCAGTAAAGGCACACACTTATTACAATTTTTACAACCACTAAACCAAAAAAGAACAGATCCCTTAAATTATAGTAAGTTTTACACAAATTTACCACACAGAATTTAATGTGAAACAATTTCTTTTCAAATCAATTACCTACTTCCGACCACACGCTTGGAAGCGAAACACAAAATTCACTAACAATAATTATTATTCTATGAAGAACGCGCGCAACTAAACCGCGTGCAACCGTTTCACATGCCGGACAGAGCATGCGCATTAAAAATACAAACAAAACGAACAAACATGGACTCACAGTGACAGCTGTTTTTGGTATTGCCATTGCAGAAAGTAAATAGATCCATAAACACTGTAAATTTTTATGTTTTTTTTTGCAGTTGTTTATTAAAAAAAACTTGATAATAATAATTATGATTGAATTTCAACAAACATAGGCATATCAATCCAAACTCTCTTTTCGCCCCACTAAGGGCATAGGGAGGTAACAAGAGCTCTCCATTGCGTGTTTATGACCTCCTCCCACACCATGTCTAAATCCCTCAGTTTTGCTTCGAAGGAGCGGAACACGGTATGAGAGGGTCTTCTAGGTCAGAATCAGCTTAATATTATTTCAAAGAGAAATGATCTACTTAATGATATAATGAAGTAGGCGAAAATTTGAAACTTAGTACCAAATTACTAGATATATGAACTAAGATAAGTGCTTATCCCTTTATGACCCCATATGTCTGTGCTTATCTTTATTATATGTATTTTTTAGAATATTATTTATTTTGTATGATTACAGGCAAAAATGGAAATATTCTTCTCAATTGGTTGGTAGGAAGAAATTGCCTAAGGCAATAAGCCCGCCAATTGGGGAATATTTTTTATTTATCCAATAATAATTTATTATTATTATTTATAGAGACACACGTAGGCTGAGCATTATTATTACCGATCTCGGTAGCCTAGTTGTACTAGCGTGGACTTCAGATCCGAGGTCCCTGGTTCGATTCCCGGTCGGGTCAGAGTTTTTCTAAGTGATTTTTCACTTGAAATTTCTACCCGGGGTTGGCCTGTCTCAGATTGGACGGGACCGGTTGACTGGAAAAAATTGCCTCAGGCAATAAGTTCCGCCGGCTATACTGACACCTTTGTATAGAAAAGTGTTATATTATTATTATTATTCATGGACTTCTAATTTTTTTTAACTAAAGTTCTTAGACTTTGGGTATTTTCAAACAACTTTGGACATTCTGTGCAGGCATTTTTGTTTACTCATTACTGAATTATGTTGTATAAATTATTTTGTCTTCTGTGACTATATTATAGTACCTAAACTATTTATGTAGATTGCTTGCCTATAAAACTAATCAGGAAAATAAAATAGTGTGAATTTTTTTTCATCGCCATTCTCACCAATGGTGATAAATTGAACTAAGCTGTGAAAACCGGAGAAATATTGAAGTGGTTGATGGCCTAGCGGTTTCATCACCAACTGGAATTTGTGGGTTCCATCCCAGGAGCCAACCATTTTAATGTTTCACAACGCAATTTTTAGTAGCTTCCTACATGATCACATGAGACAAAGAAAATGGTACCTATTTGTCTTCTGTGACCATATTCATTAAAATAAAAGAAATAGATAACTGCCAAAATGTGGGAGAATTAAGTAGATTGATAAAATTTTGAAGTAGTTGTAAAATTTAGGAGTAAAAGTCATTGGAATAATTTGGTCTAATTGTTACAAGCAGTTATATAAAATCCGATTTTCATACGAATGACTTACAAAGTAGTTAGATTTATGACTCATAGGCAGATAGGTAGATGAGGGGCAAAATCAGTACATCTACCGAAAAGTTGGTAGGTATGGTAACACTGTGTACTTGTGGAAATTATACAGATTGTAAAGTGAATAATTGTTATTGTTATTTTTGTGAAATGAGTTATGTATTGTAAGCGAATTGATGTAATGTGTGGTAAAGAGGAAAAATAAATGAACTTTTATAAAACTTATTTTATTTAAAATACATTTTTATAGTGTCACATTAATACAAAGACTATAATTATCCTTGGATACAAAATTATGAAACACAATAAGTACCTATGATACTTTTTAATGCAGCTACCTATATAAATAGATCATGAAAGCATTGTATTTATCGTTATCTGGAAATTAATTATAATTTGATTGTTTACAAATCAGCTAGAAACAGTTTTGGACAAACCATCTACTAATTATATTGAAATCTGGTTCATATGCCATCTGATAATAATAAAAGTTTGTGATTCATTAAAGCAAGGATTATGACCTTGTTAATCTAATGAGCTGGTGGAGGTATTAAAAATAAATTTAAAATAAATTATTACAAATGAATTTGAGCGAAACTTTTCCAATTTATGAAGTTGATAAAATGGCTTATTGAAAAGACAGGAACATTCTTTGTAATATTGTTTTTTTTCTGTTATTCAAAATGGTCTGGCAAAATTTAAGAAGGGTGTGGGTACCCTAAAATAAATAAGAAATGCCAAGTATTTTTACTGAAGTTTTTTTATGAGAACTGTTTACAAAATATCAATATCATTATCTACATTATATTCTATCAGTGCGGCTTCATATGCTTTTCTAGCTTCATCATTTTTCAATGTTGCCCAAACTTCATTTATCTTCTTCCTGTGGTATTTTCGTAAATATTTAAAACACTGCTTCATGGATGCTCCTATATAAAGAGTATTCAGTTTAATCACTTTACGATCCAATTCATTTACATATGGCAGTGAAGTCTGTACTATTTTGTGAGGTCCGTGCCTTACTTTGATTAATGCTATTTTAGTTTTCTCATTACAGTATTTGGTTGCTAACCCATATTTGATGCTGGCAACACCAAAGTCCCCATGCATGCGTTGTACAGTATTAATGATAGTATTGTGGAACGAGTAAGGTTTAAGTGTCAGTGGGACTTCTTTCGACTTACCCGGAAGTTCTATTTCCACAACAAAGTATCTGCAATAAACATACACATCAATTTCTTAAATTTAAGTCAACTAGACTGTAAAACTGCCCCTACAGCGACCTCCATTACATTTCTATTAAATATTTTGTTATACATTATTCATAAATGCAATATTATGTTTTAATTTCATGTGTTATGAACTGATTACTAAATATATGGACAACAGTCTGAAACATGACTAAGAAGAATATTGGATATAAGGTGGTACCACCGCATCATGATCGATGCTATACACCGGCGCACCTGCACCACTAATACCATTTCAGAGAGGAGATTAACACGACTAGGACAAGTGTTAAAGATGACAAAGGGCAGTTAGTCGAAGAGAGCGCAACTCTCATCAGAGCTGAGGGAGGACATGGTGTGGTAGGAGGTCAGTAAAGCCGCGCAAGATTAAGCACCGTGGAGGGGTCTTGTTGCCTCCCTATTCCCCTAAGTGGGGTCAAAATGTGAGTATATATGCAGGTTATATTTCTACAATAGTAAAAATAAAAACATCGGAATTGTTTTCACACAAACCTGTTTTTAAAACGAACCATACTGCAAACAGTTTAAATTTGACTGAAAAATACTTCTCAAACAACAATAATTATATTAATTTATTAATAACCTCCAATAAAGTTTTTACAGCATTTTCGACAATTTGAATTTGACTTTGACAACTTTTTTGACATTTGGCTGGATGTGTTGCCCTTTATAACAATTTATAACAGGTCTTTTTTTTTAACAACACCTAAACTAAAACATTTGAAAAATCATCGTTTTTATGGTTTAAAAAATGAAAATCGATTTCACAAATTTGTTTTTTAAATAGCTTAATGTAATTCAAAGATTATTTTTAAATTTGATATTGAAAAATAAATAAGTATAATAGGTATGCAAATAATATTTTCTCTCTTGGCAATGTTTCTATTTGACACTTGATTTTCTACGCCGTGATGGTTGATGGTTGTCTTGGGTTGTCTTATCAATGTTTTGATAACACGGTAGTTTGCTCTCGTTAGAGAGTATATGACGTGTTCTGTGGTGCTTAATAATACCTATGTATTATTCAAATCAAATCACTATAAAATAATGATACCTTTTCTTATCACACAAATCTGGAGAAGGTTGCGTAAATAGCTTCAGATCACTTATTTACTGTACCAGTTCTTTCTACAACCCAACACTTCATCATGGCATGTAACCAAGATTGTTTTATTGGAGTCGATGTTGGTACTGGAAGTGCGAGAGCTGCATTAATAACTTGTGAAGGAAAAATACTCAAGGTTGCTGTATCTTCTATTAAAACATGGAAACCTCTGCCCAAACATTATGAGCAATCTTCACAGGATGTATGGAATGCTTGTATTAAAATTATTCGGGTCAGTACTTTGTTTGGTTTGTAAATTTCGTTATTTAAATCGAAGTGACTGTTGACCAGGTTTTGCTGGGATTGTACCCAATAAATGTTCATCAATCTCAGAATATGTGCAGAAAACTATAGGTATATTCCATTTTTTTTATTGATGGTTTTTTTATAAAAATGAATCTGCTCACTGAAAGTGAACACAAATGCACACTTTGACTCTTTCACAGTAACTTACTTATATTATGATTATTCAAATGGATGCTTGGTGAGGTCAGGCATATATTTATTTATTATTATTGTTATTTTTTTAATTAGAATGAATTTGGGCTCAGCCAATAGTGAGCTGAACACAAATACACTTTCAACGTCTTCCACATAAATCAAGGCTTGTGTTGTGAAAATGGAAATAGTCAAATTTTTCTCTGCTATATTTGTTTTATCCATAAAAATATTTCAAAAAGCTTAAAATTGATAAAGTGTGTTTTGTACCTAAAATCATTCAAATAAAAATGACACGAGGCAGGATAATCAAATCAAAAACATATCGATCTTGAGAAATAGTTGCAGGATGTTATAATAGAAATATTTTTAGTTCTTGACCTCCCAAAAAAGCAGGCTATCAATATAATATTTAAGGGAATATTAATGAAGTGAACTTCAGTGTCGATTTTCAATCTTAAATTGTTTCATAAAATATAGCAAACCTACTTGTGACTATTTTCTATCAGAGATTTTGGTTTTTTAAGTAAAATTCATTATTCTGGCTTGCAGGAAGTCACAACTGATGTCCGGCCTGATCAAGTGAAAGGGATTGGATTTGACGCAACATGTTCGTTGGTAGCTATGTCTAAATCCTTACAACCAGTCAGCCTCAGTACTTCTGGCTGCGATGAACAGAATATTATCTTATGGATGGATCACAGAGCTAAGGAAGAAGCAGACTTTATTAATAACACTCGTCACCCAATTCTCAAATATGTCGGTGAAAAAGTTTCACTGGAGATGGAAATACCAAAAATACTTTGGATCAAAAAACACTTACCCCAGAATTGGAACAATATTGGTTTCTTGTTTGATTTACCAGATTATCTGACATGGAAAGCTACCGGCAGTCAAACAAGATCTTTATGCTCTGTTGTTTGTAAATGGAACTATGAATCTAATCAAGATGGAGTTCAAAAATGGAACAAAGAATTTTTCAAATTGATTGGACTGGAGTGTCTCTTGAGAAATGAATGTGAAAAAATTGGCAGTACAGTTTTGCCTCCTGGAAATCCTTGTGGTAGAGGGCTTTCTAACAAATCTGCTGAAGAGCTAGGACTACTTCCTGGTACACCTGTAGGAACGTCTATCATTGATGCCCATGCAGGAGGTCTGGGTATGATTGGTTGTGCAGCTAAGGATATTTGTTCCGATTTTGAAACTAGATTGAGTTTGATCTGTGGTACATCAACCTGTCATATGGCTATAAGTAATCTCCCAATTTTTGTTCCTGGTGTTTGGGGGCCATATTTTAGTGCCATGGTTCCAGGTTATTGGTTAAATGAAGCTGGACAGAGTGCTTCAGGAATATTGGTTGATCACATTTTAAATACTCACCCAGCTTATAATTCAGTGAAAGAGAAGTGTTCTCAAAATATGTAAGTATAGATGTGGAATTATTGTATTGGTTCATGTATTGAAGCAACTTGTGCTCTATCTCTCAAAAAAAATAAAAAAAATAAGTATTTTAAACCAAATTTTTCCGAATTATTATGGTAAGATATTGTGACATTGTGTTTTAGTTGTAGGACCTTTGCCTATGAGAATAGTCAGGATAATAAAAATGTGTGCAATATTTCCTTAAAAAAAATTAGCCAGTTTCTTGAAAGCATAGAGAGATATAAATATTTCTCTGATAAGTTAGTTTTAAACGGTCAATCACAGTAGTAGCCTTCTTCTTCAGCCTTCAATCGTCCACTCCTGGATATGGGCTTCATCCATAGTCTTCCACTATTCCCTGTTGCTTGCTGTTTGCAATTGTATTATTAATAATGTGAGTGTAGTAAAAAAAAACTATATGTTTTAGGTTAGTACAGGATTACTTACACAATCTTATAAATGAAATGACTGCCGAATCTAAACTGGCAAACTGTTGCTATCTAACAAAAGATTTACACATGTGGCCAGATTTTCATGGTAATAGATCTCCCATTGCCGACCACTCCTTGCTGGGAATGATTTCAGGGTTGACACTGAGCTCTGACGAAAAGAGCTTAGCCCTGATTTATCTTGCAACTTTGGAAGCATTAGCAGTAAGTATTAAATGTTTCAAAAATTCAAGAGCAGATAATTATAATGAAATCCGGTGTAATATTATTTTTGTCAATCTCTCAGTATCTTTGTCTAAAATACAAAATAAGTGACCAATAGGTCAACTCAAATATAATTCGCTAATAGGAATAGGTATTTTTAATTATGTGTCCGGAAACGGCCATTGCTTGCTGTCATCCGATGGTTTGAGCTGATTAATATTGAATTTTAATCACATTTTAATTTTGAACACATTTTTGTACCATTGTTACCCCTTAGATCTTGTGCAATTTTTTTAAGTAATGATGTCGAGCTATGTTTATTCCAACAGTTCTTGTCTCTTTCCATCCTGTTATTTTAAATCATTACGACGAGCGGGATAGCAAATAACAAAAAATAATAATTAAATCATGTGATACTGCAAAGTTTTTATTTTATTCAAATTCTTTAACAAACTTTTATTATTTGTATTTTGTAGAGACTTGAAAAAGGTATCTAAATTAAAAGTATCCCAGAAAAATGACCTTGTATCAAAACAGACCCTTGAATACTAAACGCAAAGGTGCCTATAACATATTCATTTTCATATGCATTTCTAGTACTTGTATATACAATTCGATGCGTCTTGTTATTTTTATTCCACAACTGGTGAAAACTTAAGAGTATAGTACATTAGGATAGTAAATTACAACAAACAATTCTTTATGTATTTGGTTTATAGTAAAAAAATAATAGTTGTTATCTATTTTCAGTATGGAACTAGACATATCATGGAGAGTTTAATAAAGGCTGGGCACAAGAAATTCAAATCTTTTGTTATTTGCGGAGGACTCTCAAAGAACAAATTATTTACCCAAATACAAGCGGATGCTGTGAAACTACCATTGCTATTCCCGAAAGAAACCGAATCTGTTCTCGTGGGCTCGGCGATTCTCGGGGCATGCGGTGCCAATTATTTTCCGAGTATTCAAGTTGCCATTGAAAAAATGGGCGGCGAAGCAACAGTTTTGTACCCACAAGAGGAAGTTTATGATTTTCATGATAAGAAATATAAAGTTTTTTTAAAAATGGTCGAGGATCAAGTGTCTTATAAGAAGTTGATGAGTGATAACTAAATAGCAAGAGTTTTGAAAAACGTATTTTATATAAAAAAAATCCATAATTTTTTGCTAATAAGGCTAACTAACGGCCGGTTTCATAAAAAATAAAGGAGACTTTAAAAAAGAGACTCCCTTTAAAAAATAACGGGTTTCATAACAACAAAACGACATTTAAAACCGACTTTTAGCTAAAGTACCGTTAATGATTATTATTTTTAGTTAAAGTCGACTTTAGGTAGTTCAAATTTTTACCACCGGAGTTCATAAAAAAATTCGTGGCGCTCTCCTGTCACAAAGATAAACATTTTGTAAGCGGTGACACTGTGGACTAAAATGACTAATATAGGGCGGAAAACATAGCAAAACAGGAAAAATATTATTGTTTACAGTTTTCGTCTACTCGGCTGTAAGTGAGTACACGTATTTTTGATTCTTGATGAAGAGGGTTTGGTATATTTTGTTCCAAGCTTTTAAAACATAACTAAGTGTTATGTTGCCCAGGAATCACACATTTCATATCAAAATGATATTAATTTGCTTAAGTTAGCTCAATGAAATCCTATTGCGTAGTTTTCAAATCATTTTTACTGGTGAAAGTATGTAGTTTAGTTAGATATTATTATATAAAGGCATACGTGGTATGCAAGATGATTTTGGGTGGCCTATGCGAGATTTTAAAATGTAAAAAATACTCACAGTTCAAAAAGTGGCTACTCGCGGCGCTAGTAGTTCTTTCATATCACTAGCGGATCGGGAATGTATAGGTAGCTGATATTATCAATTTTTGGCGTGACGTCTTAAGACCACATCGGACGAGTGGTTATAACCGCCGCCTTTCATACTGATGGTTGTAAGTTCGATTCCCGGTGTAGGCCTTATTTTTTTTCCCTTTTTTTACATTTTTGAAGTACATATTATTATTTTATCAACCAATTTTAAGTAAAAATCAATTTTAAAAGTTGCCTATTTTCTCATACAAATTTTTCTGTCATGGAGTATGGAGTGACATTTTATTTTTTGATTCACAAATTGGTGTTTTTTTTTTTTTGAATAATGAAGATATTGCTGGTCATTGTCGTTTAGTTAAGTCAATTTGAATAGATTAGGGATTTGACAACATCCTCGAATGATAACATTACGATTTGAATAGGTTAGGTTAAGGTTGGAACTTAGTTTTTAAGGGATTTTTACCTCTTCGTACACCTCCCCGAATGATAACACTACACTCTGTTAGGTTGAAACATACTCATTTAGAAGGGTGTCAAAAATCTTTTCCTTGCAAGGAGTGAAATTTTATTTTTGAACTACTAGCGCCGCGAGTAGCCACTTTTTGAACTGTGAGTATTTTTTACATTTTAAAATCTCGCGTGGCCTATACCCAAATGAAAAGAAATAAAATTAAGGTGATTATATTATGACATCTTGACCACAGAAAATAGTTTATTAGATTGAAAGAAATTTAGCTTTTTGCTGTTTCGCATAATGATGAAAATATTCTCTTAATAAGCTATAAAACGTTTCACAACAGGAACGGGGTTATTGATAATAAATCATGGTATTTTCTTACTTCATCTGTTCTAATCCTTATATTGCATTTCTCAAATGTTGATTTAAGATAATCTTAAACATTCTACAAAAAATACTCTCAAAGAGCCATTTTAAAAATAAATGACTTGAATACATAGAAGAATTTATTTTTTATACAAAACTTTATCAAAATATTTTCAATTGTACATAAGATTATACATTTTATTTATTAATTTTGATATTTATGCATTTAATTTATTACATAACACTTGAAACACAGATTAATTAACAATGTTGCACAAGTAGACTAAACCTGAAACATTTATAAAGGATTTATTTAATCATCTCGATAACTTTAAAGACAAACATGTGATAAATAAGATTTGTTAAGTTTTAAAATTTTATAAATATAAACCATATATTATTTTTTCTAAACTTACTAATTTTTTTTGTATAGTTCATAAGTAAGAAGATGGAATATTTTTATATTAAAATAATTATAATTATACTACTTCGTTTTCATATATATTTCAATATTGTTTTTATTTTTACCAATATGTTTCTTTAATAAGTAAGAACCCAAGGGCGGATCCAGCCTTGGCACCAGGGGGGGGTCACAAAGTAAAAAAAAAGGTCATCTTAAAAATTTGGTATCTGGAAATTACACATTTCCTAAAAAAAAAAAAAAAGGTCATTTTCAAAATTTGGTATCTGGAAACTACACTTTTCCTAAAAAAAAAGGTCATTTCCTAAATTTGTTATACTTTTGCTCCAGGGGGGGGTCATGGCCCACTTGAAATTATAATTATGCTAGCAAAATAAAGATTTTATTAATAAATATCACTGCCCTACTTGAGATTACATAGCCTAGGGGGGGGGGGTCATGACCCCCCTACCCCCCCCCTGGATCGTAAGAACCATTTACCAAGAAAGTTGTGGCATGTTTTAAGGATGCCGAATGACCATTGCGTTTTCTTTCTTGTGATCTAGGAAGAGGTCATTGAAATTGGGAAGGATCAAATCCAGTAAAGAGCTCATATTTCCTAGAAATTAGCTAATAAAAAAAACAAGATTTTTGAAGAACAGAACAAATTTTCATTTGTGTGAGTGTGAAAGATATGGAAAGAGTAGCATTAAATTGTTTCTCAATATATAAAAAAAGTCCGTGCAAAAAAAACGAAAAATAATATATCCATAAAATAGGTTTTTGTGTTCATTATAAATAAAAAAAAATGAAACAAACTTTTCACTGCACATTTTGCACTCTTGTGTGGGTCATTAATTTTGTTTGAAGTTTTTTTTATGATTAAGTATACCAATACAGTATATGAAGAACAAAAATGAATAAATAAAAAATACACATGGTTTATTTTCGAAGCAGTTAATAAAAAAATGACAATTTAGAACCAAAAATTTAAACATTCCCCGCTCACCAGAATTTATCAATAATCTTCAGTGAGAATATGGTTTTAGCTTGATGAAGTAGTTTGAATTTGATTCGAGACTTGTGTTTTCTAATAAAAGTTCAGACATTTTTCAACAGATGTCTCTAAACTATCAATTTTTTAAAATACGATTTTGCAATAATAATTAATTGCAATTAGCCTTTTTCTTAGCAATTAAATTGCTGTTAAGTATACGAATGAAGTATTGTTAATATTCAGACCACAATAATTATTGTATGTGAAAAAGTTAATTCCTTTTTTAAAAATATTTCGATTAAAGACGACTCCTAGATTTTTTTAGCACATTGTAAAAATTACGATTGAGACGAAATGAATTTGTAAGTGAAAATAGTAGACTCTTCGACAACTCAGTTCTGATTTTTTTCAGGAGGAATAGTGGACTATGCTTAAACAGTAATGGCGAACCTTTTTAGATCCACGGCCAACGAAAGCCTTAAATAATTTACTGCTTGGGTGTGCTCAAGTTGTAGAGTATTGCCAAAAACATATTTTTTTAGCTTGATACCTAATTATCATAGAGATTGACTTTATATACTATTTAATTTTATTATTTATTTTGAATAATAAAATTTCATACTTACCCTATTTCTAAAGCGTTCAAATATCATTTTATCAATGACATTTCTTTTTGCTGTTCTATATTCGATGAGAAATTCTTAATATCTGCTACATTTTGTCATTAAAGAATGAACTTGGATTCGTCATTCACTATATTGAACTACTTACATCCAGCTTAGTTGATTATCCCTGGTTTATAGTAAAATAAACCAGTCTCTTCTGTCGAATAGGAAGAGTTTTCATCATTATTTGCTTTGCAGCCAGAGGTTCTCAACATTTTTTGTATAGTTTGGTTAACCTACCATACTCGGATTTGCATTTACGTTTAATTATATATAATCTTTCCGGATGCCAAATATGGAACGACCTTTTTAGGGAAATTTAACCTCTCCTGTAACAAATTATCGGAATGACCTTTTTAAATGAACTTACGTTTTCGGATAGCAATACAAAAACCAATCTACCAATTTCTACAACTTTTCGGCAGTTTATTCACTTGTTTGTTGAAATTTGGGCTGTCATCAACACTGGGTCTAACATGCACTTTTTTGGAATTGTGATACACGTGGTCAAGGTTAATAAGGAAGCAACTTCGTTAGGCACCTACTTACCGGAATAGATAATGAGCCATAATGTTAGGCTAGACCAGAGGTTCCTAAACCCTTTCCTCTACAGATCCCTTGTCATGATTTTCGGTTTTGAAAGATTTAAATTTTTAAATTTTGATATTATAGCGTGCAATAGTAAAAAATCACATGTTAAGTTTTATAATTATCATTTTATAACATACATACCGTTTCAATTTCATAAACCCCCAATTTGTGACCAGGTTTGCCAGATTTTTTTCAAAAATATACCGAACCAGTGTTCCCGCTTGGTATCCGAAAAGATGAAAGTTCCCAAAAAGGTCATTCTCAAAATTTGTTGTAGAAATTTCCACTAAAACGAACACCGAACATGGAGCAAAATATCGAAGAGTTCGGTAAAATTCCGAACACCTGGCAACCCTGGTCGTAACCCAAACCCTTAAGGGCCGATATTTACTGCTTTTGAACTAGGTACTGAGATATTGTGAAAACACAAAGAGTGTTGCCTATGGTTTTAATGCATTTAAATGGATATGCCGGAAAGCGGGTTCCTGCTTTTGCTGTGCGTATGCCCATTCTTTGCGCAGGTCGGAATCGGCGTTCTTTGTGTTTTCACCCTTAGGGCAATCATTATTGCTCACAAAGTGAAAAAAGTAGGTAGTTACCTACACTTTAAACATGTTTCACAGAAAGTGAAGATTATTGGCACCGGGAATGAGCCTTGAGACCTTCACTACGAAAATCAGTGGCTGATGCGTTAGGCTAGCGAGTACCGACCACTACCTTTGATTTACTTAAGTGGTTTAGTATTTCTATTCGTCGAAGAGTTATACACTTTATCTATTATTAAAATGTTGATGACTTTAAATTATGATTTTGTTCTACTTTTACCTGTGGTACCGCTTTAACATCAAAATTTGAGCGCCGACAGTCACTTGGTCACTGCTATCAACATTATGCAACATTTTAACAGCGTTATATAACGCAAATAACGAAACATGGTATATTATTTTATTTCACCAAATAGTTTGTGTTTAGATAATGAGTAGCCATTGGTTAACATATTGTATCGTTTTTTTTTTAAATAAATATTTATAGCAAACAATCGTGGAATTTTTAACAATATATTTTTTTGTCTATTACGATAATAGTTTTTATAATATATTATGTACATATAAGTAGGAACCTAATAAAGGTTTTTTATAAAATCGTATCTAATAGTTGAATTACATAATTATCTTCATTTTTAAATGTACTTATGTACTTTATTATACAAATTTAAATTTTTTGTTGTAGTTTTCTAACCAACGAAAAGAAAGAAATAATTGGACTGTATTGAGCAATAGTAGCTGGCTTCAGTCAAGCGCGGATCCAGGGGGAGGGTCAGGGGGTCATGACCCCCCCCTGGGCTGGGTCCAGGCCTTTAATTTGAAGTACAGTACCTACTTACATTTATTAAAAAAATACCTACTTTTCTATTATAATTACAAGTTATTGTTTATTATTCCCCCCTGGATCATGGAAATGACCTTTTTTTTTAGGAAAAGTTTAGTTTCTAAATACCAAATTTTGGAAATGACCCTTTTTACTATGTCGTGACTCGTGACCCCGCCTGGCGCCAATGCTGGATCCGCCCTTGGCTTCAGTTTGGTTTATTAAATAGACAATTTCCCTTCGTAATCCATAGATCCTAGCAAGCTCAGGGTCGTAGCCAGAGTTTTTCAAGCCCCTGAAGTTCTTTAGCCCAGAAAACACCATTTCATACATACAGGAAAAATATCTTTCATGCACATGAGTGTGCTCTTGTTAACACGAGAACTTTCCATGAAAGAGAGTGCTCTTAAGTGCTATAAATTTGCAAATGGACCAAGAACATTATTAATATGTCTCCCGAAAAGAATTCCTGATGGCTACTGTCCCGTAGGCTCTCGCTTAACAAAGATAAAATGGCAAAGGTTAGGTATATTATAACACGAGTAGGTATATCCACTTTATGTAATCAGTAAAGGGTATAAACTAAAGGTATGTCATGTAGGTAGGTAACTCATTGCTTCTAAGTGGAGAATCGTTTCGAAGGCTGGCGAAAGTGCGATCACATTACGTTAACGACGTTCACCAAAAGGTTGCCAAATTACAAATCCACGACCCATCATATGAGTGACTTCATGCAAATCATTAATCCCACATCGTTAGTCGTGACAAAAAATGGTTGTTGATTTTTTTTCTCCATTTCTTTTGCAAATTTCTGACGGGTATGGCATGTGCAGTGTTTTTGTAAATAATGTTGTTGAGTCGCTAACCGGTTAGGAAAAGTACCGAAGAAACATTGTGCAAGCCATAGGCACAATAATAAACAACCGGCATACGTCACCAACTCACTCTTTACTCTTTAGGAAACACACAGATACAATGCATAACCTAAATAACTATTTTTTTATTATTCTTCAACAGTGTGAAAGAGCTGTGATTGTCAAACTGTATTTGTTTTAATGAATCTGTGCTCACCAAAGTAAACACAAAAACACTCTGTGTTTGTTAAACTGCAACTATTTTTTAAAAATGAATTTGTGCTCACTCAAACACAATAATAGGTACACTCTTTGAAGCTACTGAAAGCTTGGCTCGTGAAAGAGAAAGATGATCGGAAGCTGGGAAAAAGTACGAAAGCCGGCGCCGGCGTCGTAGACGCTAAGCTACCGACACTTCTTTACAAATTTTACCATGATAATTTGGTAACATTTAGTTTTAATCGAGCCTTTTCTTGCAACAACATACATATATATACAATAACGTAACATTTTTCACAATTGACTTATTTACTCTACTACACAGTCATCTCTTAGATTAAAAAAAAAAGCAATTATAGAGGATTAATGTTTTTATTACAAAGTAATGACCCGTCGAACATCACCCCGCAACCGAATCAACAATAATTATTTTATTACACAATGCAATAAATTATTGGCTAAATTTAATTAAATTTTAATGACAAAATTATTTTTTTATTCTAGGTTAGGTCGAAGTTCGACGGGCGGGTAACCTAGGTAGTTATACGAACAATCATTAAAAATCATGATGTCCAAATTTGGAAATATAATGCATCCACTTTTAACTGTATATTTAAGGGTAAACGTTTGTCTATTTAAAAATCAAGTAATTGTGTTTATTGCGGCATGAAACAGTCGCCAAGACAACATGGTCCATATTAAATTTTATATATAAGAATGATGTGGATTGAAAACACATCGATTCCTTCTTCAAGGAAGGATAAGACAGAAGCAAAGCAAATAGAAAAGGTGAATGAAAAATGGACTGTTGATATAATATAATTAGCGAAAGAAGTGTGCATGCTTGTATAGAAAAGTGGAGGTCCGTTCTCTCTACCTAGCCCCTATGGCCAAGGCGTGAAGCGTATTTTTTTACATACCTAATATTCATGAGGGCACTGTGCACTGACAGGACAACCACTTATCACCAGTGACATCAGATTGGCATGAATCGGACATGTTGCCAGGTCCGGGGTGGAGAGGTCCACAAAGAGTCTTCTGGATAGCAGGCCCACGGGTAGAAGACCACCTGGAAGACCAAGGCAGCGGCTTATGGACAACGTTGCCCGGGACCTGGACGTGCTGGGTGTGGGAGATCATTGGGAGTCCATTATGCAGGACAGGACGGCTTGGAGAAACATTGTTCAGGAGGCCAAAACTCTGTCGGAGTTATATGGCCATCGGAAGTAAGTAAGTAAGCTATCAAATTAATTGTGTTGTAATGGATTAGACCAGTGGTTCATATGCGAATTCACTGAACCTTTCTTAATTTGAAGAGGGGTTCAGTGATAAGTTCTTAATATGAGTCAGTTGTGGGTCTTGACATCCGCCGAACCCACGAGAGCAACTCACCAAACCCCTGGTGTTCGTTCAAACTCAGGTTCAGAAACACTGGATTATACCATCAAGGTTATTTATTTTTATACATGTTTTAAAATTATCAAATTCCGATATTTTATACATGTTTTAAAATTATCAAATTCCGATATTTTATACATGTTTTAAAATTATCAAATTCCGATATTTTAAGAAACTCTGATTGAAACATCGTTTAAAAAATTGCTCATATTGAGCAACATAAAAAGTTGATATTTGAAATAGGCACTCGTCGCGTTTACATACATTAATATAGGCCTAGAACGCGTGAATAAAATAACTTATACTGTAAAAACGAGTTCTATTTGTTTTGTAATGAAGCTGCTGTTTACAATTGCGATCTTGACAATTAACTATTATACTTACCTACGGAATATTACTCAATACAATTTTAGGTATATCCAAAACATTGTATTTCCGAAATGTCCAAAGTATGGAGGTATATTTTTATAGATATCTAAAAAATAAAGATTTACATTGACATCTTTTTTGTTTTATGTAGAATTTGATATGTAGTAGATATAGAAAAATTGGATCCGAAAAAAATACAGGCGTTCTTCATTCCATTGGTAGGTTTATTTTCTTCATCTTTCCTTCTATGCAAGTCACTCTTTTGAAGGTATTGAAGATCTCTTTCACCACAATCAAGTTAGTTATCTAACCCTTTCTTAAACTTAAGTTTTATTGGCTCATTTTGATTAATAGTGGTGGTAATGATGAATAATGAATAATGAAGTGGTTGGTGACCCAGCGGTTACAACGCCGGCTTTCGTACTGCGGACGTCGTGGTTCGATCCCAGGTGCCGACCATCTTCCTCTTTCACGACACAAGCTTTCAGTAGCTTACTGTGAAAGAGTAAAGGAGTGTATTTGTGTTCACTTTGAGTGAGCACAGATTCATTTTATAAAAAAAAAAAAATTAATGACGGTTTGGACATATTTTTTTTTTAATAAAAATGAACCTGTGCTGGTTTAACACAAATAGGTAGGTACATTTCTTGACTCTTTCACAGTACTTAAAGTTTGTGTCATGAAAGAGAAATATTGTCAGCACCTGGGATTGAACCCGCAACTAATCTCTAGGCAAATGGATGGAAATAGATTAACATAGATAATTGATAAGGCTGAAAGAAAAGGTGTAAGAAATAAGCTATTTAGACCGAGAATGACGTGGATCCAACACATGAATTCCGTCCTCAAGGAAGGTTAGAAGAAATAGGAGAGGTTGTTGAGAGATAAAAGGAAGAAGCGAACGTTGGATAGAAAAAATTGGTCCGATCTCTCTGCCTGCCCTTTGGGTCACGGCGAGATGGGTAAAAAAATACATTTAAAAACTAGTTAAATGTAAATCAGTTTCAAAACGGCATAAAACATTTTTGTTAATTTTATCTCTCCCATACATTGTACCTACCTACTCTGCGCGTTAATCTCTCAATATAATAATATCCGCAACACAAAAGATCTGGGGAGTAACAATTAATGAAAGGCAAAATCTCGTAGATATAAATTATACTTACATTAACTAAGCATTATGCAATATAACCGCGAACACATTTTACTTTAGACCTAAATCCAAATGAATTTCACGTAACGTTAAGTTTTATGCACATTCTAAAAAGTGATCAACATAATAAATAGTAATTATAGGTACATAGCACATAATATAAAAAATCTTGCCTTGAGCGTGAGAGAACATTTCGTAATCTATGATCAGCTGTTTAGAATTGCAAGTGGTTGAGCAATTTTATTGAACTTTACCTCATTAATATATCTGAAGAGATATTCGTGGTTCTTTTGGCGAACCTACATGCAAATTCTTCTTATTTTTCTTTGAATGGGTTTTATTGGCTTGTTAATTCAGGTACGTTCCTTTTGAACGTAAGATAGATTCCCAATTCACATTCTACCTTCCACGTAGATGTCGAGTCCCGTGAGGTTGATTGTGCAGAAGGAAATAAGAGAGTTTGGTTGTATCCGTTCTTTAAAAGTGTGTTCTTTAATACTCACTTCTTCTCATATACTCCATACGAAACTGTGGCATTTTTAATGAAGTATTTGACACCATCAAAAATAAATTGAATTTGTGGTCATAAGAATGCATAAAGCTTTAGAATCCGTAAAAACGGGTGACAAAGTGCGCTACATGTTGATGGGTGATTCTCATTTTTAGGTATAGGAGCATTATATTGCTCTTTTTACTTCATTTTTTCGAGTTTGTTATTTGCAATTTTTATGAACTTATGTTTATTTTTGTATATCATTGTATTGTAAAAGCAACAGTTGCGTGGAATGTAATAACATAAAATAAAAAATAAAATATTCTGTGTGAGAAATGGTACATTTTTACGAAATACTACTAGAAAAATGTGTGGCCACATATGTACTTCTACCCAATGATTAAGCAATCGATATCTTCTTTTTTTAATGTGGCAATCCACTCTCAAGTGAGTGATTTTCGCCAAAATCCAAATCGTTCTACGTAAAAAGTTCAAAATTATAAAAAGTTAACAAAAAGATAGTCATATTATGTAGTAATAAGTGGGTACTCAAACAACGCTGAGCAAATCATCAGACAAACATGTGATGCCAAGGAGAACCATAACCAAACAAAAGAGGTCAGTATAGTACCATTTTGGTGTACCCGCTATCAGCTGTAATCTACGCTTCGTTTATTTAAAATACATAGGTTCTTGGTTGTGAAGGGAAAGTGTTATAGGTCCGCTAAAATGTAGAGTGCGCTGTCTCGCCTCTATGGGGTACATCTTATGTACGAGGCTTGTTATGTCAGCTATTACAACAACATACTCAATTTTAATTTAATGATATTATATACCTACATTTGAATTAATCAGACCAGCTCATTAGATTTTCCAACACATGGTGATTGACTTACACAAATTTATACTAACGAGTGTTTTATGCAAATATTACGTAAATAATGTTGGAATTTTTTAGCGTTTTTTCCCATTTTCAATTTATAATGTCGCTATTAGGTGGAAAAATTCTATGTCTCTGGCAGGATTCGAACCCGCATTAATACCTCATGCATGGAAAAAGGTACTACATCCTACATTAATCTATGATTTTAGGTATCTGTTGAAAGTTTGTGACAACCAACTAGCAACTCATTTTTTCGTAAAGACAAATTCTTAGGTAAGATGTCGTAGGTATATCTCTTAGTGCATTTACAGTATTTACACCAATGAATGAACTTACAGCCGAATCTAGAAACAGAGCATTATTTCTTTTATGGTTGATATTGGACACCATGGAAACAATAAGAAGCAAGAACTATAATAATTAATGGGCGATGACAGATTAGTGTCCATATCAACGAGCAAGAAAATATACTCTCCTTCCAGCTCTGGCTCTGTGTTCGTTTGGTTTAAATGCACACTTATATACTTAGCAATATATTTAAAAACCATAGTAAATATATAATTTTTTTTAAATAGTATTTATTACATATCAACAAATTATTCTTATAAACAAATGTATAAATAATTTTCAATTCATCTCACATTGCTGTCAAAATTTTATCACACACACAATTTCACCACCTTCTGACTTCTACGTAAAATATTAAATAACAATAAAAAACAATAGAAAAGAGTAAAAAAAAAACCAAAGAAGTCAAATTAAAAAAAAATTGTTTATCACAGTTCATCGTGAGTTGGTATTTTTCCGAGGCCTATATTAAAAAATACTCCGGTCCCACGAAACTCCCACATTTGGGAAACTCTGGAGGTGGCCGTACAAAGTTTCTTGGTTGTCCAACTTGTAAAATCACATCCAGACCTCTTGTCCATAGATTGCTGCCTTCATCTCTCAGAATCCAATATCCTGGATTATCGGCTTTGAATCTCAAAGCAACGGCGCCAAATTTGGGTATGGTGACAGTGTCCTTTTGAACAGGATCCAGGAGGTTTCTTTCTCCGAAGAGTGTGCCTTCCTCGTTCATTTTCTGTATTGTTTCGTGATCCAGTGAAGTGGAGAATTGGTTAGTGGCAACTACGTAAAAGCTGTATCCATGAAGATGGAAAACGTGCTCAGATTCTCCTTCTGAAATCAAAAGAAAATAATTAAATATCTAAGTAGGTATTTACAAAGCAAATTAAATGAACAAGAAATCAGAAACTTAACAGCTAAAAGGTGAAAATACTATATTGATAAAATCTAAGAAACGAATTCGCTTTCTCGGCGAAATTATTGGAATGAATTTTTCCTTATATTGGTTTTTTTAATAACCCTTTGCGCGCCCTTGTTGCAGTAATGTGTCGTAATCACCCACCTAATTTTATAAAGATTGTTGAAGTAATTTTCGTTTCTCGAAGGTCTAATGAGAACTATATTGTACTTATAGAAACTTTAAAAGAAAATTTTGAGTGAACAACATAAAATGTTTTATCAGACAAACAAAAATATTATATCGCAATCTCTTGTGACTAGAGACAGCGCGTTTATGAAATTAGACACTGTATATAAATTCGTAGAAAAACGAATTGAGAGAAATTTTTATTATTGGAAAGAGAAAAGTTTACAAAATGTAACGTAATTCAGAAAGCCAGATTCGACAAATTGAAAATTCTATAAAGCACAATTATTGGATAATAATTGCGTATATCCACCGCAACCAGTTTGACAAAATAATCATGGTGATGCCGTGAGATTATGACAAAGGGACAAAATATTGACATTAACAAAATAAACAACACTTTCGTTATTGTCAATAAATTTAATGTCTCTCATCAAACCAGTTTTCTTTCATCAACATTATGACAAACATTTGAGATACGTTTTAGCTATAGAAACTCGAAACGGTGGCGAGTGGGTTTTTTACACTTCAAATAAAATAAACAATATCTACCTATAAAAATCGGTGATAACACGTTTCGTTTTTACGGTTGAGTATTTTTAGTTTGTTTACACAGAATTTCAACAAACATTTTCACTTTTTATGTAAGGAGTGCTAGAATATGTAATACTATTTGAGAAGCAGGAGCCTTATTCCCGTAATCAATCGCATTTAAAAATCACTTAACGATAATATTAAGACATGATCGCAATCAGGCCGCCCTTGAATTTGACGTTTGTAAGATAGTTACGGGAATGCCGATTACATAGAATTTCATACTAATATTTCAAACATAACGAATTTTTAAGATACCTATCTGCTAGATATGTTGTTTTGTGAATACCAATCCGCCATTTTATGATTGTCAATCAAGATAGGAGCGTATTAAGACCGCTACGAGAATAACCCTACATTTTGGATTAGAGACGAGTGGCAAGTAGCACACAATACGGATAAGTTAGCACATCGATACCTAATAGTATTTTAGAGGTCCATTAATTCACGAAAAAGTTTAGTTCAAACTTAACTTAACTAAAGGTGTTGTTTCTTAAAAAACAAAAAAAAACATTTTAGATGAATGAAACAAATTCCTAAACTAGATTGCTAAACTATTTAATTAAAGTTCATTCTATATAATAAAACGTCAATTTCATATGTTCCACGTAAAAACGTAAATTCCATAGAATGGCGGAATTATTAAGTACTAGCTGACCCGTCGAACTTCGTATCGAAATTAATAATATGGGTACTCTAGGTTTTATGCAACAGAGCTCAAATTCGTTTTTTAGTTGTTTAACACGAATGACTATTTACTGGCATTAGCAAAACCTGCATCCACGCTGCATTCATTGGGTCTGAGTTAATTTTTACATCAAAAACTTATAACCTATGTTAATATGATGTGGGAAGAGGTCATCATTGCGCAAGATAGAGTGCAATGGAGAGCTCTTATTGCCTCACTTTGCTCCTGAGTGGAGTTCAAAGGGAGTTTTAATTTTGATTGATTTGATGTTAATATGTAAAAAAAAAGAATATATATATTATATTCGATATTTTAATAGTTATTTTGCTCAGTTAAAATAATATTGATTGATTAATCAAAGTACGATAAGGAACATCTCCGTACCGATTCAACATACGCAGTGGAGTGTCAATACTTTTTTGCCCATCACGGTGATTCCCGAAGGGGGTAGGCAGAGAGTATGGACTTCCATTCTTTCCAATCCAAACTCATTCGCTTCTTCCAAACGCATAACATTCCGCATACATGCTCTTATATGTATTCCTTTTGCTCCTGACTTGGCCCTCCTGTAAAACGGCACCGATATGGTCGGTCTATATCATTCCAGCTCGTCCTCGTCTGCGTGCACCTATTCTTTCAGATTTTTATATCCTTTTAGTCATTCTCTCTTCGTTCATTTTCTTTACATGCCCAAACCTTCTTTCTTTATTCACTTTCATTCTAGTCACTACACTAACATCCACTCCACATTCCTTTCTAATATTATCATTCCTCACCTTATCAATAAGTCTCTTTCCGCATATCCTACGCAGTGATCTCATTTCCACGGCATTTATTCCAACTTCCAAATTTTTCGTCCATGTCCAAGTTTCACTCCCATAAATCATGGATAGTATCAGGATTGCATTGTGCATCAACTGTCGATTACAGAGATATCTTCTTAGAGGTCTAAATGCACCGCCAACCCTTCTCACAGCCAATTTCCTTCTTTCAATCTCTTTTTCACACCTTGCATCTCTTCTAAATAAACTACCTAAATAGACATACTTCCAAGTTCTCGACATTCACTTTCACACAACATTGCGTTCTTCTTCTCTTTCAAAACAGTGGAAATAAATAAAAAGCACATTTAATGCAGTATCTGTGATTTTTTTTCTAACTTCAATTACAACATGGTGGAAGTGTAGCAATTTTTATTTTCAATAAAGAAACAAATTAATTAGCAAATAATATCCAGCTTTTTTACATATTAACGATGCAGATTATATTTACGTTATATGTATGTAATCATCCTCTGTAAAAATTAGCCCATAAACGAAGAATTTTGATTTTCAAACAAGAAAAAAAAATGGTCTACTTGTTCTTCAATATAATCATGTATTTCTCGTGTTAAAACTTACCAAAACTCCTTATAAAATGTACTTTAATTAAGTATAACTCCTTAATAGCAATGTTATATATTATTATACGATTCTGTTTGCTGGCGGTTTTAAAAATCTCTGTAAATAAAGAAAGTTTTCAAAACTCCTTACACTTCATTACAATAATGTATTCCTTGTATTAAAACTTACCAAAACCCCTTATAAAAATTTACTGCAATGAATATTATATGACTTATCCAATCAATCTATTTCATAGGATATATTTTACATACGCATTCTATCAATTGCAACACTATACAATCCACTGACAGTTCTTTCAAATGTCAATTAATTAAAATTCAAAAGTAGAACAAAATTATATTGTAAAAAGTACTATAAAGAATGCCTACTTAGAGTTTTCTTTAATTTTCTAATTATCCACGCAATTTTCATATCAATTTTTTTGTTTCGATACAACCTTCTCCTGACAAAAGCCTACACGACAAAAAAATAATTAGCGAAATCGGTACAGCCGTTTAGGCGTGATGCGTTGACATCGAGAAATAGCTCTCTATTTTTATAGTTTTCAAAAATTATCTAATTTTCCATGCATTTTTCTTAATTTTTTTCTTCTAAAAGGACACTCTCATAAATTTCCTACACGACAAAAAAATAATTAGCGAAATCGGTCCAGCCGTTTAGGCGCCATCTGATGACAACGGGAAATAGCTCTCCATTTTTATATATAAGAAGACAAGATAACCGGTTGAGAAAAAGTGTCAAAAACGGCTATTTCGTGAGAATGGGCCCTTAAATTTCAAATATTTGCTAGTTCTTAAGAACTGAATCTTAATCCTGCAGAACGCAGAAATGTGGGTAGGCTCCAGACAATAATATGGTCCAAAGGTATTAAAAAAGTAGCGGGCCGGCATTATGGAAGAGAACTCGATGACTATAGAAGAGGATTATAGAATTCCTTGGAAAAGAACGTAATTAATCTGTGCGAAATTGGTTTAAAAATATGTTGAAAACGAAAAACCAGTAATGTATTTCATTCAAAAGAAGTATTTGTTAAATGTACTTGTTATGGTCCAGCTTGTTTCATGAACATGTAATTATTCGAAATGGCTGGTTGGTTTCTTCTACAAGGATCTTAATCACGACAACCTTAACCAATATGATGATAACCATTATTATTTTAATCGAACTGCTTTTTGCTATTTTTTAGCTTGGCTATAATATCGAAGCCTCGGGCTTTTAACATACTTCCAATACGGAATCGAGAAGCAACCGATCGATCGATACCCATAATTATGTCCATCGTTGAGCTAATTCAAATCAAATAACACACCTCAACTATCTTCAGCAGAGACGTCTCGGTCATGCCACTTTAATAATTATTGCAAATTTAAGAAATATCAAACAAATCTTATTTAACAATTTTGACCCATATATAGACCGGTTTTTCTAACTGAATAAATCTTGGAACCCAAAATCAGATCAAACTATCGTAGTAATTTATGGAGTATTTGAGTGGAAAATCCAAAACAGGTATGACGATAATTGACGAATAAGAGTTATTTCAAGAATTATCAGGCGATTTCTAGAATTATTGGTACCTGGTTTTATCTAGATTGTTATACTTCCAAGGATCTTTGATAGAGATTCTTTTAACGTCTTTGAGTAAGACTGGATGCAACACATACCTATTTATATTACAATGATAATAAAACACTTTATTGGATAATAAAATAGATAGTTAACCAAATTGACGGGCTTATTGCCTTGCCAAATTATAGTTACACAAATCTAGAGATATTGTTTTTTTTTCATTAACATCAGCTACCTAATATTTTAGTGGCAAAGAAAGCTGAGCACAAACAATACGATTACAGTTTATGATTTTTGTAAGTATACCTGCCCACCTGCCTACATATTATAAATACACTTTAAACTAATTTTATCCTTTATTTTTGTTCAAGACTGAAATACTGAAAGAGTGTTTGCTAAATAAAATATTTTATTGTTATTTATGGGTATGCGAAGTTGAAGATATTGTCAGATGGGGATGACAGAGAAAAAGGTTCTGTTACGAACATGCGTACAGGATGGTGGACACAAGATCTGTAAAAGCAGCCAGAGCTGGCATTCCGTAATCTTGCAGGCTTCCAGAACGACAACACAAAATGTGGAAAGATAGTTGGGAATCAAGGTCACAAGAGGCAAACACAGCAGGAACGTAACACAGGCCACAGGCCTTATAAAAGAAGTCAATGTTACCTTGATCGACTATAATGAGTTCCACAGTATCTCCCAGTGGGATCTTCTTGATGTGCACGCATTCACATTTCTTGTCTTCTGCGCAGGTCTCTCTGCTGCATCTGTCCTCATGCGGCACATCCCATTCCTGGGTGAGAAGGGGAGATGACGGGAATGTAAATGTGACTCCGTCGACCTCTGCCAGACCTGGAAATATTAAGAACTTAATTAAAAAGATGAAACACACTTTTCTATTGAAGATTTTCTGACAACCATTTTTAATATTTTGCACGTTTTGGAACCTAATGAAAAACTCGAAGTTTCGAAAAAAATCCGCTAGCAATCTGATATTATCAAGGCCGTAATAACTCGACCCTACCCCTACATCCGGAGCTGTGTGGGGGCGGACTCGTATTTCCGGAGATCTTTGTGGAAACAAGTGCAGCATCTGAAAACACCTGGCTTCTTCGCAGTGAATATGGAAGTGGACGATGCTGCATGTACCACCACAAAATCGAATTGATTTGGAGGATATATCAGGTACCTCTATATCAATGGTGAAAGAGGACGTTAGGTCACAGGTCACATGACCAAAATCAATCCTGCTAGAACCTTTCTTTCCACCGATTAAGGGGACTTCTTGTAGGAGGCAGGATTCTGGAAAGGGCACTGCCGCTATACAAAGGGACTCTGAAGACGAGACACAATAAGAGATAGCTGTCAAACGATGTCACAATAGACCTATTTTAGTCATAGAGGCGCAGGAGGCAAACAGTCCCATGACCTTCTTACATAGATTTAGTCAATGGTTCTTCGCTAGTCAATGGTATTTAGATGGTGAGTTGGAAAGTGAAATAAACTCGAATAGAAACACTGAACTCGAGCTTAAGATCAAAGTAAGTAGAATTATGTTATTGCGAATTTTAAATTAAGTAAAATTGCGTACGAATCACGTGTTATCGTATGTATGTAATTATAAAGAAATTAGGTACCCACGAAAGTATGAAAGGCTGTGTGTTCGGTTTCGTTATAATTACCAAACAGTCGGCGTGAAGTATAATTTTGAAGAGATCATTATAGGTTTGTAGAAACTATGAGCATGAAAAAGTGATAGACGATTGAACATGAGTTTCAAACTTATCTAAGTAATTGAGAGTTTTTTTTAGGACAAGCGCCTAATGACAGATTATTGGCCATGCTTATTATCTACCAAAGATGAGGTACCAGGGTACGTATACCCTTTTTTGTCTCTGATTAACAGTTTCGGATTTTTAACACGATTTTATATCTTCATTTATTACTTATTCTACCCAACTAATTTATCACCTCCCAGGGCTAGCGTTTGTGATTTAAAAATTCTTTGAAAAGTTTTTATTCACTAGTCAAAGACAAATAAATATAACAAAATAAATGCCATTTAAAAACCATTTTGTTAAAAGAACCCATTCTTAGTCCTATTGCCAGCTATCCCTATTTCCTCTTGATTCCCAATTTGGTTGTTTTCTGAGATGTCAAGTAAAGAATTGGATGTCGAGAAATTTGTTGGTGAATAAATTTAGTGATTTAAATTAGGAACATTAAAGGAAGAAATCTCAGAATCTGCCGGTCTGTCAAGCCATCGAATCATCAGCACAAGTCGCTCCATATACCTACAGTTCCAACCACGACTTTTCTCTTAGGGTCTACACCAGCGATGCACAAACTACGGCCCGCGGGCCGCATGCGGCCCGCCAACGAAAAATCAAAAGAATACCTGAGTATATAATTTGAAGACGCCAGAGTCTGTCATGTTTTTTTTGGATTGTTTGTGATGTTGATAATTGATGTTCTGTGCAACATTTGGAATTATTTAACTATCCATTATAAGTGTTTTGTATGCAAAAATGTTTCCACAAGATTTCTATGTTATGTGTTGTGACAATGATATTTTCTATTTTCCTAAACTATGTTGTTTTATGTTGTTTTTCTCAATCATCAAAATTTATAGTTTATTGCTCTTCCAAAAGTATTAATACATATGTAGGTAATTTGTAACATGCCTTTAATTGTCGTTTCTTTTTTTTTGTAAAATTTGGTATTTATGACACATCTACTACTACTGTGAAAATAAATAAAAAAATAATCATTAATCATTAGTATCATAATTTGTACAAATTAAAAAAATATTAGTATAAATTTACAAACGAAGTTGGTGTGAAGTTGTATGTCAAAATATGAGGAGTTGCGGAGCTAACCCAAGACAGAGCTCAGTGGCGGAGTAAAATACTAAAGGCAGACCCCACCAGCATGTGGGAATAAAAATTTCCAAGGAGAAGAAGAAGAAGAAAAAGTGTTAATTTTCCTTCTTGCGGCCCGTGCTGGCTCATAAACTTCACCAGTGGCCCCTGTTAGCTATAAGTCTGTGCACCCCTGGTCTACACTATGTACTAATA
Source organism: Mystacides longicornis (assembly GCA_963576905.1). Lineage (NCBI taxonomy): Eukaryota > Metazoa > Arthropoda > Insecta > Trichoptera > Leptoceridae > Mystacides > Mystacides longicornis. The sequence goes on along the minus strand of OY756433.1, from coordinate 11,552,778 downwards.
ACCATCGCCCATGGCCGAAAAAAACATAAGTGCATAAAACACTCCATTGTGGTTTAGTTTCCCAGAAATGCGGTACTGCCATTTAGCGGCCATAAACAGCAGTGAATACCGTAGCCATAAAAATAATCTCGCAATTTTCAAAGAGGGCCATCTTGTCAGACGACGTCACACTCCCCAGTCCCCAGGAACCCTAGAGATATTTAGGTGAAAAAATTAATACAAATATAATTAATAAAATCATGTTTTAAATTCAAAATAAAATTCTCAATAAGTTTATATTTTTGTGTAGGTAATTTACAATAGGTTTCTCATTTTTTACTCTTTTTTATTCATGATATTGATATAACGATAATACGGTAGACGGAAAAATAAAAAGCGGCGGGGTAAGAGGAATAGAATGGCTTCTTGAAAGATTTAGGACCTTCGGTCTGAAGGATACTTACAAAAAGTAGAGGAAGTACAAAAAGAAGAAAGAAAAATAAAAAAAATAATCCCCCATTAAAAAGATAACAATATTATGTTTGTTATTAAAAGCCCCCATCGCATATGAAGAGAACAATTGAGTTGAAATGCTGGACATTGAAAAAGCAATTTTATTACTCTATTCAGACCCTGAATCAGAATTATATTAACTAACGTTTTTTTTTCGGAAAGAAAGGTGCGTACGTACGTAAGAATCAACCTGATGTGACAGCCCAATTATATTCATCAATCAAAATATCGTAACATGATTCACAGACAAGATACAGAGTGCCTGACCAAATGACACAATAAAACTATTCCCACCCGTCTTTTAAAAGGTTTAAAATTACACTATTTTACTGCTTTATTTCAATATTAAGTACTTATAATGTATTTCATAACTAGCAGCAAAACCTGTCGGACGACAGCCATTGAAAATGGTCATTTTATTGTTTGGTATAAATCAGATAATTATATACTCGTAGACCAGGTGATTGGGGACATGCACTGCAGCAATGCAGCATCTACCAGGAGATGAAGAGGCTGACCAGTGACAAGGGGAAGTGGAGGAACAGAGTCGGCATAATTGGTGCAGGCAGACAAATGTTAGGATTGCGACTTAAATGATTGTCTTCTGATCCAAAAGAACTTGGATAATTTGAATGCTTGGTGTCATGCAAATGATTTGTTCTTGAATATCGATAAATGTCAGTATATACAATTTGGAAGGGGAAAAAGGAAATTGGCTTTTAAATACAAGATTGACGGAGTTGAGATTGAGGGGCTGCATCACATTCGCGACTTGGGTGTCATATTTGATGACCAGCTATCCTTTGTACCTCACATATCGGACATTAAAAGTAAAGCTCTAAGAACATTGGGGTTCGTATTGAGAACAGTAAGCTGCTTCAATAATGTTTATGCCATAAAATTGTTGTTTACTTCCCTTGTGCGTAGTATACTTGAGTACAATTCACCCATTTGGTCACCGTATTACAACGTACACATCGAGGGCATTGAAAAAATTCAAAGGAGGCTCCTAAGATTTGTAAATTATAAACTGGGGATCCCAATGGAGCAGATTGATTACAATTTTCTATACAGTTCAACGGACCTGATGAGATTGAAGGACAGAAGAACTATCAACGATCTTGTTTTCATTTATAAAATACTCAACTCTTACTTCGATTCCCCTGACTTGTTGGGCAAGATTACATTACGAGTTCCACAGCGCTGCACACGCTCCCAGGAACTATTTGATTGCGCTAATAGCTCTAACACCAACTACCTCCGAAATGCAGTCATTCCGCGAATCTTACGCTTGGGTAACGAGTACCTCGATTGTGATGACGATATATTTTATATGACTTTGCATGGATTTAAGACTTCTATGAATGCAAAGTTTGGAAGTTAGGGGGCAACTATTACTTTGGGATATTGTAAAAAATTTTAAGTTTTAATTATTATTTCTCGAATTTGAATTGAATTTATCGAACTACAATCTAAACCAATCTTATTTATCTACTATATATTGTTTGATATTGTCTATTATTTTTTTTAGTGTATACTGTTTGTTTTATATTATTGTATATATAAATATATATATATTTTTTTTGTATTTTGAGTATTATTATATTTTAAATGACATTTTAATACTACGATAATTTCAAGGCTGTATTTTTAGGGCACTTAATTTGTTTCTATGATTTTATTGATTTTATTGTGTTTTTAATATATTTTTATGCTTTTACTATTATCGGTTCTTAATAATTTTTATCTGTCCCTAACGTTAACGATTTGAAGATTCATATTATAATGTTGTGGCCTGCCATGGCTTTTGTTGTTCTGTTTATATTTTGGTATTTTTTATTATTATGAATTGTTCCTTTTCTGTAGTTTGATTTTCTCATTATGTAAGTAGATGTTTATTTTATGTGCTATATTTTTGTTATGATATATTACTGTTAAAGGCAATATGCCGTATATAATGAATAAATAAATAAATAAATAAATAAATAAAAGAATTATAAAACAGTTGTTAGGGTCTCAATTTTACTTTATCAGGTTAGGGACTATAGTATGGCCAATTTGACATTATTTCCTCATCGGTGAGACTCGCCACCCATCATGTCATGTCAAAAAGGGGAGGCGCAAAGAGGAGAGCGGACGAGTGTAGGTTTGGTGTGTGGAATATCAGAGGTTGCATGGATGCTAAAATTAACGAAGTTATGCTTGGATAGAAAAGAGTAGAGGTCCGTTCTCTCTACCTACCCCTTACGGGACACGGCGCAATGGGTAAAAAAAAATTCTTCCCCTAGCAACATCAACTATAAAATATTTTCGTCTATCTGTTGATACACATAATATTTCCTATGGTCACTATTTTTTGTCATAGTAACGACTTAACGATCGGACTGAAATCTTCCAGTTTTTTTGTACAAATGGGTTTTCTGGATTTATGTCGATGTTCTGTTGTTGAAAGACGTCACGGAAAGCAAGGATCGTAGGAGTTTTCTTTATCCTGTCGAGTTCTTTTGCGGAGAACCATACTATATTCATTAAATATTCATAAAAGATATATCAATAATTTTAATGCGATTTATTCAACTCTATAAGTTAAAATACAGATTAGTCGAATACCCTACATACATTTCTTATTAGTTTAAACTAACGTATCTATACATACATAGATACGCGTACATACTACGCACCAAAAGTTAATTCACGCATACAATATAGTTATAGTGGATTTTAGTGGATTTTCGGAAATCTGACGAACAAGCCATAAATCTTCAAAAGAATAGCAGTAGGGAAACAATAGCAGGTATTGGTATTGTCTTACGGTGACACGTGTTATTAACCAATCACGTACCGTGTAAATATCGAAGGGTTTTGCACAGGTACTTTCTTTTATTTCTTAGAGTTATCGGCAAATTACAAAAACCAAGATGTTTATCACGAATTTTAATAAAATATTAATACCTTTCTCCGATCAATTTCTGTGTAGACCTAAATGAAATACAAGTAGGTACATAATATAGATTATTTGCTTAAATCAGTAAATAGCTACATACATACATACTCTCGTTAAGGTCCCCCACTCTACGCAAGCCAGCCCGGAAGAGACCAATCCGCAGCAAACCCGAACCGCACGAAACCGACCTCCCAGCTCGATCAAAGCAATCAAACCGAAAAGCCGGCCCCACACAAATCAAGCCCGCCGCGGATCCCCCCAAAACAACCCACAATGCGAGAGACCTAAGCCCCACTCAGGAGCATAGGGAGGCATAAAGAGCTCTCCATTGCGCTCGAAGGCGTCCGAGGCTCTTGTGCCTTTTCTGACCAGTTGAGGTTTAAGGACGTGAGGTGGTCAACCTCACGGTCCCGATCTGATTTTTCGATTTCCTGCCTCTTACAGGATGCTCGAAAAAACCAGCAAAAAGAGCAGAGGTGCTATTCGTAGGCGGCAACCCCACGGCAAATAGCTAATTATTATTGTTAAAAAATAATATGTAATTTTTATAGATTAATCTAAAAATATCTATTTGAAAATCCCATAACACATATTATGGCCAAATCCTGGTGCTACGTATAGTATTTAAACATTCCCATTATGAAAGGAAATAAGTTGCAATAACTGTTCCAGGAAAAAAATGAGCAAGAATTAATATCCTGTCAGTTATATTCATATTTATCTAGACAGGTTCACGTAATGAATTTCCAATTAATGCTTCGCCAATAACAATAACACAAGGGTGCATCCGTCATAAAAATGTTTGTATTGTTTCCCTACTGCTATTCTTTTGAAGATTTATGGCTTGTTCGTCAGATTTCCGAAAATCCACTATAGCTATAAACTCTAGTGTTCAAATTACACCGAGCAAGCAAAAATAATTACAATATTTATGGACTGCCTATTGAAAGTATACAAAAATCATACCCACATAAAAATAATTATAACTCTATTTAATTTCACAATTATTACTAGGTGAGTTGTTAGTCTGTCGATATAACGGAACATGCTATATGAAGAAGAATTGAGGTTTTAATTATTATTAAGGTATATTTTAATGGTAGGTGTCAAACTAGATCACTTACTTCTTAGAGATAGAAAAGTGGGACTCGTAAGTCAGAGATTCAGAGAAAACTAACCAATATGAATTATTCGGTATATTATCTACTTGTAGAAGCAGAACCCATTCTTAGTCCTATTTCCAGCCATCCCTATTTCCTCTTGATTCCCAATTTGGTAAAGGAAGTAAAAATAAATGAAGAAATCTGTCGCTCTGTCAAGCCATCGAATTATATCAACGTAGCAGGTATGTCGCACAAGTCGCTCCATAATATACAGTCCCAACCACCACTTTTTCCTGAGGGTCTACACTAAGTACTAATAATTATAATTGTTGATTGGATATGCATATATTGACTCAAGCACCAAAATCTGAGTTTTACTGTTAAATGTTGTTTGTAAGAAGTTGATATAAGATAGATACAAATTCTTCTTCTTGTGGTGCCATGCTGAGTAGTTTTTCGAATTTCGGCAATCACTGTGTTCGCTCTGTTCTGGGCCGCTCGAAACAATTATATTGTTCCATAATATGTAAGCCCGTCATTTCTCTTATATTCCGCAGCCAGGAAATCTGCCCTTTGCCATCACCTCTAAACCTAAATCTTTCTCTTCAGTATCAGGTGTATCAGCCGATACCTCTCCCCACGCATGGTGTCTCCCAGATATGAACAAATAGATAGAACTGACGTTTTATGTGAACTGTCGAAGAAGAAAATTCAGGGAAAATCTATAATATGAAGTTAAGAGTGAGAGGCTTTAATATCTTTCTTAAAAAAAAAGAAGACTAAGAAAGAAAGACCATCCTGCTACACTAAACATGAGAAAGTCAGGAAGAATCTGCCGTCTAGTCTTGATGGACACAACGGGGATCGAATCTTTAGAAGGCGGTATGAAAGACAGTAAGCAATCCACAGATTACCTAGAATACTTTATTATAAAGATTACTTTGTTCATAGAATAATATTTCAGATAATGCTAAACAAAGTTTAGAGAACAAAATACAGAAGGAGAGATTTCCTTGCGTTGGATACCAGCTTATTAATTGACAAAGAGTGTCTTTACAGCGAATTATACTCGTAATATATATAGAAGAAAGTTAATGTACGTGTCTTAAATATCTTTTCTTTTGACCAATCAAAATAAAATATAAATAATATTAAAACAATATAATCGAGCCAACATAGAGGCGTCTAATAAAATGAAACACGATTCACAATCACAGTGTGACATCTATATATTTTTACTTTCATTTAATATTCTTTATATTGAATCACTGATGTACCTACTGAAGTGGAGAGAGCTGATGAGCTGATGAACTTCTAGAATTAAAAAAATAAACATTGTACGAAATGTCATTCTCACATAAGAAAAGATTTTTATTTGAACGTAATTTCTCACTGAAGATCATTCATAAGTCATTAACACTTCTTATTATTTATCACCGAAGAGAACATAGTTTTGTGTTTTATGTATGAACAAAAGTATTAACTGTTGGTTCTATACAAACTTCACAGTTTGCGACGAGTTCCAAGGAGATAGATAGATCTACCAACGCAATATGATAATTTTATGGAGAAAGTTTTGAAGATGTTTTTTTTTTATTTTATTTTTCTAATTCTTATAAAGCAGTTTCCGTTTTTAAATGCATCTTAAGATTCATACATATACGGAAAGTGTAATAAAATTTTGATAATATGTATATGCCTTTTTAATTGAATTTATCTTTGATTAGTTTATATCATATAAAAAATCCAAATGGATCTGTATATTGCATATTATATGAATAATTAAATATTTTACGGTGTGATCTTTGTTTAGATATTTATTAATTTAAGTTCGTTAATACTTAATGTAAAAATTGTAAGGCCGCGTACTCACTTGAGCCGCGGACACGAACCGTAGCATCAATATTATCAAAAGGTGCGTGGTTCGCAAATCGAATGCGAGCAGAACGCGTGCGTGCGTACGTTCGTGCATTAGAAGATAATATTGGCGGCTCGTAGGTACTGGCAGCGCAAGTGACTCAAGTGAATACTTTACCTAGAAAATTATGAACAAGTGCGGATGGAAGATATATGGTTTAAAACAGATGTATCGGTCGGAATTACATTAGATCAAAGGTAATTTATATGTATCACTAGCTTTCCCGGCAGACGTTGTCCTGTAGTCCTTACTATGAATCTAATTTTTTATTAATACAAAAATACGTTTAAAATATCTTTGAATGTTAAAAAACTATTTCTGAAAGCTCAAAAGAAATTCTATAAAAAATCTGCGTACCAATGTTTTGAAACTCAGTAAATAAAAATTGTGTTGTTTTGGAATTTTTCACAGGTGGCGTTGTTGTCGCAGTAAATCCGTTACATACTTGCTTTAATATTATATTTTAGATTATTTTCTATCCATTTGTCGAAATTTTAATAATTATTCTGTTATCCGGAGCTGAGAAGAATCCAATGAACCAAGCATCATAAAAATCTGTTCAGCCGATTTCGAGTTATAAGTGTTCGCACTAATGCAGTGGGTTCCTAGGGAACGGTCTGTCGTCTTGACAAGACGGCGTCTTTCAAAATTATATGACAATGTTTTTTGTTACTACTTTTGTTACTAGCAGAGAATATACATCACGACAGTTACATTCGATTTTATTCTTCGTACCTACTTCTTCCTCGCAGTTATAATTGCGGTACTATTGGGTAGAAATAATTATTTCATTTTCTCGAATAATATTACTTATAAGTTTCAAGCCTGTCGAACGAATAAATAAAGTAAAACGAATAAACAAAGTAAAGTAAAAAGATTAAACAAAGTAAGTACTTATAAGTTTCAAGCCTGTCTAAACGAATAAACAAAGTAAAACAAGACGGGCATCGACTAGTAATAAATAATATTATTCATGTAAATTGCTTTTAAATAAATAATGGCTTTATAATCTACAAAAAAACGCTTCAGTAATACTTCCGCAGCAAGTTGTTGGAGCACGAAGATTAGTAGGTATGCCGTATAGTTAAGAAGAATATTTACGACCTGTGCAGATTAGATTCAACAAAGTTTTATTAATTACATCCAATAGATACCAACGCGCTAGATTCTTTACGATAGATGTAAAGTGTAGTTTGTTATGGGTATTCACTTTTTTAACTCAGGATCAAATAAATGACTTCTTTATATTAATGTACTTCTACTTCTTCGATTGCGCGACAGCTCAAATCGAGTCTTGGCCTCCAATAGACAACGCCCCCAATTTCCCCCATTTTCCGCTGCGGCTCGCCAATTGAATAGTTAAGGTTTTATTTTATTCCCTAATGAGCGTCGAATTCAATATTTCTTTTCGTGATTTCTACTCAAAATAGACAAATTGCAATATTGGGCGAACCACAAATCAAACAACGAGCGTCTTCTATCTATCTATAGTCTATACCATCGCACAGAACGACTATCTTCGATTAATGGTGATCGTTATTGGAACAACCTTCCATTAGAAATGAGACATCGGGAATCACTGCATTCCTTCAAGTCCTTATATGCAACGTTATTCCTTGAAAGAAATAAAGAAAGAATGTAATTAAAAAAAAAACTATTACTTAATGATTTCTACTTGGGATAACCATCCTGCTTCACGTTAGAGAGAATGATATTTTCTCCGAAGAGCTGTTTTTATTGGTTACTACGTATCGGATTGTGTTAATGAATCAATTACAACTATTTATTTCTTTATTGCGGGAAATAACACAATGGTGTGAACAAATCACTTCAATCAACAACGAAAGATTTCCGGTATTATAAAAAAAGTATTAGTGGAATTACCTGTATGTGGATGCAGTCCTGGTTTCTTGAATCTAAACGGCATATAAATGGTGGTTTGCATTTTGTCGGCTTTCAGAGATTCCGGCAACTCGTTCAACGCCTGCACTTCACTAACGCACAAAGTACTTTCCTCGTGACATTCACTATTGGTCACTGTGTTCAATTCACTTCCTGACACTTTGTTCGACACTTCTTCACTCGCGACATCATTTTCTCCTATTTTATTATCAACAACAGCCTTGCTATTGTGTCCATCGTATTTTAACACCGCGGCACTGTAAATGGGCGTAGCACAATTTTCAACAGTCGACACTTTGATCCAGTACGAATCCACGTCCTTGTCTGCGTTTACAACAAAATCTGCTCTCTCGCCTCTGCCGAGTATTATTGTGGACAGTTCTTTAGCTTTGACAGGATGACCATCAAGAGCAATCAGCGTAATGGGATGGTTGTCAATCGTTAAGGTGAGAGGACATCCTTTTACTCCACCAGCATGCGCTACCCTAAATCTATATCTATTTCCTTTTTCTACACTAAATACTGACAGGGGTATTGAGGATTCGCCTTCCTTCTCGGGCGTTTTACTTAATCCTTTACCATTGACTAGCACAGATGCCACAGACATAGGTATAGTATCTAATATACTTTGTATGGCAAAACCGTGACTCCATTCTGAGATGACCATCACATGGTTATTGAGATCATGGTCGTATAAATGCTTTTGAGGATCGATTCTATCAGCCTGGCGCACTACGAACGCCCCAAATAGTCCATCAGAAAGCTCCGCGCCTGAATGAGCGTGGTACAGATGTGTCCCAGGTGAAGCAGCGCGAAATTTGTATTGGAAGGTGGTGTAGCTTGGAATTGGGCATTGCGTAACCATAGGCACACCATCCATGAAAGGTGTTTCTACTTGAGGCTGTCCTCTCCAATGCAATGTGACGCCTTGTCCGGGTACTCTGTTGACCACATCTATGACCATGATGTCATTCTCGCAAACCTGGATGCTGGGTCCAGGTAAGAGCCTGTTGGCTGCCAGGATACCACGGGAATGTCCGTCGGCACTGACGCAGTGTTCTCTGTCACAATCAGAAGAGTTTCCAGGGCAGCCTTTACACGATCTGAAATATTTAGATAAATTACAGATTATTAATTGATGTAATTTTTATTTTAATGTTTGCATGATCGTGATAATATATTTTTATTTGCAGGTAGGTAAGTATATGTATATTGTATACCTACACAATGCGCATAAACACCATCATAGGTCGTAATCTTACTAAAAATTTGGATAGTTCGTCCGTAATTCGGTATATTCGCTGAAGTATTTAAACACAAAGCGAAATAATTTAATTGAACATTATATAACAAAACCAATGCAACTGCGAGAACTATTTTCATTCTTATATTATTCGTCTGTATGTGGATCGGGACCGTGAGGTTGACCACCGTGGCTGGCTTGCGGTGTGCTGGGGGCCTTAAAGGGAAAATGTATGTAAGTCGATATTCATTTCTATGACAATAATAGCGTCCACGGGAAATATTACATTGACAAAATATGTGATACTTGATAAGAGTTTCCAATATACAACTGTTGCTATGCTACATACATACATACATACTCCCTTTAAGGCCCCCCGCACAACGCAAGCCAGCCCGGAGGAGACCAATCCGCAGGAAACCCGATCCACACGAAAACGACCCCTCAGCTCGATCGAAATAATCAAACCGAAAAGCCGGCCCCACACAAACCAAGTCCGCCGCGGATCCCCCCTGACCAAACCACAATGCGGGAGGCCTAAACCCCACTCAGGAGCATAGGGAGGCAACAAGAGCTCTCCATTGCGCTCGTATAAGTACTTACGTACGGTTAATAAAGTTTTCTCCTTTTCGCATGAATTCCAAACAATATGGGTTATAAACTCTGTCATTGGCAAACCGCAATCATGCACAATAGATCAGTACCAACCTACCGCATTTTATTGAAGACGAATTTAAATTACAATAGTTTATTACGTTCAAGTGTCGCGGTCTTTGATTTGTGTCCGAAAGTGAAATGGCCCAAATAACGCCAAATCTCAATTAAGGTGTAATTGAGAAAGCGTTGCACTTGGCCATACAATACAGTATGATATGTCTCACGGCAGCAGGTCATACTCTACTGAGTTCTGCAGTCGTTAAGTAAAAGTACAGTCACATTTTTAAGTGATGCATGTATGTATAATAGCATTTTTTTGGAGACACGGTTGCATTGGATATTTGAACCTTATGTGCCTATCCCTTATTAAAAATATTACGCTCGTTTTACGTGAATTCTGACAGGGAGGAAGATTTTGTATGCATGGGAAAATTAAATTGTTATTTTTACCGATTTCCTCGCAATTTTTCCATATTTACTCACCGTTTAAAGTTACCCTGAGCTTATACAAATATTTAGAAAACAAAATTAGCCAAATCGGTCGAGCCGTTCTTGAGTTTTATAGCGACAACACGAACAGCTAATCATTTTAACATTAGGGAGTTGAATTGATTTTTGCCATCGTTGGTTTAAACCAATTTTTATAACTTGTTTTTGTTTTTCTGTTTCCCGCATTTGCCACCACCTTAAACCACTCAAATCCGTCAAAACTGCGAGATTTTCGGCTTTGGAGATGTCTTCATTTATACCAACTAAACAACACTTGCGGGAAGTGCTACTTTTCTACTTTAACCTACAAAAAACTTTTGGAACATCGTCGACAAAAAGGCTTTCTGCACCAAGTCATGAAAATTGATGAAAAATGATGAAAAATTTTCACTAGTGATGAAAAATGGATTTTTTTGACAACCCCAAGTGCCGTAAAGTCATCTGTCACCAAGGCCAGTCATTTCCAGCTCAAGCCAGTATTCCAAAGCGCAATATTCATGGGTCAAAGGCAATGCTTTGCATTTGGTGGGATCAGCAAGGTGTTATCTTCTATGAGCTACTTAGGGCTGGTCAGACAGTCACAGCAGAGCTTTATAAAGAGCAATTGATAAAACTGAAGGCGGCAATTGAAGAAAAACGCCAAGAATATGCAGCTTGTCATGAATCAATCATTCAATTATTCAGCACGACAATGCGCGTCCCCATTTTGCAAAAATTGTTAAAGATCAGCTAAACTCTTTTGGTTGGCAAGTTTTACCACACCCGCCCTACTCCCCAGATGTCGCACCATCTGATTATCATTTGTTTCGGTCAATGCACCATGGTTTATCTGGAGAACTCTTCAAAAGTTATCAAGAAGTTGACTTGTGGGTGACAAATTGGATTGCCTCAAAAGATAAAGTTTTCTTTTATAGGGGAATAAGGCTTCTTCCTGAAAGATTGGCCAAAGTAGTAGAAAGTGAAGGACAATAGGTACTTAGAATAAATTTTTATTTAAAAAAAATATATATATTTGCATATATTTCATTATAAAAAAACGGTAGGAATTAATTCAACCCCCTTAATATCTATCTATAATAATAAAGGAAAGTGCCTGACTGATTGACTGACTGACTGACTCATCAACGCACAGCCCAAACGGCTAATCGTAGAGAAGTGAAATTTGGAAATCAGGTAGGTCTCAATACAAAACCTTCCACTAAGAAAGGATTTTTGGAAATTCCACCCCTAAGGGGGTGAAAATAAGGGTTGAATGTTTTTCAAAGTATGCGAATATCTCGGAAACTAGACATGGTACGAACTTGAGATTTGGCATATGAATTCTTCTATAGAAATGAGTGTTAGCGTATTTGGCAATTTTTCCAAAATTTAACTAAAAGGGACGAAAAAGGGCACATATAAAAAGGGATGATTTTTAAGTGCCTCCTAAAAAGTTTAAAACTGGTTTTATCGAAATTTCAAAAAAATGATTTCTTCAAAAAGAGTCAAATTATACTATTTCGTTTTCAAAAGATATCATTAATTAGAGGGGAGGGGGAGGGGCACTTTTCCAACGTGTGTGTGTGTGTGTATCCGTCCCCTCTTTATAACTTTTGATTCGCTTGATGCACAGATCCTAAAATTTCAGAAACTATTGAATACTTTAAGCATACAAAATTTGTATACTCAGAATTTTGAATTTTTTTTTCAGTCAGGGGTTATCAACCTTTGAATTTTTATTTAATTATTCCATATATCTCGAAAACCATAAAATCTAAAACCCTAAAATTGTGTATGTATATAGAAAAATACAATATCTAAAATATAATTTAATGAAGAAGTTCCAGCATTTCTCAAACTTTTTTTATAAAGAAAAATATTTTTTTTATGACAAATTTACGAGTTTCAGTGCCTATATTTCAGAATTTTATAAAAATATCGAAAAACGCCGAAACGCTACAACTAGATAATTTATTTTTCTATAAAAAATACATACATCATAGCAGTACATCTCAAACTTTTCTTAACAATTTTTGTAAAAATTTAATTTATTGACGACATCGTTTCATACAATAAACATACATACACCGCGAGCTGGTCCGGTGCAGCGTGTATGAATATATACGTAGGTAGGTATACCCAACCCAACCTACTTTCTCCAATACACGTGACGAAACTATTGCGTAATCTATAATAATAATAATATAGTTTTGAACTAGCCGACCCGTCAAACTTCGTCCCGCCTTGGAATATAAATAATATGTTCGAGATTTTATGTATAACTTTAAGTTGATTTCAGTTTAAAGTTATTTAACACAGACGACGACGTGGTCCTTATATTATTGAATTTGAATTAGTATAATGATACAATTCATTATTACCTTTTTAACTACTGTAACCGCTGCATCTGTTATAAAACATATCATTATATTATTTACTATAAGCATTCCGTGAATCGTATCATTCATCAAACAACTGATTCCTGTCAAACGCCTGATTTTTATTTTCAAAATTAGAAAAAATCTAATAATAATATGGAAGTTTTATTTTTATTCCGTGCAACTTTTTTCTTTCATAAGACCCTTCAGACAAAAGCAAACACGACAAAAAAATGGGCGATATAAGTTCAGCTGTTCTCATAGGGTAAGAAACACGTAGAATGCCGATTCTGACTAGCGCCAACCGGCGCAAAGAATGTTACTATGCATTTGAATGGGGAAACCCACAGAAAAAGCAGGAACCCGCTTCCCGAGATGCCCATTTAAATGCATGGAAACCATAGACAACAATCTTTGAGCTGGTCGGCGCGGATCGTAATCGGCTTTCAACGTGTTCTTACCCATACGATGACCGCGCAAATTAGCGTTCCATTTTTATATAAGAGATAAATAATACACTTTCCGTGAATTCAGACAAACACTTTACGTACCTACCTACTTCAATATATTTTTCGTACCATGCATCCTGTACAGCGATTCTGAATTGTTTTTTTTACGATCGACATTAAAATCATTATGTAGGTACCTACCTATTTTAGTAATTTATTATCTCTACTAAAATAATTTACGGTAAGTTCACGAAAAGAATCTGGATTGTATTGCAATTCTTTATGTCTTGATCTGTCAAAATATTTGAAGCCATTTCATAAAAACACTAGCAAAAAAAAACTATGTGAGTAATCTTGCTTTGAATTTATTGCGTAAACCATGAATAGCAAGTTGATATAATATTATGTTGAAAAAAGGTGAATAGTATTATGAAGTCAATAGGTAAATTATTTTATATCAAATGTAGTAAAAGTGCAAAATATTAAATTTTAAAATTATCTACAAAATCCTCACATCATTTTAGGATAGATCGTAAATAATTGTTTTGAAAACACTGGCAAGTCAATGACCATATCATTTCGTCACTGTATAGTGCGAAAAAATTAACTGTCCACTGGAACGTATAAAAAATAGAGACGAAAGGGATAGCAGTTAGCCGGATATTATGACCTCCTCACACACCATTTCCAGATCCCTCAGCTCTGCTTCGAAGGAGCAGAACACGAGGAAGACCCTCTCGGTATGAGAAGATCTTCTTTATCTTCGGAACCCTTGCGGGAGGAAGAAAAGCGCTCCCCTTAAAATATCGGTGTTTTTATTTTCAAAAATTTATAAAATTCGTAGAATGCTAAAGAAGTCCTTACTAGAGTCCGGCCAGTGCGTAAATTACCATGGGTACAACGCATGAATTATGCTTACGTAGGCGGTATAAACAAATTGGACTGACTCCGTTGCCGGAACGTTATTGTTCCAAAAATCGCGGAAACTATCTGCATCTTCAGCCAGGATGATATATGACGAAACGTTGTTTTATTAAACTTCCCTTACTTACGAAGACCAGCAAAGCTGCTGTTTTCCTCTATATAGTCTAATAGTCTATATAACGAAATATTATATAGAATTACTTTCCATAATTTACCTTATGCTTGATAATCAATTTTCTAAGTTGTAGAATTTATTTTGTGATTATAAGGTGTATTTCTTAAGTGATACTTTAATAAACAAATCAATGAGTTATCCAAACATGTCTCTTTTTACTATTCGGTATCCGGCTGAAGTGCCTAAGGAGAATTCTGGGTGTAAGATGGTACCACCGCATCACGAACGACGCTATACGCCGGCGCACCCAGCGTGAGCCCATCACCTCTACCATTGTGGGGAGGAGATGGACTTGGCTGGGACATGTGTTAAGGATGCCGAATGACAGTTGGCCGAGGAGAGCGCTGTTCTTCCTCCCATCAGGGTCCCGAAGACGAGGAAGACCCTCTCACACTGTGTTTCGCTCCTTCGAAGCAGAGCTGAGGGACATGGACATGGTGTGGGAGGAGGTCATACACATTGCGCAAGATCGAGCGCAATGGAGAGCTCTTGTTGCCTCCCTATGCCCCTGAGTGGGGTGTAAAAGGGAGAATTGATTGATTGATTGATCCGGCAGGATATTATTTACGCCGCCGGACAGACCGGATATCGGATAGTTGCCGATATCCGTTTCATCTAATAAAAAATATAAACAGTGGACAGTTAATTTTCTTCCTACTCTACATTGTCGAAAATTCGTTTATAGTCGAACGCCAATTACTTATACCATTAGAATACTGAGGTTGACCACCTCACTTCCTTAAAACTCAACCGGTTAGAAAAGGCACAATGAGCCTCGGACGACTTCGAGCGCAATGGAGAGTTCTTTATGCCTAACCTATTCTCCTGAGTGGGTCCAAGGCCTCCCGTATTATGGGGTGGTTTGGGGGGAACCGCCACGGGCTTGATTTGTGTGCGGCTGGCTTTTTGGCAATCGGGCTAGGGTTTGGCTTTGTGCGGATCGGGTTTGCTGCGGTTTAGTTTCCTCCGGGCTGGCTTGCGGTGAGCGGGGGGGCTTAAAAGGGAGAATATTACGTTATTATAAAAATGGACACCTACTTTACGTGGTCATCGCATCACGCCTGGAGGCCAAGTCGAAATATTAACGACAGCTCCAACGTTAACAATTTGTTGTTATTTCCATAGAGATAACGTAAAAACTGTTGTTCAACGTGCGTTAAACAATGCTGTTCCAAATTCCGAGTCAAAAAAATAATTCTGTCAGTTATTCAAAATTAACGTTAAACGTTACCTCAAAATCTTTGGAAGTATTACGACGCTGCTATTATATTGAAGACGAAATGCATTTTTTTTTGTTTGGAAACCATTTTCAATTTGGTAAACGTTAACGTTCGGAACGTTAACAGTTTTCACGTTTAACGTTATTTATTTCGACCTGAACGGCTGGACCGATATCGTTTATTCTTTTTATGTCGTGTTTGCTCAGGATAAGATATTTATGAACTAAATTTCGAACCTACGACCAGACAAACAACAACAAATCAACGTGAAAGATATAAATTGAAATGTTAAAAAAACGTCTGTAGCTTGAAAAATGCCCAAAGCAGATAGAAATAAGTGTTTTAAAGATCACTAATTTCATTGCTTTTCGAGACCTGAATATTTTTTTATTCATATCCAGCAATATAAAAATTGATTTCAAATAACGTCATTTGATGGAATAAAAGTTATTCGAGTTATTTTTTGGGATTCTCATAGAACAATGTCAGTCAAGTTAGCGAAATTTTTAAGTTCGCGGGCTGATTCTATTTGTATAAGAAGCACATATTTTTTAAATACAGATTAATAACGACAAATATAAATAAAAATATAGTAATTTAATGGAAATTTTAGAATATATATTTAAAAAAAGAAATGTTGATGATGTTTCTTATTATTATTAATTTTGATGCGAATATAATTAATTCTGCATTGTTTAGGAAGAGAAAGCAAATACAGTAACACGTGAGCGAAGCCACGGGTAACTAGCTAGTATGAGAATATTTACTAGTTATATCCACACCACTGATCTATTTCATCTACCATAATTTTTCAGGTAAATACTAAGGTACCTACACACACACAGATATCTCTCTAGAAAGAGTTCGTAGAGTGTTTATTTATATTTACACTTTAGAAGTAATAATTAAGCTTTTTGGAGGCAGCTAAGACCCAACCAGGGGTTGGACACTGAATAAAAATGAAGAAAATAACATAAAAATTTTGAACTCACCGACTCAAAGATTTGTAAACTTCCAACGTTAACTTGACTCTGCATATCATGGGCCAGTCCAACTCGTGGCATGGTCTATCACAGCTTTCAAAATACGATTCTGCAACAAACAATTTTTTTTTTAATTTCCGATCTTCAAAAACAAAAAACATTCAGTAACGATCATGGCTGCATTGTACATTACAATACTTTATGTAATCTTGGAGGTGAAGTGCATTCAATATAATGCGAGATTTCTTCTGCAATGATATTTTAAATTTAAAACTTGAACGAGAATGCATGGTAAGATGTTGGAATTGTTGTATGACTCAGAAATCTGGACCAAGAAAATGTGATTTACACAGATGACAGATGCTTCGAATACCATGGTACTTACCTAACCCTAACCAATTTATCATTAAGTACATAAATTCGAATTTAATATTTAAGTGACCATGACAACGTCTGTGGGGTATGCTAGTTCTTAAATAATAATTAAGAAATGGTACCAAAATATCTGCAGCATATTGATATTTTTTCGAACCTCCCATACTCTGAGAAATATTTATAGTGGAAAATGATTAATGACAATGTTGTTGCAGCTGCCGAATATTGGAGTGTTCTAGGCTAGAAGATGGGTGATCGGACTCGTGAAGTAAATAGGTACTTGAATTCAGTGGAAAACTTTAATATGAATAATACCCGTAAATTTTTCCCAATAATATGTGCAGGTCTATAGGAACATTGTAAGTTTCAATCACCCTAAAATCATCCATGTACATTATACAGAAAGATATTGAGGAGTCTGTTACTATGAGGGTGGAAGCAGCATTTCGTGGCAGAAGATTATGATCGAATAATCGACCACAATGTTGCCTCCCTATGCTCCTAAGTGGTTCACAAACGGATTATATAGATAGATAAACAAATTCACCGCTTATGCTAAAAGTTAGAGTTCAACGAAACAGAGGTAGGTGGTCGGATCGTGCATTGTCTAATTAATTGTCTTTATAATGTGAGCACGCAAGTTTTTTTCTTGCCGAATGTCCTACATTTTAAATGTCGTTAGATATTATAAAAAAATATTAATATTAAATATCCGGTACGGCCGATAAATCTGCAATAAAATGCCGGCAACAATTATTTATATCGACATTTTTAAAAATGTAATTTTTGTATACGTTGTAAATCAAGATTTTTATAGAGGAAAAAAATTAAGCTGGATGGTTTCAACAAATTCTAATTAAAATTTATTTCATATTAGGTGTCCGTTGATTTATTGAAGATTGGGTGAATCTCTACTCATAGCTGTCTCTATGTGTATTTAAATAAAACCGATTTGGCACATTATTTTAAACTTTTGAATTCCAATGATAATAAGAGATGAAGTTTAAGGTACTAAATAACTTTATCATATTCTTATTCTTATAGTTGGCCTGTGTTAATTTATCAATAGTGCAACACTATTTCGTATATATCAAGTGAAAATGACCATCGACAATTTATTAATAATATGTAATTATCACAAAGAATTTCTATTAAAGCTCCCACCTTCATTAAGTACCTATACTAAAATTAAGGAAAGCTCAATGATGCACTACAAAGACCACTTTTTCATTATTTGAAAATATACTTAGTTAGGTACTTAATATTTATGTAATATTTATATTTATTTAAATTTATTACCTACTTATGCAAATTGTATGAAAAATTTTCCATACAAAATGATCGAACGATTCGATCGTTTGATGTTAGAACACAATAGTGTTGCATACTAATAAGTGTTTATTAGCGTGCAATTAGCTTTCGAAAAAAACTATTACTAGCCCTACTATTTATTTTTTTCTGTCTCATTAAATTTTTTTAAGGTTTTACGTGTGATTTGGCTGTAAGGGATCTTCTATTGGATGGTTTTCTTTGTTACCATTAAAATAATAACCTATGCATTAACCCAATATTTTCTTCTTTTTCAGTCAAGTCTGTATATTAGAATATTATGTCTGTTTACTACTTTTTTTATATTTTTTGTCAGTCTTTTTAAGCCTCTTTTTTCTTTATTTTACCATAAAATTGTACAATATTTAACCCGTTGTTTTCCGTGATTCTTTTTTTATTTTACACAACATTACTCATTTAGGTCTGTAAAGGCTTGAGTAGATGAACATGAAGGTATCAAATTTAATCCATGAAATTTATTTAAAATAATGATTTAACCATCATTGATCTACATATTAAATAAGTTAGTCGTGCGCAGTAGATAAATATCTTTGCTGACGATACATACGATTATTATTTTTTCATGCGGTTTATATTTAATCGGCCAAGTATTGCAATAATTAGGTAATTACCACAGTTAAAGAGAAGGTTTACTGTCAATTAGACGGCAAGAAGTGATTTTTGGTGTCACCCATCTTGCTGTTAAATATTTTTTATTCTCTTGAAGATGTGGACTAAACGCTCCAACGAACGCTTCGATTTTACATAGGTAGAGCCATTGGTTGTGATTTAAAAATGACATTCGATCGATGAAGGCTGCGCGCAAATAAATCAATACTGTCATAAGTCGAATTAAGTGAAAGTTTATCCCTCAAATATTTTTTTAGAATGAAACGAAACATAAAAATTGGCATTATGGCGTGAGTGTGATAATAACTTCAAAACGAACTTGTAAAATACACATAACATGCGCATTTTCCCTTAACCACTTGAAGAATACCCTTACTAAGCAGTGGGGCTATTACGAGTTTACTCGAAAGCTATTTGCACGCTAATAAGCGCTTGTTAGCGTGCAAATAGTGTTCTTAATTCAAACGATCGAATCATTTGATCATTTTAGTATGAAAATTTTTCGAAACTCTTTCGATGAACGTTTCGATATTCGATCATCGAAATCTTATACTAGGGCTACAGAAACTAAATAGGTGTATCTCTAGATCATCGGCACTCAACCTGGTGCCCGCGTGCCGCATGCGGCCTGCCAAGCTCTTCAATGCGGCCCGGCACGCTTATTCGAAATATGATTTAAAAGTTCGCAATTTCATTCAATAAAACCTGAAGAGGATTGTCATACGAACCACCTTACCCATTAAAATAGTCTTTTTGCACTCATTCATCCAGCAGTGAGCGTAAAATAAGCGAATGTTGGTCGAACAGGGTACCTTTTTAGATGAAAAATGCACGTATTGCTATTTATTTTTTTACTATCTTTAAATTTGGCAAAGTAAATAGAATAAATGACAGCCAATTTGATACTTTAACAAAATGGCCTCTGTGAACTGTCAAAGTACGGAAGTTCCTATTGAAACACAATTGCGGATACGCAAAAAGTCCTCATCCTAGTTTATATTTTTATAAAACTCGAATATTAATTATTTGGAGAAGGGGAGTGGGGGGGGGGATGATGTGCGGCCCGCGTAACTTTTAAAATATATGTAGGTATGTGGTCCTACGAAAAAAAAGGTTGAGTACCATTGCTCTAGATTGTAGAATATCTAGCTAGAACGTCGACAGAGAACTGCCAACACTTTTTAAAATGGTTTTAATTCTTTTTTTTTAAATACTACGCCAAAATTCCTGTTAAAGCATAAATAAAAATTAATGTTGCACTAGAGAAAAATTATGACATACTGAGTTGTAGAATTGACTTTATTCGTGCAGTGACATTGTTTGATCTATAGTTCGATGTTCAAAAATGCGCGACAAATTAAATCACCGTGGTGAATTGTTTGTGGTAAATTCGTGTTTAAAGTCACCGTTTTTTTCCATAGAATAAGCTAGATAATAATTTTATCTATGTTTTATTAAGGTAATTTCAGTCACGGATACCGAAGTAATTATAATCATCGTACCTACAGAGATCTAACCGAATGAATATCTACTTGAGATGTTTTTGATATGTTTCGTAAGCAATATCACAATTTGAAAAAGAAAATTTTCTTACAACTTTGTGATTATATCTTTTAGAATATTAAGTAATTAAATTAACTTGATTTTGGTTTCTGGGACAGTTATTATCTTTTGTTGAAAATGATTGACATTTGTCTCTCAGTTTCTCCGTATTGTTTCATGATTCCTTGGTAATTAAAACACAGGTAGGTACAAATAATTTCTTATGGGATTCCAAAAATTGTGAAGATGAAAAAAATATTCATAGTGATTCGCTTTATCATCCGTTTAGGGATAATTTTATATTTTTTGGGAAGACTTAGACTTAGAGCGTTCTGAGGATGTTCTTTTTTAATAGAAATAGGAAGCGTAGATCGACCTATCCTAATGAGACACTTATAGACTTACACAATAAAATGCCTTGATTATGTAAGTATGTACTTATTTACTTATATTACACGATGAAGTTGGTAGCCCAGTGGTGTCAGTAGACGGCATTCGTACATACAGCGTACTGAGGATCGTGGGTTCGAATCTCAGTGCCGATCATTTCCACTTTCTGACACAAGCTTTGCTTTAAGTGAAAGATGGGGAAAGTGTATTTGTGTTCACTTTGGGTAGCCCAGATTCATTCAAAACTGGTAATAGTGAAAAAGACCAATTATGAAGGACAATCTAAAATAGCTACCACCCTAGCTAATGAACGTACAATAAATAATAATTAGATATTACACAATTAGAATCTCTCTTTGATAAAGTTGATTGGGGTTAGTTGTTAGAAATCACAACTTCGTTGTGGTAAGCTCGCCCTCTGTATGTTGATTCTGTGATGTCTTTGTTATGTTAAGCATCGTACTCACTTGCGCCGCGAACGTGTGACATTGCATCAATTTAATCAAAAGGTTAAGTGTATAAGTGATTCGAAAAAGCGAACGCGAGCGGAACACATGCATCCTTTAGATAAAATTGATGTTACGATAGGTACACGTTCGCAGCGCAAGTGAGTACCGAGCTTTAAGTTTTTATATGTATTTGTATACCAATGTACAGTAAATAATGAATAAATAAATAAATAAATAAAATAAAAAAATGTGAAACGAATAATGAGCTTAAAAATGAATTGTTGTAGTATTTTATACTGTAAAATACATTATGAAAATTAGAAATTATTACTGTAGTTCGTGCGTTCCCCATGAGATTGCTTTCTAAATATCTAGAGGCAATGAAAGTTAGTGTTGATTTTATATCTTCTTAGGTCTTAATCTGATTTGAGCGTAATTAAGGGTTGTTGTAAGTTGAGCCTTGAAGGGAAAGTGCATAGTCCTAGAAAACCATCTGTAATTTTGGGCATGGTATGCATTTGATATTATGTAGTAATCTGCAGAAACCGGTTTCGGTAAAATTTCTACTTTGTATGAATTTATTTAGGTAGGCACTTAATACCAACACGCCGAGAAATTCCTTTCTTAAATTTGTGATAAACTAACGACTATAAAATAGCCATTCTATGATATAGCCTTTGATAAGCAGATGTAATACATAAAATAATTAATTAAAATAATGAACATAAAGAAAACTAATTGAATATATAAAACCACATTGTTAAGAAAGCACTAGATTAACAATTTTATGATCACATTCTGGCCTTGACAGCCTCGGCCAGTTGTCTAGTCGACATCCATATTTCAGAGCACTAGGTTCCAGGTTAGATTCCCGATCAAATCTAATATTTTCAAGAGTAATACTGACCTACTGCGTTTGGCACTTATTGTATACTTACTTACAAATACCACACGACAATGTTTGTTCTAAGGGGGCGTTCAAGTATTACGTAACGCAATTTGGGGGGGGGGGGGGGTTCTTGCAAAACGTTACTGTGCGTTACAAGGGCGGGAGGGGGGGTTCGAACAACGCGTCACGTAACGTTTTTTTTTCTTAAATAAAAAAAATTGGAAAATAAATCTTCCAAGTTGGGCAACCCTTTTCGTTTATGTTTTACAGGGAATCCCTCGATTGTACTGTACTTACGTCATTTTCGTTAGTGCTTTAAAGACGCAGTACGCATAAACACAAATTGCTTGTAGTGAGTGTTGTTAAAGTGCGTTTTGGATACTGTAATGTCCTCAAAAGGGGGAAATTTACATCGTCAACAACTGTTCTTGGCCTATAAAGGCTCTCATGCTGATTTGCCAACGCAGCTATGCCAAAAAAATTCCAACGAAATTTGTAAAACAGCAAAAGAAAAAAATAAAGAAAAATTTATGGAACATAGGTATAAATAGTATTATACGAAAGTTCAGTAAAAAAATAGTCTCTTGGGTGTTACGTAACATTTAGGGGGGGAGGGGGGGTACAGGAAAACGTTACGGCGCATTATATGGGGGGAGGGAGGGTAAAAAATCTTCAAAAATTGCGTTACGTAATACTTGAACGCCCCCTAAGTTACTTTTAAGATTAGGTAAATTGTAACTTATGTTTATAAATAATTTTATTTCTTTAAAATTAAACGGTGGATAAAACCGCGGAGCACAACTAGTTAATGAGACTCTTCAATATTTTTCAGGAACTGCTTCAGGAATTTTTGATAACCTCGATTGCATAAAACATTCTGCTAGGTGTCGTACTATTTTCTGAATTCAGTCATTTAGTGGATGTTTTTGATATTCTTAAAAAAGTTATGCCAAATTTGCGAATAACTGATAATCTCGCCGTAGCAAACAGCGGATATCGGAGAGGACTGGAAGCGATTTAGAACAAACCATTAAACAGCTATAAAAAAACGAAGAAGGAGGAGGAATGGATAATTAATACGTTGAATGGTTCTGAACAACACCACCTATATAAGAAAGCCTTAGCGCTGAAAGTGTGACGTCACATTGTAAGGCCCAGTGCCTGATATCTATCATATAGCACGGGTCGGGTGTGACGTTAGAGGAAAAATGGCCGCCAGCGCTAAGGTGGTGTTGGTTCTGAACGGTGACTGCTATAAACCATTTTATTTTAATTGTCGCTTAGAAAGTGTGTGTGCGAATGTAAGGAAGAAAATAAACCAAGTTCAATAGACGGAATCAACACTATTGTATTATTTGTATGTGTACGTACAACGCATTGTCAATATCTTCCGCATTGTATTGAGAACATATTATAAGTGTTTTCTTTCTAAGCTTGATGCAGCGAATGAAGGCTAATTATTATACCTACTCCTATTGTATGAGTCGCTAATAGAAAATCAGCCATTGAATTTTATTTACAAAGATGCACTAAGTATCATCATATACCTATACAGGATGTTTAAGAAATTAATCACCTACGGGGAAATTTATCAACTCAATAATGGAAAATAATGGCTGTAAACATTTAGTTATATGAAAAATATATTACCTTATAATATCAAGTTAGTATGCCCTTAATAGTGATTTATATAACAACTATATACTTCCACCAATTATGTAGGTCCGCTAGGGCTTGTCTATATGGCATTTAATTCTCTTCACGAGTAGAAGTTAAATTATATTATTTTTTTCCATGTATGTACCTACCTACATTCAATCAAGTCGAGTTAGTGCGAACACTTATAACTCGAGATCGGATGAACAGATGTGGTTTATTGGATTCTCCTCCGCTCCGGATAACAGAATAATTATTAAAAATTCGAAAAATGGATAGCAAATAATATAAAATGTAATATTAAAGTTAGTATGCAACGGATTTACTGACAACAACGCCAACTGTGAAAAAATCGATAACTACACATTTTTTATTTACTTGACAACCATTGAGTTTCAAAGAATTGATACGCAGATATTTGATAGATTTTTTTCGAGCTTTCAGAAATAATTTTTTAACATTCAAACTCATTTTAAACGTATTTTTATATAAATTACAAATTCGAAATCAATATTCATAGTAAAAGGACTACAGGACAACGTCTGTCGGTAGAGCTAGTTTTAAATATATGGAAGTTATGTTAATTATTCATGTATACTTATTAATTATTTTTGTAACATGACGTAAAAGGCTATTGCCGTTGATGGAATAAATCTTATATATAAAAATGAAGAGCTATATCGCGTGGTCATCGGATGGCGCCTAAACGGCTGGACCGATTGCGCTAATTTTTTTTTGCCATGTTGGCTTTTATCAGGAGAAGGTGAAGTGAAGAATAGAGATATCGAGAGTCGCGTTTAATAACATGAGACACTCTTCTGCAATGATAATATCAATTTAAAACTAACGAAATGCTATGGTCAAATACTATATTTGGTCCACATTAATATACACAGTGTGGCGACTTGGACCCTTAGGAAATATGATGAACCGTATAGAGGCATTTTAAATGTGGCTCCACCGCAAAATGCCCAATATTCCGTGGACCAATATGGTCAGTCTTGAGAGGGAATTGTTAGCATCAAGAGAAGATAATGTCCTGCCTGGGACACATACTTCACAACACCAAATGCAAAAATCCTTCACCTGATAATGACAGGGAAAATAGATGGAAGTCGAGGTGTGGGATGACGGCAGATATCCTGGCTGAGAAACATCAGAAAATGGGCCGGAATATAGCGGGCGAAAGAAAGCCTACGCTATCGTGGTAGCCGACCTCGGAAAGACCTGACAGCGCACGAAGAAGAAGATCTGAAAGTAAAAGACACTGGTGGACTGGAAGACTTTTCTCTTGTTAAGATAATCAGTTTTGGTAGTATTTATTTATTTTTAAAGACAACTATATAAAACGAAATTACACAACAGCTTAGTAAAAATTCAGAATATTTTAAATTACAAGAAATTTTTTATAGTTTTGAGACATATATCCATTATGAGATAATACATTTAATAGTATTACATTACCAGGTATATATAACGATCAGATACGATGCATTCTGTATGTTAATTTTAGAAAATAAGACGTCGCTAACGATTAACGATAAATTAAAAACGAATGGTTTTTCGTTAAAAAAATGTAAATGTCCTCATTAGGTACTGTGTAACAAGTTTCTTTTTTTTTAAATCATCTCTCTCGAGAACGTTTCATTTCGAATAAAAAAATCTTTATACAATACTTTCTTATATATACGGCCAACGTAAACCGATATTTTCAACGTATAAAGACATGAACACATTTTAAATAATGTCAAACGAAATTGCTTTGCATAGAATTTATCTATGGAATATAAAATTATATTGATTTCGAAGTTAAATTTTATGCACTATTGTTACTGTTGTAATGATTATTTGCAATTTCTGAGTTTTATTGCTAAACATTATGTTACAGAAACGGGATTTGAAACCAATCAGAAATATCACCGTTTAACATTGTAAATAATATTGTAAAGTCATTTTTGTTATTTTAATAGTTATTACATACTTAAGCGATTTTTTGCTTATTTTGAAGCAAGTATATTTTGAATATTGAACTAAGTACCTACGTAGCAGCCCACCAGTTCCGTCACCAACTGTTGTAGTGGAGGTTTTAAGTTCGTTTCCCGGAACTGATCATCTTCTTCATTCACAACACATGGCAAGCTTTGTTTTCCAGTGAACAATCTCAAATGTGTATTATTTTGGAAATGGAAGATGCATGGTCAGCACCGAGACTTTACGTTAAGCCATAAATATATTAACCAAATTTAATTTGCATATTGATATTCTAGAAGCAATTAAATTGGAATTTGAAGAATTTTTTTCCGAGATCTATTGTTTTGAAACTGAGAAAAAATTAAGAGAATCCAGCTGCTCAAGTATAGCACCGATCTCTATACAGTTTTGAAAGGTTTTCAATTAGACTATCGGTGATTTGCCGTACCATGAAAGTATGATCGACCATTAAAGATACAATTTATTTAACGACCCTTTTTGCAGTTAACTTTCACTCCCAGATTTAACATGAAAGTTGAAAACCTTTGGATTAAACTTAAGTGCTTGGGTACTATGTAAGTTTGTGACAATATGCAACGTTGCGCCAATATAACTAACTAGCTGACCAGCCCGTCTATCTTCGACCTAACCCAGAATAAAAAAAAATTGACTCATTATGAATTAAGTACAGTTATGTAATAATTATTGTTGATTCGGACGCGGGATGAAGTTCGACGGGCCATAAGCTTGTAATAAAAACCATTCCTCTATAGTTGCATTACTTAAAAAAAATCCAAGAGATGGCGGTATAGTAGGAAATAAGTCACATGTGAAGCGTGTTACATTATTGTATGTTGGATGAATAGACTCCTTTAAACCAAAATTCTACCGAATTATTATGGTATAATGGTATAATATATACCTACATACAAACGACTAGCAGCAAAACCTGTCAGACTACAGACTAACAAAAGGGTCGTTTTTTGATGTTGGGTTGTCCATTAAGCCAGTTATATCGTCCCTTAAAGAATACCAATTTCACTTAACCGCGTTAGGCAATGCGGATAATTAGACATTTCTTCCAGTAACAACAGTTGTAATATTTCTCGCGGATAAAATATACCTAACTATACTATTATTATTAATTGCAATCGCAACTAATAATACCTAATAGATATTATGTTTAGGACATGTGTTAAGAATGCCGAGAGCGCTGTATTTCCTCCCATCAGAGTCTCGAAGAAAAGGAAGACGCTTTCATATCGTCCCTTCGAGGCAGAGCTGAGCGAATTGGACGCGGTATGGGAGGAGGTAACAAACATTCCGGAAGATCGAGCGTAATAGAGAGCTCTTGTTGCTTCCCTATGCCCCTAAGTAAGGTTAAAAGAGAGATTGTTAGATTGCAATAGCAACTATCGACTTAGCGACGAAAATTATTATAAAATGACGTATGAAAACGTGCTGTTCCAACGAAAAAACCGAGTTACGTACGAACTTCCCAATTATTATAATATATTTTATAATGAATCTGACGTCGAGCGTGGATATTTGGGCCAAGCTGCATGTGAGACAACCTTATACTTATGCAGTAAGAGTATATATTATTATTAATGCAAAGTACTCTTTTTTATCTCAACTTGCAAAAAAGTGCATTCACTCAACTTTCGCTTTCACCGAAACTCTCCACAGATAACAACATTGCTACGGTAATAAATAAGTTTACTTTTGAGATGCACTATGTGTACAGTAAGTTGTCAACTATTGTTTTATAGTTGTGTCGTTTGACTACTGTACAAATACCTATAATTGAAATGTAATTAACGGCCGTCAATAAAATCATTATTGTTGAATAATTTCCATCACAACATCTTAATTAATTGATATAATCGTTATTGCACTTTCTAACTGTTGTTTTGAGAGTAAACAAACAATAAAAGTACCCCTAGTATAAGTTTTCGATGATCGAATATCGAAACGATGTCCATACAAAATGACCCCAACGTTCGATCGTTTGATTTTAAAATTATAATAAGCGCTCATTAGGGTGCAATTATTATCCTTCGATAAAACTCCTACTGGCTCCAGTTCAATTTTGAACGATTTATACTGCTGATCGCGAACATATTTATTTTTTAACTTTCTTTCCAAGCTTAGATAGAAAATAAAGTCATTTAAGTCGAAGGGTAAATTTAAAAATGTAGGTGGAAATTAGTCAATTTGATGCCGGCCATACAAAGTCAAGCGAGTCTGCAGCGGCTCGATACAGTATAGGCTTGTTATAAATGCTAACTGATAGCTATACACCATCATGTTTAACATACGTCGATTCAAGCCAAGCTTGGGATTGATCGATCAAACCACACCCTTCTTTCCCATAGAAATTGTGGGATGCACTGACCTCGGAACCATAATAACTTTTTAATAAAATGCAGATTTATGAACCAGAAACCTTTCTTTAAAAACAAAACATTTCTACCGGTGATTGGAATTGCTTGACTGAAAGAAATATCCTAGGGACTGGGTGACTGATAATAAGTTCAATTTTATTGTAGGAAAGAAGAAATGATTTATCTGTTAAAAAAAGTTTCATCTACTACGAAAAATTATCCTTCCGTTTTTTGTAAGCTCTTTATTTACTTCACTACTATTGATATAAGTATATTAAACACTGAATATTTGACGTTATCCTAAAATAGGGACAAATTACAATTGAAAAAAAAACCTTTGGTAAAAATTAACTAATGAGACAAAAATAAAGGTTACATTACTTTTAAGATAGATAGATACTTAATTTGTTTTATTGTATAAAATTTAACAAATTAAATTTTGCACAATACCACTTTCTAAATTTAAAAAAAAAGTTGACATTACATTGCTTTAACCGGCTTCATTTCAAATGGAGAATCAACAACCATATGTCATGGCGATCGATCATAGATTAAAATTCGTAACCCAATCGTTGTCTGTGGTAATAATAAACCTACTACGTACAACAAGTATCGTTTTGCTCTTCGATAATTTAATACGAGTTATCAAACTATGCGGTTCTATACTTTTACAATCCATAGTTGAATTTATGAACAATAATCATTACAAGTGGTCGACCAGTGCTCGAAATTCGTAATAACTTATTTAAATTTGAATATTTTTAAGGTTCCATTGTCAAAGAATGAGCGAGCGAACGCGAACCTATATATTTAAATTTTTTTCTTTCATAAACAATGACATAGCTGGGTACGTTAAATTTGAAATGTTGATAAGTTTTTTTCTATTATTATTAAAGACAAACAATATTAACCTATTCTCTATTTAAATCCCGCCATTTTCAGCTCCACCTTCCATTTGAATATACCGCCTTCACAAAGCTTTCTGCGCCCATTCTGAGGCGCTTTTCATTTAACATTTGTTTCTATAAAGTTGAAGATCTTTATAAGTAGTCTGTGGAAGTGTGTGTGAGTATAAATAACATAACATTACAGTAGTGTTTGTAATGTTTTTTTTATTGATTTAATCTATTTTTATGCATAATTTTAAGCATTCGCCACTCCTTCTCCTATATAAACTATAAGTGTGCGAAATTTCATACTCCTCCGTCCGCGCAATGTTCGTAAAAATGGTCACAAAGTTTTTCCTTCACGTATTAATAAGTATGTATATATATAAATATAGATAAAGATTAAAAACTGCACTCTCTGTGTCAGTGGGAGGGAACGCCGCACGCCGGGTCATTTTTTTACCATCTTAATAATTTATAATCAAACGTATTTAAATATTTGAATATTAAATGTAATTAATTAAAAATTTTGGAGAAATTGTTTACGCCTTCTCAATGGCATAGATTCGTAAAATAATTTCAACTGCATCGATGCGGACAAAAATAAGTCTGGAGTCTGGTAGCCCTAGTATAAGTTTTCGATGATCGAATATCGAAACGATCATCGAAAGAGTTTCGAAAAATGTTCATACTAAAATGATCGAATAATTCGATCTTTTGATTATCGTACACTATTTGCACGCTACTAAGCGCTTATTTTCGTGCAATTAGCTTTCGATAAAACTCGTACTAGCCCCACTGTAGAGACAGCAACGAAAATGAAAGGATATGTCTAAAGTCTATAGAGCAAGCGTTAAAACGTCTAAAGTCAGGGACCAACATTAGTGTAAAGTCTGTAGAGACAGCAAGCGAAATGAATGGATTACTGATTAGCTAAAGGACTATAGTTAAGGATGTGTCAAATAAAGTTGCTTCAATAAACTGGGCTGGACATATAGTAAGATTGGATCGGATTGTAGATATGGGCCAAAAATAAACCTGGTTTGGAGGCCAAGTACAAGTCACAGAAACCCAGGTCGGTCACAAATAAGCGAAAAAGCAATTTATTCATAATATTAAAGAAACATTCAATTTATTTTAGTATTCATAACTACACCTGGGCTTAGAATCTCATCTATGATGACCAGTTGCTTGTGAGAAAATGGCTCATGGCGTAATGTTGTGTCGGCAATACTGACACCTTCATAATAGGAAAGAGTGATAAAGAAATTAATATGTATGGCAAAGAAAATTTATTTGTTTTTTTCTTGATCAAGTGTGTATAAAATATACACTATCTCCTTTTTTCGACTCCAGGCATCAAATTTAATACACAAAGTATTAACGGTCTGTCGAAAATAAAAAATGTCTTTTTATAATAGAGATTTTAAAATGGTAAATCGCCTTTGTCAATTTTGATTTATTGCTGTAGCTAGCGATTTGCGAAATTGAAGCTAATTCCATTTACGCTAATTTCATTATCTTCCTATCAAAGAGATTGATTGTGTAAGCCTCAGGTGACCGTCTACTATATTACCATTTTTCTGGTTTGAGGTTTTCGCTGGTTCTCAATGTGTGTGTGTCAGCGCCGTTGGTCTAAATCAGAGAGTCCCGAACTTTATTCTCTCCTCTAGGAGAAAAGAGGTCTACCCCTAAGGCCACGTTTTTGTTTCACACTCTGTCACTTCTTAAAAAATGTCTCTACTCACATCACAGTTTGATCAACATTAACTCAGAGAGATATTCCAATAATGGCGAACCACGGCCTTCGTGAAAAATTTGAAAAATTGATAGCAAAAATATAAAATATAATATTAAAGTTAGTATGGAACGAATTTACTGAAAACAACGCCACCTGTAAAAATTCCATAACAACACCATTTTTATTTACTTTAGTTTCAAAACATTGGTAGGTACGCAGATTTTTGATAGAATTTCTTTCAAGTTTTCAGAAATAATTTTTTAACATTGAAACATATTTTAAACGTATTTTTGTATAAATTACAAATTCGAAATCAATATTACTACAAGACTACAGTAGGACAACGTCTTCGGGAATGCTAGTATTTTATAAACCGTGATTTTTATTTGTGTGTATATTTTATTGATTTCGATGTCTGTATATAAACGTGGGATGTAAGAGGTTTGGGACTCCATTCTCGAATTTCGATCCATGGGTTTTCTAATAGAATATCTATGACTTTCGTATGATTTTTTTATTTATTTTAATAAAGGCAATATTCCCCCCTTCAAAAATGCGTACGCATTTCATGCATGCAAAGATGCATGCGATTTCTTAAAGAACTCAGCGTAAGAATAAAATAACCAAATGAATAAAATATCTAAGCAATAAAATAAATTCACAAAACGTTATAGATACCCTCAGATACTTGTAGACTCCTGGGCTTATTATATTGAAGACTTTTGGAACCATTGGTCTAAATTATATCTATCCACATCCAAACGGTAGGCAATTATAGTTATACAAGATTGATTAGCAATCAAAAATAAAAAAAAGATCGAGAAACGCATGTATTCTGTTGAGACATTTTTTTTCTGCCCGTTGAAATGTGTGCTAGAGAAATAATGTCACCGAAAGTGGATGATAAATCGATCTTAAGATATCTACAAGAAAATATGCAAAGTTTGTTGTGCAAATTTAAGTAGTTTCATTTCATTAATTTCATCAGTAGGCCTAGACAAAATCCATTTGGCGATAGACTACAAACGAATTCTTCGGCAGTGTAGATTAGTGTAGAGTAAATTAACTGTCCACTTTTTATACTTTTATGTAAGTGTCATTGTTTGGTTCAAATATTTGTTTAATATGTTCCAGTGGACAGTTAATTTTTTCGCACTATACATTGGCGAAATCTTCGTTTGTAGTCGAACGCCAATTTGAATTTGTCTACGGGGGCAGCTCCTAAAATTCTTTAGTTTCATAAAAATCTAAGCCGTATGTGAGAAAAATCAACGCGCTGATATCGAAACCTCATTACTTGAAAGTGAGTTTCATTTTTCTATCTGAAACATCTTTGTTGATAAAATTAATGTCCAAACATTATTAAAATATAAAATAAGTGGAAAAATTATTGAATTTATATGTTATTTTACTAAATTTAATAAAAGAGTAACGTCAGAAACAATAATTTATCAAATAGGTCATAGGTAAGAATTCCTATGTATAGATACATAATGTTATTATGTACAGAAAATTATGTTCTCAAATTTATAAGCAGCCCAATTTAAGGACATAATATATAGATGAACTGGTTTG
This sequence comes from Mystacides longicornis, assembly GCA_963576905.1. Lineage (NCBI taxonomy): Eukaryota > Metazoa > Arthropoda > Insecta > Trichoptera > Leptoceridae > Mystacides > Mystacides longicornis. Next base: position 11,520,101 of record OY756433.1, on the reverse strand, counting down.
AATCCTGCTGGGGTACACTAAGTCAACTTTTGAAACTGTTTAGACTTCAAGTTCTGATCAAAATGAACTTCGTAAATCTTCAAATTTTCAAAATGATTCCATTAAGACAAAGAAGGCTTATTACTCTATGGATTGCTAAGTAGAGTAATATACGGCGTACTACTAGAGTAAAATAAGGATTGATTTTAAATGTTTAAAGAGAAAGTAATTAACCTCACAATTACTGCACACAAAAACACACACTAACGCCTTTTGTTGGACTTTTTATGACAAAAAATCTAATTAATCTCTCACAGTGTGATAGTGAATCTGTAATATCTGCTTGTGTATACATACGAGACTATATACGTCGTCATTCAAACGATACTTGCTTCATGATAATATCAACTATGCTATGATGTATTATTCTCTTGATTGACATGCACAAACTTTGTAATGGAGTGGTTCTATACGAGCTAAGAGAGTGACTTGTTTTTATCCAACACTTTCATTTAGCTTGCTAAAAAAACTCAGACACTTTCAATTTTTTTTGTTGTAAAATCATGTTTGAAGTGTTTAAATAATAATAATGAAGTTTGTATGTTCGCGAAATGTTATTACGAAATTGCATGGTTACAGAATTCGCACTATTCATTTGCGGTAATTGGTTTCAAATTGTAAAAGGTTGGTTAAAAATTGAAATGGGAAATGGTTGCTGTTTGTTATCAGCAAAACTGCGCTCTAACCAAATCTAATGAGTAATCTAATGAGACAAAAACCTGCAAAAGGTATTTTTAACATTCACCTACATCGTACCCATAATTAACTTTTCGTTAACTACGTTCGCCATTTAATTTACAGTCTGGCTAAAAAGAGTAGAAAATAATTGAGGGCGCTGCAGTCGTTTGTATGGCAACATTTAATAAGTACTCTACATTTATAAAGTAAAGTATTGTAACCACCAAAATATTAAAAAAAAATACTATGCAATGTGGTATCATATGAAATGCTTTGTAGAGGTTATTTAAAATAATTTAATAACGAACTGTACCAGCCATGGCATTAAAAACGAGAAGGAAAAAAAATCTATGCAAAACGAGTCAAAAAACAAGAGATAATAAGAAAATATAATGGGTGCTATAATCCACAAAATGGTGCTTACAACTGCTTACTATTCTATGGCTGAATTCGCATCATATAAATGTCAAAATATTTAAACATAACCTATAATTTATTAGTAAGTGATTATTATAGGAATATACAAAAAAAAATATGTCAGAAAAATATCCAAATTAGTAAAAGGTAGGTACTTAATAATTTTTAAAATAAATTGGATGTTGTATTTATCAGTTAGAATTGCTGTCCATTCGTAAACATTTGTAGTGTCAGACAATAACCTATGTTCAGTGTTGCCAGAGTGATAACATTTTAGTTCATCAATAATTAATTTCTACTCTTTTTAGCCAGACTGTAAGGTGGTCGAATTCGTAGAAATTCCAAATCACGCCTCCTGGAGGACTAGGAACCGCATCTCTAGCCGTCGCAACTAGAAACGTTCTATCTATAGCCACTGGGACCTGGTGCCCTTATTCTCGTAGCGGTCTTAATACGCTCTTATCTTGATTGACAATCATAAAATGGCAGATTGGTATTCACAAAACAAGATATCTAGTGGATATCTTAAAAATTCGTTATGTTTGAAATATCAGTATGAAAATAATCCGGTTCAAGATAGGATTAACATTAGATTCCGATAGTTTTGTGAATACGACTGCTTGAAGTTCGCCGGGCGGGTCAGCTACTTTAATCAATAACTGATCGCTTTTTATAAGGTCATTTTTTATAAATTCAAGCTCTCCGGTAAGGTTGGTTAAGTATGATCACTATAATCTGCCAATATTTGGTTCCGAATGACCACGTTCATTATATTTTCGTAACAATCTTTCAAACAAACGTATAGTAGGTATACATTTTTTCCGTATGTTGCAAAGTCTTTCGTATGTAACCTTGTACAACATTGTTGGTTAATCCAATGGATGTAATTTTATAACTAACTGTACACAATGCGGAGTTTCTCTTCTCTGCACATTATATTCGTTGAGCTATATTATTAGTTTTACTATCGCCGATTTGCAACAAATACCTTAGCAGCACAAAGAAGCATTGATTATGTAGATGCTTGCCTTGCCTACCTTTAAGAAGGTACCTACCTACCTGAACATTAATTATTATTTGCTTTAATGACGATGAATTGCGAACGACGAATGGCGAAATGGCGGATGGAAAATACTCGATAATAGAACCATGTAAAATTGTAAAACATCATCACATGCAGGTACATACTTTAGTGATGATGGAGACGATATTTTACTATTAACTTTATATAGGGTTGCCATACGTCCCATATATACGGGACAGCCCCGTATTTGATCATCCCCGTCCCGTATTATTACATGATCTTCGTAACACTCTGTCAACAGAAAGCTACTGTCGATTCACTATATTATTATCTACATCGAATCGATGGTTGTGAATAAAAGATCAATATAGGTGATTCCTAAAAATTTTGTTTGTTTTTTTTCTATTAAATCTTTTTTTGAGACCACAAAACTGTATCATAATATACTAACTGGATTTTTTGCTCATAAAAAGGGATTGCTAAAATCCATATATAGTTTTTATATGTAGGTAGTTTGTCTCTCACTATGTACACACGCGTTTTTATGTACATAATGGTGTAAGTAGTTACAAAAAAGTTAGTTAGACAAAACTTGTCAATAGCATTACAGCAATAAGAAAAGCACACATTTGAACAATCTAATAAAAAACGAAATACATATATTTGGTTGATGATGGATGGCTGAAGATGCTTGCAAGAAAGATGATTTATTACAAAAATCACACATTTCAATGAACGATAATATACAAGAAGAAAGGAATACCTTTCGAGAATATTAATAATTGTAAGTAATTAAACAGGACGATTAAAAAAGGTGCCAAAAAATGCCAACTAGGGTATACAATCTGGTGTTCAAGTTCGACGTAGGTACTCTGCGACATTTCAAAATTTACACAGAATAAGAAATGTATACGTTTATTGTCAGAAAAAAGACAGACTTAAGAATGTGTGATGTTTTCGATTATGTACGACGATTTGAATTATAAGACAATAGAAATAATGATGTCAAATGACAAAAGTTATATTGAACTAACTCCTCTTGAAAACAACTGGATAATATGGATGTTTAGATGTTTTACATATTATTATAACACAAAAAATACGAATTGGAGAAAGGCTTTTATTTTGACAAACGACCTTCTTTTTTTATAATAATTTAAATATTAATGCAATCGTGATATGGTTATTTGTCTAAACTGAATTGCGTTTTTTAAAGATTAAAAAGTTTTTTTAAGGAATGTAAGATTCTAATCGTGAATTAAATAAAAAGCCGTGGTTATTTCTACACTTCAACCGTCATCAGTGTCAAATTTTTGATTTTTTTTTATCAATTTACCATAAACAACAAAGGGAAATAAATGTATTTTTTATTTTTTTCTCTTTCTAAATGAAACAAAAACTATGTAAAACAATCAAAAGGTAAATAACGGCATTATATAACGGAGCTGTCACAATCACCATAGAATCATAGAAAAATTAACCTTAATTAATGGATAACAAACACAATTTGTAGTTTTTGTGATCTGCAATCAATAATTTATTATAAAAAAATCATTAATTTTCATTGTGCATAGTAATAAAATTTGTTGGCAAGCACTATTGCTATTGCTTTGGGGGACAAGGCATGAAGGGATATATGAATATGTAATCAATTCTTCTGTTTTTTTTAGGGCCCAGCTCTGCCTTCTGCCTGTCTTCTTCATGAATCAAAGAAAAAATAACAAAAACGAAGTGTAATAATTAATCTATTTTATTCTATAAATCAATTGTTTTAATACAAAGTTCGTCAGAAATACTGGATAACAACACATTATTAAAATACACTTAAAATAATCATGACACACCTCATAGTAGTTGCACAGAACGAAATATCCAAGGTATTCAGAAATTTAACTTAAAGCGACATAAAAACACTTAATTTGTAGAAAATATGTAAGGAAATTAATTGCAATAAAAAAAGTAGATAACTAGTGTAATAAAAATAAAGTTTGCACACAAATGTAGCTAAAAATATCGATCAAAACTTGACAGACGTCAAATGACAGTATATAAACCACTTTTGAGTAGTATATAACGAGTGACACACGCTTATTTACTTTGTAAACCATAGAAGTCGCAGAAAATTGGCGGGAACTTTTTTAATTTGAAAAAGCGCGGGAAACCAAGGGGTAGAAATAGCGACTCCGTAAATAAAATGGTTTATTTTTTGTTTAAATTTGTATCTATCTACATATGAAATTTGTTGGTTACTACAATCCATTTAATATTATGTAGGTATTCTTATGTCGATATTCTCATTGCTGAGGGTCGTATTCCAAAATTATTGCTCTTTCACTTATCTCTATAGCGCTTCCACAATCATATGCCCAGTTGGCGCCTTGGTTTTGCCAGTCCATTATAGTCCGTCGAGACATCCCGTAATCAGCCGATTACTCGAAAGCACACACACACGTAACACACAGTACTCCCTTTTGACCCTTTTTGACCCCACTTAGGGTTATAGGGAGGTAAAACTATTGCTTTCCCTGACCTGAACAGTTTAAAGGACGAGCGGTGGTCAGCCTCCCGATCTCGATCTGATTTTTCAAATTCCTACCTCTTACAGGATACTCGAAGGACCCGAAAAAAGAGAAAGGGTGCTATTCTTTGACGACATCCCCATAGTCCCATTCTAAAATAACAGAAGGTAACGTATCTTGTTATACTTCATTTCATATAATGTCATCAATATAATTTTTGTATTAGTGGGGCTAGAAAGAGTTTTATCGAGAGGTTATTGCACGCTTATTAGCGTGAAAAATACTGTTCTTACATCAAACAATCGAATAGTTCGATCATTTTGTATAGAAATTTTATCGAAACTCTTTCGATGATCGTTTCGATATTCGATCAACGAATACTTCATACTAGGGGTAGGTCCTGTTTATTATTTTACTTTTCATTTGTTTCTTAAAAAATAATATTAGATGCGTAGGCAACCCTGAGATTTTGGACCATTATTGTAGCTTGGTTGCTGCAACGCCAGGAACTCACTTGAGATAATAATTACATATTACTAGTTGCATGTATACATGAGATCCAACTGTCGATGGCCTGAGTCGGTATGTTCTTTGTATGAAACGATGTCGTCAATATATTTTTACAAAAATTGTTAAGAAAAGTTTGAGATGTACTGATATAATTTATATATTTTTTTATAGAAAATTAAATTATTTAGTTGATATGTTTCGGCGTTTTTCGATATTTTTTTAAAATTCTCAAATATAGGCATTGAAACTCGAAAATTTGTCATAAAAAAAATATTTTTCTTTATAAAAAAAAGTTTGAGAAACCTTGGAACTTTTCATTAAATTTGATTTGAGATATTGTATTTTTCTATATACATACACATTTTTAGGGTTCTAGCTTTTATAGTTTTCGAGATATATGCAAAAATAAAGAAAAAATTCAAAGGTTGATTACCCCTGACTGAAAAGAAATTTTAAAATTCTGAGTATACAAGTTTTGTAGACTTAAGGTATATAATATTTTCTGAAATTTTAAGATCTGTGCATCAAGACAATCAAAAGTTATAAGGGGGGGGGGGGGGGGGGACACACACACAGCCACACACACAGACACACCCTCACACACACAGACACACACACACACATACACACTAAATGTTCTCCTCCGAATTCTGAGTAAATCCATATATGGAACATATATTCTGCGAAGCCTCTAAGTTGGTGTTTTTTGTCGTCAAAGTTCGAAAAACCGTTTAAAATGTAGACCTGACCTGGCCATACAAATCTCACGTATCTTGGCTTGATACTGCCGATCTGTCTCGAGAAATAATTTCTCTTCAACAAATCGACAGTTGGAAAATATTATGGAGAACATGCATAAAAGACTAGCAAATGTGTGATCCATTTTCGTCATAGTAAGAATTCAATTTAATATATTTCGTGTAAAGTCCACTGATCGAAATAATTAACTATCACTTTATTCAACAGCTGATGTTAAAAGAATAGTCGCTCAGTATTGAAGTTAATCTTTTATGCCCGTTGTCGCATAACAAGTTGTCGGATAACAGTTTAACTTCGATACTGAAGTGTAATCGATTACAATAATTATGTCCCCTGCAGACGGTAATAAGACACTAAGTAATTACTTTTTAATCGCGAGAAGGGAATAATTAACGAGAAACCTGACTTTTATAACAACGACATAATCTCAGCTAAAGACATCTCAGCCTCAGCTAAAATCATACGACTTCGATTTTTAATAAACTTATAGGTAGAATGAAATCAAAATGTTTGTTTAAAAGAGGAGTTGGGTGGTTTCTTATTTTAAATAAGGTTAAATTTATCCATGTGTAATCTTTATTTAAGACAAAATATGTCTTCTCATTCGTTCTGGCCACAATGAGGATGTAAACAAAGGTTGCATAAAGATGCATGTTCCTTTAAAGACCCATTGTGAATGTCCATTCAATTACGCCGTCTAAAATCTTTATATTTCTTTGGCTATTTTGTGGCTTTTAAGAAACCTTCTTTACTCACATTGTCGAAAGAGGGGAGGGGGCAGAAGGTTAATTTATCACGATAGATAAATCATGGGGGGGGGCATATATTGTAAAATGTCCAATAGATTGATCTGAATGTGAGAAAACGGTTATTGACTCATATACACAAAGACGTCGAAAGTTAGTTTTTTTAAACAAGTTTTATCAAGACAGTGAGTGTAATGAATAAATTTATTCATACATGATTAATCACGATCAAATGTATGCTTACAAATTTTTGTTGTGATATGGATTGCTTGTTGTCTTAAACAAGGTCAAGACATTTTGACGTGGGTACACTTTCTGACCGATTACTTGATTATGGACACATTCGTCTACAACAGTATTTTCCAATAGGGGCTATCTAGGAGGATAATGAGCAGCAAAACACAATTTTTTTTGGGGAGCAGTGAGTTTTCCGTTTTCAAATCCACATATTTTTTTTCTAGTCAACTTGAAGTTATTTTGATGATCCGATGAACTGTAAGCACTTGTGCGCCTTGAAACTATATAAGTCTTTCTAACGGCAAGACGCAACAAAAAACAATAAGCGCAGGCTCGATTCGCTTTTTACAATGCAATTCAACAAGATAATAGGTATACCTACAATTTTAAAATTATTTAGAAAATACTCTCACAGTAAAAATATGAGTTGAGGTCTATGTCTTCGTTATTAGGAATAAACTAAATATAGAATACAAACGAGTTGGGACTTTTATGAACAAAAATTATTTTTGAATGCCTACGCCTGTGTCAAAATTTCTTTTATAAAATAATGTGAGAATATTTTACTCAATTGAATTATAATCGTATCTCACCAAACATTAGATTCAGATTAGTTAAAAAATGGGAAAATCCATCAAGTACGTGCCAAATACTTACGCGGTCTCAAACTAAAAAAAAAACATTAATCGGTGATCCTATTATAGATATACCTACACATAACTCAAATCATTTTCATAATAACTAACAATATTGTGGGGCTAGTACGAGTTTTATCGAAAGCTAATTGCACGCAAATAAGCGCTTATTAGCGTGCAAATAGTGTTCATAAATCAAACGATCAAATCATTCGATCATTTTATTATGAAAATTTTTCGAATCTCTTTCGATGATCGTTTTGATATTCGATCATCGAAAACTTATACTAGGGCTTTTTGACCATTTTCCGAAATCGTCAAGTCAACAACAACTGTACCCGTATTCTGTAGCAAGTGTAGGGTAGTCACTTGAAAAAAGTGACTATTAGGCGATACATTTTGTATGAAAAACGTCTATACGTATCGAATGCGAGAATCGCATATAGACGTTTTTCATATAAAATGTATCGCCTAATAGTAATTTTTTTTCAATTGACTACCCTACACTTGCTACAGAATAGGGGTCCTGGTCTAAGCGTTTGTTTTCTTTTTCAACAAGCAGTCATTTACATTTCACAATTCTAAGAATGTTATCAACGTTAAGTTTTTTTTTTTTTTATTTTAATCATAAGAGCCTACATACACCTTATAATATTATGTATCTAATCAAAATCCAAATAATACGCAGCAAACATAACAAAAAAATATTTAACGGTATAAATAGGTTTTTAGCCATTCACGCGTGATGCCATGAACAAGGGAAACTGGGTTCCATTTTTATAGATGTAGATTGAGATTCTTTTTTTTATAGTGTTCCCAGCAAACTAGGTAGTTTTATGTAAAATTATGTGAATTCAGCCTTATCTTTCGAATTCATTCTGAAAGTTTCACCCCTCCATTATGCGAGAACTTCTTATTAATAAAGGCGGCGTTTTTTAAAGAAATGTGGGTGTATGATTATGCTAAACAAGCGCTTGGTGTTCATTAACATGTTATCTATAATATCTGAGAAATTTCATGAAAGATCACAAATCATGTTAACCGTTATTAAAAAGCAAATCTTATGAATATTGTTCAATAGGCAGAGAACCTTCTAATTAGCCAATCAACACATAATAAATTGTAAGTGGGGAATTTGCATTTTTTTAATTAAAATATCGGAATTCAAATAGAATTAATAATAATTATTGTACATATATTTTAGACTTTGAAAGATGTTAGTGTAGCAGGTTTTAGGGAAGACTTATGGAAGAATTTTTATGGAATGGAATCTTTGCACTTTTGTCCGGTTTCGGTTATTAGGTGTGGAAAATTTAATAACATGTTGTCTTATTTTGATACTGATAAGTACCATTTTGTGTCTTTTATGTCGTTGTGAAGTTTTACGTCTGTTTTCCTAGGAATACGGTACCTACCTACTGCTATATAAAAGCCCTAATGGTTTGTTTTCCTACGGATACGGCGCTACTTTTAAAAGCGGTGAATATGTCAGTTGAGAACGTTTTCAATATTGTTTCCGTAGTAACGAAAAACATTGTCATATAATTTTGAAAGACGCCGTCTTGTCAGATGACGGCCCGTTCTTTAGGAACCCACTGCATAACAGGCTTCGTAGAAAAGCGTTGGAATAACGTCGAGTTTGTAGAGATGAAAATTTGAAAATTAACTACAAGAAAGGCATATCTAGGCATATCAGAGAGGCATATCCCATGGACAGTTTTTTTTTTTTAAAGAAAAAAGTATATAAGAAGATAAAGAGGTTGATGGAAATACACTTATTTATATTTTAATTTGTATAGTCGAAAAAGTTCCGTTGTCATTATGTTGTTATGTTTGTACAATACGTATTGAAAACGATAATTTAATATGCCAAACGTAGGTGAAACATTGATAAAATTCGTACTTTGAGCAACGTGGCAAAAAGTAAATTAGAAATGAAAAAAAGATTCCCGCAGAGTTAGCATATCGACACATGCCAAAATGGACAGGCGAATGTAAAATCTATTATACACAAGCACCTTTGATGTATATATTAATACGTGAAGGAAACATTTTGTGATTATTTTTACGAAAATTAGGTGGACGGAAGAGTGTACAATTTCGCACACTTATAATTTATATAGAGAAGGGGTGGCGAATGCTAATATTTCTTAAAAATTATGCATAAAAAATACATTAAATCAATAAAAAAAATATTAGAAACACTACTGTAATGTTATGTATTTGATAATCACACACACTGCGATGTATTTGACATTGATCGGTTGCCAGTAGTTACGTAACTAATGTATTGGATAAAATAGCCGTCATTGACTATTATTCTGAAATGAAAAACAGACGATTGAGTTGCGTCGTATCCAATTTTCATTGAGACTTTTGACATTTCTGTATTTTGAAAATGTTTTATCCAATACATAAGTTGCGTAACTACTGACAACCGATTAAGTTCTAAGCAAGAGTTTCTTGCGTTGAGTTGGAACGTGAATTTGAGAATACCACTCAATATGTAATATGAAATCTCAATATCACTTATAAGTGAGATATAGGTAGTAAATAGTTATGGTCGAATTTCGGCCTCTGGGAGACCACTAGTATTATTAATTCATAGATAGAAATATTTTCAATCACTTTCAATACACTTTCAATTCAAGTATTGATGGCACGTACCTACGTGTTGTACTATACAAGATATTATTATTATTGTTGTGTCGATTGTTGATGGATAATGATTAATAGATTCGCAACAACAAAAATAAAACGAAACGTGTTCTTCAATAATCCAAAGGAAAACAGATATGCCGAGAAGACCGCAGGGCTTATGACCTCTTGACTGACTCATTGGCTTTTGTTTTGACCGAGAAAAGAGTAGGTAGGTATAAATTTAATAATAATATGTAGGTAGGTACCAAAAATATGTTTTAGATATGACTTTTCTAGAACGTGTGAATGTCAAAATATATTTTGGTGTTTTTTGCAAAACTCGTTTTCTCTGAAGTCCAAAGACCTAACAAAATTTATTATTCTTTCCTCAAACGACGTGATGTCAATATCACCAACTCGTAAATCTTTTTTACTGCTGTTGTCTGAAATATTTCTAAATGTTAACGATACTTTTTGAATTTCTCCCTCTCTTCTTTGACAAAATTGATCAGTGGTTGCTAATTGCAATCTAATTGATCGACTTAGTAATTGAAGATTTGTGTAGTAGGTATTTCCAAGACATTTTACATTGAATATTAATTTTATTAATTGTTGAATGTTATTGCAGAGGCCCTAGATCAGGGGTGCTCAGACTTGAACTGCTGGCGATCTACCTCAATATTGTTAGACAACGATCGATCGACTATGAGAGGCTGCAAGTATGTGTAATGCAGGATTGTCGTCTAGGTAGGGTATATCGTGGCATATTAGTATTCCACACAATATGCATTTTTTTAGTCAAGGTGTAGGTCTGCTCTAAAATGTCAATGAAAACTCATAATTATTCAAAATTTCAAGTTTATTGGTTCTTACAAAACCGCCGCTAGTATAGGGGGTGATTACGATAAAAAAAAAGTGATGAAGGAGTTATTCTGACCTAATTGTGGATCGAATACATTTTAATTGTTTATTAATTACATTTTGTTTTAATTACCTACCTTTTAAAACAAAATATGTGAATAGTTTTATTATATTTTATAGATATTTTTCTCTCTAGAGATAGACTCAAAAAGCACTCGCAATCGACTCGTCGAGCACCCCTGCCCTAGATAATTCGAATTTTTCGAACGACTATACAAACGAATATTTCGACAATGAAGAGTAGGTAGAAAACTAATTAACTATCCACTTTTTATATTTTTATATAAATGTCTTTGTTTGGTTTAAATATTTGTTTATATGTTCCAGTCAGGGCTGCCAGGTGTTCGGTATTATACCGAACCATTCGGTATTTTAACACCGTGTTCGGTGTTCAGTATGACAAAAATACCGAATTATAGGTGGTTCGGTATTTTTTCTGATTACTTTTTCTCCCTAATAATAAACCTGTCCTTTCCGGATAGGTACCATATTTTTTTTACCTTTTTTTAGTGAATTTTCAACTCTCCGGATACCAAATTGTGAGAATGACCTATTTTTGGTGAACTTTCATCTTTCCGGATATCAAAGTGGCAACACTGGTTCGGTATTTTTTTTGGAAAACACCTGGCAACTCTGGTTCCAATGGACAGTTCATGTTTTGCACTCTAGATTGACGAACTCTTCGTTTGTAGTCTAACGCCAATTTAAAATTGTCTAGGGGGGCTGTTTAACTGAACAGAAGAATAATCAATTGCTTGTTTTTTTTGTGTACCTAAACATTTTTTTTGCATACACATTTTTTAACATAACGATGAACTGTATAAAGAGTTGATTCCAACGAACCAAAAACCTCACCAAAAACTGAAAATGGAATACCGTGCTTTATAGCGGGCTTATGCGTTGGGTTCCTAGGGAGCGGCCGTCTTCAGCGGCCGTACAATACGGCAGCTTTCTACGGGCACACATTACGGTGACATTTGGAAAGTCACCGTAATGTGCGACCGTATTGTTCTCTCCGTTTTTTTTTAATAACAAACGTCAATTTGTGTGTTGTGTCAGAAAGTCAGATCGTGAAAATGAACGATATTGATTTGGCGTTAGTTATTTGTTTGAAGGATGACCAGGCATCAGAGGAGGGTGAATATCGTATGGGAGAAGACAAGTTGTATAAATCTAGAAGCACAGAAGGTGCTTTTGAAATTTTAGTCCGCCGCCACCTTCAATGTAATGAAGAAAAATTTAGGCAGTACTTTCGCCTCTCTCCTATGCTGTTCGACTATGTTCTTGGCCATATAAAACATCACTTGTCCCATCTGTGGAGCATTAGAACACGGACGATGTGTCCAAATGCTCCACAGATGGCACATGCGGGACTCCCCAGCCTGTGATTGCGAAGAACCGGTGCAATCCTTTAAGCATTCCCTTTGAGAGCATTCCCTGGACCATACGCAGATATCCACAATGCCACCCCCGATGCTCTTGAATGGCTCGAAAGCGTAGATGTTGCTCTGTAGGGTGCGTGTCTCCTGTATATAGCAGATATCATACTTCTCCATCTTCTGACGTTGCCACCCGTTGGTGGCAGAAGCCATACGAAATAATAAAATTTAAAATCTCAAATTTCATGGTGGGCGAGCTAAATAATAAGGAATTACCAACTAATACATTTTTAAGAAAGTACCTCGCTTCATTCCTTAGTTGAGAAGCTTATATTTGTTTTTCGTTAGATGGCATTGATTGAGAGAACATTGGAAAGTAAAACAATTCATTAGAAAAATATGTATTATAATTTTATAATCAATATAATAAAAAATATTTAAGTGCCTAAATATTAATAATTATTGTTGTTTCTCAGTTTTTACAGGTGTAAAATGTCCAATATTTTTTTCTGAGGTTTGAGCTCCATAGATTTATTAATAGACCCAACATACCTGAAACACACATTTTTTATTAATTTTATTATATCTTTTTAAATTTTTTTTCCTGAATGCTTCATATTTTTGTTTTATTATTGCTTGTTAAGTTATGCCTAAACCTGATCTTTTGTATAAATATTCCATTGCTTGTTTTTTTTTAGAAATATATATTTTTCTATTATATTCTTTACTAAATCAGGCAGTGTGTAGGTATTGTAATGAAATAAATCCAGTGAATAGAACAGGACAAGATGACATAGAAGATATAAGATGCAATAGGTAGCTGGTAGAGCATTTAGAAACCTTCAGGTACTTAAAAGAATGTGTATTGATCTGCCCCACTTCCACCGATCTATTTAAGTTTGGTTATATCATATTTTTAACATGACATTAGATGACAATAAAAACTTATAATTAAGATTTGTATACTAACCTGTTTTATTTATCATTTTCCCTGATTGACGCCACCAGCCGTTCTACATTTGCGTTTTTCTGTAATCTTTATTTTTAACATTATAAATAGCTTCATGATTACGTACTTCTACGAAATCTATTAAAATTTCGTCAACTTCACTTCTCCAGATGCAGTTGGAGCCCATTTGTGCAGCCCAACAATGAAAATAAAATGAATATCAATGAAAGCGTTCACGAATCATCTGACACTGACAAGACGGCGACCGTTTTTGAAAATAACGACAGTTTTTTGTAACTACGGTAACGAAATAAACAACGTTCTACTGACGCCGTTCTCTGATACGTCGCATTCTTAGGAAAACAACCCATTAACTCTCGCTGATAGCGTTCTGAATGAGCATTTTAACCATATAGAAATGCGGCTTGAGCAGTATCCCTAGTATAAGTTTTCGATGATCGAATATCGAAACGATCATCGAAAGATTTTCATACTAAAATGATCGAATGATTCGATCGTTTGATTTTAGAAGACTAATTGCACGCTAATAAGCGCTTATAACGTGCAATTAGCATTCGATAAAACTCGTACTAGCCCCACTGGTTAAGAACACATAAGATAGATGACATCGGCTTCTGGGATAGATGGCAAAAGCGATGAACAGTATGAAAGACAATGTTAACTACCTCCTCTCAAAAACTGTCTTGGAAGTTCATAAAACAAGAAGAAGATATGGAGTGATGAATGGCCTTCCAGAGCAGAAATAAAAAAAAGGGAACGGCTTCATTCGGGCAAGAGAAAATGCACTTTCTAAGTGAACAATAAGGAACGCCTTAGCCGACATTACAATCACAGACAAAACAGTGTTGGAAAAACTAAGAAATTCGCACACTGCATTAACAGCAACCATTCAAAGACAATAATTATCATTGTTTGATGTTACGTTGCAATCAGAAACAACATTTGTGCAATTTCACAGCGTGCATTCTAGATAATTATTAAACTTCTCGGAACAGTGGACTTTATGGGTTGGATGTGCACTGTGCAGCCATTGTTACGAGGCGTGCAATCTAATAGTGTCATCACACAATACATACCTATGCGACGGATTTCTTTTTATGTTTAATTATTTTATTGTCCGATGCATTTGAACGATATTAAATTAAAACACTTTTAAAGCACATTACGTAGTTTTCATTAAATTTCAACAGGCGTCACTTTACACCGCAAAAATGTGTTTTAGCGACAATTTTGACCAAACACAACGCGATGTTTTTTTTTAAATTCTTCTTTTTGAAATTAAAAAAAATCATATGTTTGCCTTTTTTATTTTCTCTTCAACTTCAAGTAAGCGGTTTATTGGAAGGAAAGTCTACATACATATCTGATAAAATAAAATAAAAGTAACGATATCGAACGGAAACTTAGCAAAAATAACACCTTTTTATTCAAAACTAGCTTTCCCGACATACATTGTCCTGTGGTCCTAACCAGAGGCGGCCCGTTCATATGTGTAAAATTTACACTGCGCCCCAAAAACAATAATACATAATTAATTCGATTGAGATAAACTAATAAAATTATAACATGGAAATAGATATTTCCATATTTCATTCGTATTCATAGCTCAGGTGGGAACAAATCGAGAATAGGTAGGTCCAATATGCGCGCGCAGATTCTCTACCCCGCCTGTGAAGTACCAATGCTTCGTGTGCACATATGAAAGAGACCGATAATTTTGTTGATTGTATGAAAATTGGAGTAAGTGGGATGGGCTACTGTAAGAGCGGCAAATACGTTTGCAAGAATGAGAGGGAAATACCATTATGTTAAGTGAACGATAATTTTGTTATTATGGCATCGCAGGAAATCCGTTCCATACTACTTAACTTTAATATTATATCTCATATAATTTCTTATCCATTTTTCATATTTTTATTAGTTATTCTGTTATCCGGAGTGGAGAAGAATCCAATAAATCAAACGTCGGAAGGATCTGTTCAACCGATCTCGAGTTATAAGTGTTCGCACTAACCCGACTTTCATTTATATTATAAGATTTGCTATGAAAAAAAATCGTGTTTGGTTGCTACTTTTAAATTAGTCCGTTGATTTAATATTTTTGTATTTTTTCCTTTGAGGCAGCAAAAGTTTAGGTATTATGTTAATGATTTCACACAAAGGTCAATTTGTCGGGATTATCAACCTTATCTTGAGACATAAATGCATAAATGTATCTATAATATGGTATCTACCCTTTTTTAACCTAAAAATAAACAAAAAAACATTTAAGCTATGTAAAGATTGGTCTGAACAAACTTCATTAGATAAGTATTTACTATTTACACACGTAACTTTGCTTTTATTTAAGATCGTAAATATTTAATATTTATTTTTATTAATAAAATAATAATTTAGACAGAATTTATATGTACGTTTATTTGATACCTATTCTACCGCTCTTTTTTGTTACTTTAAGAGTATATCTCCTTATAGTTAAAATTCTTTACTCTGAATAGTGATAAAAACAGCGTTCTATTAAAACCATGGATTCGAAAGAAGAAAAAAAAAACATAGACAACAATGTTAATGATTATTTTTTTACTAATCGAGTTGAGGTGTGTAACATGTTTCGTTTCGCTGAAGACCCGGTAGGCACCTCCTAAAGAGACAATGGTCATTTAGACCCGTGCAAAATTGAAAACCTGTTTCGTGATACGCACATTCGTAAGATGAGAACATTTTACTTTCGTCTGGGCTTATTGTGATATTGCAGTAAAAAAAAAAAAACACTTTCTACAAAATCTTTGCACAAATTTCTACTAATTAATCTTTAAAATCCATACATTAATCATACTGCATAGATAAAAGATTATTGAAATTTATATTCACTGTTCGAAAATTGAATTCAAATAAGTTTAGGTTGAAATTTGAATATGTTAATAAAAATATCGAATTAAAAACAAACGAACTTTCTATAATATCGCAGCATTTGTTTTAACAATATGATACTTTCAGACAGTTGAAAATTGCCAATTTTCTAATCAAATCACAGAAACAAAATATTAAGAAAAGAAAATGCTGAATCTAATTAGGCGTAAACTCAAACTCATTAGAAAAAATATGTGCGTTGATAGAACGAATCGAATGAAATAAAATACTGAGAAAAACTCCTCGGTGGACAAAAGTGAGTAGGTACGTTTATGATTGTCATAGTACCTAAATGTCCAGTCAGTCATACATTCATAATAAATTTCCACATAAATAAGTTCTGATAAATGAGAAAATATATAGGTTGCTTTGGCGAAGAGAGTAAAATTTTTCGATGTTAAAAATATGATGATCCTTGGTTCTTAAAAACACGAAATGAATCAGAAATGAAAATGAAAAAAATATATTTGTTAAGCTATACTATAAGGAATTCACTTGTTTGGAAGCTTCACCACTGAAAGATTTGAAAGAAAATTATTTGAAAATAGGCTAAAAAAGGTTTTTCTGGAATCTTTCACGATTCAAATAAACTTATTTTCTCCGAACTGAGTATTTACGAAGGGCAAGCATAATTAAATAAGGTTATTTTGTCAAAGTCACTTTAGCAATTATCGAGGGCTATTTTTCACTGCAGTTTCTATATAAAATGATAGAGTTTTGGAATTCGTATTTTGAATTTTCTCATTACAACTTAACTATGTACTAGTATAAGAGG
This sequence comes from Mystacides longicornis, assembly GCA_963576905.1. NCBI lineage: Eukaryota > Metazoa > Arthropoda > Insecta > Trichoptera > Leptoceridae > Mystacides > Mystacides longicornis. The sequence goes on along the minus strand of OY756433.1, from coordinate 11,502,942 downwards.
TCAATGCAGAAAACGCAGGCAATCAAAGTAAACAAACTTTATTGTTTTCATATTGGTTTGACTTATTATGATTATGACATTGAAAATGTTAATAAATGTCGGCAATTAACAATTCTTACGTCACTACCATTGTTTTGTTTTTAATCAATTTCAAAAGGTCATGATCGAAGGAAACGTCATTTTTTTAACGAATCTGGGCTCACTCAGTGAACACAAATACACTTTTGACATCTTTCACCGGGATTCGAACCCACGACCTTCAATACGCCAATACGCTGTGCGTAAGAAAGTCGTCTACTGATACCACTAGTCCACCAACATTAACTTGAGGTTGGCTAAACTAAGCTCTATTTATGGGAGAGAATGACCAGAAAAATATACGAATTTGAAACTTTTTTACGCTATTTATGGGGGGTCACGACATCGACCTCTTTTCCTATACACGGAAAATATCTTTGACATATCTGACTCACAAGCGTTTTTATTGGAGGAAAGTGGTACAACCTACCTATTTTGTTTTTTTGGTCTTTCTCTCCGGAAATTGAGAATAGCGAAATTGTCGGAGAACTTTTAAGGTAATAAGTTCCGTCAGCTATTTTGACACCTGTGTGTATAAAAGTACTTATCTAATTTTTATGTATTTATTGTTCACATACGTCGCAAAGCCATTAAAAGGTCAAAATAATAAAAAAAAAAATCACAAAATTGTAATACACCCGATACAAATACAGATAAAGATAAAGCAATAATATCATATTGTACGATCACTGAGACTATCTTATAAATTTGTTCATATTTAATTACAAAAGGCACTTATTTATGAAAGATTGTACTACTAATTTATGAATATGAAGGAAAAAAATAATTCATAAAATAATAGCAATTTCGTCTGTTTTGATATTTCAGTTACCAGACTCACACGATATATTATACTCACACTCAAAGTCAATTAACAAAAAGAATAAACACCCCTTGCGTTCCGTATTCCGCAGGGATTTTAAAGAAAACATAAAAAGCAGTGGCGTAGCCATACATACATATATACATTCTCCCTTAAAGGCACCCCGCACACCGCAAGCCAGCCCGGTGGAGACCAATCCGCACCAAACCCGACCCGCACGAAACCGACCTCCTAGCTCGAACGAAGCAATCTGATTTTTCGATTTCCTGCCTCTTACAGGATGCTCGAAAAATCAGCAAAAAGAGCAGCCCCCGTAGACAAATTCAAACTGGCGTTCGACTACAAACGAAGATTTCGCCAATGTATAGTGCGAAAAAATTATCTGTCCACTGGAACATGTAAACAATCATTTAAACCAAGCAATGACACTTATATAAAAATATAAAAAGTGGACAGCTAATTTTCTTCGTACTCTACATTGTCGAAGAATTCGTTTGTAGTCGATCGCCAACTGTATTTTGTCTAGGCCCACTGAGTTGCTATTCTTCGCCGGCAACCTCACGGCATTATTATGTACAGGTTCAAATTCCAACTAACTAAATTTCTTATAAACGTAGCCAATTAGAACGTACGACCAGCTTTCTGAATTTTCAGATGTATTCGTATATTGAAGAAAGAGTGTACCTAAGTATAAGAATATTTAAACTCTTTCAAAAACGTAAAAAATTCTACTAAAATATCTTCTTTCTTGTTTAGTAAAAAAAAGTCTTACCTGGCATAGGAGTAATGTAAACTATGAAGCACGTCACTGTAAGCAGTAATCCCAATATTCCTAATCTTTTCAGAGCACCTTTTCGAAAATCGTAATTATTCCTGAATTTCTCATCCTCTATTTCTTTTGCTCTCATTTCTTCCGGATTTTTCATCTTCGCCAAATCCTTCACCTTCTTACAAATTGAACTAATCATTACAAACAACACAAGGAAATCTTTTTACATAAAAAAATACTATAAGTAGGAACACAAAAAAACAAACACTTATTATTTTCTTGTTTTCATTTTCAAATATAATTATATTATTTAGAATCCGTTCTATAATTTGAAATAGACCATCATAATAATAACCATAGATCTAAAGAAGTGTTCACTACCACAAACAATAAATAGGTAATGCAGGTTTTGACGATACTCGTGCAAGAGACACTGTGAGACAAGTTGCCGAAGCGTAGCATTACCCACACTATTCTACGCGCGCGTGCACCGCCTTCTCACTAGCCTACCGCACTCTACCGGCTTAACACTGAATGGTGATGCCGATTCTACGTTGCTGGGCAATACGTTATGTAATATCAAAATTATTACGAAATCCGACGACTCAAGCAGCGATTCACAAACAACGGCTGGAACAATTTTATTATTATCTATGCATCCCACCAAATAAACATAATATAAAATATGACAGATTGTTCCAATTTCAAAAAATTATTTGATTAAATTAAAATATATATTATTATTGATTACATAGCTTCACTTAATTTGTTAACTAAAACATTCATTAATTTACATAATATTGATGGAAACTCCATACTATTGTAAAAAAAATTAATAACCCTAAATTATTATCGATAAACTAATCTAGGTAGCATAGTTATCTAAGACTTCTTATTGTAAGTCCTGGATTCGATTCCAGATCGGCTTACAATGCTTATGAATTAGATGTAAATCTGCGGAAAAAATGGAGCGGGAGCTCCAGTTTTTTTTTTCAAAGGTCAAGGGACTATTTTTACACCCTTTGCTTCACTGCGCCTGGAATGGCATCCAGTCACAGGTTGAATGGGATGTGCTGAAAAGAAGAAAATGCTAAATCATACAATCTATTACGCTGGTTGTACTGACACTTTTGTATTCCAAGTTTTATATTCTTTCAATTATTTATGGTTGTTTCATCTGCCGCTTTTTTATAAATCTCCCAGTATACCCAGTAGGTATGTTATCACCTCCAAATAAAAAAAAGCAATATTACGTATATTAGGAAGCATGTATAGTCGGGATGGAAAGTGTGAAAAAGAAATCGAACGTAGGAAAGTTGCTGGTTGCAGGGTGGGCGGTGCATTAAGACCTATAATGAGAAACAACAACGTCTCACTACAAGCAAAGAATGTTTAGTGCATACTGCATAACGCAATTCTGTTACCATCGATGATGTATGATTGTGAAACGTGGACATGGACGAAAAAAGAAGAAGTTAATAAGTTGAGATGGTTTGGGCATGTGGAAAGAATGAATGCAAACAAATGACAAATATAATTCATAAGGCTGAAAGGAAAGGTGTAAGAAAGCGTGGCCGACTGAGAATGACGTGGATCCAGCACATCCATTCCGTCCTCAAGAAAGGCCGTAAGAAGTAAGACAAATAGGAGAGGGTGTATGAGAAATGTTATGTTGGTAGAAGAAGCGAAAGAAGTATGCTTGGATAGAATTATGCTTGAGCCGAATACTTAAATGTACTCGTATATAGGTACTTCACTGGTGTATGTTTCGTAATGTATATGTACTGTCTTATTTTTGTATCAATTTCACTGTCTGTATATTAATGTTAAAATAAAATAAAAATAGAGAAGAGTGGAGATTCGTTCTCTCTGCCTACCCCTTTCGGGACACGGCTTGATGGGCAACTTCAACAGTTTGAGAAGTGGTGATTGTTAGATTGGTACTCGGACACGAACCCAATTTACAATATTTTGCAATAGGTATCTATTATGTACTAGTTGTTGTGTATAAGAGTAGGTTAGGTACCTACCTACAGCAGGTAGAGGTATTGAGCCCAAATAATAGAGGCTTTGCTGATATCAATAATATTTCAAAATGGTGGAAAGCGAATCAACCTAACTGCTTATTTAATTCATGCAACCATTATGTTATTATCATTGTATTGCATTTGCGGTTTCATAAAATGCATTGAATTATTCTAATGGCACTTTCTATCGGTTGCATTGCCTTCAAGATATGTCTTTATACCAGAATATAGTGGAACCACAAGCATAAAGAGAAAAAAATAATAATGTGAAAACGTTGGTCCCATAACAAAGTACGAAATTCCAGTTTCACAGAAAGGGATGTCCCGTTAGCACGAATACTATTACTGCTGTGAGCCGCAATTTCCGCATCAGTTGAATTTGATTGTGTGCTATACTCATTTCAAATTTTCAAGACATTCGGTACTTAAATTACCTAATTAATGTGTAACGTATACTTAATTACCCTTGAAAATATCTGAAGAAAAATAATAAAAATAAAGAAAAAAAATATTAAATGATGTGCTGTGATACATATAATATGTTCGCCTAATTTTGCCCAGGGCCGGTCATCATTTAAAGAAAGCAAAGTTTTTCGTCGTGGAAGGCATTGTCGTATTTTTCATATTATATTTGTATGGAAAACATTTCAACAGCAACAAAAACAAACGAAATATGCTCGGTATAAAAGGTTCCACTGCTGTATTTTTACTTACCTACCGTTGAAATTTTCAACCATTTTTTATAAGAATCAGGGGCATAGCTACCGCCGTATCAATGACACGTGCCGCACAGAATACAGACGGGTTTCCGAAAGTGCGTAAGTCTTATCTTTTTCAAACGAAATAATGCAAAAAGAAGCAAGAAAACTATCTGCTATAATATATACAACTAGCTTTCTCGACAGACGTTGTCCTGTGTTCCTAACTATAATTATTGAATTCGATTTTGTATAATGATAAGCTTATTATCTTTTAATCAATGTAATTTAGATCGATGCATCTGTTTCAAACTATATTATTTTCCATCAACATTCTGTCAATCGCACCAACTATCAAACAAAACTGACAGTTCCTGTCAAACTTTAGGTAATTTAATTTCAATTTTTTCAAATTTGGAATAAAAATTATATTGTTTAGTACTAAGAAGGTTACCTACATAGAGTTTTCTTTGATTTTCTAATTTTCCACGCAACTTCCTTAATTTTTTCTTTGATAAGAACCTTCTGACAAAAGCAAACACGCCAAAAAAAATTTGCGAAATCGGTCCAGCCGCTTAGGCGTGATGCGATGACCACGGAAAATAGCTCTCCATTTTTATATATTATTATTGTTGATAATATAATTGTCGTAAAAGATGCTTGTCTATGGCCCACAAAAGAGGAAGTAGTGACTTTTGTATGTAGAAGCACTTCCCTTGGTGTTGGTAATGGCGTGATGTTCTAAAATAATAATATGTGCATCTAATGTAATCAAATAAAATCAGTGTTCAATTATACCATCGTGTTTTATTAACAATTAAATATACATAAGATAAAGAGATAATAATAATAATAAATAATCAAAATTACAAAAAAATTTAGTGATGATATAAAAATGGAATTTGGCTTAGAAAAATGTGCAAAAATTAATGTTCAAAAAGGAATAATCCGAAACAATCATCAAAATAATTCTTCATCTGTTACAAACATTCCTCTTTTAGATAATCAAAATTACAAATATCTTGGCTTTCAACAAAATTTAGTTTTTGACCACAAAATTATTAAAAATAACATTAAAAATGAATTTATTAAACGATTAAAAAAAGTTTTGAAAAGTTTTCTCTCCGGGAGAAATAAAATTATGGCCATTAATTCATGGGTTATACCGAAAATATTGTATTCTTTTGGAATCATTAAGTGGAACCAAACGGAATTGGACAGGATAGATTTAAAGGTGCGTGGTTTGCTCACACAATACAGGATGCATCACCCAAGATGTTCCTTGATGAGACTATATTTACCAAGGAAGATAGGTGGTAGAGGCATGTTAAACATCAAAAACATGAATAACAAAGAAATAAACCTCCTCCAGTCTTACTTTATCTCATCAAGGAATAAATTGGGTTATGAAGACCTCATTGCGTGTGATTTGAAGTACACACCCTTAAATTTATAAAATCCTGTTTCGCCACCGATAATTGGGGTACAAGATCGGGTTGATATATGGAAAGGCAAGTCTCTCCACGGTCGATTCTTCGAAACTTTTAATTCATCTCATGTAAGTCTTGAAGATTCGACTGGATGGTTGAGGTTTGGTGAACTATTTAGCGTAACAGAAGGTTTTGTCTGTGCAATACAAGACCAGGTCATCGTAACTAACAATTATAAAAAATATATTATTAAAACACCTGATATAATTGATAAATGTCGTGCATGTGGCCAAACGGGAGAAACACTCAGACATATTTTGTCTGGGTGTTCTCTCCTGTGTGGTTCTGAGTATCTGCACAGACATAACGATGTGGCTAAAATAGTTCATCAAAAACTTGCCTTGAAATATAGTTTACTCGATTTTGAAGTACCTTATTACAGGTACACCCCGATTTCGGTAATGCAAAACAATAATACAAAATTATATTGGGATATACCAATACAGACTGACCGAACGATTAACGCAAATCGTCCGGACATTGTATTGGTTGATCGTAGGAACGGGATAACCTATCTCGTGGATATCACTGTACCGTATGACGAAAATTTGAAAAAAGCCGAGCAAGACAAGATAATTAAATATCTTGATCTTGCTCACGAAATCAAGGATATGTGGCATACACCAACCACCCACATAATACCTATAGTGATATCGACGAATGGAGTTATTCCTAAGTCTCTTAAAGACAATCTAGGGAAACTTGGCATCTGTTGTGGTCTCAGATATGCCATCCAAAAGGCAGTTCTGTTGTCCTCATGTAGGATGTTAAGAAGGTTCCTTTCTCTGTAGTTCGAAGATCTCTCATGATTACATTACATCGTGATGTATCATGAGAGATAATACCGATATTTTTATATTTAGTATATAGCATTGTATTTAATTTTAATTTATTTTTATTAATTTTTTTTACAATGATGTATACTTCATATGATATATTGTGATTTAATGAATAAATGATTTGAAATAATAAATAATAAATAATGCTTTATTGTTACTAAAAATGCAGCCGTGATACAATTCATTCATGAGAATCAAAGGGCGGACTTATCCCGCAGGATCTCTTCCAGCCAACCCAAATTACAAACAAAAACAATAATAATAATAAAAAAGATAGTAGAAAGCACAATAATAATTACACACTAATCACAAGAGATTACACAAAATAAAGAGTTAAAAGATTTAAAGAGGTAAAATTCATACACAATTAAACTCAAATAAAATTAAACATATACATAAAATACATTAAAAACAAATTCAATGGGCTTAAATAAATTCAATAATTATTCAAAATAAATTCAAGTAATTAAATTCGAGATATAGTAGATCCAAACAGTTAATAGCTTTGAAATCATACTAAAAATTCACTTCAAATTCAGAAAATCCATTACATCAAAGAACTTGTGGTTCGGCATAGTAGGTAGGTACGTATAAAATTCAATAGCCTTGCATTAAGTTTTTCGGAGATAATATCTAACTACAAGATTTCTATATTACTATTACCCTACCCGTTACAACTGCAATCGCTGAAAGAAGTTTTCGAAATCAAAACTGATAAAAAATATATATCTTAGGACTAAATTACAATGGGGCACTGACTGCTATATAAGACTTTTATAAAACCTAAAATCTTCTTCAGCTGTGGATGGTTTGAAAAATGAGTTTACCTAAAAAAAGTCGTCAAGAGATTTTATGTATTTGAACGTTGTCTTAAGCTCCTAGGTGGTTTTCTTCCATGTAAAATTCCAAAAAAAAATCCCGACGGTATCATGCGTAGTTGCGGAACAACCCAGGATGAAAGAAACAAATAAATTACCCGCAAAATTGAGGAATGTAGACAGCCAGAAGATCCGCTATTGACAAGGCGAGTTAAGTAAGACTTTGATACAAAATGAAAAAGAGGGAGAATCGATTCGTAAAGCTGTTGCGCCTAAATGTAGGCAATCAGCTTGTCACTCTCTATAGAGTTGGTACCTAACTAGACCTTAGTAGCAGAAGTATTTTTTCACCTGAGCTCTCTGATTGGACGGTACGGCGGAGCCTACCATCCAATGAAATAACAGCTAGCTGTCAAAATGCAACCTACGCGCGAAAATTTAATATATTTCGTAGTTATTTCCCCTTATGTTTTACTTTGTAACTTGTTTATTACAATGAGGTGTTTATCGTTGAGAAAAGACTCGTTATCCCTTTTTTGAGAGACAGAACCCTTGTTTATTTTTATTCACTATTTAAATATGTAAGTAATGAGATTATATTTTTTTTTTTTTCATTTTACAATTTCTACACAACTAAGTTGCTTTTACGTTGTATTGAAACAAAACTAAGTAGGCGGTATACTAGAAAATGGAACAGTTTATCATTTAGACATTGATGTTCTCGAAGACCACAAAAACAGTGCAAATACCATTCAACAATAATAATTTTGAAATAAGTATCTACAAATATCAAATCGCCGTGGCCTTACATACAGTTATTTGGAATTAGAAGTACGGAAATCCATGAATCCATATACAAATTTAATGGAACACCCATTTACAATGAACTCCATACTTTCAATATTACAGTTAATATTTTGATGCTCCAGAACAAAATGCTCGTTGAGTCCTTTAGTAGATGGAAAGATATTTTTGCACTCTGAGCACAAAAAGGTTTTCTTTATTATCTTTGCCCTTAGATTAATTTATGTTTGATTTGTTTGTGATTTTTACGCAATTTAGGACACGCGCTCTAAAGGAATTTGTTTGTCGGAATTTCTTATCCAGAGACATGAAGATTATGAAACTGTATACCTAATGAATTTTGTATTTTCGAACGTGCGATTTACGCTTCTTGTTGGGGTTTTACAAAACGACTCTTATAAATCTTCATCATAAATAGCCATTTTCACTGGACACACTATTCCTACTTCCATTGGATTTGGACATGGTGTGGGAGGTCATCAACATTGCGCAAGATCGAGCGCAATGGAGAGCTCTTATTGCCTCCCTATGCCCCTGAGTGGGGTGTAAAAGGGAGTTGTATGTATGTGTATGTAATAAAAATATTGTATTTTTACATTTTACATGAATGACTTACCGGCGACGCATGCATGATTGCATACGCAAAATCGGAAAGTGATTTTCAAGGGCAGATAGCAGCTTTGTCATGTCATTTACCATATAAAATAAAAATAACTATTATTTAAATTTGTTTCATCTCCTATTAAAAACTTCAGACATAAACTCATAATGTGTTTTAAATGAATAAAATACAGAACTTTAAAAAGTTGATGTTTTACGTATGATATATCAAATGCTGGGATATAATAAGTTAGAGTTGTTGCATAGATTGCAGGATTTTTTTTTTTTTTTTTTGTTTTTGTTGAGGCCTTCCACCCGATATCGAGTGATTTTGGAAAAAGATTGCAGGATTCTAAACGGGAGTTTTTATCGTGCTTTGTGATCTTGCACTACTTATACCACTAAGCATAATTTGATTTACTACTTGCTGATTGTCTGCTTCAGGAAAACGTTTATTTTTAGTATACAATTTATATCAATTTTATGGACATCGGATTAATGTCTAATGTGAATAACAAATGTGGGAAAAATATTAATAAATAATTCGTTATTCACCATGCTTAATAAAGAGTCATTTTCTCATTCATAATATTAAAGAATAAATAAAAATAAAAAAGGGTCCTGTCTCTCGAAAAAGGAATAAAGAGTCTTTTCTCAATGATAACAAACACCTCGTTGTAATAAACAAGTCACAAAGTACAACATAAGGGGAAAAACAATGAAAAAGAATTTCGTTCATTTAAATTTTCGCGCCTAGGTTGCTTTTTGACAGCTAGCCGTTATTTCGTGCTATTTCATTGGATGGTACGCTCCGCCGTACCGTCCAATCAGAGAGCTCAGGTGAAAAAATACTTCTGCTACTAAGGTCTAGTTGGTACCTACTTTATTGGTTAAAAAATTGAATTATAACTGTATTTTAAACTTGTTAAGTCTTAGGCCATTCTCCCACGAGGATACTCACAAGCGACTTGAGTATCCTACCCGTATGATACGCGTCGCTCGTTAGTCGCTTGCATACATATTTGATCGGTTTCGCACACGACGAAACGCGTCTACGACGCGTTTGATACCAGTTGCATGCGACTGGTCATGCTGGTCGCGAGAGACTGCAACGCGACTGCGACGCTACTTTAATCGTAATAAAATGGCGTCAGATCAAGCGGAAAACATTAAATTTGTTCAGGAGGTTGAAAATTATCCATGTTTATATAATTATGGACTGCCGGATTATGTAAGGAATATACGTACGAGATAAGGCGTGGGCTGAGATAGGAAAGAAACTCAACTCGCACACGCGCTCTCTCATTGTTGTATTTTTTTATGAATATGTGTAGCTAATAACTGCATCAAATTAGAAAAATACTCTTTTGACATTCAATAAAAATGAAGAAACTTATTATCATCATTCTCATGTAGTTATGTATGGGTGCACCCAAAATCTACTTTTTTTTCGATTATTCCTTTTATAAATTAAGAGAAGAACATTATCTACATCGCTAAAATCACTGGACATTTTATGAACGAGCGTGTATTACCAAGAGTTACAACAAATAAATGATGAATGTAGTCATAGTTTGGGTAGCGTCGTGTGCGGAACCTAGCTTGATAGAGTAGCATACGCGTCGACGACCAATGGATTGCGTCTCAGTCGCGTAGCCCGTGAGTATCCTCGTGGGAGAATGGCCTTAGAAATCGGTAACTTAATAACATAAAAAGCTTTATTTTCTAATATGCTGTATTTTTTTTAATCAAGATTTTATTTTCGGGACAAATTATTGTGTTTTTAATATTGTGATTAAAGCTAATGGATCACGCCGTTCGAAAATTTTTCATCTCATTTTTTAGTAGTTGAACTGTCACTGTCATTTACCGTATTTACTTTTTGAAAATTTAGGTTATGTAAAATATTTTTGATTACATATTATACAAATAGAGCTAAAACATGGAAATTACTAAATATAACATAGAAACTAATTTAAATAATATTTTAGAAAATATTCGTTCTAGTGTTTTTGTTTCTCTAGATGGAGAGTTTACTGGATTAAACATAAATGATGTTTATAAAAATAGGTTAGAAAATAATCACATCACAATTACATATTCATCTCAATGATAGTATGAATTTAAATTATTAATATTTTAATATTGAATTTTAGTTTATTTGATTCTGCAGCTGAGAGGTATTCAAAAATACGTAAGGGGACAGATGGAATAGTTGCTACACAAATAGGACTCTCAACTTTTCATTTCAACAGAGATAACAATGAATACAAATGTGCCACCTATACCTTTTTACTATGCCCTCAGTCTATTGGGTGTATAAATCAATGTTTCACATTTGAAGCTGGCGCTTTGCAGTTTTTGAATCGCCATAAATTTGATTACAATAAAGTGAGTACTTGACTTTTGTCTGTAGAAGAGATTTTGTTTCCTTTTTCAGAAAAATTATGAGTTTTTACCCATCTCGTGTTAAGATAAAAATGAGATGTTATGACAAGGATAGGTTATCCTGTTGTAGTTCTCAAATAATTGTCAGCCTGCTACGAATTTAGGTTACTAGTACATTAATAAAATAAAATTTATTCATTTCCACGCAACTAAGTTGTTTTTGAGATAATTTTATTGAGACAAAACTTAATATAGTAGAGCAGAAAATTGTACGAAAAACTGGCCTTCTTTTTAAATTGATATCGAAAAATATACATTCGGATTAAATCATTCCCAAAGACTACAAAAACAGAGCTTAAACAAAAATTGTTTTTGAAATTAATAATAAATTTATTCAAAAAATAATGATACATAACATAATATACAAACAGAATCACAAGCAAGCACAATCGAATACTTAATCTAACAAATGCGCTGGTATAAGGGGGTCGATAGCTGTGCATAGAATTTCGTTTACACTTATATATTCTATACTAATAAATACAAAATAATAAATAAAAAATAATAAAAAAGTAATAATAATAAAAAAATATACCTATATAAATAAATAAAAGATATAAATAATAAAACAACAATAAAAAAAATTAAAAATAAAAATTTGTTCTTAATTTGAATATAATTACTTTTGTGTTTGTAGCCCTATGCTTTTACAGTACAGTGGGTCGAAACCGTCATACAAAGCACTTTTTGTATGGATGGCGACAGGTTTTAAGGTACCAACATTGAAAAACAAAAATAATATCATGAATTGCAAACTTGTTGTTTGGTTGCGACGCGACTGTTTATGTTTGAAAAACATCAAACTAAACTGAAATCTTAACGCCATTTTTTAGCGGTGTTGTGTTATTGTATTATTTTCGAAGAGAATACAAAACCTACGGATTGAGTATTGAGGTCATTTTGTTGATATTCAAAGATAATCATAATGCGCAAAAGGTGTGTCATTTGTCATAAAAGTGATGAGAAAAATACCAATTGTGATGTTTATTTTTTTGACTTTTGTGATGATTTTTTTATCACTTTTTTCAAAAATTTCAAATATTATGTATTAAAAATATGTGTACAACAAAAAGTGTTATAAATATCTAGTAGGTGTATAGATACTCTTGTGTAAATTTTTGTAAAACTGCAATAAAGCTATCATTAAATTAAATACTTTTTTTTTTTAACCAATGACTTATGAGAAATTTAAAATTGCTTGGGTACATAAGTAGTCTGTGGGTATGACCATGACTGCCCGCTGTCAAGTACCAGAAAGGCAACATCACCATAATAAAAATTTTGTTTCAATGTTGGCTAAACAAACCAGTCAGTACATTTTTTTCATCTATGGAGTTGCGTCTCTTATCCGTAAGGTATTATATTCTCTTTGTTACAGTATGCACAACATTATTTTATGGAAGCCTTTTTAAAATGCTTCGAGGTGGTTTTGATTTTTGCTCTTAGGCTTAGAACTATTATGTCGTGCTATATATGTAGGTATATACTTGCAGCTACATCTTTTCACAAAATAGGGCAATTAAAAGGAAGCTGTTTATTCATTTATACTTAAGTTAAGGTATTTTTCTTTGTGAGCATGACGTTTCTAAAAAATCCATATACTTTTAAAATCAATGTAAACTCTCATAAAATGTATGTACCAATATTTAAAGCAACCTAGGTAATTGATGGTAAATTATTTTTTAGATTATATATGAAGGTGTGCCGTTTTTAAATAAGTTTGAAGAAGAGTTGCTGAAAAAGGATGTTAGCAATGAATGTTTGGATGCGTATATCACAAATGAAGACATGGAGCAAATTGCTGAAGATGGAAACAAAATTAAAGAGTAAGAAATATAAAAACATAATATATATTAGATTTCTTTAGGGCATAAAATCTTAATAGGACCTGAAGTATATGGAGTTCTTTAGCCAAATATAAGACGTTTTTTTAACCCAATATGCTTTGAGCGCAATATTATATGCAAACCTTGAACCCCGACTCCCATTCATAAGGGTACAATTATTATTAGTAAAGGGAACATAGAGCCAGAGCTGGAAAATATATATAGAGTATATTTTCTTGATGGTTGATACGGACACTAAGGAAATAAGAACGAGAAAGAGCCAGAACTCTGTCGAGTGTAATCTGTCATCGCCCATTAATTAGTTTTTGTTCCCATTACATGACTTAAGGAGAAATTTTCTTTTACAGATGGCTCAAGAACAATGATGTAGATCAAACCCTCAAACTTTCTGGAAATCTATGTTACTGTTATTTATTAATTAAAAATATTAATAATAAATATCCAGAATTGACTGTGACTAACAATGGAAGTGAGGTATGTAAAATGATTATTTTGATTGTCTCGTACTTTTCCTGAAATTATAGCAACATTACAAAGGTGTATTGTAATTATAGTTTCAACATAAAAAGAACTTTTTTTTGTTTATTAGCCTTCCACTCATTATTGAATGAAAGAGCTTAATAGCGCAACATAATAAAATGTCAACTTATCTGTTATCTAAATTGCCATCTGTTGATATGCATTGAAAACAGCAGTATTTACTGTATTAAATGCACAGATGGCTCTTAGCTTAGGGACAAATAAATTAATCATAGTATATATATGGAATATACATGAGTCTTGTAATCGGATTTCAAAAAAAATAAATGGATTTCGCTGAAATTAATTTTATCGACGTTTTCGAGGGTGTAGATCCCAAAAAAGCAAAAAAAAAATTTTTAAATTTTATATAACTACATAGGTCCTTTCTTTTTAAATCTTTTTAGTTGTGTTTGTTTTATTTTATAAATGTTTACAATGGATGATTTAATGTATTGAGTGAGTATTATTTATTTATATTTGCATATTTCTTTATTCACTCTATGTGATTAAGTTTTTGATTTCAATTTCCATATATGTTTTAGTATTTTTATTTTTTACTTTCATAATACAAAAATCCAATTTTAGATACCTAATACTTCTGTAATACCCACGAACGGGCACTGCCTTGTGAGATTTCTCATTTATGTGTAATTTGATATTATTTTAAACTATTATTTGTATAATCTTGTTGTTTATATGTTTAAATAGTCTGCGAAATTTTTTATGCGAGAAATAAAGAAAGATTTTATTTATTTATTTATTTCCGCGTACCCGTATGCGTACGCCAAAAATGTGTGCGCACCCATAACTCATAGTAATTCTTATCCGATTTGATTGAAATTTGGTAGAACGATTAGCCCCTCGATGTAGATGAGTCAGTAAAATGTTGAGATCTGTACATTCAGGGGAACCCTCTTAAAGTATCCAAAGAAAATTTCACTTGTTCTAGAAAAAGGGCTAAAAAAGAGGAAAAAAAAAATTCTTCTATTTTCATAAAATTTGGTATACGGGTTGGTCTTATGCTCATACACAAGCACGTAAAATTTGAGGTCCGTAACTTCAGTGGATCCCCCTTAAAGTACCGATTAATATTGAATATGTAGTTCTAAAGCAGATAATAAAAAGCTCCAATAGTCGATATCATTTTAAAGTTTCTATAATAATTCCAAGGATAAATTCATTTTAATCGTAAAATTATGAATTTTTATGCAAAGATATGTTTTACACGAAAAGGCTGTTATAATATACTATGAGTTCTGGGCTACCCTAGGTTAGCAGCTTTTTTAATTGAGTTATTGCTCGTATACTAAAATTCACACAAGTTTTGTTTTGTGTGCATCGATGATGAACACATCTGAAGATGAGGCAGTGTCATTTTCTTATCTCTTGAGAAATAACGTTAAACAGAACTAATTACTTGGTTTCAGATTATAATCGATAGAAAATCTACCCCTGGATCAAAGAATGTTTCGGAAGAAGACAGACTATTACATTTGGCTAAAGGCTTTTGCAACGTTGTGGATGAACTTGTTAAATCAAAGAAACCCCTGGTGTTGCACAATGCTCTGGTGGATCTGATGATATTCAGTAACCAGTGTATAGAACCGTTGCCATGCAGATACGACTCCTTCAAGAACCACATTAATGAAACTTTCCCTGTGATATTTGACACCAAATATATTTCTAATGAAATGAAATTTCTTGTAAAAAGAGACCAATTTTCGGAAACAACCTCTCTAGAAAAGTGAGTTGTTTGTCAGTTTGTATTTTCAATGTTTGTACTAGCTGCTCAACCTGTTACTCAATGTACTGAAATAACTTTAGAAGTATTATTCAAAACTTGAAAGAATTATTTAGTACTAGCTTTCCCAACAGACGTTGTCCTGTAGTCCATACTGTAAATATTGATTTCAAATTTGTAATTAATACATAAATGCGTTTAAAATATGTTTGAATGTTAAAAATTTATTTCTGAAAGCTCGAAAGAAATTATTTCAATAATAATTGCGGTGTTTTGAAACTTAATGGTTATCAGGTCAATAAAAATTGTGTTGTTATGGAATTATTTCCACACATGGCGATCTTCCGTCCGTTCCATACAAATTTTAATATTATATTATTTGCTATCCATTTTTTCAATGTGTTAGCCTGTTATCCGGAGCGGAGAAGAATCCAATAAATCAAACATCCCAAGAATCTGTTCAGCCGATCTCGAGTTATAAGTGTTCGCACTAACCCGACTTTAATTTATATTAGAGATACAGTGTGAATCACTTGTTCTGTTAGACGTTTGCCGACTGTCCATCCCGCCAGCTACAAAGTTAATTTATTATGTGAAAAGCTTAGAGCAAGTTCGAGCAATAAGTTGAAAACATAACTTATAAAATATGAAAAAACATATCCACGTTGATTTTTACATCTTCTTTAAGTGCTTCTCCAATCGGAGGTTAAGCCACCTGTGAATGAGTTTTGTGATCTCAGGCGAGTCTTGCCAACTCTGGAGCCTCTAACATAACAAACCACTCTCTCAGATTCTTTAGCTACGAGGCTCTTTTACGCCCAATAAGTCGTCTGCTCTCTACTTTTCCTTACACAAACAACCAATTATAAGTATGCGGCTTTTTATCTTTTGATAATGGTTACAGTTAGCAGCTCTCTCTCCTTATTCATTACTCTCTGGACATCCTCGTTGGTTACCCGATCTCTCCAAGAGATGTGGAGCATTCTTCGGTGAAGCCGGAGCTCAAATGCCTCAATCCTATTCATGATCTAGACTTTGAGGGTTCAACCCATTTCATGGAAGATCTACTGTAATTTTTTTGAACTGTATCTTTAATCTTCCAGTAAATGCAAGAAACATGTTGACAAACATAAATTTTTAAACAACATATTTTAATGTTATAAACATATTTTGCAGATTATATGAATTTTTCAAAGATAAAGGAAGAAATTTAGCATTCAACACCCCTCTGGTAAAAATGCATGATGGTTTTGATCCTACTCCACATTTCCATCAGGCTGGATGGGATTCATTCTGTACAGGTATAAATCTATTTATATGATTGAATTAAATGAAAAAAAAATTTTTTTTTAAACAATCGACAAATTTTAGATTTTTTTAAACGATAATTCAATATTTTACCAATTTCACTAAAGAGCGACCTTAAAAATATAATGCATTTGTCTTTATCCTGTTCAATTTGGTTACCTGATCATAATTTTCCAACAGGCTATTGCTTCATCAGATTATGTCACTGGTCAGCCAGCAATAAATTTGACGCAGAAAGAATCTTCACCAGCACAGAACACTTAGCATCGATGGAGAACTTTGTTAATAAGATATATTTGAGCAGAGCATCACAACCTTACATTGTAAGACCCGACTATATTATTATATCTAATATAAATAATAGTTTAAAGATGGATTGTTTATTCCTTTTAAACATGTGTTTATTGTTTTTTTTTCTCTTATTTCTAGTGCTTTGATCAAAGCGATCCTCCTAGGCACACACCCCAGTATTTATATGTTGAAACCTTAGGAAGAGGTGTTATTAATGTTTCACAGGTAAATCCCTTTTTATCTTCAAATTACAGCTTTGCTAGGTCAATGATTTATTTAATTGCGCAATGCGTATGGAGGAGGCCATAAACATTGCGCAAGATCGAGCGCAATGGAGAGCTCTTGTTGCCTCCCTATGCCCCTGAGCTGGGTGTAAAATGGACAGTTAATTAGTTAGTTTTTTTATATTTTTTTTTTTTGCCTCATGGAATATATTGCCTCACTAGACCTAAGCCTGTTCCGAGACAACACTAATACAGATAGTAAAGTAATGTTCAAAATTACTCTTATTAAACCCTTTTTGATAAGTTTATTTACACTGTCTCCTACTGAAACAATTATTCTATTGAACAGTGGCTCAAAATATGCTTTTAATACAATGTTGACGACGTTGAGAAGCGGTCAGATATAATATCAGCATTCTCGAGAAATTTCTTCAAAATATATTTCTCAGAATATGTCATCATAACATCACGATAAGTAAGAGTGTCCTCTCCTTGTCAACAGTATTTATTGTGCTGTTGTTTAATAGCTTAATCCCGACACACGATTGCAAAAGTGCGGTTATATTTGTCTGTATGTTTTCCTTATCCAAATTAAAATGTTTTAACCAGCTTCTCATCTCTTATATCTGACAAATGCTGGAATGTTTGCTTATGATGTAAAAATAGCTATTGACACAAACTTTAAATATTTCTTTTAACACACAAACATGATCTTATCATCTCTATCATAATATTTTGTGTGTTATATTTGTGTACAAATTTTGGAGTCAGAAGTAACAAACCTTTTAGTACCCTTATGATGAATTATATTGATGAGTTTCATCACTTTGTTTATAAAAGACTTCCACAGTAAGCAAAGCTTGTGTTGTGAATGGGAAAGATTGTTGGCACCAGAGATCGAACTCACAACCCTAAGAATGAAAACAGGCCACTGAACCGCTAGGCTACCAATCACTTTGTTAAAAGAAAGCTTCATTTCTTGTGAAATCCTAAATTCTTACGAATTTTTACTGTAAATTTCTACATAGCGCTAGCAACTTGCCTTAGATTGAATGCGCAAATATGATAAGGAAAATTTGTCTTCTTCGTCTAGTGGTCCCGTAACACGGGTTAGATATTTCAATTTAAAAATACTCCAAAATCAGCTGTTTAGACACAAGTTTGCTTGCTTAGTGTGCAAGATGTCAAAACTTCTTGTATTAGTAGTTGAAAATTTGCCAAATTTACTACATATGAATAGATGGCCGCATACCTACCAAGTATGGAACTAATATTCTCAGTCTTTTGAACATTGATTATTTTTTAAATAAAAATTATGTAGTTGATTGTAACATTAAATTTAGAAGTACACTGACAATACGAGGGATGTGATAACAAACATTATGTACAAATTTGTTTATGTAATCCACATAATCGGCCCAAAACATGAATAATTTGGCCGTGTGCCAATCTGACCAAACAATAAGTAGCAATGTCTACCCGTGAATTTAGCAAGATGGCTTTATGCGTAAGCGGAGTAAATACAATCCACAAATAACAATTCACCTTAATGATCTCATTAATTTTAACTAAATATGCGACATTGGAGAGCTTGCGTTGAAAGAAACATTTCATAGTTATGCAGTTTGATGGTTGTTCTGAAATTAATTTTGTTTATCCTTTATTAAGTATGCATTCCTAATACATACACAGTCTCCCCATACCTACAGGAGAATATAAGATTAGAATCTTTATAAGAAGTTACGCTACAAATTTCCTGACTCTCTCTCTAGTTATATTGACTGATTAGTTGTGATTAATGATATCAGGTGGTCAATCTCAGGATTTTTTTTAAACTGCCTTAAAAGTTGAATTTCCGGAGACTTTTCTTACAAGAACAAACTTACAATAATTTTCATACACCTTTTCCTATTTCTTTTACCTTTGACATGGGTATTATCAAAGATGGTGTCGATGTCGTTGATCCACATCAGTTTTGGTAAAAATTAACTTTCTTAAAGGAGCATCTTTCAACACACATTACTTTTATTACCAAGCACCTCAATCCTGTTTCAGATTTGACACATGCTATTGACTAGTATGATCTTATTGGTCCCAGGTTTGATTCCCTGTTGAGCTATAATCTTTCATATGAAATTTCTATCCAATGTTGGCCTGTCTCAGATTAGACGCGGCTGGGTGACAGGAAAAAATTATCTCAGGCAATAAGTTTCTACGAACTATACTGAAACCTTAGTATAAAAAAGTGTTTGTTTATTTTAAATATATGTTTCATGCTCAGATTTATCAGTTACCTTTATATTTTGTCACACTTTTAGGTCACAAATACTCTATCCCAATTTGGTTCAATTGATGTCAAGCCCTATGGTAAAAGTTGTGCATTGGTGGCTGTTACCAATAAAATATGGTATGCTTGCATATTTTTACAAAAACAGTCAATGTATGGATATTATTAAACATTAGTGTAATGTGTATTTTTTTGCTTTTTTTCAGTGCTAAAAAAATTTTGTACGAGTTTAAACAAAATCATGACTGGAACATTTGTAAATATAATATGTTAAAACATTCCAGAATGGCGAGAATAGCTCTATGGTAAGTGTTGTCAAATAAAATATAGACCCTTAGGGTGAAAACACAAAGAACGCCGATTCTGACCGGCGCCGATCGCCACTAAGAATGTTGTCTATGGTTTCAATGTATTTAAATGGGCTTACCAGAAAGCGGGTTTCTGCTTTTGCTGTACGTATGGCCATTCAAATGCATAGAAACATTCTTTGCGGCGATCGGTCTTCTTTGTGTTTTCACACATAGTCTATAAAACATATGAATGCTGGAGGAAAAAAAAGGTCTGAAAATGTTCAAATATTTTTCATAAAATGATGTTTAAAATTTTTTTGAATTTTCTATATTTCAGGAGTGGTGTATTTGTTTCAAGTGGAAGTCTTCTTGCATTAATTTTTCATAAAATAGCTGTTTAAGACCTAAGTACATTTGATTAAGTGTTATGTTTTGATATTTGTAATGATTGCAGCTTGATGCTTTCTTAATAAACTAAGTAATTGTAATTAGTATAGGTAACATTTGTTTTTGATCAGTGTTTAAAATGGACTCTATGCTTCCATTATGTATGTTTTTGTACATTTTTCTAATTACCTCTTACTTTATCTTTTTCTAGTCCATTGTTAGTTCTAGATAATATAGTAAAAAAGTAGCTTCATGCTTAGGTGTAACTAATTTCAGAAATGAACCATTATGGCCTTAATTGGTTGGAGGAAATTGCGCATCATCAAGATGTCAGCTGCTCTAGAGGAAATCATATGTGAATAAAAAAAAATAAAACAGTAAACTTTATACCTATCAGATAATATTGCTCTTTTCAATAATAGGAGATTTTTTTTAATTACAGTATTAACGTAAAGATTCAACTACATTTTGAATTCACAGTTTTAAGTAAATCGTTCCGAACGTACGAAAGGTAAGAGATTTTAAAATTATTACTTGGATGATAATAAACATACATACACAGATAGTTTAGATACCAATTTCAGATGCATCTAGAAAATACAAATAATAAATGTTTGTAATTAGCTATCTCGCTTGTCATAGTGTTTTAAGTTTATGATTAAAAATCTTTCAAAATAAACATAGCTCCATATTGTTTTATTATGTCATAATATTTTGTGATTTTTGTTCAGAGTGCTGCGTAGTAAAAAGTACATTCAATGCTATATGGAATAGGAATTGCATAAAGATGTTTTCACAATTTATGAACATCTTAATATTAATCAATAAAAGAGAAAAACCATATTCCATTCTATTTTTTTTGTTCTGTGACTTGCCTATTTTCTATCTGAAAAATGAACCAAATTTAATTCAACATTTTGTCAAAATATTTTGTGATCCTGAGATAGATTTCTTCATGAAGAAATATTTGACACTACATTTTATATCAACTATATACGGAGACAAAAATAAAGGTTCTTTGTATTAAGAAGTAACATTTTGATATCGTATTGAATGTGATATAATTTCACAAGCATGAAGTTGTTGATTTTTTTATACGGTTAGATATCATGTGTAATCCAAATCTGAATACTAGGTATAAAAATGTTACCTTTTCACAACAAATGTTAATAAAAAGCTGTTTTTGAATCTTTTTATTTGTTTCAATGCAAGTCATTTCAATAAATAGTTTCACATGTTGGTTATTGCCAAAGACAGGTTAATCCTCAAACTATTGCATTATGCAATCCTGTTAGCATCGTTAAAATTGGATCGGTATTGTGATTGAAATGCAAATATAACCCCCCTGGTGTTATGAAGCAAAATAAATAGGAGTGTTGAGAAACGAGATATACCTACAAGAGTGGAGATCTTCTCTCTGCCTACCCAAAGGAACAGAGCATGATGGATAACGAAAAAAATCTTCAATCTAAGCAAGTAGGTAAGGATGTAATTGACTGCAACTAAATACAGTCAAACCTCTAGGCCCAACGCATCGATCAGTGTATCTTATTTATCTTACAGAAAAGTCTTTCTTTGAGATATTTGCCGTATCAATGTGTAGATATCGCTTATGTTTAGGATATTCGACGCCATTTTTAACAAGAGGTCCCTACTGTTGGATAAGGATTTATCTCTAGGATGGCTGTCAAAATAGCGTTCACTGACGTTTAAAAACTTCCGTAATGCGTTGGGTTCCTAGGGAGCGGCCGTCATCTGAAAAGACGGCGTCTTTCAAAATTATATGACAATGTTTTTCGTTACTATGGAAACCATATTGGCAATGTTCTCAACTGACATATCCACCGCCGTTTATTGTAGCGGCGTACCCGTAGGAAAACAACCCATTATGCAGTGAATGTGAAGAACTTTCGACTTGTTTTTGCATAAACCAAAATGATAATTATATACATCTTCATCAAATATAACGAGAAAATATAATATAATTATAATGAATTATCATTTTGAAGCTTTGAACAAATCCTATTTTTCTTCCATTTCGATCGACAAAAGAATATTTCTGATACAATTTGCTTTTTTTCAAATAAACGATCTGGAATAAAAAATCTAAATTGTGATCGAAATGTTGTTATGTTCTCAAACTTTCTGTTAAATCATTGTAAAATTTCAAGTTTTAGAAATAATATTACAAAATTATAATTATGTGAAACAAAACACAACTAAATATCTGATTCAATACGCATTAATTGTCAAAACAAGACTTCATCTGACATCAAGACTGGCGCGAAAAAGCAAATCTATAGAAATCAATAGATTTCAGTATAGCAACACTGCTATCTTCTTGATATATCCATCTACTCTATTGGATAGATGCGGCCGTCAGATTCTTTCCATCACTTTAATCCAACATAACTTTATCTTATAGATGGCTATAAAGAACATTTTATCTACACATCGATGCTTTGAGCCTTTATTAATGAGTAGTAATATGTACCTACCAAGGACGGATCCAGCTTTGGAGCCAGGGGGGGGGAGTCACAAAGTAAAAAAAAGGTAATTTCCAAAATTTGGTATATAGAAACTTAACATTTCCTAAAAAAAAAAAGGTAATTTCCAAAATTTGGTATCTGGAATCTGCACTTTTCATTAAAAAAAGATCATTTACACAATTTGGTATCTGGAAACTATGCTTTTCCTAAAAAAAAGTTATTTCCTAAATTTGCTATATGGAACTTTTGATCCAGGGGGGGAGGGGTCATGGCCCACAAGAAATTATAATTATACTAGAAAAGTAAATATTTTATTAATAAATGTCAGTAGGTACTGTACTTAAGAATATATAGCCCAGGGCGGGGGGGGGGGGGGTCATGACACCCCTGGATCCGCGCTTGGTACCTACTATCTTTCCCTCTCAAAAACAAACGAAAACAGTGATGCTCGTAGCTCCCTCTAAAATTAAATCGCTCCCCAAATTCTTTTCAGCCACTCTCTCTGCTTTGCTCCTGTCCATAGTCATTCCTTATGTCTACAGGCAAACCCATCTCCGAAGATATCTGAAGATAGGTATCTAGAAAGAATTAAGTGGTAAAATCAAACAATGAATTTTTTAAGTTAAGTTGTTTGAATATTTTCTTTAGATGGATGATTAGGATATTGGTTTCAAAGAAAAGTGGATGTAGATCTGTCTGCACTCGTCATCATTCTGTAAGTTTGCGTCATGAGTGTCTATTAGAAATCTTTATATATAAAGATGGAGCCATATTATTTCTCTTGGTCATCGCATCACACGTGAACGGTTAGACGGATTTCGCTAATTATTTTTTTGTTCTGTTTGCTTTTGCCATCAGGAAAAGGTTCTTATGAAAGAAAAAAAATTAGAAAGTTGCTCGTAACAATGGAAAATTAAAGAAAACTTAACATAGATATTATGTAAGCTTTTTAGTACTTTTGACAACATACATTTTTCTGTTTTTTAATTTGAATTAAAGTTTGAGATCTGTCAGTTTTTTTATGGTACAATTGTTGGAATTTGACTTGTAATGGTTTAAAATAGATTCATGGGTCGGAATCGGTTAAATACGTAATTAATCTGTCATTACATACAAAAAGCCAAATTCTTTAAAAGATTCATTTAAAAAAAAAAATAAAGAGGGGGAGCAAGGGGGGCACTTGTCTCCCCTGTATTGATTGAATTATTTTAATGTCACTTTTATTTTAAATCACTTCATGTTAGCACAAAGAAAGTGTGAAAAAATATTTTGCTTTCCCAAAAAATTGTATGGAACCCGGTCAAAAGTAGTCGTACCTAATTTAATTAATTTCGTATAGGTACGTGCCGTTTTATTTTGAGCCATCATTATTGTTAAACATGTTAATTAATCAAGGTTGGTTTAATCCGGTCGGATCCGATCGGATCCGACCAGATTGTCGAAAATCCGATTGGATCCGGCCGGATTCAAAATGAGACCGGATTGCAATCCCTACAACAACATATACAATAATTAGAGGTACGTAATTTTCGCAAATAAAAAATTGTAATATCGCATTTAAAAAAAATATAAAAGCGAAATTTCGCATTTATTCGCATAAAACATAAAATGTCTATAATAAAACACCTTTGAGTATTTTAAATATTTAATAAAAAGTTAACAATTGTAGAAAACCTATATAAAATATCAACATGTAATAAAATATACGTTTTCAATTAATTCAATTTAGTTACATCGGCGACTTCTACTAACTGATTTTTCAGTTACAATTATTTTCACAAGGATAAAGCGTTCGTTTTGACGAGTTACTTGATCGTTTACCTTTAAAATATAATAATTATCGATATTTCACTGAAATTTACTAAAAATTAAAACATCGCATTTATGAAATATATTGACAAATTTCGCATTTATCGCATCTATTTCGTAAATACGAAATTTACGTACACCTAACAATAATGTAACACGCTTCATATGTGACTTATTTCCTACTACACCGCCATCTCTTGGATTCTTTTTAAAGTTATATAATTATAGAGGAATTGTTTTTATTACAAACTTACGTCCCGTCGAACTTCATCCCGCATCCGAATCAAAAATAATTATTACATACATAAATCAATAAATTATAAGTTAAATTTAATTCAGTTTTTATGTCATAAACTGTATTTAATTCATGCAATAAGTCAAAAAAAAAATTTTTTTATTCTGGATTAGGTCGAAGTTCGACGGGCGGGTCAGCTAGTGATTACATAATATACAAAGTTGAATGCAATATGACGGGACAGCGTCTGCTGGGAAGGCTAGTAGATAATAAATAAAGATATCGATGAGAAAAATATAAAATGAGACATAAAAATATGACGTCGGTGGAAACATTGAAATATCTTCTTCGTGAATGTTTTATTGTTGACGTTGAAAAAGAAACAGCTGTTGCGTTTGGAATGGTCCGAACCTCTCAACATTACGGCTCAATATTCTCTTCCAAAAATACCTACGCGCTGTTAATATTTATATGAAAATTTACATTATGATCTGGAATTAATAAACAGATATGATTTTAATTATCTTCTTATTTCTAAACATGTTTTCAACGCAATGGTTTGTTGATAGTTTGTATACCTACATTTTGCCTGTAAACATACCTACTTGCTGGTTTCTTTACTCCTTGTACCTACTCAGTTCAAATAAAATTCTTTCCTCATGATACAAACTTCAGTTTACAATTCAACAATTTTATATGAATTCTATAGTTTACAATTTTATTCAGAACTAGAGGTCACCAAATTGTACATAATATGACGCGTAAATGGCTGTAGGTATACTCTGTTTCTGGAGAGAATGACAAAAAAGTGTACGAATTTGATATTTTTGCGCAATTAAAGTCGGGTCACACCTGCTTATCACACATCCATAATTTATTAGTAACAAAAAAATGTTTACCGTGCAGTATGGTGCACACAAAAAAAGATTCAAATTCGTAATTTTTTATCATTCTCTCCATAATTAGAGAATATGTAGGTACCTAAAGCCTTGTCTACACACAAATATGGTGAGAATTTATTTAAATAACATCTTTTAATTCAAATTCCATGTATAAGTTCACTTTTCTACCACCGAGGCGCTATAGTTTTATATAGCTTGCTTTGTCATAACATCCTCTCGATGCTAGGGTGGTTGGCAGCAAGTAAGTTGATAACTATTTTAACTGGCGCGGTACCTACCTGTGTGGAAGTGAAGAAAATTTGCAATGAACATAGGTTTTTGGTTGTTTAGAAATTCTTAGTAATGTTTTTTTTAACCTTTACCGATACTCTATTCCACGTGTTTCCAATATTTGCCTTGATATTATAGCTATGTAAGTACTACCTCTAGTTTATTCTTATACCCGTGTTATTTAGGGTTGTATTGTGTTCAAATTATTTAGTTTTTGGTTTTGGCACCATTGTTTTTAGTTTAGGGTTCTAGTTTAACTACTAAATGAAATACCTTAAAGTCCTTTATTGTTTTTGAAGTGGATACTGGATAGTCAAGTATTGTATTCATGGGGCTCATAAACGGGCCATAACATTTGGCTACAAAAACGAGATGAAAAAATATAGTAAGCCGTTCGAATACGAATGACCAGTTTTCGAGCCCCATTGGAAGCTTCGAGCATCAACTGGGACCTCAAAGAAAGTTAAGTGGAATCAACGATTTACAGAAATATGGCAGATAAGTTTTAGAAGAACCTACCCACAAGCCACAAAGAATGCGACACAGGCGAAGAAGGCGGAAGAAAAAAGACACAAACGAAGAAGACAGACTGGAGGTCTTTGGCGTAAGACAGAAGGAGCTGTCTTGATTTGCCTTGCAAGAAATCTGGCAGCCCTAGTTCTGTTAGCTACGTACTACCTAAGAATAAAATAATATATTATTTTTGTTGGCTCGGGAATGGATTGAAATGTATTTCTGTCCGTGACGTCATTAGAACCGTCAGGGACGCGTCACTAGATTGTAAATGACTCTAGTATCAGTCTGAACATTTTAGACATAATAATAATATCTACACAATATATATGTAGGTACACATCGCTCTTCTCTATAATATATAAAAATGAAGCCCGATTTCCCTTGGTCATCTCATCACGCCTTAACTGCTGGACCAATTTCGCTAATTCTTGTTTGGCATATTTGCTATTTTTATTTTAGGACAAGGTTTATTTTAGGACAAGGTTTATTTTAGGACAAGGTTTATTTTAGGACAAAACTTATGAAAGAAAAAATTTAAAAAGTCGCACGCAACATTCGAAAATTTAAGAAAACTTAAATAAGTGCTTTTGACATTATAAACCTTTCTATTTTTAAATTCTAATTGACCTTTGACAAAATTTCAGTTGATTGTTAGTTGGTGCGATTGTCAGCATATGGATAAGGACACGTAGAAAGCCGATTCGGATCCGCGCCGACCTGCGCAAAGAATGTTACTATGCATTTGAACGGGGACACCCACAGAAAAAGCAGGAACCCGCTTTCCGGCATGCCCATTTAAATACCTTGGATGAATCTATGGTTATGGATGGATTCATTGGTAAAACTTTTGAAGCCGCGGGGTCGGGGGGAAAAATGAATTACGACGCCATCTTAATGGAACTTACGGGAACATATTCTGTGTTTTGAGGACTATGTTGCTGGATCTCTTTTTAGTATTTTGTTGTTAATAACTACGTTTACGAGTAGACATATTATTACTCTTTTAAAGTTTAATTACAGTTTTTTTCATATTAAATTGTGATGATTTGATGTTATGTTGGTTTTATTTGCTGAACTTTATTACAAATCTTTCCTTAAACTGAAGAGATGATTAATTTAAGTCAAATACACAAAATATTTCAAACTACTCGAAGTTCTGATATATATTTTCAATTATTCCATACGAATTGTTGAAATATGGTGCAACCAAGATGGCCGCCAGTATTTCCTCACACCCCCTCTAGTGGCATCACTTGCTCTCGTACAAAACTCAGCTGTCAATCTCTCCATATATATAATTCCTCCAAGTTAAATACATTGAAACCATAGACAACAATCTATGAACCGGTCGGCGCGAATCGGAATCGGCTTTCTATGTGTTCTTACCCTATGCAGCATAATATCTGTACCTTAGAGCATAAAGTGTGGGAGTCCACTTTTTTGCGATTTTGACTTAATGATACAGTTTTATTCGCAATTGAAGGTTCTATAAGTGGTCAAAATATTGAAGTCACCACTTGTTAAAAAAGGTGACTTTTGAAATTAAAAATATGTTTAAGTCCAATTTTTGTTAGAGCATAATCCATTATATTTCTTATTATAAAGAATATTGAAAATTGTATTAATTAAACATAAAACATGGTCTAATTGGTGAAAAAAAATATTTTCAGATTTAATATTTTTCATACAGAAAAAAAGTTCGCGTTTTGTAATTTCAAGTTTCACTAAATCCTCTCTCCTGCAAAATTACTAAAATGTGACTCCCACACTTTATGCTCTAAGGTACAGATATGCTTTGTTGACATCGTTTGAAACAGATGCAAGCGTCTGAATAATATTGGTTAAATATGTAAATAGTTTGTCATTTGGTATACAAATTCGAATTCAATATTCATAGTACAATCAGGACAACGTCTAACTATGCAGTTGTCTTACGGGTGATGGACAAAACATTCGTACGGTTATCGGCTACACTACTTGCCCATGCTGGGCCAGAGCCTCTATTTGGCCAGCATGGGCCATAGTGTAGCCGTGGCTTTAGAAGTGACATTGCTTCTGAAACCTGGGTGCTCAGTTAAATGAACGAGCAACAGCTTGCGGTCTTTGAAAGCGAGATCCTCTGAAAAATCTATGGACCAGTAAATGAGGGAAGGAATATGGCGTCAAAGATACAATCAAGAGTTTTTTAATCTCTACGAGGATCTCGACGCTAGGCTGGGTACAAAACCCTAGTCCACACGCTTAAAGATCAATGGTCATCCCCAAGATCGCAGGAGAACAGAAAGCCCAAGCTACGGTGGATGGACGCCAATAGCCAGATGCATGGACTGGAGAAAGTCTCTTTACTCAGTCAGGACTGATGAACTGATTATGACGACGAATCACTTTATGGCTAACACAAGGGTCCATTAATGGTCCGACCGATGAACATTATTCTAACTTCAAACGTATGATGTTAAAGGTGTCGTGGTCAAATAAAGTTATTTGACAAGAAGAAGTGTTGAAAGAAAATGCAATTCACAAACTTGTCCATGAAAACCAATCTGAATCGCCATCAAAGCCGACGAACGATCTTATAGTAGCTCAGAACACTGACTGACTAACGCTATGATGTCATATCTGCGAGTCATAGATACACATCTACGTAGTGATGCGTTATGTCTGTTGTTTGAAGCGGGAGGATACACACACATAGGTACCCCGGTGGGACTAATGCAGGAAATTTTAATAAAGAGTTCATTATGTTCAACAATTTTTCTCTATCAATCAAGCACTTACCTAACCCGTTAAACGGTAGTAAGGGACACGCAAGAACAAAAATCATCATTGGAATCGTTATCGCACTCAGCGAAAAGGCATATTATGCGATCATTTTTATAAAAATAAAATAAAATAAAAATAAAATTATCTATCTTGTGTGCCTCCTAGTGTGGCTGTGAAGAGTAATCCGCGACTGACAGATTCTCCCGGATTCCAGACAGAGAAACTCCGCTCCGAAAGTAGGTCCACGTAGGTCTCTCTTAATCGCTTCTGTGCCTCGAGATTTCGCCACGACTTTTCTCCATTCTTTCCTGTTTGCAGCGATACACTCGCCCAGTCGGACTGCCGACCAACACTATTCACCGCCGTATGCAGATTATTCTTCAAATCTCTTGCGCGGTCCTCCATGCTTCCTGTCTCCCCTAGGAAGTTCGCCATAAAGCAAATTTTTTGGGAGCCTATAATATTATCACTCGTACGCGTCACATGGCCGGATCAGCTCAAGAGAGAGCTAGTAAGAAGTGTGTCTATGCTATGACAGTCGGACCTTTTGAGTAGGTACCTCTGCTCTGCGTTGGAGACTCTCATTCCAGCGAATTCTCAGTATGTGTTGTTGACGCTGCTGCAGCTTTTCGAGGAACTTGGTGCGGTGACGGTAGTTAACCCAATTTTCGCAAGCATACATAAGTGTCGGGATGATTACAGTTTACATACTGTGGCTTTAATGGACACTTGGATGGATGGATGGATCACGATTATCGAATACTCTTTTTCTCAATTTCCAGAAGGCGCGAGAAGCTGCCCTCAGTCTATTACTGATCACGTCATCCACATTAGCTTCGTAGTTTATAATACTACCCAGGTAGTTAAAATACTTGACCTGCTGTATTTCCCGGCCGTTGGCAGTAAAGCTTGGTGACGTCGAGAGTATGAGTACTTTGGTTTTAGTTTCATTAAGCTTTAACCCTAGAGCCGCGTGTGCCCATGTATAATTATCCAAGATCTACTGTAATACTACGAACTCAGTATCCTTTGAGACAAGTGCAAAGATTTATATACTTTTCTCTTTCACTGCCGGCAGTAAAATAATGAAAGAGGGAGAAAGTGCAATCTTGACGCTTAGTGTCAAATGGCGTAGCTTGGATACGGCAGTTATGACCGTCGATGGTTATCGATAACAGTAAAGTTTATCTGGGCAGACGTTATTCGCCATGAACTCCGTCTTACTGGCATTGATTCGAAAGGCGTGCTGTTGTAGTCTTGAAACACTGCGCTGTAAAGCATGTATTATTTATCCAAATTTTCTTATTGTTTACTCATATTCTGCAACCGTAAAAACGGTCGAAGAAGTCACAGGTGACGGGTACACCCCTAGTATTATTATAATCTATATAATAATTCAGAAATGTTTGTGTGCTTTCTATCGTATATGTGAACGTCACGCCTAAACGGCTGAACCGATTTCACTAATTCTTTTTTGTCGTGTTGGCTTTTATTAGTAGAAGGTTCTTAGGAAAGAAAAAATTAAGAAAGTTGCGTGGTAAATCTACATAATAATTTAGAAATGTTTTTTTATTAGCTTTTTACTTAATGTCATCGCATCACGCCTAAACGGCTAAACCGATTTCACTAATTCTTTTTTTGTCGTATTGGCTTTTATCAGTAGAAGGTTCTTATGAAATAAAAAATTAAGAAAGTTGCGTGGTAAATTGGGAAATTAAATAAAACTCGCATTAGCCCCTCCTTCTCTATCTAAATAATAATCAAATTTAAATAAAAAACTTTTTAACTATTCCACAAATTTATTGTACCTGACATGTTTCGAAGGGGCACGCCCTTCATGGTCACAGGTTATTTGAAACTGTGAAACTTTGAAAGAGTTTCAAATAACCTGTGACCATGAAGGGCGTGCCCCTTCGAAACATGTCAGGTACAATAAATTTGTGGAATAGTTAAAAAGTTTTTTATTTAAATTTGATTATTTAAATTACTTCCACCAAGAAAAATGCATGTTCAACAACTTATAAATTTTATCTAAATAATAATTCAGAAATGTTTTTTTATTTTGCTTTTTACCGTATGTCATAGCATCACGCTCAAAATACAAATGCTACGTCAGATATGAATCTGCACAGAGCCGTGCAGAATGCCGGAGAAGGTTCTTTAATACAATTTGCTGCATTAACTTTAATATATTTAGAGCTAATTAAAAAACCCTATTTTTTAGGATCTTCATACAAAATTTTAATAAACATTAAAAGTGTCATTCTTCTTTTTCTGTGCTTATGTCAGTTATAGAGGTCTACAAAGCAATGGGAAGCTAGACTAGAACCTGTTTAATTACCTACCGATCAAGCCTGACAATCGGAATCAAAAACGTAAAGCAAGACGGGTATAAGCTAGTGTGTGAATACGACGCAAATCTTTTCGCGAACCCTCACCGATTGTTTATTGACAACACATGTTTCCTTTTAACTGGTGGACACTGACATTTATGTTATTTGGATATTTTCATCTGCGTGACAACTTCCAATACAACAACACCCGCTGGCTCTTATGTACACTTGCAAGTAATACGAGCTCTTTTGAGACAGTAGCCAATCCCATAGCCACTCGCAATGTTATTTGTCTAAATTAAATTACCCATTGTGCGATGTTTTATTGCGGCTTATCACAAGGATAACGACTTCTTTTAAAATCGCGGAACCCTTTACAGACACAAAATACTTTATAGTATACCTACAGTCGGTCTTCAACCGCGTCAGTCATCAAACATGCGACGATACAATTTTCAACAGGAGTAGCTGTGCTATCTGTACCCCTATTTCGAATATTTCTCACTAATTTTGAATGGGTTGCTGAGCTTTCCGAAGTATTCTGTAGGGGCGCTATAGACGTTTCCTTATAAAATTTTGTTACTTCACGCCAGCATAGGTAAATGTCACGGAAATTTTATAATAGGGATACTACACACTACAGTATTCGATGTGGTAGGTACTCCTGTTGAAATAGTGCATAGTTTGTCGTGCAATTGCACGACAAACTATTTCGAATTCGAAAGAGCGAAAACGGGTACCTACCTACCTAAAACCGCATTGAATCATTATGCATGTGTAGGTAAGTACCTAATACGAATTACAAGAGGTATTTGGAACGAAAGTCATTAATTTGCTATATGTTTATTCCAACTGCTCTTGTTCCTTCTATCTTGTTTGAAAGTATTATAACGATCGGGACTACAAAATTTTTTAAGTATAGGCACATATCTAATATATAAAATTCAGTATAGACAGGGCTTTTTTTTAAAGAAAAAAGGTGCTGGAACTCACTTTATGTCAAGAGTTTTACAAAATAAAATTATACCTATTCAAATTTCATTTAAGCGATTCATTCATTTTGAAATTAAAAAAAAAAGTGAAATAAGGTGCCCGAACGCCGTCCCATCGCGTTAAATGGAAAAAAGGCGCTGAGTATAGGTAATAACATGTATGTTACTTTTTATTCCATAAAATTACTAAACTGTAACCTCAACCCACAAAATTTTGCGAAAATACGATATATGTGTAGATTTGAATGACAAATTGAAAGTTCCAGACTTAATATGAAACGTATGAAATTGTGACATTTTCGCAGAATCTTAAAGTGCTATAGTTCAAAACGTTCAATTTATTTTAAACTTGAGGTATAAAAAATCTGCTATTCATAATAAGTAAGCATAATCTACACCAAGTTAAACAAGAAAGTGATGTAAATTTTACGCAGGTACGTTATTGTCACAGCTTCTACTCTAAAATATTTCTGCGTAAATCACATTCGCTAAGAATTCTGAAAGATAATCAATCATGCATTCTTGTACCTACGTTTAACTTTAAATAATTCATTTTCAACACCAGTTTTCGTGACGTTACATCAAAATACCTACGTGTCTGATTTCCCCGTCCGTCGTTAGGCACATGCTTTCATACCATCCTAATTTTATTTTATTTCTAACGTCTTAAGACAATGTTAACATTTCAACTGGCCTATAAGGAAGTGGTCGCCCTTCTTTTAAAAAAATATACAAAGAATGTTTATGTACCTACCTACTTATCAAAATAGGGGTAGGTTATAGCAAGCGTTCCCGACAGACTTTGTCCTGTGGGCCTAACTATGAATATTGAATTCAAATTTCTGTAATGATAGGTAAATTGATTATTTTTTTAACGTATGTTATTCCGATAGATACATCAGATTTAAACCACATATTATCCAACCGGATTCTGTCAATCCCACTAAGTATCAAACAATTGACAGTTTCTGTCAAACGCCAATTTAATTAATTTATTAAAATTGATTGATTGAAAAAATACAAGACTAGATTCATGAGGATCCAATCACTCACTGAAAAAGCACCTCAAAATTAGAGATTTAATACTCTGCTTTTTAAGGTCTTTTTAGAGGTTATTTCAAGGAAATTCTATGGATTGAGGGTCAGATATTATCAGGATGTGTAGTGAGTGGGTAAATGTTCTAGGCGAAAAATGCATATGTACCAGAGTTACAAATTTAAAAAATAGAACAAACACAAAAATATTGTCAAAAAGTACGCACTCTGGGTGTCGAGGTTTTGAAACAAGCTGCTAGGCATGCCTACTACTTTAGAAATCTTGCTGTACCGGCAAGGTAGTTCCTCAACAGCTACACAATGGTGTGTAGGTACTAATGACTGGTATTCTCAAACTCACGTTCCAACTCAACGCAAGAAGCTCTTGCTTAGAACTTAATCGGTTGCCAGTAGTTACGAAACTAATGTATTGGATAAAACATTTTCAGAATACAGAAATGTCAAAAGTCTCAATAAATATTGGATACGACGCAACTCAATCGTCTGTTTTTTATTTCAGAATAGCCGTCAATGTCTAATCTTACCAATACATAAACAATTTTCGCCCGGAACGTAAACGCACTCTAACTTGCCAATGTTACCCGGAAAAACAAACTAAACATCAGCCATTAGTAAAAGCGGTTCCCTGAATAATTTAGCTGATAGACGCAGTATGAAGATGTATTGGTGCGTGGGCTCGATGCTTTTGTACTGTTTAGAAACACCCACACTCATTATAATATCAATAATTATTATTTGTATACAAACAGAAGTTTCGTAATATTATATAAAATTTAAATATTTGAAACAATAGGTCGTACCTACTGTGTTCGCAGATCAATAAAACTAAATTGATTCTTGATTCACGTAGTACATCAATTCTGAACATTGTTTTCTTTAATCGATGTCACGAGATAACAAAATTAACGTTATTGTCTGAAGTTTTGTCATATTTTAACCACCCGTTAAAAGCTAATGACGTTCTCATAAAAATTTTAGAGTTTTAGAAAATGGAAATCGAATTTTCTGCAACATAATTCAAAGACTTATAGACTACCAGCTCAGTGTTTAGTATTTTTTTAAAGATGGAAACTACCTAATTGCAGTTATTTACATAGTCAATTCGTGCGATAACGTTCGAAATTCGAATGAATATAAAATTACGAAATGTGATCAAACAAAAAGTTTATAGGTAGGTGTATAGTGAAATAGAAATATTTTCTTCATAGGTAGGTAGGTACCTATGCCATCTAAAGACTAGGCTGCTGTGATGGCCGACATAATATGAACACATGATATCATTTGACAGTTCATATAGAAGTAAAATTGATATATTTGTTCGAAAATCATTTATGTTTTTGAATTCGAATAATACAAAATGCTTGACATTTCGTTCCAAATTTAAAAACGTTTTTATAAAGAAACAATTATTGGTATGGTAACACCGGTTCACATGGAGCTTTTTTTTTTAATCAAATCATTAGAAATCATATCTATTCAAAGGTTAAAAATCAACTCAAACATTAATATTATGTATGCCCATCCATACAACATGTTGAGAACCACTTCCTAGCCAATATTTTGCGTTCTTTACGAACAACTTCAATGCCACTTTCCTCATATACGAGTATTTCAGTTCATAAAAACAATCTGAAGCACTGGCAATAAAGGCGAACAATCACAATAAAATACGTTATAGATTTATTTAAAGAAAACAAACAATATAGATTTTTGTTTATCGATTTTTTATTCTTGTAGAATTTTATTGTACAGTAGGTATTATTATAAAAAAATATTATGAAATATATGTATTTTGATATGGCACATAGGTAAATGTTTGACACTTTTCTAAAACTTGTAATAGGTTGGCAAATTCAACAGATAAATCTGCGCATCTCTTTACAGAAAACTCGAATAAACTAGTTTGGTTCGGTTAATACACGAAAATCCATTTTCCAATCCAATCGTTATTTTCTTTTACGAAATCAACTTCGATGTGTCGAAAAAAAGATTTACATATTTTTATCTGTGGTTGCGTTTTTGTTAGGTACTTACCTACATGTTTTTTCATGAGCTACCTTACAATCTCAATATGCCGTCAACAGTATATTATTTTATAGTCCGTGTCGGCATTTCTCAAGATGGCGATTAGGTACCATTGAGAATTGAAAATTTCCAATTTCAAAATGCCTCTACATGGTTTAACTCACTGCTGAACATTATGTCATTGTATACTATAAGATAAAAATACTGTTTCAAACAGTTTTTCTCTTCCTCTAAGCTAGTGTTCAGGATGGGCTGTTTTTCTTTGGGTTGGCTATTTTATAAGTGGGAACAATAGGAGAATAGCAGCGTTGTCACTTCTTCTTCTTCGTCAGCCTGTCTCCGTTCATTGCTGAACATAGGCCTCCCCCTCTCCTTCCAATCATTCAGCGTTGTCACATAATATACATATTATGTGTCTGTGTTGTCATTCGAAATTTTTGATTAAATCAATACATTATCGAAATTAATTTACTGATTAGTTTGGTAGGTACTACACGCTATACATATAGTCCCGTGATAAAATGGTTTTTTTAAAAATCGGACCCTTAATTGAAAATCCAGTTTTCATATTAATAACTAATACTGTATGCTTGTACCTACTAAGTGTGCTTGGATAGAAAAGAGTGGAGGTCCGTTCTCTCGGAGGTACTTATCTCACAGAATACGGCCGCTCTTCTTTTCTAGGAAAATAAAGCATAACCGAGTCATACAAATAAGCCTATCAGGACATGGAGTATTTGGAAAGTTATTTAGTTAGGTATTATGAGCTTTGATGGCATTAGATAACGCGGAGCACGCAGTCTCCGATTCAAATGCAAGAGATGGACAGAAGATAGAGCCACATATAGGAAAAAGTCAGCCAAGATATAAAAGCGGATACACTGATGCTTGAGTCCCCAAGAAACTGAAAAGCGTTGGAGGGCTACATGGGGATAATAATTAGAGCAGTTGAGGCAGATGAGGACAACAAGATGCAACAGACAAGTATAATTCATTTTTGTAAGTACTTAATCCAGTGTGTATAGACCGCTTGATTATTAATTTTGGCTTACCTCGTCTTCTTGTCCCATCCGGATTTTAGAAAAGGCTTGCATATTCAAGACTATCGGGAGACAGACGAAGAACTTGACCAAGCCAACTCAATCTGCGGTTCTGATGGATGACCGAAATACTGCGCTGTAGAAAAATAATATTGGAGAAAAGAGAGAAAGAGAAAAAGAGAGACAAAATGCAGCAACGTCGTAGATTGTCAATGTGTGTCCATGCAAGATTTTCCCTCCATTAAAAAAAAACACATCATAAAATATGCCTTCGAAATTGGTCAAAAAATACCAATTCCACTAAAATAATTTAAATTCTTTAATCAAATATGAAATAATGTAACTCCCTGATATGATGGAGCGTCGGAAATGCAACACGTGTTTGTTAGCAGTAGGTAGGTTGGTGAATAGCGAGATCAAAGGATTATTGACTGTTCTACGAGTGATCGATGAATTATTGGCGGGTTTAGAGACCATCTTGACGCTACCGTGTCGGTTACTTTATATCCGCGATTATACAATCATAATATTCTCTTAACTTCAAGTTTATATCATGAATAATATTATTATTATACTCGTTGTTTATAAATCAATAATATGGGGTTTTCAATTCCGTCTGTATAAGAATAATTATTATGTAGCTAGAAAATGCGGACTTTTTTTATAAAAAAAGTCAAGGAACCTTTGTGCCACTGCGACCAAATAAGATATATTGTGACATCCTTCAACTGATTCATGGAGTGCTGTCTCTTATTGTGCCTCGTCTCCAGAGGCCTCTTGCAGAGTGACAGTGCCACTTCCCGGCTCCTGTCCTCCGTAATCGTATTTTTCATGGCCCCGAAAGAAAATCTGGACAGGATTCCCATTTCCCGGTTACAACAATTGTTTTTGGTTATGTGACCTTATGTCTCCTTAGACCACTTATGTGGAAGTACCCATATTCACCAAATCGTCTCTACAGATCTTACAGGTACATCCTCAAAAGTCCGCTCCTACAGATCCCTGCATGTAGGGGTAAGTCTAAGTCAACCTGAGATTGCCTGGTATATCAGAGGGCCTTCGTGAGTTAGGTACAAGCCTACCCGTTAGTCAAGGGTCGAATGATATCATGGATTGGGGATTATTGGGCAAAATAGTTTACTCCTTCCGGAATGATAGGATTAGATGAATATGGATGGAAGGGCACATAGAAAGCAGGACAGGATTCAGTTTTAGGCACTGAAGGTGGTGGGGTTCGGAGCCAACCCCGATTCAAACCCGACTTAATAATTTAACGTAAGAACTTTTATTCATATGTCGATCAATGCCAGCTAGAAAGTTGAGGTATTTTTAATTTTTGATGCCACATTGCACGTGGGAAGATCGAGGTTCAGTGTATAAGTAAACCTTTTTGATTAATAAGATATCTAAAACAATAGCCCCATATTGATTTGAACTTTAAACACACATCTCATCAGCTAAAATTCACCACTAAAAACAGTTAAACAAAATACATTTAATAATTTGAATAAAACAAGAGGATTTTTCAGACCAGTTTGTAACATTCTCATCAACAATGCCAAAAGGGCTAAAATTAAATTCAGAAGAATTGAAATTAAGAGATCACATATAGTTTCTCACACATGTTCAGCAAATAATATTACAATTATAGACACCTAGGTACATTATTGTTGTTGGTTATTAAGAAACGTTGTATTTTCTATTTTGATCTGACGCGACCGGTTCGCGGTCGTCCCAGCTATTTTTAAACTTATGGAAAATGTAATTTTCTAATAAGATTTTATTTTATTAGTACGCAGTTTAGCATCTACCTACTTTTTTACTATTCGGGCGTTATCCGCAGTCACAGATCGCCTTCTTGGTTACAGATTTCCAGGGTTTCCTAGATTGTATCCATTAACCCCCAACGACCTGTCTTACGTCAAAAGACCGCCATGCACGCCTACGCTTCATCGGCTTGCCATTTGAGGTTTTTTTTTTTTTTTAATGCATATGGTAAAGACCTGGCTATCACAAATTCAATGGAAGGTCTCTTAGCCAATTGGCTGCGTCAGAAGTGACCCCGTGGATTTCAGTCAGACCGCGCTGGAAACCGAAAATTGGACACTCAACTATGTGGCCCATAGTTTGGCGGTGACCACACTCACACTCGGGGCTCGGAGAAAAACCCCATCGATGCATTAAATCTGCGCATCTTCCGTGGCCAGTTCTGATTCTATTAAGCGTGGTCCACTGTTTTCGGGGCAGATCAAATCCAGGTACTCGCTCTTGAGGGTTTTCTATCAAGTGGCCATTCGTTACACTTGCTTCTCTCCAGAGGGAGCTCCAATCCTCATTGAGCGTTAAATGCTGCGGAGACGATGCCACCTCTCTCCACATCATGTTTCTTGATGGTAGTCTGAGTGGTGGTGGTGAGAAAACATCATTATAGCCTGGCAGCTGCGGGTTATGCTCCAATTTGGTTATTTCCCGGGAAGTCACCTGCTTCCTGCGTAGGTCGGGAGGAGCGATATTGGAAAGAACTGGGAGCCAGGGCAGCGGGGTTGACTTGACCGTACCGCTCACCATGCGCATTGAGTTATGTAGTTGTGTGTTAACAGCGGTGACATGAGAGCTATGTGCCCATACCGGTGCGCAGTATTCAGCTGTGCTATATACAAGCGCCAGAGCAGAAGTTCGCAGCACGTCCGCCCCGCATCCCCAGCTAGTCCCAGCCAACTTTGAAATTATGTTGTTTCTAGTCTTTAATTTGTTCTTTAAACCTTCTAAGTGTTGTCTATATGTGAGGCTTCGGTCCAGTTTGACACCGAGATACTTAGGGTTACTGTCACTAGGCACCTCCTCTCCACACATTTTCAGGTTTAGTTTCCTGTGGGCCTCCCTGTTATTGAGATGGAACACTATGGATGCAGTTTTGCTAGGATTTGGTTTCAGATGCCACTCCGAGAAATATCGTTCGAGTGTACTCAAATCCCTGTTAAGCACCTCCTCCAGCCTTTCGAATTTTTCGGACTGGTAGACTATCGCCACATCATCGGCGTATATGAATTTTCTAGCCTCTGTTATTGGAATGTCTGCAGTATACAGGTTAAAGAGTAGTGGCGACAGCACAGAACCTTGTGGTAAGCCATTTTGTATGCATCTATATCGGCTCGTTTTACCGTTTAAATGAACTCTGAACTTTCTGTCTGACATCATTTGGTCGAGAAGTTCCACCGCGCCTCTACACTTGGTTGCCTCAGCAAGCTTTAAGAGGAGGCCTCTCTTCCAGACGGTGTCATAGGCTGAGGAGAGATCCAAGAAGACTGCTCCAGACTTAAGCTTTCGCTGTAGCCCATTCTATACGAAGGCTGTCAGAGTCAGTACCTGCTCGCAGCAGCTCCTTCCATGTCTAAATCCTGCCTGTTCTATGGGAAGTACGGCCTCTATTAGGGGTGCCAGCCTAGGCAGCAACACCCTCTCAAACAGCTTGTACACCACTGATAGCAAAGATATTGGTCTGTAGCTTCTTGGATCAGATGCTGGTTTTCCCGGTTTCAAAACAGCGATGACCTTTGATTCACGCCATAGCTTTGGGAGTTTCTTAGAAATAAGTACC
This sequence comes from Mystacides longicornis, assembly GCA_963576905.1. Taxonomy (NCBI): domain Eukaryota; kingdom Metazoa; phylum Arthropoda; class Insecta; order Trichoptera; family Leptoceridae; genus Mystacides; species Mystacides longicornis. Next base: position 11,462,623 of record OY756433.1, on the reverse strand, counting down.
TCAGATAAGAACGATGCCAGCCAAAGGGTCGATTTTGGGCCTAAATGTTTAATAAATTCTGGAAGCCATTTGAGGTATATTTTAGCTAATCTTTTAGCTCAATAAGTATCCAAATTCACTCTTTGTTCGGTGATTCTTGCTCACGGAGATTTCTATCATTTCTCTTGATTCATCATTCGTTTCGTGGCACGGTTCTTGTACATAAGTTTTCAGTACTTGAATTGACTCCTGAAAGTTTCACATATTCTTCATTTGATTGAATTTTAGTGTACCACTGACACTGTTATACAATAATATTATTGAAGTCAGCACCTCTGTCAATATTTGCAGATTGAGATGGATGATTAAGGGATAATATTTTTGTCAAATAATAAAACATAACTTCTCTCACAAAACCAACGTCGCCTATGACACCCCTTTATTCAAAAGTAAAAGCATAGACAATAGAAACACATAGATTTTTATATATAGGTATAGAATTCTGTGAAACACATAGATTTTTATATCTGTGTAGAAACATAACAAGAATGACATAGAGGGTACTTTCATGTGTGAGTTATGTAATAAAAAATATATGATTCTTGCTGAAAATTTTGCAAGGAATTCAAATATTTCAGTGAAAATGGTTGAAAAAAATTATGTGAATTTTAATTTAAAAAATAAAATCCTGAAAAAGAGCTGTCATTTTAAACGCACTATGACGTAACATGTCTCTAGCCATTCTATGCTATTCAAACGTCAAATTAATACTCACTGTTCTGCATACAAATACGATAACGGCTTGCTGTTTGTTGTAGCTGATTAGTTTTTGTTATTATTAAAAGAAAATATATATTGTTAAGCTTATATACATTTCATAATGGAAAGTGGTTTTTAAAAGCCCAGTCAGATAACCTGCCGATAGTTAATCATTCCATTAATTAATCATAACATTGATTGTACTATATTATTATTTGTTTTGCCTTTGCTAGTCACATTTACAATATACCATGAAAGGATTAATACAAATAAAGTATAGAGAAGCACAGATATTGTCATGAACACTGCTAACACTAATGATCCAAGTCGAAAACCAAATGAAGGAGCCAAGTCTAAATATGCATATATATTCTCAAAAACAGTCCAAAGGCAAAGCCGAGTCGAAAATCCAAAAACAAGAAGCACTATACACCAACACCGCAAACAGAAGCAAACAAAACGAGAAATACGAGAATGACGCCTGTCAATGTCACTTTGCTAGAGACATGTGACGTCACGGCCTAGGTACGCCTTTTTAGCGCGCTTTTTGAAAATGTAATTTTTAAACACTAATAACTCTCTGAAAAATGCGAATAAAAATAAAAATCAAAGAGTTTTATTATTCCTGAGTCAAAATGAACCGAACTATCAAAAATAAAAAAAATGAGAAATTTCCCTAGGTATTTTGAATAACATAATACATGAAAGTTGTCGACAGAGACCTATATAAACATATATAAAAATCTATGATATATGATATAAACATGTTATTATGTCTATGGTTGTCGATGTCAAAATGTCGATGCTTAGACTCTTGCGGGCGGGTTTTCCGTGTAATTTTTGCGCATACGAGTGTACGCTTGTAGCAAAAAATACTTAGGACTTATATTTTAATTTTAAGGTAGTAATATGTAACAACATAACTATTTTCATCAAATATTGTTATCACACTATGCTAACCAGTGGGATGTTTTTCTTCCTTTCTGTGCCGCTAGAGGCGCCCTAGCTAATCCGGTCTATTGTCAAATTCAGTGTTGCCAAAGGGGGCGATTTACTGCCGTTTGGGCTATTTGGAACTTACTTTCTTACTTACTTAGTTAGGGGGCGTTCAAGTATTACGTAACGCAATTTGGGGGGGGGGGTCTTGCAAAACGTTACTGTGTGTTACAAGGGGGGGAGGGGGGGTTCGAACAATGCGTCATATAACGTTTTTTTTTTCTTAAATAAAAAAAAATTGTGAAATAAATCTTCCAAGTTGGACACTCTTTTCGTTTATGTTTTACGGGAAGTCCCTCGATTGTAATGTACATCATTTTTTGTTCTCCGAAGTTAGAAACCCTTTTGGACAATGTTTTACGGGAAGTCCCTCGATTTTTCGTTTATGTAATGCGGGGAGTCCCTCAATTCTACTGTATGTAATTTTATTGCTCTGCGTAAAAAGCAACCTTTTTCGATTACGTCTTACGGGGAGTCCCTCGACTGCATTGTATGTCGAAATTTTCATTTCGCTCTCCTAAGTTAGCAAACCTTTTCTTTTATTTTTTTACGGGGAATCCCTCGACTGTATTATACTTACGTCATTTTTATTTTATTTTCGTTGTCAGTATTCGTTAGTGCTTTAAACACGCAGTACGCATAAACACAAATAGCATGTAGTGAGCGTTGTTAAAGTGAGTTTGTAGATAGGTACTATATAATGTCCACAAAAGCGGGGGATTTACATAATCAACTGTTCTTGGCCTATAAAGGCTCTCATGCTGACTTTCCAACGCAGCTATGTCAAAAAAATACCAATGAAATTTGAAAAACAGCAAAAGAAAAAATAATGAAAAATTTATGGACCATAATAAATAGTATTATACGAGAATTCAGTAAAAAATAGTCACTTCCCTCTGGAATTATTATTGACTATTGTGTTACGTAACATTTAGGGGGGGGGGGAGGGGGGTACATAAAAACGTTACGGCGCGTTACATGGGGGGGAGGGGGGTAAACAATCTTCAAAAATTGCGTTACGTAATACTTGAACGCCCCCTTACTTACTTACCCTTTTAGCGAGTTTTCACCTTTCCGGATAATAAATAACCTTTTTTTAGTGGACTCCCACCTCTTTTCGGATACTAAAATTTTCGGAATGACTGCATACCAAATTTTCAGTTGGGCTTCTTTGCGTTTGAAAAACAGCGTTGGCAACATTGGTTAAATTAACGTTTATAACCTCAAAGGTCCGGTCTTTCGTAAATAAATACTTTAATTTTTTTATTTATACTTTGTGTTACAGTGAAAATGAAAAAAACAATTTATCATTCTAGTTTATTTCAAATTAAACAACTTATGTATTATTATAATAAGATAACAATACGTTTAGAATAATCATTGTACATTTCTTTTTACATACTATTACAAATAAATTGTTTATCTTATTTTATTTTTTATATATCTACCTAAATACAACCTAACATACCGTAACAGAATACAAGAATATACAGAACAGCAGCACTGAGATTTTTTTTCTCAAAGAACGGGACTGAAAATTCACGCTTGAAGACAAATACATTATAATAGTGATGTTTGTGTGTAGTGTAAAAGGACACATTATGGTTTACCTCCTAGAAAAAGCCACTTTTGCAATCATCAATAATTAAAACGTTAAATTGTTGAATTGAGTATAATATTTATCAGTCAATGCTAGATGGTATGTTTGACAGCTGTCATAATTTGACAATAGACCTGATTAGAAGTTCTGCCACCTAGTGTGTATTGTCGGAAGCTCCCTAGAAAACTTCCCGTTGAGTACAAAAAAAAAACGTAAATATTAAAATGTCGAAAAGTACCTAACTGCAATCAAGATTATTTTTGTGAGGCCACATAGCCACGTGGCCAATTATCAAACAAAGTAATAAAGTTTCTAAAATTAAAGAATTAAATATTTTATTTAAGCTTACATAATTCATAAAATCAATACACTATTCAATTTATTTCAGGGACCTCAAATACTTTTTTATGAAATTTCCAAGATTGCCAACTGTATGGTTTATTTGTTATGATTTAGCGTAAGAGAATTATTAAGAATATGTTTGAAGTCTAGATGTAATTCAAAAAAGATGTAAGAAATCATTTGCGTGATAGTTTCACAACTGCACGCTGTAATAAAATGTGAATTTTAACTTGTTTATATACATAATATAATATAAGCGTTTATATTATAATCAACAAGTGTGCAAAGTGAAAAAAAACTAATAAATATCGTGAAATAAATAGGTACCAACTTAATAAAATTTAAATTACTTCCCCATCACGAAGAAATTTCAATTTTCTAAAATACGTACATTGAAACTATTATAGTACCAAACAATGAGGTGCATAAAAATATTGTTTAAATGAGGATAGGTAATCTAATTACCTGTCTCCAATTTAAGGTAGGTACCTCATCTACATAATAATTCAGAAATGTTTTTTTATTTGCCTTTTACCGTATATGGGAGCATCACGCTCAAAATACAAATGCTACTAATACTAATGCTCTCCCGAATTTACGTTTACTGAACCCAGCTAGGCAGGTACTCCTGTACCAATGATTCCCGGTCACCCTTTTCATCAGATTACCTTTGTTGTGTTTTACTGTTCCGTTCTTGGTCTTCACTTCAGGGTTATTTTGGTCCATCTCTTATCTGTTCGAAAACTTTATGAAATCTGGGGAAAAAGAGGGCTCTTGCCAGTGGGATCACAGGGAGTTTAAAATGCTGTAAAATACCAAGTTACCTAACACTAGAAATACTTGCCCGAGTCGTTAAAATTCTAGGTTACATCATTTCAATCAAAAGAAACAGATAACGGGAAGACGAAAGGCGAGTTTTCGCCAGCAAAGGGAAAACACGCTGGATAATTCCCTCCAAGGAAATCCCATGGCAAGAATTCTGACCTTTGAATGGGTGATCCCATATAATTCCATCAGAATAATAAAAAAAGGAGTGAAGACTGAAGAAGAATGAATTTCGCTAATTCTCCAAACGGCCTTTGATTGAGATTTTCTTTTACTTACCAATACAGCTCTTGCGAAATTAGATATTATATTCAATATGCATTTTGATGCATTTGATACTTATTTGTCGCATATGCACGTTAGATTGTTGATTTAATCAGATTGGCACCAACACAAGCACATCACTTCTCTCTGTCACAAGAGTACTCCAAGCCCAAGTTCTCTGGCTCCAACTATAATAGCCAACGATATCGGATAGCCCTGTTCGAAATGTCACCAGACAACTCACGGCTTGATCTGGATGTTTGATTAAAGCGTACCCCTCTCATGACGTGTAGAACGAATCACAATGATCTAAATTGTCCATGATTCTTGTGCCATTTTCATATTAGTTTTTAACTATTATGTAGATGCAAACATTACACTCATTTTTTTACAATAGCAAACACGAAAAAAAAGAATTAGCGAAATTGGTCCATCCATTCGAGCAAGATGCAATGACCACGCAAATAGGGCTCCATTTTTATAATGTAGAAGATGATTTATTATAAGCCATCAAATTTACCGGATTTTAGGGACCGTGAGGTTGACCGTTCAGTAGTCCTAGTTTAAGTTGATGATGATCGTTTCGATATTCGATCATCGAAAGTTTCGAAAAATTTCCATATAAAAGTGAATTTTCGAACACTATTTGCACGCTAAAAAGCGCTTATTAGCGTGCAAATAGCTTTCGATTAAAGTCGTACTAGCCCCACAGGTCCTTAAACCTCAACCGGTCTGAAAAGCCACAACGGGCCTCGGACGCCTTCGAGCGCAATAGAGAGCTCTCGATGCCTCCCTATGCTCATGAGTGGGGCTTAGGCCTCCTGCATTGCGGGTTGGTTTGGAGGGGATCCACAGCGGGCTTTATTTATGTGTGGCCGGCTTTTTGGTCTGATTGCTTCGATCGAGCTAGGGGATCGGTCGGGGGTAGTGCGGGTCGGGTTTTCTGTCGATTGGTCTCCTCCGAGCTGGCTTGCGGTGTGCGGAGGGCCTTAAAGGGAGAATGTATGTATGTATGTCAAATTTGTAAATGGGTACGACTGGAAAAAAGTTGTTCTCTATCCGTCTTACTTATAAAAAATTCGTTAATCGTAAGATTACGTATAACTCACCCATCAGTTTTTACTTCATTTATAAAAATATATTTTATCCGATGTATGAAGATGACATTTCATACAAAATTTTGATCCGCGTTTGTTAGTTAAGTCCTTATAAAATCACACGACACCTTTATGTTTTAGACAAAATGAACTAATTTATGTTTGATCACTTCAATTTTAATATTTGTACGAGTGCCTACTTTAAAAGTACTTTTTGAACATTTTCTTCAAAACGTCATTATATTTATCATAAATTTAATTGGAGCACTATGGTTGTAAGACCTCGATGATTAAAACGAATATCAAAACGATCATCGAAAGAGTTTCGAAAAATTTCCATACAAAAATGATCGAATGATTCGATCGTTTGATTTATGAACACTATTTGCACGCTAATAAGCGCTTATTAGCGTGCACTTAGCTTTCGATTAAACTCGTTCTAGCCCCACTGCTTGTAGAAGGGAAACTATTGCATCGGATTCTTACCTTTTTAAATACATCAATGCACCAATATGCAGGGTTGTTCTAAGTAAAGGTATAGCACAAATTTCGCTGGTCTCACCCTAGTGTGATATACAGAATTGAATAAAAAATAATCAAATAAAAAATACACTCTTCTAGTCTAAAACAAGTTCTTAAGAGCGAATCTCCTAAGCTACGTCATGCGTTGAAAAAAAAAATATTTACAATAATGTTGAACGGTTGCCAAGGTGGGGATATTTTGAACAAAAGATTTCAATTTAAATAAGTTAATTAAAAAAATATTAACGCCAGAAAAATATTTAAATAATTTAAACTTAAGGTTAAAATTAAGAGGTGAGGGATTTGAGAATTATCTTTGCATCCTGCAAGTTAAAATCAGCCTCCAGGTCATGCCATTTTTAATAAAAGTATCTCCAGAGTTCTCTGTCAGTGTCTTTTCCTCACTCCTGCCCTCCGCAAAAGATATCTTAATCGTCTTTTTGATGCCCCTGAAACAAAGGTCCTAGCAGGATTCTTGGGGTCTACTCTGTATTAATCACAATACCGATACAATTTCAATCCAAATCTTAACACTAAGATTTTTGTTGCTATGCATGAAAATAGTTCCACACGTAGGTCTATTTAAATTCAATATTGCTTTATGAAAAAAGGTATTAATAAGGACTTGTGGTCGGCCAGAGCTCGAAATGCGACCATAACTAATTTAGATTATAAGTTTTAACATTATTAATATTCCTTTGTCAAAGACTGAGCGAGCGCTATTTCACAATTTTCTTTCAAAAAATAATGACATGGATAGATACATTAAATTTGAAATGTTGATAGTTCAAAGATTTTTCTATGGTTATCTAATACAAAAAATATTAATCTATTCTGAATTCGGGTGAAAGGCCTCAATAAAAATAAAAAAAAATGATAAAAATTAATCTATTCTCAATTTGACCACAGATAAACAAAAGATCTCTGTCAAATACATCGAAGTGTGTGTGAGTATGAAATACATAACATTACAGATCTATTTTTATGCATAATTTTAAAAAAATATTAGCATTCGCCATCCCATCTCTATATTATAAACTATAGGTGTGCGAAATTTCATACTCCTCCGTCCCGTCCGCGCAGTTTTCGTAAAAATGGTCACAAAGTTTTTCCTTCACGTACTAATATACCTATAGATTTATACTAGAGATGAAACGGATATCCGGCCACTATCCGGTAAATTGACTATGTTTTTTTTTAATTTTATTACTATTATTATTTCAACTGTTTGTCTCAATTTGGATTGAATGTTGGACATGAATTTGATTGTTTATGTGTGTTTTATTTTCTTTTGAAATTAAACTTTTATTAAATAAACAAGTATACAGGTTGACTGGAAAAAATTGCCTCAGGCAATAAGTTCCGCTGGCTATACTTTGTATAGAAAGATACGACCTTTGTATAGAAAAGTGTTATATTATTATTATTATACACAAGCAAACAGAAAGATACAATAAGAAACTCATTTACACAATATATATTACACAGAAACAGTGCAACAAATGAGCGGAACCCGTTAAGTCATTTAAATGACTTGTCAACAGTTGATATTGAAAACTGTATTTCTTTCTTATTTATTGTTGTGAATTATTTTTTGTTGTTAAAATATTAATGGCATTTTCGCCGTATATGATGTATAAATAAATAAATTATGGATAATGAATTCTTACTTCTTTATATAGAGGTAGCAAGCGCCTTCGCTTGTCTTCGTAAATAAGGAAAGTTTAATAAAAATACGTTGCGTCCTATATCATCCTGCTGGAAGATGCAGATAGATTCCACGATTTTAAGAACAATAACGTTCCGGCAACGGAGTCAGTCCAATTGGTATAGGCCACCTACGTACAGAAGCGAAATTCATGCGTTGTAACTAGAGGTGGGAATAACGGCTTAAATTCAAAAACGTTATAGCTGTTTCGTTAATTTCAAAAAACGTTATTTTTAAAAGCTTAAAAGCTAAAAGGCTTATTTATTTCGTAGGTATACCTAATTATAAAAAAATAACAACTTACCCCCTGAAGATAAACCATCACGCGATCTACACAGCACAAAAAGTATTAAAGAATAATAACAATAATTTATATTATGTAATATGAACAATATTTACATAAAATTTTCTACCGTACAATTTTTCCTTTTTGATTTTTTATTACTTTTTAATATTATTGTTGTATGGACAATGTTCATAAATCCTGGTTCAGTACTGCACAACTAAGAATGAAGAATTCAATACGATTAATAAAATAAATATTTTTATAATATGTTGGTTCAATCATCAAAATTATACTTGATATTGAAAATAAACCGTTTTAACCTTGTGTAAAAAATAGACTTAGGAGGGTTACATTACAAGTTAGGCCGAGGCAATACTATATTACGTAAATCAAGGAACACACACATAGGTAGCTACCTACCTCTCACTTTCTCTTGTACCCGTGCAGTGGCAACTGGCAAGGGCACGACAGAGTGGCGGTGATAATATACGCCTATTATTGGATTTATGAACTTTGTCCATACAACAATAATATTAAAAAGTAATAAAACATCAAAAAGGAAAAATTGTACGGAAGAAAATTTTATGTAAATATTGTTCATATCACATAATATAAATTATTGTTATTATTCTTTAATACTTTTTGTGCTGTGTAGATCGCGTGATTGTTTATCTTCAGGGGGTAAGTTGTTATTTTTTTATAACTAGGTATACCTACCTATTGTATATATGCTACGAAATAAATAAGCCTTTTAGCTTTTAAGCTTTTAAAAATAACGTTTTTTGAAATAAATAAATAGGGATTGAGTTTCAAAAGTAACCCCCTCCCCTAGTGCCAGCCCATAAGAGTGATTTGTTTATAAAATAACCTTTTATAAATTATCAATAAGTGAGCTGAGATATATTTATTTTTATGGCTCTTTGTTTATACAAAGCGTTCTTTCGTCAATAACTGAATCGCTTATTTTTAAAAGGGACTCATGTGACAAAAATGTGTTTTCGAGATATTTAAATAAAACCAGAAGCTTTCACCTTCTCCTACAGATTTTTTTACACCTTCTGGTGGAAATGGAAAGATTAAAACACAAATACCTTATTTGAATTGATATCTTTGTATAAATGTAAAATAAACTAAAAAATATATGTTTAATTAGTAGGTTTTTGAAATTATTTTTTTTAAATTATAGTTCTCTTTTAATAATAGGTTGCAATGTGACATATAAAATCAGCATGTTAGATGAGTCGAGTGTCGAGTAAGTAACGAAAAAATTACTTCATTTTCCTGATCGACTATGCTAGCAAATGGACATGGGCACTTTAATAAAAAAAAATGTTTTTTTTTAAGGAATATTTTATTTTAAAATTGATCGATATCACGTTTTTTTAAATACAAAAGAGATGTTGTAGGTATGGGAATCTTAATGCAAAATGGTGTGCAATAGTATTATGAACAATTTTGCATCTTCATCTTAACTACCAAAAGTTAAAATGGTAAAAAATGTCGGATAAGTCCCTTTTAAAACTGGGCGATTCAATTTCTTTTTAGATATTTTGATTTCGGCCTGACGCGACACCGACGTACAATAATATAGTATACACACACCATATCTACCTACGACTTGCGACAGAAAACGCTAAACATTGTAATCGCTCATGCGGCCATGACGTCATACATCTTATATATATAAAAATGGAGAGCTATTTCCCGATGTCATCGCATCACGCCTAAACTGCTGGACCGATTTCGCTAATTCTTTTTTTGTCGTGTAGGCTTTTATCAGGAAAATGTCTTTTTAGAAGAAAAAAAAAATATGAAAAATGCATGGAAAATTAAAGAAAACTCTAGACAACCTTATTAGAACTTTTATAATAATTTATATTCCAATTTTGAAATTTTGACAGAAATTGTCATTGGTGCGATTGACAGAATGCGGATGGAATATACATGGTTTAAAACAGACGCATCGTTCGGAATCACATTGGTCAAATGATAATTATTCATCACCATACAAATTAGAATTCAATATTCATAGTTAGGAACACAGGACAACGTCTGTCGGAAAAGCTAGTATTTCATAAATTCGAATAGTGGATAAGCAGTTCTCTATTGTATTCGGATTTCGGAGATGTTGGATAAACAGATAAATCGGCTTGCCACTTAACGCAAATCGCTAAATTACTAAATAGTCTACAGGTGGGTATCCACGGTGCTAAAAAATACTACGGTATACCGCGGTATACGGTACACAAAATATCCTGTGTAAAATACCCTATAGGGCTCGTCCATCAAATGGATTCCCCTCTCCCCAAAATCCTGTAAGTATAGAAAATTATTGCTAAAAAACTTAACAATAGAAAAAAAGTATAATCGAGTGAAAAACATATGAATATAGGTAAAAATTAATTAATTAAAGGAGTTGACGCGGCGAAATCATGGACAAAAAGAAAAAAAAATTTAAAAGTGATATTTTCTTTACATCCCCCACCCCCTTTCGACCTCACTGTCTGTCTCTGCGAAGAAAGAAAAACTAATACTTTGTTCTTATCGTAAAACACTCCTAACTTGTCTAAAGAAATTGTTCTTTTAGCTTTTTATATTCATTACTCCTGACTTAGCGATGTAAATTCGTTGAATCCATCAAACTCTCGTCCAACCGAAACTTCTTCAGTTTTCCCTTCAGCATCATACATTTTTGAGATTCCAACAGTTAATATTCAGCATACCATCTATTCAGACGAGCCACTACATATGTATGTATGTTAGTTCTAGATGTAATAACGGCTTAAATTCAAAAACGTTATAGCAGTTTCATTAATTGAAAATAACGCTTATACATAAAAGCTTAAAGCTTTTTTATTTTACAAACCTAACTTTTAACTTTCCAGATACCAAATTTTCGAAATGACCTTTTTTTTCTTAGGAAAATGTTAAGTTTCCAGATACCAAATCTTTATTAGCGTTATTTTCAAGTGAGCGCGAGCCTAATATTTTCAGTCAACTAATATTAGCTGTCATGTAAATAGGGGTAGGCTATTATAGCTGACTATTATTATTGTTCAACTAATACCTATTTACAAATATCGTTTAATGTAAATAACGTTAGAGGCGTAATTTTTATCAGCTATCATTATAGTGCCCATCTCTAGTTGGTACTCAGATAATTATTTCTTAAATTATTCCTATTATTGGTCTCTTTTTTTTCGTCTATGTACTGTCAATTTTACAACGGTGAACTGACCTGGCGCGTTCTAGTATCATCTTCTTTAAATGCACCTCGCATGGCTATTGAAAATCGGTATGGCTGCTTCTCTTGCCTGTCCTCCATATGGCCTATTTGCTGACAGGAGGCTGAAAGGGCCCTTTACACCTTTTCAGCCTCGCCGATTGATTTTGAATTTGTTCTGTTTTGCTTTTGATTCATTGCTTTGCTCTGTCTTTTGATTTTGTTTTGTCTGTTTTGCTTCCTTTTTGTATTTTTTATCATTTTCATGTCAAATATTTAAAAAAATGTACAAACTTTGACGACTCCAAGTGCTCTAAAGAAGCCTAAGGACGAGAGTTGATAAATAAAATATCAGGAGCTCACCAGAAAAAAGACGCTTAGATTTTGTACTTTTAAAAATTTTTCGTTGTTAAAAATAGATACCTATACGTGAAAAATTCTGAATATTGTTCTGACCAATTAAAATTAAGTCACATAAATGCCGACTTGAACGTGCTGTAGCATAAACAGCAGCACCCTGATTTCTGATTTTAGAACCGTGTGCTTCCAACAAGCTCACGCAATACAACCACTCGGAGACAGTCGTTGCCGGGCATTTCCCTATTATACATCAGTCATTGTGTGAACCTTTTAAATTCGTAATAACTGCTTGTGATTTATAATGAATTTTTGAAACATAAATGACCCGCATCTGATAATTAACTGTGTTTGTTTGGGGTTTGAAGTTCGAACGGGTCCCTAGACAATTTGAATTTTGCGAACGAATTTTTCGTCAATGTAGAGTAGGAAGTAAATTAACTGACCACTTTTTATATTTATATACACCTAACTGCTTTATTTAAAAACTACAATCAGTGGAAAAATAGCTCAGCGATAGAAAATATTACGATCAAGCTGTCATCGAGATAGTTTAACGCATATCGCTTGATTATGAGCTGATCTCTGTAGATTTTGACCCGCCATATTGGATTTAACGTCAACTGACAGTTGTTTCGAGTATACAAAAACGCTTTTTGTAGTAAATACACTATATTTAAGTTTTTTCCCCGTCCAAATATATGCTCCCTTCATATTTTGGTCCGTTGTATTTTGGTTTATCATCTTAATAATAAGAAATTTAAAGAAATAAAGCAAATATACATTCTCGTAATCATTCGTAACCATGATGTACCAACTTAATTTATAAGAAATATAATGACGTTTCGAAGAATATATTCAAAGAATACTTTTTAAGTAGGTACAAACATTAAAATTGAAGTGATTTAACATAAATAAATTCATTTTGGCTGAAACATAAAGGTTTCGTATGATTTAATAAGGACTTAACCACTTAACTAACAAACGCGGACAAATAAACTAAAAACCGATTTTTTTATAAATAAGACGGTAAGGCTTTTGGATTGGTTTGAATAATTGTTTGTTTATCCAAACCAAACAGGGGACCGTTCGCAAAATTCAAATTCTCTATGAGGGCAGAGAGTGCAAAGACGAAGTACGTACATCGGCGTTCCATCCACTTTATTTTATAATTGCTATTGATTCACCAATAAAATTGGTAATATTTCAAATAAGTATAGCTGCGACGTGCCCTGCAGTAAGTGCAATTTGGTTTAAGGAAGGTCAAAACGAATGGTCACCACGGCAACAAAAACAAAATGGTATAGCGATCAGCTCCATACACATCATTGTCACCAAGAACTGAATCTGTATGTATACTTATGTCGTTGTTATAATAATAATGTAATATAACATGTAAATTATTTATCAAAATAGTCACCTAAGTTGTAATGGTAAGAAGCTGTTGGCAAACTTTCAAAACATTTTACGATGATGCGAACATGCCGCTGCGTCGTGCCGCCCCTCGCAGACATCTCCTCAAGAGACCAGAGACCGGAGATTAGATACCTTGGAGACTTACCACGTCATTTATATGTTGTAGAATTCTTTTGTTCTCATTATTTCTGGTTGCCGAATAACAAATAACCATCATTTATCATATCATTTACGAATACAGTATCCTGCCTACAAACTCATCGGTGTTTGTTGAACTCATCCGAACACTGATGGTTCCATAGAACGATTCTTTGATAAATTCAGTTGCTTGAATGTACTTCTAATACAGGTTTGAAAAACACAATGGTGCAAAATGACTATAATGATCGACAGGTGTTCTCACTGATGCTCGCAAATATTCGTTAGAAGCTCCAGTAGAAAAAAATACTCACTTCATACTTTGAAATGGATTTTTCTCTTGATCGATGATTTATATCCTGTATGCTGTAGAGCGATAGATTTGTGCATGAATTAAAGTAACCCTTTTCTATACAACGGTGTATATAGCCGGCGGAACTCATTTTTCAGAGGTAACTTTAACTAGCCAACTGATCCGTTCAATCTGATACAGACAAACCCCGAGGTAGAAATTTCAAAAGAATAAAAAATATTTACCCGACCGGGAACCGAGCTAAAAATCTCTCGATCGGAAGTATCTATGTATATCTATTAACAACTAGATGGTGAAATTAAAAGATTCTACGAGTATAAGTCGTTAATTGTTTATTTCAATGTTGTTTGTTTTTTTTTTCAATGTTATGGACGCGTGGATCTCTAACCTTAAATAAGAGTAAGAAAACTGAGTAAACAATATTTTTTTATTGGTATGGAGGCATTTTACTATAAAATTGACTTTTGACAAATCAAATAGAACGAAAGAATTATCCAACAACTAATGACTCTAAAAATTCATTACTGATGTTCGATTTTTGAATGGAACAAACCACCACGGGCTTACGACCGTCTTCTACTGTTGTTTCGAAGGCTGGCTTAGTGTGATCACTTACGTTAACAACGTTCGCCATTAGGTGGTAATGTTTGAGTCTCCGAAACTCCTAATAATAATTAATGAAATATAGAGATAAAAGTTGGAAATTATTGAGAACAAGAGAGCAAAGAGAGAGAGTTTGTTCCATTCAAAAATCGAACATCATGCAGTAATGAATTTTTAGAGTCATTAGTTTAACAACTATCTATCTAACGATAATTCTTTAAGATCTAGTTCTGAAAAGGGTCACAAGAATCTAGACATAATTAGAACGTTGTGTACAAATAGAACGTTTTCGATAATTCAAACGGTATATTGAAAACATTATAGGTATTTTGATTTGTAAAAAGTCCATTTGATTTGAAAAATGTCAAATTTTAAGTTAAGAGACCTCTTCAAATTAAGAACTTGCCTACAATATGACTGATTTTATTTTATATTGCCTGCAATTTTAAATGTGAAAGTTTCTGTGTAGGTATATACATTTTCTATCTATTCTCAGAAATCCAAATGTGAATATCACTTTTTTACTCGCAGTTTAAGACAAAACAACTCAATAGTTCGTTTATCTCTATGAAACGTGGTGTAACAACGGCCAAAAAAAATATGCTGACACACGGTCGCATAATACCTACGCTCTTTAGGTACACCAAAAACGTCTAATAAAAAAGAAGTGGGTAATATTTAAATGAAAGTGTCCAAAAATAAATCTAAGAAATTAACATTAGTGATTGCGTTTGGGGAGGAATTTTCGGTCGTTAAAGGTCAAGGTCCGTTTGTATAATATGATGTAAGAGAAGTCTATAAATAATGGAACTAAACGGTTCATCTTATGTTGTTCGCAATGGTCTAATTTACGGGCGCGAGGTGCCAAATAAATTGATATATCTTCTTTAAAACGAACTCTTTTGAAAAAAAATAATAGTAAATTTACGATTACGCTGCCGACTCGTTAGGATTTATAGATAGATATTTTAAAAATATTTTTCTTTCCAATATGTATATGATGGTCTTTTCATCAGCTCTTTGGCTTATTTCAGATCAGCTATTGATCTGTTTGATCTTCAGATGCAACACATAATCCAGCCAGCTGTTTAAGGAAGAATCCTGGATATTTGTGGTTGCAGACCTTCTCGTTCCTATCCTGCAGTTGACCATTCTATTGTAATAGATCAAGAGCATACTAAGGTGTACTGATGGTTGATTCTGAATATATGCATATTTATTTATTTATTTATAAATTAACGGCAAATTGCCTTTTAAAGAAAATAAAAATTACAAAGAGAGCAACAAAAAACACAAAAAAAAGAACAAAAAAAATACAATACACACAATTTCTTTCCATAAGCACTACAGTGGTAAAAAGTACATGTCTGACATTTGTTTAGTAGGTATGGTAGGAGAATATAGCAATATGAGAATAGGTACATTTAAAAGGCTATTGGGTGACTGACGACAGTTGCCAGAGAGATGGTTAGAAACCTCAGTTTAAAATGACATAAAAGAAGAGAGGTATTTGGAGTACTATAAGTGATTAAACAGGACTATAAGGGCATGATATGTCCACAGAAGTATCTCAGGTCGCTGAGTTAATATACGTTGAAGAACGTCGAAGTAGATCAAGGTAGGCAGAACGATTCTATAGATCAACCAATCAAACAATCAATCAATTCTCCCTTTTCCACCCCACTCAGGGGCATAGGGAGGCAACAAGAGCTCTCCATTGCGCTCGATCTTGCGCAATGTTTATGACCTCCTCCCACACCATGTCCCTCAGCTCTGCTTCGAAGGAGCGGAACACAGTGTGAGAGGGTCTTCCTCGTCTTCGGGACCCTGATGGGAGGAAGAACAGCGCTCTCCTCGGCCAACGTCATTCGGCATCCTTAACACATGTCCCAGCCAAGTCCATCTCCTCCACACAATGGTAGAGGTGATGGGCTCATGCTGGGTGCGCCGGCGTATAGCGTCGTTCGTGATGCGGTGGTACCATCTTACGTCCAGAATTCTCCTTAGGCACTTCATTTCAAAGGATGAGACTTTTTGTGTCTGGGCCTTGGTCAGGTGCTAGGACTCACACCCATAAAGGAGAATGGGCAACAACACACGCATCAAACAGTTTACATTTCGTCTCGACACTAAACGCCGACGCCTTCCATATCTTGGTCATGTTTTTGAAGGCGCCACTTGCCATACCGATACGTATCGGGAGCTCAGCCCCGAGGTCACCAGCGGTGGTAATGGTTGCTCCCAGGTACTTAAATTTATCCACCCGGGAGACCTGGTGACCATCGATGGTTATCGGTAGCTGTTTATCGGGGGAGGCATTATTCGCCACGAGCTCCGTCTTACGGGCATTGACTCGAAGGCCGAGGCGTGCTGTTCCACTGCAGAGTCTTGAAACACTGCGCTGTAATTCCTCCACTGTCGTACTGAACAACGCTAGGTCATCCGCGTACTCCAGATCGCACAGTTCGCCCATTAGACCATCTCTCTGTGTTATTGGTATACCTCTTGCTCCTTGCATGGACTTTCTCAACAGGAAGTCCATGACTATTATGAATATGAAAGGAGCTAGTACGCAGCCCTGTCTGACTCCCGTGGTGATCCTAAAAGTTTCAGTAGGACCACCTGGCGTTTTCACGCTACACTCGGAGTCTTCATACAGGGACTGCACCATTTTAACTATTTTCGGAGGTATACCATGCAGAGCAAGAATTTCCCATATTGATGGTCTATGTGGGCTGTCGAAGGCCTTTTCAAAATCTATAAAGCAACAAGCGACTGGAGAGTTAAACTCTTTGCACTGCTGAAAGACGCACCTAGCACAGAAAATTGGGTCAGGACAGCCATGACAGCCCCCCGAATGCGGTGTAGTAATATCTGAAATAATACCTTACCGGGAACACTCAGCAGAGTAATTCCACGGTAGTTTCCGCATTCAAGGGGGTCCCCCTTTTTAAATATTGCGACGATGGATCCATTACGCCAATCTTTTGGGCACCTCTCCTCTTCCCACGCCATTTTAAATATATCGAGAAGTGGTTGGCCAAGGGTGTCTATGCCTTGTTTGAGGAGCTCTGCGTGGATTCCATCGTCTCCTGGCGCTTTGTTGTTCTTCAATCTCATCACGGCCAGCACCATCTCGCTGTAGGTCGACGGATCTTCACATATCCCAGTCGCCTGAGGTATATTCAGACCCGCAAACTCCTCCTCAAAGTTGTAAGGTACCCCCCCCCCCTGATGGGGTCCAGGCATCCGAGGCTTAATTCTGTTGCCTTTTCTGACCGATTATTTTAAGAACGTGAGGTGGTCAACCCCACGGTCCCGATCTGATTTTTCGATTTCCTGCCTCTTACAGGATGCTCGAAAAACTATTCATAGCCGGCAACCCCCTTCGAGCGCAATGGAGAGCTCTTGATGCCTCCCTATGCCCCTAAGTGGGGTTTAGCCTCTCGCATTGCGGATTGGCTTGGGGGGGATTCCGCGGCGGGCTTGATTTGTGTGGGACCGGCTTTCTGGTTTGATTGATTCGATCGAACTAGGGGGTTAGTTTCGTGCGGGTCGGATTTGCTGCGGATTTGTCTCCCCCGGGCTGGCTTGCGGTGTGCGGGGGGCCTTAAAGGGATAGTACACACAACAATAGCTTAGTAAAGGTATCAACTTAGTTTAAAAATTCAATTATCGTGCAGAGTGGTACAGAGCCAACTTCTGCCCCACAGATTTCTCTACCTGCAGACTTACCTGCAGACTTACCGCATGGAAAAGTTATTTTTGTTATGGACCTCCACCCGAGAAAAAATATTTTTTTTTTGTTTTCACAAACTGGTCGTGTAAGTATAGTATAGCGCGAGCAAATTTTGCCGCCCTACTAATAGAGGTGGGCATTATAACGAAAGCTGATAAAAATATTCGATAAAAAAAATAACCTCTCTAACGTTATTCATATTAAACCTTTTTCGTTATTCGTAAGCTGTGAAAATAAGTCTTAACAAAAATAATTTCTAAAAAAAAAATTGTTTACACCTTCAAAATAATCGTCTAAAATATCACAATATTAGTTTCCGCTTTAAGTAACGTGACTGTTTAAAATATTCAACTATTATTTTGCACCTCTAGATATCCGCCTGTTAAAAATAATCCACTATTATTTTCCGCCTTTACGTTATTGGTCTAACCTCTAACGTGGCCGTTCAAAATATTCAAACTATTATTTTGCGCCTTTACGTTATTCCTAACGTAACTGTTTAATAATAGGTGTAGGTGTATCACCGCCACTCTGTCGTGCCCTTGCCAGTTGCCACTGCACGTGTACAAAAGAAAGTGAGTTGGTAGGTACCTACCTAGCTACCTATGTGTGTGTTCCTTGATTTACGTAGGTAATATAGTATTGCCTCGGCCTAACAGTTTTGTAATGTAACCCTCCTAAGTCCATTTTTTACACAAGGTTAAAACGGTTTATTTTCAATATAAAGTACAATTTTGATGATTGAACCAACATTAACATATTATAAAAATATTTATTTTATTAATCGTATTGAATTCTTCATTCTTAGTTTTGCGGTACTGAACCAGGATTTATGAACTTTGTCCATACAACAATAATATTACAAAGTAATAAAAAAACAAAAAGGAAAAATTGTACGGTAGAAAATTTTATGTAAATATTGTTCATATTACATAATATAAATTATTGTTATTATTCTTTAATACTTTTTGTGCTGTGTAGATCGCGTGATTGTTTATCTTCAGGGGGTAAGTTGTTATTTTTTTATAACTAGGTATACCTACCCATTGTGTATAGGTACGCTACGAAATAAATAAGCCTTTTACCTTTTAAACTTTTTAAAATAACGTTTTTTGAAATTAACGAAACAGCTATAACGTTTTTAATTTAAGCCGTTATTCCCACCTCTACCTACTAATATAGGCGCCCGGGGCGGTCCGCCCCTCCGCCCCCCTCGGTACGCCACTGCCAAGCACCCTCTACAATATTGACGATGCTCTAGACGGACACATTCACCGCTGTTTATAGCAGTACCGTAGTCCTAGGAAAACAGACCATTAGGCTTAAACCTTTATATTAGGCACAACAACTGTTATTTCATAGGCTGCGTAGATTCGATTACGTACAAATGTAAACGTTGAATATCCCTGACCTAGCGTAAGAACATCCGAATTTTCGAAACATCCCATCTATTTTTTAGTATTCTCGTGTGAACAAATGAAAATGGGGACAGATGTTTAATACTGCCTTGAATATGCATCAGAAACTGTTTACCTATGTTTACTGTGTTTAAAAGAGATTGATAGAATAATAAGAAAATTCTTCGTTTTAGCTCTACCTATGTCGTTCTGTTCCAATCTCTAATATAAATTAAAGTCGGGTTAGTGCGAACACTCGAGATTGGCTCAACAGATTCTTCCGATGTGTGATTTATTGGATTCTTCTCCACTCCGGATAACAGAATAACTAATAAAAAGTTGAAAAATGGATAAGAAATAATATAAAACATGATATTAAAGTTAGTATGGAACGATTTCATGCGACGCCATCTTTGAAAAAATCTAACTACAAAATTAATATCTTCTGCAACAGTGCATGTCCTCTCATTCTCGCATACGCACATAATTGCCACTCTTACAGTAGCCCATTAAACTTTCTCCACCGTTTCGGGCGTTTTAGAAATTTTTCATACAAAGTCAACCAAATTGCAATAGTATATTCTCGCGTTGATCCCGTCTGAGCTTTGAATATGAAAGAAATATGGACGTATTAGAATAAATATTTTAATGTTATTATTTAGTTACTTTATTTTTGTTTCTGGAGGCGCAGAGCACAATGAACGGCCCGCCTCTGGTTATGAACAAAGAGTCCACAGGACAACGTCTGTCGGGAAAGCTATCTTCTTACTCTATAAAAATCTAGCCGTTTTCTTTGTTACTTAACTCCTCCTTTATTACTGGACGGATTTTGATGAAAAAAATTGGAGATGTCGAGGGTTACCCAAGGATGGTTTAAATGAAAACAGGGGATTTCTAGATACTATATTTCTGTTTTAATTAATGTTTTTAGTATTTGCGTTTTTTGCTCCCATTTCAACTTTTATATGTCAAAAAAAGATCGAGTAAAACAACTACGTTCGTAAAAAGGGTGATTTTATTTCTAAAGAGCGTACATAAGACCTAAGAATCGTTTGTTTTTTTTTAAACGTCATAATTGTTAATTAATTGTCGTTCGTTTTCTAAGCAGGTATTATGTTAAGGTTTTTTCTTTATATTGAGAGAAAGATATAGGTAGGTTTGTACAAGAAACGGGCATCGCGTAAAGAACTGTTGGTTATTTAGATAAGTAATACATCGATGCGCGTTGCATTGGAAATATACATCAATGTTATCGATGCATCTAACAGAAACATCGATGTTTTCTCAAAATCGATTGTTTACAGGACAGGGGGGGGGCTCTTATTTTCATATATATAAAAATGGAGAGCTATTTCCGGATGTCATGGCATCACGCCTAAACGGCTGGACCGATTTCGCTAATTTTTTTTGAAAAAAAAAATTCATGGAAAATTAGAAAATTAAAGAAAACTCTACGTAGACGACTTTATTAGTACTTTTTTATCTTATAATTTTTATTCCATTTTGAAATTTTGACAGAAATTATCAATTGGTGCGATTGACATAATGCGGATGGAATATACATGGTTTAAAACAGACGTATCGTTCGGAATCACATTGGTCAAATGAAAATTAATTCATCACCATACAAATTCGAATTCAACAGAACAAAACGAAATTCAACAATTAGTTAGGAACACAGGGCACTGGGCAACGTCTGTCGGGAAAGCTAGTAGTCTTATATAAAATTCGCTGACCCGCCCATCGAACTTCGACTTAACCCAGAATAAAATAATACTTTGACATATTATATGAATTAAATTTAGTTTACCGCATTAAAACTTAATTAAATTAGCTAAAAAAAAATATTGCATTATGTAATAAATATTGTTGATTCGGATGCGGGATGAAGTTCGACAGGCCATAA
Source organism: Mystacides longicornis (assembly GCA_963576905.1). Lineage (NCBI taxonomy): Eukaryota > Metazoa > Arthropoda > Insecta > Trichoptera > Leptoceridae > Mystacides > Mystacides longicornis. Next base: position 11,441,153 of record OY756433.1, on the reverse strand, counting down.
CAAGTTTTGTAATATAAACAATAATTCCTCTATAGTTGCGTAGCTTTTTTTTAAAATCCAAGAGATGGCGGTGTAGTAGGAAAAAAGTCACATGTGAAACATGGTACGTTATTGTACATATCGTGTTGCAAGAACATACGCCATTAAATCCAAATTTTACCGTTTTATTATGGTAAGATTGGGATTTAAGCCTAAATCTTAAACGCGAATAATCTCCGTCTTCCATGTAATAAGATAAACTCAATACTAATGAATTCTTCGGCAGCGTTCGTTTTGTTATATAGAAATTATTTTTGTAAATATTCTTTTGTTTGACGTACCGAAGAATTTTTGGAAAAAGTCCAATGGCTTTCATGTTTGAAGAATCAATTCATCTCGGAGCCGCCAGCCTCGACAATACGATATTTTTTATTAATAGACACTCGCATCAATAATAATTTAATTAAAAACACAATTAATAACACCACCCTAACAAATGGTTTTAATTTTCTTGTGTCGCGCGTGGAATAGTTACACCGACTTTATTAATATTTTGTCAGTCGTCATTTACCATCAGGGTTAAGACCAGCAGCCCGATTCACGGAAAAGTTTAAGTCTAAGTTTAGTTCGAAGTTCGAACGAAGTTCGATTCAAACCCTCCGTGAATAGGTACATAGACTGTAGATAGTCGCCGCCTACAATAATTATTATTACCAGCAGCCCTATTCACAAAAGTTTGAATCGAACTTCGTTCGAACTTCGAACTAAACTTAGACTTAATCTTTTCCGTGAATCGGGCTGCAGGGAATATACCTATATTAATTAAAGTTTTCCGTAAGTTATGTAATAAGTATCGTATTGGTGTGTGCTTATAACGATTTTTGTCATGATCGACGCAATAACCACAATCTTATAATATAAATGAAAGTCGGGTTAGCGCGAACACTTATAACTCGAGATCGGCCAAACAGATTCTTTTGATGTTTGATTTATTGGATTCTTCTCCACTCCTGATAACAGAATAACTAATAAAACGTTGAAAAATTGATAATATAAAATATAATATTAAGGTTAGTATGAAAAGGATTTCCTGCGACACCAAACCAACAAAATTATTGTTTAATGTTCATGATGGTAGTTCCTTCTCATTCTCGCATACGTAATTGCCGCTCTTACAGTAAGTAGCCCATCCCACTTACTTAGATTTTCATACATTTCATAACTCAACAAATTTATCAGGTGCTTTCATAAATATCGTATCAGTGTTATTGTTTAGGTTTAGACAGTTTGTATTTTGCTCCAACTTCACGCAGTCAAAATAAAAACACAATTTATGTTCAACTTATTTGCGAATAACGCCACCCTTTGATGAGAACAATCGATAATGTGTTTTTTCACATGAAATTTCTACTCAGGGTTTTGTAATCTGGTAGAGAATGCTTTAAGAATGCTTCATTTAGTTCCACCGGCTAAACTGACATCTTTGTAGGTATTAAAAGTAAAGGTTAACGAATGGAACGAAATTATTATAACGACGCTTGCAAGATGGTGAAAAGTCGTCACGTAACGGATGAGTATTCTGCACTTCAAAGCAGAGGTGATTCACCGGTTTGTACTTAAGCAATAGTTGTCGGAACAAGAAATTGTTCCGAATATTGTATGAAAAAAATTTAATTGGTGGAAATATCACTTGAAATTAACAAATCGATTCTTCCATTAAGATCCCTCACAACGGTATGGGCAAATGGTCAAGCAACAAAAGACCTAGCACGCTTATAATCATGCACAAAATGACACAATTAAGCGTGCAAAACTAGACATGATCCCATGTATTAGTATACAAATAGATATTTAATGAAATATAGAGATAAAAGTTAGAAATTATTGAGAACAAGAGAGGAACCAAATTTAAAGACTCCGACTGCTGTCATGTATTTGGCATGTCAAGTAGGTATTTATTATCACAAAAAATATACATAACAAAAAAGAAGAAGAAAAATGAAACCGTTGCAAATTTCATTAGATTGATAATACTTAATGTGAAGATTATAATAAAAAATAAGTTAAGATAAAGATTTAAGATATTAGATAGTTCTAGCCCGTAAGATACTCCGCATGACCCGCGGTATTTTCGTTGTAATATTCTAACGCTAACTCCATGCGAAATATTTTCATAAGTAGGTTGGTAAACATATATTTAATACATATGACTATATTTTCCATCCGCATTCTGTCAATCGCACTAATCATCAACCAACTGACAGTTTCTGCCAAACGTCAATTTAATTTCAAAATTAGAATTAAATTATAATGAAAAAAGCACGAATTTTATTAAATTTTCCAATATCACATGATATTTTCTTAATTTTTTCCTTCATAAGAACCTTTTCCTGATAATAGTTAAAGTAAACACAACAAAAAAAGAATTAACGGAATTTTACGGAAAATATGACTCCATTTTTATATTTTGATTTGAAAATACGACTACAAAGGTAAAAAAACTTGAAGAAGACAAACGTTTTTTTTTTCAACCTAAAAGAAGGTCGTTTTTTGCCAGATTTTATATTAATGACTTTGGAAAAGATGAGAATAAGGAGCTATAGGGCTATTCTCGTAATCAATCGCTTTTAAAAATCACTTAACGATAAGATTAAGACACGATCGCAAGCAGTCGTATTCACAAAACTATCGGAATCTAATGTTAATCTTATCTTGAACTGGATCATTTTCATACTGATATTTCAAACATAACGAATTTTTAAGATATCTACTAGATATCTTGTTTTGTGAATACCAATCCGCCATTTTATGATTGTCAATCAAGATAAGAGCATATTAAGACCGCTACGAGAATAAGGGCACTGCACATTATGTGACCAAGATAAAGAATTTTAATTTCAAGTCTTTGTATTGTGTGCTATTTATTGTCATCGAATTATTGTATTATTAAGGAACATAACTTGTTTGTTGACAAAATAAAATTTGGATTCGATCGAATCTTGAAAATAAATCTTCGATGTGAGTTAGTAGGAAGAGGATGTCACCAGTGAGACGCTGTTTGATCTCAAGGATGAGCATAGTATTAGAAAATATCTACTTCATGGCATGAATGATTCTTCAAAGTGTGGATGGACATTTCAGAATACATACTAGCTTTTGTTGGAGCCGATACTTTGACGGCTCAAATCTCGTGTTCATGGACGCGTGGAAATGTGACAAGCCGTGAGAGAATAAATAAAAATAAACAAGTACCTACCTCTTTGTTTTTTTTTATTCCCCTCAAAATGTCTTCTTACTGATGATACATTTATTTTCTGTGGGCATCTTTAAATAGTATATTATTATTTATTGCACATTGTTGAATGTGGTGAGGAGTGATGATATCAGGAAAGAATGTGAAACGGAAGTTAGAAGTGTGACAAGAATAATCATTAAAATAAACAAAAACCGTAAAATTCCTTAAGGTTCATACCTTGAGCGCAAAGTTATAATATGGGATCGGCATAGTATCGGTTGCAACATATAGCCTATATAAAGAGTGAAACTCTCGAGGTGGTTGGTAGACCAGCGGTTACGACGCCGGCTTTCGCACTGTTTCGTGCGCGCGGAGGTCGTGGGTTCGAATCCCGGCCGTGTCGACTATTAGCACAGATTCATTTTTATAAAAACTAACCACAGAGAGTCCTAAAATTCCGTACTAATGCGGTGTTCAGACGAGGCGAATATCGCCAGGACACTAAAATATCGCCAGCCAGTTGAACCGTGTGAACAGATTGTCGATAAATCTGAAGCGATTAAAATGGTTGAAAGCGATATCGTCTCAAGTTGAACGCCTTTCAGCTTTTGTATCTGGTGGAATGATTCACGCATGCGCAGATATGCGCGGCGTCCGTATGTTCTGTTTCTTGACAGTTGACAGCATTGCTCTAAATTTATTTCTCCTTAGAATCCAATTCCGCACCCAATATCTGCGTTTTTTTTTTTATTTTTCCTCAATTAGGAGTCTTTTTATATCGTCTAAAACAATATTTTCAACTAACTCCAATTACTCCGCGACTTCTACCTCGACGTCCGCCATTTTTAAAACAATCAGCGCACCTGACAGATTGAATGTATGTCGGTGGACTCGTGTGAACACATCAGACGATCAATGGGCGACCGAGCGATATTTTTTTTATGCAAGCGAAATCGTCTGGCCTTACATCGCCCCATCTGAACACCGCATAAGTGTCATACAGAGAGAAAGTGAGAAAAAAACGATAGGGTAGAAAACAAAAGTGACAGACATTTCCCAACGAATCGCATATCTCCAATAGTGGTGTGTACAAGTCATATTATGGCTATAAAGATCTCTGGTTGAAAAAGATTGAATCCTGGAAAGCTAGACGACAACGAGCATAGGGGACTATCAATACGACGATGAAGTACGTACTTTGGTATCAGTTGGATCTAGAGAGTCCAAGACATGAGGTATGGAAGGAAATTGAAGAGGTCTTCATCCAGAAATAAAAATGATTCATGAAGATCAGAAAAGAGGACAACACTATAGGTGACGTTGAGGCTACACGGAGCTTGATTTTTTCAGGTGTCTATTTATATCTTGAAAAGCTGATAATGGTTGCAAGAGCGCCGAAGCGCTGGACCGACCAAATAAAACAAAATATCCACGCGACGACACTTCATAGAGCCGTGCATCTGGCGGCGGACAGAATATCCTGGAGAGCAATGGTGCGAGAGAGAGTTCATGATGGCCACGACCCTCAGCAATTTGGACGACTACTGGTAAGGTAAGGTAGGTATGATAGGAATCTGAAAGGGAAAATTAAGAAAAAAGAATGAAAAGATATGCAAGTTATGGCTAGGGAAAGACGAATTTGAATACCTATGTCTGTATAATGGTGTCTAAAATTAATGACTGTTATGAACAGTGAACACGCTAACATATTTTTTAAATTTGTTTCATTTATAAAAAAAAAAAAAATTGCTTTTCCGAAAGACGTTGTCCTGAAGTCCTTACTATGAATATTGATTTCGAATTTGTAATTTACCTGTATTATAAGTACTTTTCGGACCCTTGAAATAATTGGAAAGAACCTGAATGTAATCAGAAAGTAAAAGGAAGATATTTCTGAGCGCTCATGATGCCTTGTCCACTGAAACAGGGGCCCGACCTACGATTATAAATAATTTCTGAATCCCATTAGTTTTAATTAGGTTTCAAGATTAGTTCTGCAAACAAACACTCTATTATTCCCTGATGAACCACTGAAAAGTTGCTCGTACTATTTTTATACGTTCTGAAACTAACAAAATAGTGGCGAACGCACACAACGCTATGACAACTGTTAACAATTAAAGATCAAAGTTGATTTATCGTTGTTTAGTGGGCTATTTAATGGGTATTGACATTATTGTCGTGTTTCGCTGATGGCAGCTAGATTTGTTCGTTCCTTTGAAAACGAATTTATTGACGTAGGCAAAAAAAACATTTTTTTTTTCACCTACGTCAATTTGAACTAAGTAAGTACTAATATCAATAGAAAATTTGACAGCCAGTGAAAGTTGATAAAAATAAGGTAAAGCTTCAGTTTAGTCGCTCCTATAAATTAATGATGGCGGCGATTTTGAGATACGCTGGAGTATTACCGTGTTGTCACGGTGTTATCACTCAGGGAGGTGTCTAAAAAGGTATGCACCCCTTTTTAACTGCATTCCAACCTTAACATAACCTATTCAAATCGTATATAAAATAACCTCGAAATCATTAGGAGTGACTAAACTGAAGTTTTACTAAAAATAATTACAGAATTATATACAAAAACCCAGAACCCGGAATGAAATTGCATTCTAAAAGTACTCGCGATGAATTGTACCTGCGATGAATAATTGTACTGACGATGAATTTACCGGCTACCCTCTTATGGTTTTCTTCTGTTCTTCTATGCGACTCAACTTGGTCCCTTCATAATGCTTTATCAAGGGCAAGTCTACTTGGTCAAGACCTCGACCCCTTAGCATATCGTAAAAAGAACCGATTTTCACCTTTCTTATCTTGGCAAAATCAACAACAGCTTGTCCTTGTCCATATTGTTACTATAATTCTATCCGTGATTTCATCTTACAGACGGGAAAGTATGCCTTTGATTAGAGAATAATAGGTCACTGGTGTAATTACCACGCATTATTCTAGCAGTAATTATACGAGAATATATCATTACAAAATTATTGGCACCACGATATACCTATTAGCTCAATATAAAATTATCATTCCTCTCTCTACCCCTGATCAAATCACAATAAGTGTTCTTATCTACGTGACAGCATCTAGCTGCTACAAGCTACAATGCAGCCCGTTGTCCGATTATTGGGTACTTTTATTGGTTTTTTAACTTCAGACCTATGCTAAATTCTCCCCTCAGACTACTTACTCATACAATCATATTTCGTTTATGTGTTGGATTTACATCATTCTCAGTCGCAACTCCTATTTGCCAGGCTCTGCGATGGCTCAACGAATTAGATTTAAAGAATTATCTAACAACTAATGACTCCAAAAATTCATTACTGATGTTCGATTTTTGAATGGAACAAACCACCACGGGCTTACGACCGTCTTCTACTGTTGTTTTGAAGGCTGGCTTAGTGTTATCACTTACGTTAACAACGTTCGCCATTAGGTGGTAATGTTTGAGTCTCCGAAACTCCTAATCATGAGAATTCTCGACATGTTCAACATGTCGAAAAATCTCATGTATGCAACAAATAGATATTTAATAATAATTAATGAAATAAAGAGATAAAAGTTGTAAATTATTGAGAACAAGAGAGCAACCAAATTTATAGACTGCGACTCCTGTCATGTATTTGGCGCCAGGATATGACTATATCCATTTTTGTTAATGTCTCATATTTATTGCCTATTGGCTCTGTTGGTACACAACGTTCTAATTATGTCTAGATTTTTGTGACCCTTTTCAGGACTAGATCTTAAAGAATTATCTAACAACTAATGACTCCAAAAATTCATTACTGATGTTCGATTTTTGAATGGAACACACCACCAAGGGAATTAGATTTAAAAATCGAATTCGAATTAGATATTGTTTTTTAAGGCTAGTGACTTCCTGGAGCTGTAATGTGAACCGTTTTTTATCTCTTTATTCTTTTTAAATCTTGAGAATTATATTTTTGTTCTGGAGGCGCAGTGCACAATGAACGAGCCGCCTCTGGTTAGGACCAAAGGGTCCACAGGACAACGTCTGTCGGGAAAGCTAGTTTGATATAAAATCATTAAAAAGCTTCACCATAATGAGGTGGGAAGTTTGTTAAATGATATGCTGTTACACAGTTCTGTTACACTCCTTAAAAATACGTAAATAAGTTTACGTATAAAGGTGCGTTTATACCAAACGAATGTATGGTATGGACCTTTTCCCTGCATTTCCGATGCTGAGTTGCACTTATGAGTTTTTATATTTTTTTTTTCTGAATGAAAGGTGATCGGAGTGAATGGCACTGTTATCCTGCATATATGCAACTAGTCTCAAAGATATAGTTTATTTATGTTTTTTTGTTATTTTCATTTTTGTAATATTCCAGTATTTATAAAAAAAAAAAAAAAAAGTATTATCTCGGCACAGGCGTCTGCCTAGTGAGATAATAAATCCCAAAATAAATAAATATATATATAGATTGTAAGTACTTGTACTTATTATTGTACTTATGTTATTGGTATGGGAAATAAAATAAATAAAAAAAAAAAAAAAAAAAAAAAAAAAAATGGCCAGAGCTGGAAAATAGAGGATATTTTCTTGATGGTTGATTTTATGGTCACTGGAAATAACAACGAGAAAGAACTGTCATCGCTCATTAATTAGTTGTTGTTTCCATGGTGTCCAGTATAACGATAAAATAATGCATACTACTTCCAGCTCTGGTACTATATTAGTTTGATTTAAATGTACCCTTATAGAGAAAATACTATAGAAACTTGTACTTTTTTCCGGGTGGAACGCATTATCTTATTATACACTAGCTAATACCCGTCTTGCTTTACGTTTTTAATTCCGAATGTCAAGCTTGATTGGTAGGTAATTAAACAGGTTCTATTGTTCTAGTCTAGCTTCCCATTGCTTAACTGACCTCTATAACTGACATAAGCACAGAAAAAGAAGAGTTACACTTTCACAATTCATAAAAAGAGAGAAGAATGACAGTTTTAATGTTTATAAAAAAGAAAGAAGAAAAATTATAGTCTGCCACATACCTAGGTACATGGAAAAAACTGCATGTATCATAATATGTTACATCTTACACTTGATTCAATTCCACTGCTCAATAGAAGGGTAAAAAATTCCTTTAATAGTAATATAATACAAACCTACCTAAATAATATGAAAGTTTTACTCTCAATATGGTTTGAGTCTTGACTACATTCCCTACAACCTCTATGTGTGGAATGGTACAAATTTTATGCGATTGGCTAATGATAAAGGCAGCTGTTTTACCGACCTCAAACGTTAGTCGAAAAGTAATCTGAAAATGTACTTTCATTTTAATGTTGATAAAATGTGTTTTATATGGTTTGAATTACATTTATTTTTACTTCAAAACAACCTTGAATCTTTTAAATACATTTTTATTCTGTCAAACTTTGGTTCCATGCAACATTTACATGAGTAATTTTGTTTTCAAAAGATGGCCATCTGTGTTTACGCAGATTTTACTATGAAAATTTTGTAATTTTAGAAATTTATTAATCACATTAAATATATATGAGAAATTGTAAAAATTTGTATCTATGATTACCATAAATTTCTTTTCCATGTCTGGATACATCAAACTCAAAATAATCGCCACAAATTGTTGAAGAGTTTTGCATCTAACTTGACATCAATGGTTGATGTGTTATAACTTCAAGATGCAAGTAACAACATCTGGTAGATTATTACTGAGCGAATAAAAATCAACTTGATTATGCAAATAAACTCACCTACATAGATTAACAATACTCTCTATTTTGGTGGTTCAACTTATAAATCTGCAATCCCCAGACTCGTCACAGGAAATTGAAGAATTAATTGCCCATAGTAGGATTCGAAACCTACCGAGATGCTCACTTGACGTCAATAGATGTTGTATTATTATTATGTGAAAAATTAGGTGAAAAATTCTATGGCAATTAGGCAAAACTATTTAATGTCATTTTGAGAAAGGCATTGGAATCAAAACAAAACTACACCACTACAATATAATTTAAAAAAATATGTGAAGTTACCTATAAGGAAATTTTCAATGAATCAATGCAGGTATATCAATATCCAATTTAGGTATTTCTTCTTCTCCTTATTGATAAATGCCATTATCTATTAAAATTAAACAAAATTTGAACCAAAATGTACATAGGAAACAAATTCAAATTTAAGTTATTGGCTTCTGAAAAATGTCAAGTTTTTCAAGGTAGAACCATTTTAGTAGTAGTATTATTTATGAGTATGAATGAATGAATGAAAGAATTTTTATTTATTTTTTGTCCAATCATTATTTAATTCATAAAACATAAAATCAACAATTGAAAAGCTATATAAAAAAAATAAAATATGTATAATCTCAAAGTTTTATTGTTAAATCAGCAGAGTAAAAAAAAATATTCTCCCAAACAAATGGAAACCAGAAAAGATATTCCGACCCACCGTTATAAAAAAAACTATTAGTTATTCACTTCTTAACCCAAAAGTATTAGGTATATCATTTTTATTCCATAACCGAAATAAAAAAATTAAAGTTTAATTAAATCTGATGCTAGAACACAGAAATCCATACAATAACCTAGAATCCCGACTCGCGTTCAAAAGTGAAGCCTAAATATTGCAACTTTTGACAGTTTGGTTCCCAAAAGAATGTGGTACAGCGTATATTTATTCAGTAGTTTTCTCGTGTTTTTTACAATAAAACATATTTTTACATTGAAATAAGTGAAATTAGATCATTTTTAAGTTTCTTTATAAATGTACTGTCAAAATTGCTGGCCAAATCGGCTTCACTTTTTTACTACGAAGAATATATGAAAATCTATGTGCTAGAAACACACTATTGTGTCAGCTTGTGTTGTGTCGAGCCAGAAGCATTATCATTTTTATATTTATTTATTTTCTGTCAAAATTAAGCATTGCTCACCATTACAGAGTAATCCTTTGCGGTAATAGTGGTTAATAATATGGTTTAAGATACATTTAGGCTCTATATGAAGCTGATATGCTTCTAACGGGTTGAGAACTTATTTATAGTGATATGTGGTAAAATTGATAAAATCGCTGGCATCCGCAAGACACTGTTATTGATTATGGTCAATCTTCTTTACATCCCATAAGCAGCCATTGAATATTTTTTCAATATAATTGTTTCCCTTCTCAAATGGGAAATTTAAATGAGCTCTCTAACATGGATCTGCAATATAAAGTTTCTGATTTTAAAATACACATAAAGAAATCCAAGAAACATAATTAATGAAATTCTTACATAGGTAGCTTACCATTTTGGTATATTTACAATATTATTACATTGTCTTGCAAAAATTAAACCTTTGAATTTCTTTGTTAGAAATGCACTTTTATCAATCAATTTGATCCTTAGAAGTATGTACTTAATTGCTATGTCAAAAAGGTGGGATGAAAGCAATTAGTCTCGTTGAAAACACGTTTGCCTCAGGAACCTGAAAAAAATATCAACAAAATAAATTAATTTTGTGATTTCGGTAACACACTAATTCCCGCCTTATAACATTATAACCTTATAATTGTTTTAGCAACGCATAAATGTTTTAAGTTACGGCATAGGCTTACAGATATTTTAATCAATTTGACTTACCAGTTTTATTTTCATTAAACTCAATTGAAAATAAGGTAATTATATTTTTCATAATCGACGATATCAATCCGAACCTTTTGTTTGACAACAAAATATGACGTATAGTGAAGTATTAACCATCCATGGATAACCAAAGATAATAATATAATTCAACACAGTTAGGTACTATTAAATTATTTTATGATGTATATTTTTGATTTACTTATATAATGGTCTCTTAAAATATGTAGACTTATTAAAAAAAAAAATTTTCACACAAAAAACCACTTTAAATGTGAAGAAGAATTATTAAAAAAATCATTCTTATTTTGTTTTCATATTATGAAGCTAAGACAAAAAATTACATATTAAAAAGTTCGTCTATGGTAACCTACTGTCAATTATTGTTATTCTGACAGCCAAACAAAAACAACAGGAATTCTATTTTCAAAAATTTTGTAAGTTTTTTAATATATTGAAATATTTTTGTAAGTAGGTACCTAAGCTATATTTAATTATTAAGATTTTTACCTATCATGAAGTTTTTAGTTGTGAATTGTAAAAATATGGGTATATAAAATATGATACTTTGAAATTGTTGTCCCTCCTGTAACTAAACTTTAGACAGATTTTGATGTTTGTTTTGTAATATTGTTTTCTAGGCATGGAGTTGCAGTCTATCTGAAATAATAATACCTGATACATTATGCAGTCTAAATGGATTTAATGAAGATCTTAAAAAGGTATAAAAGCTACACTTTTAAACAAATAATACTATGAAAGATTCCAAATGAAGGTTTTATGCAGAGCATATCATATCAATATGTATCTAGCAGTTGATTGTTTTATTCTAATTTGAAGTTCATAAGTAGTTTGATATACTTTCTAAATCCTTAATATTGATTCTAATCAAATTCTCATAACATGTATTTTTAAAACAAATCCCTGAAAAAGCAAAATTTTCTAATGTCGTCTTATATATTTGCAACCATGGCCATGTAATCACTGTATTTTGCTTTCATATATTAATAGAATTGGTTTTTTTTAGGTCAGAACACTCAGAACCTTGCAGGGATTTTGGATATATCAAGAAATATTTACCGAATGCTTCAACATACAACATGCTGTGTTTTTTAAAATATTACCCACCTTGTTTTGTGATGAATATAACATTAAATAAAATAAATTAAAGGTAAGAGAACATAAGTTTGCATTTATCTACATAAGAAATTTGAGTTCGATACAGTTTTGTGAATACATATTGTGGATAAATCAAGTGAATTTTACTTTACCAAAATACCTACATATCTGATTCTTTTCCAAAATAAACAGGAAGTATTACTTAATTATTATGATGTGTGTAAAACCAAATATATTTTTTGACTATAAACATACACACATACCTGACAAATCCATTATAATCTTGTAAAATAGGAACGTCATCACTTCCTGTCAGATTGGCTTTCTTTCAACGTTCTGTTTTACCGACCAAATCTACTAAAGAATATTCATACTCATTTCAATTTTCAAATATCATTTTTTCTCTAAAATCTTTATGAAAGAACAATTTTTAGATTGAAATGTATTATGAATTTAATTTAATGTATCTTTATTATTTTTTACCAACATTTAATATGATTTTATCAGGTATGTAGCTACATAATTACTCATCTATCTGGCTACGACAGTTTGACACAAAATGTGGCCATAAATTTTTTAAAATGTGTCAAATAACAAAATGGAGGAAATATTTTTCCAAAATCTTTCTTTAAATCTTTATTTATTGAGAATAATAAGATTTGAATAACATTTATATGTATAACATATCAATCTCCAATTATTTTATTACATTTTCATACCGTAATACCAAGATTCCATTCAACGTTTACATGAGTAATTTTGTTTCCAAAAGATGGCATCTGTCTTTTTTGAAAACGTTGTATGAAGATCCTAAAAAAATAAGAGTTTTTTAAATAGCTTTAAATATATCAAAGCTCATGTGGTTAAATATATTTAAGAACGCTCTCTGGAATTTTGCGCGGCTTTTCGCATATTAATATCTGACCTTAAGGTCTGTTTTCTACGATTGATGATGATTCAAAAATATAAATAAACGGACTAAAATATTATGTAGATTGGTCTATCTATGGATTCTATGGGGAAAAAACTAGAACGAATTATGTTCGTTATAAGAGGTTTCACTTATAAGAGGTGTTTTGACCTGTACCCTTATTCTAAGTTTCCGTGACATTTACGCTGACGTGAAATAACATTTTTTTTTTATAGAAACGTGTATATCGCCCCAAAAGAATACTTTGGAAAGCTCCCTCAGCCCATACAAAATTCCAGTGAGTTTCTCACATACGTTAGTGTATAAAATTCGGAATATGGGGTACCTACTGTTACTGTTATTGATCAGTATTGAACACAAATATTCTAAAAACTCGCTTTGTATTTATAACTTAATTAGAATATCACCCACCAAGTTTTATTTATAAAATGTTAAAATTTATTGCTCTTTGTTTATGCCGACGGGATTTTATGATCCATCTGGTGAAACCTCCGAAATGTTATCAACACAATTTTAGAAATAAAACAAATATAATTACCATCAATGCGAAAACATTGTACCTACTGTCTATCTAGTATGAACCGAAATGAACTCTTTATGTACGGATAAAAATTCAAATAAATAACAATAAGTTGATACTTTTTCAAGTTTGTTTTTCTCACAAGTACCCACCTACGGTTTTATCTTTTTACTTAACACATGGTGTGGTCTTTTTTTAGTACTTACACCCATCTCGCCGTGACCCTTTACCAGAACGTAACGAACCTACACTCTTTTCTATCTCTTTTTTGCACCCATTCTTTCAACCGCCTGCATGTAGACAGATATTATAGTGTACAGGTACGTACATACAGATATAGACAAGGGAACGGTGGGCCTCACGATGTGACGCAGCACTAAGGCCTTCTTATATAGGTGGTGTTGGAACAGCCATATTAGTAAAATTATATGATTTATTCGACATCACACATTCTTATTAAAGCCATCTCAAATTATCAATTGTCATTTTTGAAACAACAATGACATCCATACCGCATTCCTTCCTAATATTCCCATTCTTTTCCATGTCCCAGTCGTTGAGCTCTAACCTGTAATACATTTATTCTAGATTCTTTTTTGACCATGTCCACGATTCATAGCCATACATCATTGATGGTAGCAGAATTATGCACTAGCGTTTTTTTGTTTTTAATGAGACATTGTTTAGATTCTCTTTACATATCGCAGTGCACCCTGTTACCAGCCACTTATTTCCTACGTACAATTTCTTTTTCACACTTTCCATCCCTTCCAAACATACCTACCTACTCGTTTACATGATCAAGGTTTTAATTTTTAAGGGTTATTTAATACTTCGTACTTTCTTCTTCCTTTCAAAGACCAAAATCTTTGTTTCGTTGACATTTATCTTATAAATCCATTTACCAGGTCCATTTTATGCACGATATCAAAACACACTTACTCAACCTTCACTTCGCTGCAGGGTCACCTGAAACACCCTTGCTTCACGCTCTTCGTAAGATAGAACTCTGGCAAAAGTTCAACCTTCACCTCCACACAGGCAAGTCTCCATTGGTTCACACAAATCTCAAATGAATATTTCGTACTTCCTTATAGTTTTGAATTCATATCATAATTATTTCTACCTACTATGAATAGCATTATAAAATGATGAAATATTAACGGCTCAAATGCGTAGCCCAAAAGACACTTGTTAAGAATGCTCAGTTATAGAAGTGAGTGACTATGTATTGTGCAGACTTGGGGTTTATCCAAGTGATCACAAGGTCGCTTAACCGAGAGCACTTCAATGCAGTCGCTCTACATACAATATTATTATATTGCTTGGTTTATATTAAAAATGCATTCTATAATCAGAATCAATGCGTTTTTGTCAGTCACTTCTAGCATTGAGAATATACATATATGTACAATGTGTTCTTTATAAAGGACACTTGAAATTCAAACACACAACCATAAAAAATAGCACCCAACAATAATAATTATTGTTATTTTAATCTGTCTGTTGATAAAAGACATCCATTATTTTAACTCTCAACTTCCTATTGAAATGCTGATTTATTTGAAAATGCATTCTATGTTCAGTCTGCTGGCGCGCGCTCATATCGAACCTTGGCCTCCGCTATCTTTCTCCTCCAATAGGGTGAAAACACAAAGAACGCTGATTCCGACCGACACCGATCGCCGCAAGGAATTTTTTCTATGGTTTCATTGCATTTAAATGGCCATGCCGGAAAGCGGGTTCCTGATGCTTTTGTTATGCGTATGCCCATTCAAATGCATAGAAACATTATTTGCGCCGGTCGGAATCAGCGTTCTTTGTGTTTTCACTCATAGTCCCGATCCCCTGCTGCCGTATTCAGTTGGTCGTCCATAGCAGTTGGTCTGCATCCTTCTTCACTTCGTTTTCTCACCTCAGACTTGGTATTCAAGCCCTTTCTTTCCACCTGGACCCGGGCGTCAAGTCATGATGCGCTTGGGAGCCCTTGAATCGGGCATTCTCTGTTCATGTTCAGCCCACCTCAATCTAAGCAACTTGGTGGGCTAGGAGAATGCGCAATTGCTCTTCTTCTTTCAAAGGTCTTTTTAGTGCTTTCTTCGCAGCACTTTCTATGGAAGGTATCCAGCATTTCTGCCATTTTAACTCATCTATCTTTCTGCCTTTCTGTATCCAATATTTTGACTGCTTTTGTAACAGATAATAGAACAGTAACCCATGTCCACTTGAGTATTTCTGATTACAGCAGAATTAATGTACGTAAAATAATGCGATTTCGTTGGACGCTTATTTATAAATATGTCTTGGACACGTTTTTAGGTAATGCAGTCACAAGTTAGAAAAAAACGAAAAGGAAAGGAAATTATAAATAAAAGGGAACAGTGGGGCTAGTACGAGTTTTATCGAAAGCTAATTGCACTTTATAAGCGCTTATTAGCGTGCAAATAGTGTTCTAAAATCAAACGATCGAATCGTTCGATCATTTTTCTATGGAAATTTTTCGAAACTCTTTCGATGATCGTTTCGATATTCGATCATCGAAAACTTATACTTAGGGTACAGAAAAGACACCCTATCCAAAAACATCAAAAAAGGTTCAGAAGAGAAAAATAATGCAGATAAAGATTCAACCGTCAATCAGTTCTGGCACTGAGAACATCTACATAGAATATGCACTAAAAATGCTCTATTATCATAACGTGTAAGTCATGTATCTTGACAATATAGGTACATCAATTAATTATTCTTATAAGTGTAAGCTTCCTATCGTAGAAGAATGACGTTTGACATTCAAATGGACGAACATGAACGAGTTGGAAACAATAAATTTCACAGATTCGACAGATCACCTGTCTGTGAGTTTGGGTTATTGCCTATTACGTAAGAAGAAAATGATCTCTGAAGACATATGATTGCCTCTGCCTGTCTCGAAGCGAAGTACAGCGCTGCACAGCTCTTGGCATAGCGCTAAATTATTGACCTAAAAAATCGCAGACGTTGATGCACGGTTCACAAGTGTAGAGATTTCAATATAACGAGAGCTCGTACGTCATTGGATCAACGTAACGAGATGTTCTCTATGTTCACAGCCACTTGTGGGAGTTTTGTCAATTATTATTAACGTCCCATCTACAAAATGTAATCCGCTGATATTATTTTCTAGTGGTTTTTTATTCGTTGAGAAATTGTCAAAATATATCCGTGAAATATGTGGGGCTGATGATATAGTCAGATGGAGCAGACAGCGAAGAAGGGAACGGTATAGCCATGTCCTGAGAATGAAGAGAATGAACACTACCAGACTCCCTTGGTAATGCGGTACTCGCCCTCGAAGAAAGCGACCAAAAAGATGGCAAGGCAATTGGGATTCCCCTGGGAGCAGCTTCATAGAAAAGGCTAATACAGGACCCATATATCTAGAGGGGAAACTATAAGAAGGTATAAATTAAACAATAAGTAGGTACGTTGATACATAGAATAGAGGGGGTACGCTTTGAAGTGTTTGGTAACCTATATAGTGATTCTGTCACTGACTTCCGTACTGAAGATCGCGGGTACGATCCTCAGTGCTGACCTTCCTATTTCACAACTCAAGCTTTGCCTCCTGTGAAATATGTCAAAAGTGGAATAATTATGTTCACTTTGGGTGATCCCAGATCCATTAAAAAATACTTTCATATAGGCATTAAATCAGTATGTCATTAACGAATCATCTTCTATCGGACATTTTAAATGCCTTTTTTATACGTACAATCTTGGTGATAAATATTTAAAATCTTTGCAGTATATAAATAAGTTTTAGGCTAGAATATTAATAATCTGCGGATTAATTGGTTTGGCAAAAATCCGCGTTTACCACCACTGAGAATACAAACTAACCACTAATTACTTAGGCTATTAAAATATTTAAACTACTCAGACTGGGTTGGTTTAGGTTTCCAGGTCATGTACTAGGTCATGTTTGGTCAAAAATTGTGCAATACTGGTCAGACTAATATGTCATGTTTATATGCGAGACTTAAATGGCGTGGAGAAGAATAAAAGAGCAGTGTTTTTACAAACTGAAGAATGCAAATGATGGCATTATATGTAGGATCCTGGAAGTCCGAGGTCTATAATGGACAGAAAATCACTCTTTACTGACACCTTTGTATAGAAAAGTGTTATATTATTATTATTCAAATCGAACACAAAAACACTCTTTAACTCTTTCACAGTAAGCTACTTAGAGTTTATGTCGTGAAAGAGGAAGATGGTCGGCACCTGGGATCGAACCCACGACCTCCGCTCGAAACAGTGCGAAAGCCGGCATCGTAACCGCTAGTCTACCAACTACTTATGATGTCGAAAGACGTTGTATTAACCTTAGGCGAAACCTAATCGAAAGTAATATAAAAATAGAGCCCTTTTTCCGTGCTCTATGCTCATCGCATCATGCGTGAACGGCTTGACCGATTTCGTTTTTTTTGTGTTTGCTACTGACCGAAGAAGATTATTATGAAAGAAAAAAATCAGGAAGTTTCACGAAACATTGGAAAACTTAACGTAGGCACAAAACTTACTTTTAACACTAAAACTATTCTATTTTTGAATTTTAATTGGCGTTTGATAGAAACTGTCAGTTGTTTACTATAGTTGGGTGCCATTGAAAGAATGCGAATGGAAACTATATGGTTTAAAACATAGATGCTACGATCGGAATTACATTGGATAAAAGGTTATTAATTTATGATTATACAAATTCGAATTCAATATTCAAATTTAGGACCACAAGACAACGTCTGTCTGGAAAGCTGGTACATATTAAATTTAAAAAAAAAAACACCTTTATTCATATTGCGAAGTGAGCTGTAAGTTGTATAAAAATAAACGTGTATTGGTTACAAATCAAAATAAGTAATAATAAAATAATAATAATTTTCTATTCAAAGGTGTCAGTATAGCCGGCGGAACTTATTGCCTGAGGCAATTATTTCCAGTCAACCGGTCCTGTCCAATCTGAGACATGCCAACCCCGGGTAGAAATTTCAAGTGAAAAAACACTTGGAAAAACTGACCCGACCGGGAATCGAACCCGGGACCTCGGATCTGCAGTCCACGCTAGTACAGCTAGGCTACCGAGGTCGGTATAACTTTTTAAAAAAAGAAATCGGAAAATGAAGTATCTAACCACCCCTATGGGTATAAAATTTGTAGCTGTTTGACATAGAACAAATTCCAAAAATGCGGATGACAGCGCTTTTGGTTTTCATAGACAATATTACGAGTGTGTTGTTCAAGCTGCCGTAACATAATGTCAAAGCACGAATGTGGCAACACTGATTATGTGATTAGTGCTCCATACAATAAGAAGATAAATCATAGAGTAGCTATAAAATCATTCAACCAAAAACAGATTATTGTGACAGAAATTAATTAACATCTGCATTCCCCATTCAAATGTTTCAACAGACTATAAAACAATCATTAATGGATTCGCAAAATATTACGTTTATACGTTCCATTGACATTCTGTCCATTGGGTGACTGTGTTTCGATGCACTCGACTTATTAGTCATAAAATTGAATTCGAAAAAGTGAGATTTTCAGTTTATCAATATTCGGTGTATCGCATTGTATAAAATAAATATATACTAGCTTTCCCGACAGACGTTGTCCTGTGTTCCTAAATTCATATATTGATTTCGAAATTGTATGGTAGGTAATGAATTAATTATTATTTGACCAATGTGATTCCGAACGATGCGTCTGTTTTCAACCATGTATATTCCATCCGCATTCTGTCAATCGCACCAATTGACAATTTCTGTCAAAATTTGAATAAAAATTATAAGGTAAAAAGTACTAAAAAGGTTGTCTACGTAGAGTTTTCTTTAATTTTCTAATTTTCCGTGCATTTTTTTAAATTATTTTCCTGTAAAAGGACATTCTCCTGACAAAAGCCTACACGAAAAATAAAGAATTAGCGAAATCGGTCCAGCCGTTTAGGCGTGATGCGATGACATCGGGAAATAGCTCTCCATTTATGTATATATGACTAGCCTTCCCGACGCACGTTGTCCAGTGGTTCTAGCCCGAAGTGGTAATATGTACATAATGTGAACTGCGCCCCCATAAAACAATACATAATTAATTCGATTGAGTTAAAGTAATAAAATAATAACATTGAAATATTTCTGAAACATCCATTTTTCATTCGTATTCAAAGCTCTGGCGGGTACAACCTGAGAATAATGCGCTCGCGCACACACCCTACCTCGCCTATGAAGTAGAAATGTGCCCGATAATAATCTAAAACGCTCGAAGCGGTGCGGTGGAGTAAGTGGGATGGGCTACTGTAAGAGCGTATGCGAGAATGAGAGGGAACTACCTGCGATGATGTTGACGCGTCGCAGGTAACCGTTCCATACTAACTTAAATATTATATTTTACATAATTTCTTATCCATTTTTCAACTTTTTATTGGTTATTCTGTTATCCGAAGTGGAGAAGAATCCAATAAATTAAACATCAGAAGAATCTATTTAGTAGATCTCGAGTTATAAGTGTTCGCACTAACCCGACTTTAATTTATATTAGAGATGTATAAGCGACATCCCCAAATGTGTCTATGAAAAGAAAATAGTTTCAGGAACCATTGCGTTTAGTATACAGCAGTCTGTGTACGATAGAGTTCATTGTAGGTATTTTGAAATTCTAACCACTTTTTTCTCTTTTTCTGAGATATAGAAAACTTTTTCAAAACTCCCTATAAAATACAAATAACATTCTCCCTTTTAAGGCCCCCCGCACACCGCAAGCCAGCCCGGGGGAGACCAATCCGTAGCAAACCCGATCCGCACGCACCCACAATGCGGGAGGCCTAGGCCCCACTCAGGAGCATAGGGAGGCATCAAGAGCTCTCTATTGGGCTCGAAGGCGTCTGAGGCTCATTGTGGCTTTTCTGACCGGTTGAGGTTTAAGGACGTGAGGTGGTCAACCTCACGGTCCCGATCTGATTTTTCGATTTCCTGTCTCTTACAGGATGTTCGAAAAACCAGCAAAAAAGAGCAGACGTGCTATTCTTAGCCGGCAACCCCACGGCACAATACAAATATCTAATAAAATTTCGTTTTTTTTTTTCAAACACGCTTGTCATTATAATTTAACACAACAACATGGAAAAAGACAAGAACCTTTCGAATAAACATAGCTCCGCCTTATACGATATAAAACTTTGAAATTCTTGTTCCGAATGTAGGCAGGTACATTTAATTGGGTGCCGTTATTTTGATGATTCTCTCTTTCAATCGAAATTTTCATAAAGAACGTATTTTTCAGTAGCTTAATGTCATTTTACAACGTAAAATTCTATGTTGACTGACATTATTGTCAGTTAACTTTGATAATGTGGTCCATTAGGAAGTACATATGTAATTGGTTGGTTGGAAGAAATAGCCCAACTGTGTAATATTTACCAGGCTCTTAAGATCTTGACACATATGTATAAGACAGCAAATAATGTAGGATGAGCACGTATGTACATACAGAGGATATTTTATATCAACAATAAAGTCTTATTATTATTTTGCATCTGTTTATCTCAGCAGACGCTGGTATTGACATCAAGATGCAGGCTATTTCTAGCATTTTAATATTTTTTTATGTGTTTTGTTATAATAAATATTATTCGTAAGTTTAGAAACCGACTAATAAACATTTGTCAAGTAACTGATTTTTGTCATTATAATAACAAATCCGTAATATTTGGGTAAAAATATTAATGGAAAAGGCAGAAAACATATTTAAAATTATTATCGATGTACGATTCGAACTCCCTTAAATGATTATCGCAGTATGCAATGTCCGTTTTCACTATTATGTTATGAATATTATACATTCTAGCAGTTGTGTTATAATAATATTTCGGAAGCTGGGTTGAATGCACACTGGTTAATATTGTTCAAATATTATGTGTAGTTAAAAATAAATACAAATACTCATTTATAAACAAACCGAAGAAATACATGTGAATATGTTAAGGAATGAGGAAATTAGTAGGTAAAGAACGTGATTGTAATAAAGATGAAAGTTAGCTAAGATGGTTGTAGCTTGTTGAAAGAATGGGTGCAATCAGGATAATGAAAATCTATAATATAAAAGAATGTCGAGTTAGTGCGAACTATTATAACTCGAGATCGGCCGAATAGATTTTTATCATTTTTGGTTTATTGGATTCTTCTCCGCTCCGAATAACAGAATAACTAATAAGACATCGAAAAAGAGATAGAAAATAATAGGAAATATAATATTAAAGTTAGTATGGAGTTTTAAAACGCAGATTTTTGATAGAATTTCTTTCAAGCTTTCAGAAATATTTTTTTTTTAAACGTATTTTTGTGTAAATTACAAATTTGAAATCAATATCCATAGTAAGGACTACAGGACAACGTCTGTCAGGAAAGCTAGTAGAGTATATTTTCCTAATCGTTGATATGGTCACCAAGGAAATAATAATCAGAAAGAATTTGCATCGCCTACTAATATTTTTTGTTTCCATGGTGTCCAGTATCAACGATTAGGAAAATATACTCTATTTTCAAGCTCTGGGTCTTTGTTCGTATGGTATAAATGCACCTTTACATCACGAAAGACCAATCACGATGGATAAAAACCTGTATAAATCTAAACTTTTGGAAATATCTAAATAGACGTAGAAGTTTTTAAAATTATCTGCAGAACAAGTTCCATAATTTTTTTTTTTAAAAAGCGCTTCAAATTTAAAAATTCTTTAATCCTAATCTTTGTCGAGCTGTATTTTTAAGCTGTTAGTAGTAGGTTCAGTTTTTGTTAATCATTTTTATTAATTGACATGTCCTCTCACTAGATGCATAAAACTGGACCCAAGACCTCTAATGCGAAGAAATCGATAAAAAGGCAAAAAAGAAAGGATTTTTTTTCAAAATATTTAAAGTTCAATATCTCCATAACGGTTATGAATCGGACACCATATTATGGAATCAAATCCATCAGAAATGACCTAAATAATAACGTCCTTTAACATTCCGTACGACTTACCCTGTAACCCTGTATAAACATTTTGGTGTAAAAAAATGTTAATTACAAACAAACATTAATAACTGATACTAGTTTTTTTACTTTGAAAAAAGTGTTATTCGTTTATACAAAATCATATTATTTCATAAAATCGATATTAGGGAGGTTTTAAAATGTAAGTTAAAACAAACACATATTCCGTGATGAAAAATATTCCCTCTTACAACTTATGATTCAAGGAAAAATAGAGGGAAGAAGAGGTATGGGGCGGAAGAGAGTTTCTTGACTCAAAAATCTTAGACAATGGTTTGGAAGAGCGGATGCGGCATCATTGATAAGGCTGGCTCAAGGCTGTGAGGAGTTCAAAGCGATAGTTGCCACGAAGAAGAGGAAGAATTCACGATGACCCGGTTAACTTCGTAGGTAGGTATCCACTAGCTACATTCTTGGCCGCATCATTTCCAGATACTCAAAAAATAGCGATATTTTGATGTGTCAACAATACACAGCAACCTAGGAACATTTTGTACGGAAAAACAATTTGAATAGTGTTTCATAAAAAATCACCACCTGTGTAAGTGTATAATGGACGCAACTGGCGCAAGAATCTATTAACATTGATAATGGTTGAAAAATGTCAAAGGGCAAGTTCCTGTTCTCACCTGTTCAGTTAAACTCATTAGCAGGTTTTTGCAAATAATTGAAGGAAAGACGTCGAGATGCAGCGGAGAGCGACAGGGAGAGAGATAGAGCTGAAAGCGAGGGAAAAAGTTGAGACCCCCCTCCCGCACTCCTCACGCCCCCTGAGCTTATAAAAGACCAACAGACAACAGAAATATTGCTCGTTTGAACCAGCAGCGCAAGCGTTGCCCCTGTGTGTTTATTTAGTTCAGTTCCTTCATGGGGTCCTAACTACTATCCAACGATAGTGCCCCCGTGAAAGTGTACCTTTACCTTAATCGTTAAGTTATAATAATTAATTGTTGTTGTTAACAAGGGTCCACGTACCAAAAGTGATAATCTTGGTAAGTCGATGAAAAATGTTTTGATAAGTGCAGTGTTTTTACCTTTTTACATACACAACATTTTTTATTCGAAACTCAGTGAAGAAGTGTTTTATCTATGATTTTTTTTAATTCTATTTTCAAAATGTGTGAATTTATGTGAGATTTAATATCTATGAACTACGTGGTTCTCAGACGTACGTAAATGCGTGTGTACATAATGTAGAGTATAGATACTCACGTAGAACGTATAGGTACTGTTATATAACATCATTTAATTTTGTTCGAGTAACTCGGTTGTCTTGCCAAAATATTTTCGGAGTATATAAAAATTGTATTCGCGTTATTTTCCACATCGTTCTAATAATGTACATTATACATAAGGTATCCACTGTAAAATCCCACATAAATATCAACTTCTATATACAAGTGTCAAAAACATTTTCATACACCACGATTTTGTCTGTGTATTTGTAACGTCAATTATTTTTCAAGAGTATTTTTAAAAACGTATTTATTTGTCTGAATTTTTCAGACAGTCATATTTTAAAGTGGGTGCAAAAATTAATATTTTTTCTTAAATAAATATTCCTAATTGATAGTCTCAAGTGTCTCTTTAAAATAAATTATAAAAAAATTAATACATTTAAATTTTATCAAATAAATGTTTCAACATTGAAAGTTTTATTTTTAATAATCCACTTTGAGCTACTGATTTGTTAGAAAAAATATAAAGTTCAAATTCACTTGACATTGTAAATTTCATAACATATACCTATGAATGATATGCATTTTAATGTTCGCAATATTACATTGGACTCGTATTCCGAAATTCTACCGCTTCAGTACATTCGAAAATAGATTACTTTACCACCTGTCAGCTTCGATAAATTAAACTTTAACTTTTTAGAGATGTAGTTGAAAAGATTTAATTTTAGATTCATAAATAATTGAAGTAGTCATTGCCGTAATCAAAACTATCTATAAGTATAATATATTATTTCATGTTATACAGTATTATGGATTCCCATTAATAAAATATAGATGCTACTGGTTGTATGTACGTTCCAATTCTACTCATTTGCATAGAAAATTATAAAATAGATGGGTTTAACGACCATCGATAATACTAAAAGCCGAAGTATCAAAGTATAGTCGTTAAAAAACAATAAATGGCCGTTACGTTGCTCGTCTACATACAAAAACAAATATGAAAATATCCCTCGTGTACGGACGGGTCTGAATATTACGCGCACTACTTGTTGAATTCGTGTTATTTTTACAATACTTTTATAGGTGAGTTCAATGGAATACTTTTAAATAAACCATAGATAATTCGAATCCAACCATAGATTTATAGAACCCAAAACATAGATAAATACACGCTTGAAATAATACTCTTCAATATTAATGGACTGCAAACACGACATGATATATAGGTTGCATAAACGAAGTGAATGCTTTTGTAATTGTTCACACACCTTGCGGTACTGACTTAACAAGCCAATAATAAGCTACAAAACAATAAACGCAAATTGATTAAGCCCTATATATAATTTACAATATTTCAGTCTGCCCTAATCGTGGCCTTGGTGAAAATTCAACCGAAATCCTAGACATAATTTAGGTACACAGGTACCCAATATGTTATATTTATTTTCTTTGTTTCAACTTAGCCAATATCGTATCTACAGAACGCACACACGGTCACCACATACAACCGGAGTATATTTAGCATAGATGTCTCATTATTTTATTTCAAACGGCAACACTTGCCAAAAAAATATCGCAAACGGGGGCATTTGCATAATAATTATTAGGTATATTGAAATTGTTTGAGCGATGTTCGATAAAATGCTGTTAAAGCTTTATATTCTGTTTTTGACAATTATTTTTATAAATTTATCGAAACTCGTAGCTATTAATGTGGAATCTTATCGAAAGAAGAAAAAAATTTTTTTTTTGAAAATATGATCTTATGTTAGATATAGGTAATTATTATTGATGAAAAAACAGATGCGAAACCCCGTTTTTAACGTGGGAATCGGTAAATAATATTAACTATTTTCCCAGAGCGTCGCTGTCCATTTAGTTCACTCTAAAGCTTTCTAAAAATAAAACGCCATCTACCTAACAACACAATAAAGAGACAACTGTTGTATACACAAATAGTCTTGAGATAAAATGCAGACGACATTTTTATTTTTCGCAAATTTTCCCGGCCGTGTATTGTTTTCAAGGTC
Organism: Mystacides longicornis; assembly: GCA_963576905.1. Classification (NCBI taxonomy): domain Eukaryota; kingdom Metazoa; phylum Arthropoda; class Insecta; order Trichoptera; family Leptoceridae; genus Mystacides; species Mystacides longicornis. Next base: position 11,415,455 of record OY756433.1, on the reverse strand, counting down.
ACATAGTTTTCATCTGCCAAAATTTTAACAAGTATCATCGAAAACTAAATTTATACCTCAGCTTTATATTTCTTCTTTTATTTTTTCAAAGCGACGGTGATTGGAAAAGTTTCATTCGTGACCTTAATGAATGCCTATCTAAACTATAAAAAAATCGCGATTCTTTAGTCGAAATCGAAATAAGTATCAAAGATAAAAGTTGCAATTTTTTTACTTATGTATCAAAGATAAAAAATTGTCTAATATAATTATTATCACAGTGTTCTTTATATAAATCAATGTTCATAGATAACAATACCTTTTAATTAATGGCCCGCGTAAATCGTACATAGACCATTCGACATTTTGTTGCTTATGGATCAGCTGTTTTTATTACGTCCAGAATTTTCTTTAGACGATTACACACGTGTCAATATAACAATAAATATTTGTAAGTTTCCACAATATTGCACCCGTCAAGTAATAAATTAATATTCATCTATCAAAGATATTAACATGATGAAAAAACCGCTTATATAATACTAATTCGATAACGAATTCAATATGATGCGATTATTTATTCATCAAATTTAGTTTGTTGATATCGTTTGGTGCCAAATGGTCTACTTAGACCAACACCGTAATTTCGCCCTTGTAGTTTGACACGATAATTTCGCAATAGGTAAATCAAAATAAAAATAAAATCAATTGCTAATGTACACAATCGACATTTTGAAACTTATTTCATACTAATCAAAGCAACAAATTGAATGTAATTACAGCAGAACAAAACTGTATAGATTTAAAGTTTCCGCTGTCGTAGCCCCGCCGCTCGATCGACGTCTTTCGTATACAAACAGCTTACTGAAGATCGCGGGTTCGAACTCCGGTGCCGAACATTTCCACTTTCACAACACTTTTAACCTCACATTACTCTAAAGGTGGCGATACGTCGTATGTAGAGGGTCATCCAGCTAGAGATTGCAATATCTACCTAGCTAGACTGTTGTAGAACTGTGTACATATATACTGCAGAGCTGTCTTCCGCTAGCTAAAGAACCTGGAAAGTTTGGAATAAATTGACAAAGTATACTTACACAACACGATTTCCAATAGAGCGATCTAAACCCTGTTTACTGTAGAATATTGATAGAGCTAAATCTCTCTACCTAGAGCTTAAGGGGTTTTATAACTGCTGTTAACACTTATAAACTCAACTCTCCTTGTAACTTAAAAACCTAGGTTCGGTTTATTCTTAAGTAAAGTGCTTTAAATGGTGTCCATTGAAAATAATCAATTTCGAAAGCTTTTATGTTATAGAATAATGTCAATTCTTTGTAGTAAATTCAATGTCGGGATAAAACCAGGTCAATGCGAAGTGGTAGACCAAAGTCATGCCTCTCCTCATTCTCGACCCATTCCAGGTATCTTATGGAGGGCGCAGTGAGGGTGGAGGCCGCACCTTACCCCGTTAATGAGAGATTGCACTTCTGCTCACATCTTGTTGACTATACCTCTGTAATGAGAAATGGTTTTATAATGACAGGCTCTTATCTAGGAACGGAAAAACCAGGCAAATTATCAGGGTGATGATTTTTTTTTTAGTTCGAAAATACGAATCGTAAAAAATGTGTTGGTGTGTCTTTTAATTATTAAAGCACTTGTCGCGAATCTTAACCCTTTTCTTCCCTAAACTGCTTTATTTAAAAACTAAGATTAGTGGAAAAAATGGCTCAGTGATAGAAAATAATATTACGATCAAGCTGTCATCGAGATAGTTTTTAACGCATATCGCTTGATTGTGAGCTGAATATTTTGACTCGCCATATTGGATTTAACGTCAACTGATAATTGTTTCGAGTATACAAGAACGCTTTTTGTAATAAATACACCGTATTTAAGTTTTTTTCCCCGTCGAAATATGTGCTCCATTCATATTTAGGTCCATTGTAATTTGGTTTATCATTTTAATAATAGGAATTTAAAGAAATAAATCAAATATGCATTCTCGTAATCATTCGAGGGCTTACAACCATGATGTACCTACCAACTAAATTTATAAGAAATATAATGCCGTTTTGAAGAAAATATTCCAAGAATACTTTTTAAGTAGGTACAAATATTAAAATTGAAATGATCAAACATAAATTAGTTCATTTTGGCTGAAACATAAAGGTTTCGTATGATTTAATAAGGACTTAACTATATTTTGATATAAAATAAATAATTAAAAAATAAGGTACCTATTCTGCATCAATAACAAACTCGAAATCATTCAAATCTGACATAGCGCATCTCGGTAGTTACCACTCGCGTTGCCCGGCTACTATTTTGTTTGTTTACAACATTTTGTATTAAATGTCATCTTCATTCATAACAAACGCGGATTGAGTATTGTTTTTATAAATTAAGTAAAAACTGATCAGTGAGTACGTAATCTTACGATTAACGATTTTTTTATATACCTACAAGACGGTGTGTTTTTTTAAGACTCTTCTGCTGCACAATTTCTTAACTATCGATTATTTTATTTTAACTTTGAAGCGATAATAATAATTGTCAGCTTATGGGTAAAATAAGACGGAAGGCAGTAATGAAAGATCACGAAATATCACAGGTGGAAGATGGTGCAGTGAGAAACCCTAGTGTTTATTTTTTTAGTTCGATAGATGATTTCTAAACCGTAAAGCAGTTTGTAGCCTTGCGGACAATATCTTGATTTCTTCATTCTTACCTTTGTAAGGAAGTCTACTTTTATATCTAGTCTGAAAACGTATAATTCCAGTCTATTCTTTTTTCATAAAATACCTTTGTAAGGAAGTCTACTTTTATATCTAGTCTGAAAACGTATAATTCCAATCCATTCTTTTTTAATAAAATACCTTTGTAAGGAAGTCTACTTTTATATCTAGTCTGAAAACGTATGATTCCAGTCCATTCTTTTTTCATAAAATACCTTTGTAAGGAAGTCTACTTTTATATCTAGTCTGAAAACGTATAATTCCAATCCATTCTTTTTTAATAAAATACCTTTGTAAGGAAGTCTACTTTTATATCTAGTCTGAAAACGTATGATTCCAGTCCATTCTTTTTTCATAAAATACCTTTGTAAGGAAGTCTACTTTTATATCTAGTCTGAAAACGTATGATTCCAATCCATTCTTTTTTAATAAAATACCTTTGTAAGGAAGTCTACTTTTATATCTAGTCTGAAAACGTATAATTCCAGTCTATTCTTTTTTCATAAAATACCTTTGTAAGGAAGTCTACTTTTATATCTAGTCTGAAAACGTATAATTCCAATCCATTCTTTTTTAATAAAATACCTTTGTAAGGAAGTCTACTTTTATATCTAGTCTGAAAACGTATGATTCCAGTCCATTCTTTTTTCATAAAATTTCTTAGAAATCGTTATTCAAAATTTTCATCTCCAATGTCTCATCTTTTAATATTAATGTTCCTGAATCAGTCATCAAAAAGAAATATTTCGAATCTTATTATTATAAAATAAAGAATAGATAAATTAGTTTTGAATCCATCAAAAAAATGTTTCAAAATAGACGGGAAAAATAATTCATAGACACGTTTCTATCGTCGGTATAGCCGGCGAAAGTAATGTTTCCAATCTGAAACACTGCACCCGGGACAAATCTCAAGTCAATCGGGATTCAAATCCGAGAACTCTGAATCATATACCAGTGGATTTACAGACCTCGAAAAAACTTGGGTAGGTAGATATTACATAAGAAAGTTAATGAGTAGGTATATTATTCTCTCTGGTATTAAACATTGAAATGAAGAGCGTGAATGCGTTTAAAGTGTAAACAAAATGAAAAATGCTTACATTGGAATAACAAAAGGAAGTATTTGGGAGATTTAAAAGCAAAATATTTACACAGGTTGTCCAAAATATTACATCCGTACACTATTGTTAATGTTCGTAATCATTTTAATTCAGTAGGCTTTGGAAGTTGTTTCTTTTTTCTTTCTTTTCTGATGATTTGCTTTATAGCTTTGATGTGACATACGCCAGGAGATTAGATGTAGGCAATTATCTGGCGACCTATGTGCTAGCTCATTTAGCGTTATCCAGGGTGCACCACGAGGAGGCGAACTAGCTTTACACCCCAAGCTTTACACACCACAGCAATTTTAACTTTTGACAAGGAGACACAATTCCAATATACCATTGTTTGTTTTTAACCTTTTAAATTAACCATAATTATGTATAATTTATTTTATCTTTTTTAAACTATTTACTTTCTTTTTACCGATTTGACAATCCAATAGGAGATATAACTGTTTAATATTTTAATTGCTGTTTTTATGTATTCTTACTTGTTTGAAAGAAAAAGAAATATTAACCTACATGAAATGTGACATACATTGTAAGACCATACGATAAATAAATAATGTTCGTAATGCCAAATAATTACACCTATTGATTGATCTTCAAATTTCAATTCAATTAATCGCTTGAGCTAAAAGTTTTAATTCATTTCCGATAGTTTCATGCCGAGTTAATAGTCGCGTCACCATCCAATCCATCTAATGATTCCTTTGAAATGTTTTATGCTAACATTACACCAATCACGTTCGATTTTTAGTGGATTATTAAAATTTTAATCACTACGGGCTCATTATTATCGTCTTCTGCTGAATCGAAGGCTGGCTTATAGAAATAACTTTATGTTAGAGTTAACAACGTTCGTCCAATTTCAACTCAAATAATTAAAAATGTTGATAAATACCATGTCTTCAGCAGGATTCGAACATTTGTCGATTGGTGATATGACAAATTTCATGTTTATATTAAAAACTAGAGCGAGACTAAGATGTTTCATATTTAATAGGTATTCCAATATCGCGATAAAAAATGGGTATGTTTTTTTTATAATTTTATAAAAATTGAATAATTCTACCAATAATGCATCTTCATTCTTCAGTTTGTGAATTTGTTTTATTTTAAATGCCATAATTCTTTCTTTTTTTAATAAAATATAAGTAAACAACTAAATATTTTTTCTCTAAATTATGTAACAAAAAAAACAGGACAAGAACCTGTATTATGATCAATAATACAGTGCATACGTCATACTTTATGCGTGATCTTAAAAAAAATAAAATTCCAAGTAGCTATGAAAAATACTGCTTCCAGCGCATCATAGTTTGATAAATAATTCATTATAAATCGTCCACGAGCTCGCTCCAACTCGCTATCTGAAAGCAGATAGATCAGCTTAAATTCTCAAAGTTCTCTATATTTATCCACTGAAAATATTTCCTTGTATCTTGTCTATACTCGTTTGTTTCGCATTCATGTGTATGTGGTTACTTTCATCTTATTAATAACATTTTATATTATTAAGATAAGGAATGTCCGTTTGAATTCGCGAAGTGGTCTTATTATCTGGTTATTTATACGTTTTCTATTTATTGATTTGACGTAGAGATTTTTTATATCTATGACCTCTCATAACTATTATTCCTTACTCCGAAAGAATTTTTTTTTATACCAATATAACTTAGGTATCTATGTGTTTTTATCTTTAACCTCTGATATAAATAATTATTATTTACAAATTGAAACTAAATTACAGAATTTGAATTTGACGTTTGTGGAATGTAGATTTATCTATGAACTCTCATGATTTTAAAATTAGAACGTTGTTCTGTCTTTCTGTGAACGTGTTCTTTAATGAAGTCAATGATAGCCTGCCACGCCATGTCATATTTTCAAAATAAAAATGACATTACAATAATACTGATTCGAAACGATTCGCATCCCTGATCTAATGACATAGAACATTGATATCTTTGGCCAACAATCAATCGGATTCATGATCACATTCATATTTTGCCTGGTTAAGTTGAAATTAAAGGTATTTATTCGTTTCAAGGTGGTATACCTACATGCGTAAAAACTAAAATTTAGGACTTATTGAAGTAAACGTATGAAAAAATTCAAATCATTTTCGCACCCATTGATTTGCACTGTTTTCGAAAAGAAAGAAGCTACTGGTTTTCAGACATCATTAGAACAGACTTGAAAGAGTTAGACGGGACCGGTTGACCGGCAGAAAGACATTAATTGACAACGTAGTATAGAAAAGTGTTAATTTATTTAATTCAACTTTGGAAAAAATGGTCGACTTTGTGTTTAAAAAATGAAAGTTGGTAGAAAATAATGAAATATCATTCAGAGTATGTAATCAATTTGTAACTAGATTATTTAGCTTGTAATTCATAATTCATTGCACTCGATTAAACTTTTCCCATTAATTTCTAATATATAGAAAATAAATCATTTAAACGAAAATCATGTCCTTTTAAAATCTCAAAATAACTGTCAAACATTCCTTGAAATAAAATAAATATTCGTTAAGTACCTACCTATTTTGATTGAAACATGAACAGCCGTATTATATTTTATTAATATTTATTGCAAATTTATTTAATTTCAGTGCCAAACATCGTCAAGCATAATGTGATTGCATCCAATGCACAACTGCATGCCAAATAACTTTTCAGTGTTGCATTACTCATATTATTATCAACATCACACAAATCATCATGGCTATCTAATATTTTTTAATTAACAAACCATCTTATAAAATGATCTATTTATAGCATAAATAATTAATAAACTAGGACAGATTAGCTTTACCACTATTCTAACCCCTTAAAAACAACAATAATTCATAGTAATTCAACTGGCGAATATCTTGACTTAACGTTTCTTTTGTCTATGTGTGATGTCCATAGACTAGGAAAATCGTTAGAAAAACGGTGATCGAAGAAAATTCAGTATCAATAGTTTCTTGTATTTCAACTTTTCAACAAACACATTTTGTTTACTAAATTTGTTATTTGAGTACGCACAGATTACATACGCACAAAAACAATTTTTTCTTAAGTTTTCTTTTAAAGATTAGAAAAAACGTTATAGCTAATACGCTTTATTTTGCAGTAATTTTAGAGCAATGGATATTTTTGCAGTGCTTGTTATGTTTTTTTTTTTCTAAAAAGATAACGTTTCTTTAAGGCAAACGTAAGTTATGTTTGATCATTCTTAAGATACGTCATATTTTAAGAATAAGCTCTTCCACAGAATAGGGACACAGTAACACCCACGTGTTTCAAGTAGAAATAAGTACTTATAGAGATCTATATATGTTTATCATATGAAATTATGAATAATCAGTAATAAATTTCGGCTTAAAAGTTGAAATGAAAACACAACAAAACTGTTGTCAGATATCTCGTAAGTCGTAAATGTGACGTCAGTAAACCACTGTGATAAGGTGCAATGGCTACCATTTCGAACCCCACGTCATAACACCATGGTCCTATTGTGTATCAACACATCGCGGTCTCATGATGTCATCACAGAATCGGCCACGTCAGTTAACTGCAGGCGATTTCATGGTGAAATTAATATTTTGCCCATCTTTGACAAAAAGCAATGCATCATTTAAAAAAAAGAACAATCAAACGTCAAAAAGTCGTCAACATAAAAATTATTCAAAAAAAAAATTATTATTCTATTTTATAGGCTATTGCTAAACTCAAAAGAATCAATAAATGTATTTTTCTTACGAAATTAAGAATATTTGTAAAGATCTGGAACATCGTTTTAAATAAGTATAATAACACACAAAATAAAACAATTATTTTCCAATAATTTAAAATCCTAACTAGTTTTATAGCCACAGAGGAGATTGTTAATAAATAAATAGATATGTTAAAATATGTCAATAATCGTGTGTAAACAATGGTCTTTATCTGTAAGATTAACAACAGATTTTTTTCTAAACTATGTACCTACCTTCTTACTTGCTCTAATGGTTACACCATTATTTTGCGATATGAAAAACATGAGCATCGAGTGTATCAAAATATTATTATATAAAGTTAGTTTACTAGTTTACAGAAAATAGCAATTCCTAAGTGCGATTGTTTTCGCTATCACGAACTACCTATTTGAAATTTTATTAATCAATTAACCATGAATTAACCCATTTTAACTAATAATGTTATCATTATAATACCGGCGGAATAGTTTGAAGTAGGTATATAGGGTACCTACTTACAAAATCGATAATTGGATTTTGTTTTCAAATTCAATAGGTCATAAACATTAATAGGTATTTTTTACTTGTTTTTGCCTTTATTTAAAAATTACAAACATAAAATATGTACAAAATAATTATGTAAACTAAATGAAAATATTTTTTGTTTGCGGCCGATAGAGAAGCTAAAACGATTGTGGTCAATCAGGCGTACAACAATACTACGGTCATGTCGCAAAGAAAAAATTTACACAATCTTCTAAAATATTTTCAGTACGTACCTACCTAACATAAAATATTTTTATATTGTCTATGATTGTGTGAATATGACCATGACAAAATTATGCAAAATATTTTTTAGCATTTTCCTTTAATATTAAAATAGGTAAATATATTTTTTTTATGTTATTCATTCTGCCATTCTATTAAATATGATTTCAAATAAAAATTATTTATTATGAAAAAAATTGACACCATTTTGGGAATATATAATGAAAAGAGTCTCTTTCAAAACACGATTGTGTATTGAAGAATATGATTGTAAGAATGTTATAAAACGTCCTTTCGTCATACAACCCTGGTGTTTCTGTTGTGCCACTGTCGGTCCTTGCCAAAATAATTAAGAAAGTCGCCCGGTGTCCCGATGTGCTAAAAGTGTCCGGCGGGGATCGCTGTTACCGGTTCTCGCCCGGGCCGTAGCGCTACTCCCAACTCGCTCCCTCTACGCTCTTCTTCATCTCTCCTCCCCTCCTCGAGATATTCACATCCAACATCACATCACACACTTGCCTTGTTTCTTCTTTCCTCCCCGACACTGCACACACATTTTATACCAGCAGTAAGTTCATTTCATACAACGAACATTCATACTTTAAAGTTTTAATGATAACAAAAAAAATATAGTGAACAATATAAAAAAACTTAGTCCACATTAATTGTGATTTTTTAATGCATATTGTGTTGAAAATATAGTGTTCTAGTGATTATATAGTGTGAAATTGATGTTCATGGTTGGATGTTTATGTTTTAATTAATTAATAATGCAGTTTTGCTTTAATTTGAGCTCTTTCCCGTTGAAATTATCAACTTAACATCGACTATATTGTGATAGTTATAATTTAAAAATACCGCACTTGGTGGGTGTAAGGTGTAAAAGAGACCAAAATAACCGCAGATGATCACGTGGTATATTCCGGCCAATCACGTTCTTCCACATTTCTTTCAAATACGACCTGCTTTATGTCATTTTTGCCGAACTGTATCCACTCAGAATATTGTAACGCGGTCATTCGCAATTTTAACTGTATAAACCAATTTAGTTTAATCGTATATTTTTTAACAAAAAGCTGTGTTTTAGCTAAATAAGTACATAACTTGATTGACCTTAGTTCGTTTGAGTGTAACGAGAGAGCGCTACATAACCTATAATTCGTTGCTGATGTTCGTAGTAATCTAGTAGTGTAAAAATCGCTGGGTTCGGTAGTGTTTCTCTAGTCTCGTATTGTCAAGTTGTGAAAAATGATGGATTGTCTGGTTACGTGTGCTCGTAGTTTATGATAATATTAACACCGCGTTACGGTCCTTTTGTGCAATATTAGTGATAATACAAAATTAGTGTAAGGTGGCTAAAATAATCACACTAAAAAGTAGTTTTAATGCTACGTTACACATGCGATAATAAGCACTGGGTAAGTTATTCGGTGCCAATTACATTCAAGCGTTAATGAAAAAAAATATCTCGCTATTTGGAAATCATTTCTTAGTTTGTTCTCGAAAATAGGGCTTGAAAAATTACACATTTCATTAAACAAAATAGGATAAACGCGTCTAGCATCTGTCATCGGTGTATTGGCCATAAAGCGTACTTGTCATCACTTTATAAACATTTCCTGATTTTTAGATCGTCCGTTGATTGCAAGTTTGTGGTTTACTTAAAATGATAGATAAAACCTTCACACGTTTAATTTTTATCGCGCAATTGATTGCGACTATGAAAACTAAAACATAATAATAAAATATCTAACCATTGCAATGTAAAAAGAATACTTAACCTAACTTTTGAAAATTTTTGTTTTTAGAAGTGAGGACAAAAAAGTAACCAACCATGGAGGACGCCCACTCTAAATCGGTGGACGAAGTTTTAACCTATTTCGGCACCAATGAAGACAAAGGTCTCACACCAGACCAAGTTAAAAGGAACCAGGAAAAATATGGACTCAATGGTGAGTGATCAATTTTATTCCCAACATTTTTTCATTCCAAATTTCATATTCAGTGCGGTTTTGATTTTATGATCTGTATTTGACATTGATAAATGTTTACGATTGTCTGAAATCTTGAAACTATTGTTTGAACTTTGTAAAGCCTAGGGTCATAAACCCTCATTATATAGTTGGAAATGTGTCTTGGTATATTGAATCGTTGTCCAATATTTTTTTAAAACAAAATCAATAGTGTTATTCAACAAATTACACAAAAATTTAACTATATTAGATATTAAACTGATATATTTGAATTAAATATATCTTTCCGGAATGAACATTATATTTTTATACAGGGAATAATCGTAGAAAGTTTAAGACGTGTGGCAAATTTGAACAATTGTACACCTGTATAAAATTCATTTCTAAAAGAGCGTGTTTTCTACATATTACTAAATGTGACTGTAGAGAAACATTGATTTGTTGCATTTCCATTCGTAAAATTATCGATTTTATAATATTGGTTCTTCGTTTATAATGTTCCTTATTTGTGTTCGATTTTTATGATTACAAAACAATAATGTTTCATCAATAAGCAATGATTGAAAATTTTGTTTTTGGACAATATTTCCTAGGTGTAGTCTCTTCCAAAGTTTTTTTCACAAAGACGGTATGTTGAATAAGAACTTTCACCATCCGAGTATAACAGGAATTAAAAATTTTCTTTTAATTGAAATGCAATGGGTTTATACCAAACAAACATAGAGCATGTAGTAACAGAGCATACTTTCTTTTATGGTTGATATTGGACACCATGGAAACAAACAAGAACTAATTATTAGGCGATGACAGATGATATCAACAAAATATACTCTACTTTCAGCTATGACTCTATGTTCGTTTGGTTTAAATGCACCCTAATGCTATATCGATTCAGCATAAATCGACCTTATACTTCTGCAAAATATCCTCCTTTAGCCTATAGTATGTAGTTATCTTCCTGTATCATTCTGGGTATTCTCTTTTTATACTAGCATGGAGGCTTTTTACAATGCTCTTATTCGGAATTGTTTTGAGAAATTTTTTAATCAGATCTTTTTCTACTTTGTTATTTTGCCTGGATTAAACAGGATATGCTTCTGTGTAATATCTGGCTAACTTGCCATCTCCACATTACCAATAAAAGAGACAATACGTAGGATGTTGTCTATCATAGACTAAGTAAGAATACTAATTGACGTAGTGGATACGATATTTAATAATAATTATTATTATAGTGTGCTATAATGCTAGGATTATCGGTCCGAACCTAACTATGTAGACATGTAGAGTATTGCATAAAAGTGATCAGCTATACATTGACTTTGTAGAGTGCTCGCATCTACGTGTGTGCAAGTTCTATATTTGGGTCAACTAATGTCGTCCTCTGAAGAGTATTGTTTGTATGTGTATCATGCAAGCGCACTATAGACCGCATGATAATATATCATCGGCTATAAAACCTTGCCTTACAAAAATATATTTATTTACGTTTGCTTAATCGTCAAGCTTGTCACCTGCATTGGATGCCATTATTCATAATTCCATACATTCAGCAACTTTGCTATTTCTACACTGTTTGATGCAGTCTTATTATATAATGCTACTAGCTCAATCATCCAACTTCGTTGCATTCACTTTTTAGCCGAGTTTATTTCCTTTTTTAATTATTGTAACATAGTATATCACCATCTACTGGGATTAAATGAAACAGCGTAGGTACTATATTTTTATATAATGAGGTTGAGAAAAGAGGGAAAATTTGGGATTTTAGATATTTTTTGATGCTATATTAAACTAAATAACCGTTGTGGTCTACCTGGAGTTGTCAGGGATTATAATATGGATTAAATAAGCTGTTTATCTATTTAGAGAAGTATTTCAATTAAATAATAATGCAATTTAAGATAGCATTCTATTTTTAATTTCAAAATTATTATTACATTCCATGTTTGATTCCATAGTAATCTGGATTTATGTTTTGGTTTGATTGTTTTGAATCTGTTTATTTGGGTGTGAGTTAAATCCAGGTAGAAATTTTGACCAATTCTTTTCATATTTCTTGAACACCTGAGCACCACCTGTCAGATTTAAAATTTAAGAACTTTTTCTTTCATTCCAAATCCCCCAAACAAACAAAATGACATTTTTGACATATGGAATATACACACCATGACAAACATAATACAACCATTCGACTATCGACCTCTATTGAATTATTTCATGGTTTTTTTAGCAGCTTATTTTTCGAGTTTCTGATATTTCATCACAGTAAGATCGCCTTGCGATGTCGTTCCGTTGAATAGAAGCGCCGTTTTTTTTTTAAATGAATGATTGTCAGTTTTCCCTCTATCGGGAGATATGTTTTTAATTCTAGATTATGTTCTAATTTGTGTTTCCTGTGCGGCCGACTCAGCATGACTTAATTGGACGTACCTACCTACCTGGACAGTATACAGAAGTAAATAACATAACTGTACGTGTGCACTATACTTTATGGAAATACTCAAGAGCGAATATTTTATGCGATAGTTCTTTCTACCTTTGTAAACGCGACTTTAGCGAACTGATTACGTATCGATATTTGGTACACGGTAATAGGAAGATAGTTTTTCTCATAAAAGAACGAAATATTTAAAAACTAGATAACTCTGTAAACTTTGTATCACTTAAATCCAACGAATATGTAACAACTAATGACTAACAATTCATTACTGATGTTCCATTATTAAATGGAACAAAAACCACTACGGGCTTACGACCGTCTTCTACTGTTATTTCGAAGGCTGGCTTAGTGTAATCACTTTACGTTAACAACGTTCGCCGTTAGGTGGTAATGCTTAAGTCTCCGAAACACCTAATCATGACATGTGTACAACAAATACAAAATTAATAATTAATGAAATATAGAGATAAAAGTTGGAAATTATTGAGAACAAGAGAGCAACCAAATTTAAAGACTGCGACTGCTGTCATGTATTTGGCGCCAGGATATGACTATGAATCCAAGCCTACCTAATTCATTTCCAATCAATCAAAAACAACGACCTTTTCTTGTGACTCGTTTTTTTCTAATTTCCTCGCAATTATTCCATATTTTCTCACCGTTTAAAACTACCCTGAACTTATACGTCTATTTCGAAACCAAAATTAGCCAGTTTTTTTTAAGCGAGACACACCAAAGCATTCACTTTTATATATAAGATTATTGTAGATTGTCAGTATGTATGTAGACATTTAATATTTGGATGTTTCTTCGAAAGGAAGTAATCCCAAATAGTTTTCGCGTACATAACTTTATAATATTATTATTGTCTTGAATTTTATGTTCATGAATAGAATATAATTTATATTATGATAATGATGTTGCGTAGTCGTTTATAATGTTGTGCGCATGTCGTGTATTACGCACCACTAGCACTAGGCCATTTTACTCGTTACTCTCGGGCGCGATCTATTTTGGAATCCATTATGACAGATGAAAATACGAGCTGCCACAACAGCTTGACCGTTTCGTAATCTTTTGACAGATGTTGGGATCGCGATTACTTATTTTTTGTTTTTTTAATTTTGTTTCTGTTTATTTACTTAGGTTCGTTTACGAGTTTAGAGTCGGAACTTACTTCCTGTAAGTACGTTAATTCATCGAGTACTCTCGTACTCTCATAACTAAGAATTTTCCCATACCTTCTAATTTTCAACTCTTTCTCGAATTTGTTAAAATGATTTTCGATTCAGGCAAAATTTCAACTCCATTGTTGCATTGTGAAATATGAAATTCGGATTGTTTATAAAACTTAATCGAATGTTCAATGTGAACAATCTTTGATCCGTGCAATAAATATTGTAGAAATTTAATGTTATGTACATTTGTTTTTCTCATATATTTAAAGTTTATAATCAATTTCAAAAAAGATACGATAGTTAAATAAGTAAAATTTCCATAGTAATATTTCTGTTAAAGAATGAACAATATTTTGAAAAAAAAAGTTACCGAGGTAAATGTGTATAATCTTAATTATATGGTTAGAACATTTGAAAAATAGGTAGGTTAAATATTGATTTGAGATGCTATTGCTCAAGCCTGACTTATCAAGAACGTAAAGTAAGAAAGGTACCAGCTAAATAATGATTGATACTGTGTGCTACTTTAGGCAGCAGATACGGCATACTTTATCCTAAAAGATCTTAGAGGTATTTGGATGAAGGTATCCGGCTTTTTGTGGTCATCCGATGGACAGTATCTCTCCATATCGCACGTTCACGTTTTACAAAGGTTTAGGGAATCTCTAAATCCATGTTCTTGTACCCTCCTTATCCGCTCTCCTTCTGAGACTGGGACGATTTCGTTTACCCGACGGCCTTCCAACGCTTCTGCCTTTACATTCGGTCTCTAGGTCCCAACTGTTGTGAGCCATTCACAAAGATTTCGTTGCCCTCCTGCGTCCCTAAAATAGACGATTCGATATTATCGGCGTTCCTCTGTTGATTGACTTTTAATGCTGTGTGTACTTCCCGTGAAGGTGCATCGAACCCGCGGAAACTTAGCAGACCCTGCGCTCGAGATCTCTCTCTGATCGCGCACTCGCTTCTATTTGCATCTGTTTCGTTTCACTGCCCCGCTTCTTACATATTACCCACATAGGTATATTAAGATCACCATTATTTGTTTTATGTATCCTATTAAAATGTCCATAATGACTCCGCCGTGACGTAATATCGTCGAGAAGTGCCGCTCGATACGAAAGCATCGATTGTAAAATATTTTCTGCAACGACAGGGAGTCATGACAGATTATAATATATCGCAGCTTTAGACTGAAAACGATGCATCTGAAAAAACAACCCCTAGGTTCTTAATTTACTGTCGTATTCGTGCCAGTTATTTATTTGTTATCAATTGATGGAATCAACACTGATGTAAAAGAATGTACCATGAAGAAAAAATAACAACAAATAACTCTAATAATTCATTACTAATGTTCGATTTTTAAATGGAACAAACCACTACGGGCTTACGACCGTCTTCTACTGTTATTTCGAAGGCTGGCTTAGTGGCATCACTTTACGTTAACAACGTTCGCCATTAGGTGGTTATGTTTGTCTCCGAAACTCCTAATCATGATAATTCTCAACATGTTCAACATGTCGAAAAATCTCATGTATGCAACAAGTAGAAATTTAATAATAAACGAAATATAGAGATAAAAGCTGGAAATTGTTGAGAACAAGAGAGCAACCAAATTTAAAGACTGCGACTGCTGTCATGTATTTGGCGCCAGGATATGACTATATCCATTTTTGTTACTGTCTCATCTTTATTGCCTATTGGTTTTGTTGGTGCACAACGTTCTAATTATGTCTAGATTCTTGTGACCTTTTTTTCAGGACTAGATCTTAAAGAAAAAATAACAACAAATAACTCTAATAATTCATTACTAATATGGCTACGGATGTGTTCAAACGATTCGCCAAAAAATGATTTCATAGAAAAAAGAAATGATTTCCCAAGAAGAACTTGAGAAAATTGAAGTAATTTTGTATAGGAGTGGGATTTTCCGATAGTTTTCTGACGGACGAAAGATAAAAAACGACACTATTAGCTTCCGTAATTACTTTTACATCTGTATAAAGCTTTATTTTCGTAGGTACTCGTATAACACGTGGACCTATTCTGCTGTTGTTGATATAGTTTGATTCTTATTTGGGTTTTTTTATTCATACTGTAGTAGTAGAGTTCTGTTTATTTTTATGTTTCTAGTATCCTTGGGGTTGGCTGGCAGAGATCTTTAAGATAAGGCCGCCCTTTGAATTGTACAAGCCTTTTTCCTAATATTGTAATGCAGACAGCAATAAAGTTTTATTTATTTATCCTTATTGTTTTATGATTCTTTAGGACTTTATTAAACACAGCCACAAATCATTCTTCGTGGGACGCGATAGCTGATAAATGCGAAAAAATCAAGTTGGGCGAAACACGAAACATTGTGAGAATGGGTAAAAGAAAGAAAGCGGTAAAATGATAGATACTATGTTTTAGTTGAAACGTTTTGAAGGAGCGGTCTTACATACTTGGTGGAACCTTTTGAGATCGTGTCACCGTAGCGTGGAACAAATTCAATAAATGTGTACACTGTACAGTATTCTTAAAAGCGTAGAAGCCTTTCGTGCAGCACTAAGTGAGAGAGCGCAACAAGTCACAGTTGAACGCTCTCTACGTTATATTTGTTTTTATTTTTATTACGACAGTCGGTAGACGACGGAAGGTCAGCTATAGAATACTACTTAATATATTTTCGGAATACTATATCGATGACATATTTGCGATAGAATGTTAACCACAATTTTCTTGCATGTACATTTTCAAGTTGGTTGTACATCCCATCTATATTTTTAAAGGTTTGCCCTTTATTCTTCTGTGGTCAAAATCATAAGATGGGTTGGCAGCAATGTTGACCACTCTTTTTCTCTATTTCGCCTTATTCGTAGCAGCACTTTAAAGTTCCTTATAAAAGGAACAGCGCATCTTGATACCCATCTTGCACTCTGGACGTGGTCGTCCCCTGGAGTTAGTACAGTGTTACTTTATCTCTACCATAATTTTCTCCTAGTCACTCAGTTCTGTCTTATCAGAGACAGGTTTCCAACTCTTGATGAAAATTTACAAGTACAAAAACTCGCATTCTACCGGCATTCAAAGTCGAGACATCCTCGGAAATTAGTCATATTGACAACTATACATACATGCAATTTCCCTCTAAACCCCACTCAGGGGCATAGGGAGGCAATAAGAGCTCTCCATTGCGCTCAACCCTGTGCGATGTTTATCACAACTATACAAAAAAAATATTCTGATGATACATCGCATTAATATAACAGTCACATATAAAAAACTGAACTTAAAATAAAACGTAGGTACATATATGAGAAAGATTTGAAATGTTTGTCTTTTCTCCTGAAAATTAACCTTAACCTTTTAACTTCTGTTTCAAGTGAACCTTCTGAATAATATCTAGGTATAATGACCTGTCCTAACCATCTTAAAATATAATATTGTCTCCTTTACATTATGAGCATGGCTCTGAAAGTAATATAATGAACTCTTGGACACCTGGTGTTCAGCTTAATGGGGCAATACAAAGAGCATAATTGGACGATCGACTTGAATAGTAGAGATGGGAGCAACAGTGTGCGGAAAGACGCTGTTCGAACATGAAAATGTGCTATAGAAGTTTGCTTACCTAGTTACCAAGACGAAAGTTAACATGTTGACTGAACAAAATTGCCAATAGAACAAATTATTTCCAACTTTTTCTCTGTTTCATCAATTATTAAATTTCTACTTGTTTCATACATGAGATTTTTCGACATGTTGAACATGTTGAGAATTCTCATAATTAAGAGTTTCGGAGACAAACATTACCACCTAATGGCGAACGTTGTTAACGTAAAGTGAACACACTAAGCCAGCCTTCGAAAAACAGTAGAAGACGGTCGTAAGCCCGTAGTGGTTTGTTCCATTTAAAAATCGAACATTAGTCATGAATTATTAGAGTCATTAGTTGTTATTTTTTCTGAACAATGAAAAGACTATATTTGGCTGACGAATTAGTATGAGAAGGCGTATTTAATCACAATGGATCGAGCTTAATCATTCACCACATTAAAGCTTTATGAAGAATGGCGTTTTGCTCAAAAACGGGAACGAAGTATATGTAACTTATAAAGTAATAAATCTTATGCCTTCTCGTGTCTCTTTCTTGTGAATGGAAAATAATGAAACAAATCATTTAAAATGTTTCAGTACTCTTTCTTTACAAAAAATGAAATATAACGAAGGTTCTTGTACTCTGACGCGACTCGGCGTGTTGGCTAAAAATAACTACAAATTCTCTACTAGACTATACTCTGTTATCTATGTTTTTGGAGATTCTGGCGCAATCGACTGAGATAATCAAAGCGGCCACCTTCTCACCTAGCTTCGGGTCGTATTCGTGCTGAAACCCAGACCGCTCGTTTCTTTTGCATGGAACGAGAAGTTTGGTTAAGTGTAACCTTGGTTGGCTCTGCTCTCTTATCGCTATCAGTATGAACTAAATACTGTACACACACACGTGTACCGACGCGGCCTACACTCGTAGGCACATCGACGTCGTCGAAACTACATCTTTTCTCAAATATTTGTTTTCCATCCTTTACATCTCCGTTACAGCGTGCAAGTACTGTGCTAATGGAAATAGTTTCAAACAGAATCTACGTAATACCTATTTAGAAATGCAAACAATCTCGTATTGTTTTGGTGCTGTAAGATTGTTTCTACTTTTTAGCGAAGTCTTATAATATGCAATACAGAAAGTGCCAAATTTGCATAAGCAGAAGAACATCCTGCCTTTTTAAACTTTGTTCATTCTACTACTTGTCGTTGGCTTGATTGCTACATATCTGTTTAAATGAAATGGCCGTGATCGTGAACAACTGAATATTGGAACTTACTGCGATTTTTTTGCATAAATTTTGCGTCCAGCTGATGGCAAATATTCTTAAAGCGTTCGCCTCGACCATTTTCTCACTATTAGCAAAAAATAAAGGTGTCACTTTGATTCTATCATAGAAAAATATTATTTAATGGAACACAAATCCAAATCAAACTTTTCATGTTTTGTAGCACCTTAGATAAGCGTATAATTTCTTTTGGCTATACTTGGGAGTATTGGCAAATACATATTATACTTAATATGTTCTATCGATTGGTGAAATAAAATCTACTTATTTTTTTGACACTTAGGCCCTTTTTATTTCCGTATTTGGAACATCGCCGTTTTGTCAGATCTGACTTGGGAAAGGATTCCCCGACTTGATTACTTACTGCCGTCACCTAAATAATCATCTCAAGCTGATAAAAATTCAATTAGCCCGTGTTATTGGGGCAGCGACGACTGTGTTCACTCTATCTCCGCTGACACTGCGAAACTGCGATTGATATCTGCTTATCCTCATGGCTAATTATTATTGATATCAAATCTACGGTACGCACGTGTCGAGAGCTATCTGTCTACATCATACTGTTGTCAATATCATTCCGCCATTATTTGTGTACCTGTCTTAATGTGATGTGCTGATATGTTTATTTACTCGTCCGTATGCACACTGAGTATAAAAGTATATTTTCGTATTAAATGAATCTGGGATCATTGAATGTATATACACTAATAATAATCTATGGTTTCTTTTATCTTTTACCTAAACTGACTACTAACTTAGGCTACCATAGATAAATATCAACACGTTTTTATAAAATCTTATCTTTGCTTGTTTTTTGGATGTCTTTGTACGGTAATTGTTTTCTGCATAACTTTCAGCGACTACCCAAACATTTAAAACTTTCGTAATTAGCTCAGAACACGATGGCAATACATTTATTAATCGTTTAGTTATATATTTAAAAAAAATAAATGCAATCGGGTCACTAGGACGTTAGCGATCACCACAGCAAAGTAAAGAATCGTCTTCATAACCTTGGTGGTTTCCCGTTCTTTGATGGATTTTATGCAGAAGTTTCCTTCGCTTGACTGTTTGGTCCTGGTTTTTTAAATTTCTTCAGGAATTCTCGTTCCATCCTCTCATTATCTGCTTTGTTCCACAGATAATTTAGAAAACGTTTTATATTTCGACTTGCCCACATCTGACTTTACTGAAAGATCATTTAATTCTGAGAAGAAGTATATAAACCTTCAGGTGGTTGCAATTTACAGAGTCCTCGTCAGCATGACCCGCATAACCTCCACAGGCCGACGTACGTACTGCCCGCCATACATCCCCGCCGGCAGTACGGGCTCCATTAGTATGGAAAGCACGCATACGTTATCGACGTTGTTAGGTAGCGTGTTTTATTTTAGAATCCATTAAACCATCATTTTTTCTATTAGAATCGCCTCTCGGACTCATCTGTCCCGTGATGTAACGACGTTGTTGTGTAATCCGTTGTGCGTTTGTCCACGCCGTTGTGCGTTCGTCAGTCCGTCAATGTCCAGGTAAATTTAGAATCTGTTGGCGTCACCGCAATTCCGCAGCGGCCGATCCACCGTGTCCAGCCTGTCTTGTCGTGACCGACGTCTACAGGGTGACGCTGGATTTTTACTTCATTTTTTGTCATCTATCGCACGTTATAATATTATTCTTATCCTCTCTGCTCTGAATCGAATATGAATTGCCAATGAGATCAACCTACAAACTATTCACATAACACTTCTTATTATTAAATTATTGTTTCTACATATTCATGTATACCGACTATACACGATTAAGCAAGCTTGAAGCGGCGTCCAGTAAACTTGATGGTGTATCGCTCTCAGTCGGTATGGAAAACTTACTCGTTGGACTTCAAACTGGGCGCCACTACAGACATGATCGTCTATGGCCTCCGATCCTCTCTGTTGTTGAGTGTAATCCGCTCCAATCATTTCTTTTATCTGTTCACACCATAGTGCATCCGCATCTTCTTCGTTTATCTTAGCTTATAACACCTGTTTACAAGCTACCGCGATCTCTTCCGGTGATGTGACTAAAGAAACTCTACACCAGCAGCACACCGCAAACAATCTTTCAGTGATATTCATAGATATATCCTTTGAGTTCATCGTCAACCTAGTGTTATATTCTGCTTAGACCCCTGCTCTTAAACATACTGCAATGTTGCCAGCTGTCAAAAAATCTGTTCATTTCGTATAAACGATCTTTTTACACCCTTTGGACGATCCGGTCGCTGCTTGCGTTTCTGTATGTAAAGAACATCTGAGCCCTAAACATGAATAATAATATCATTGATTAGAAGTACTACTATTCCTTTAATGTAGTTGTGTTTGTCTCGACATAGGCGTTCTGTTCTGATACGCTCCGTCTAGTGATAGTGTCTATGAGTGACGATGAACGCCGGAATACTATCCCCTGTACGCCAGTGTTTTGCCAAAAATACACTTTCGTCGACAGCTACGGTTTCAAAATATACGACATCTTTACTTTATATTATTACTTCTTGAATAACCGAGCGAATTTTATAATTTTTATTTGCTAATGATGGGTTCGGGTCCCAGGTTTTTTGTTTCAACAAAATTACTTACGGCCGGTTTCATAAAAAATAAAGGAGACTTTAAATTCCCTTTGAAAAATAACGGGTTTCATAACAATAAAACGACATTTTAAACCGACTTTTAGATAAACATTTTGTATGCGGTGACACTGTGGACAAAAATGACTAAAATAGGGCGGAAAACATAGCAAAACGGGAAGAATATTATTGTTTACAGATTTCGTATACTAATTTTTTTTTTTTTTTTTTAATTTTTGGCATATCATCCGCAAGGGGGATGTTTATACTAATTCATAATCCCTAATAATATATTAACACAAAAACGGCACTTTGTTGCTCTTTTGAGAAATGAAATTGACAGATCAACAGAAATTCCGCGAAAATATTAGTAAACAACCTATGTTTTCCATAGATTCCATGGAACACTACCAATTGCTACCAACTTTAAAATATTTTTTTGACATTTCAAATTTTAGCTGAAATATTTTTTATGAAACGCGTCAGCTTGAAGGAGTCTCTTCTCGAATTTTAAAAGGAACATTAACTAAAGTGTTCTTTTGAAGTTTTTTTATGAAACCGGCTGTTAATCTTTATAAATTTATATCTACTACAATAAGAACTGTCAAAAAATATAAGCTGTTGATTTGTCAGCCGTTTTAATTTGGTGCGAGGAGCCAATATGGATATATTTTCGTCTCATACCGCCTACATATTCATTTTTTTACAATTTTTAAGAGGTCAGACAGTCACTACAATACATATAAATCAATAGCATAAAAACAGATTGTGGACCAGCGAAGACCCCAAGGGCCAACATTACCAATAACATGTAACATACCTTAATAAGAAAAGTATGTTCATCTAAAAATTTCTGGCTTTTCTCACATTTCCTTCCATTTCATGCATTTATAAGGTTCATCTATAAACATGCAATTTGCAACAGCCTGAGATGAAAACCATCTGCTTCCGAAAACAACATCAAGTCAAGGGGTATCGTTATTTTTTATGTCTAGCAAATCATGTTTGAATAAGTATTGATGTATGATTAGGCATTTGAAAAGGTTTTATTATTGTGTCTTAACCGTCACATACTTTGCCAATCTCCACGTTATCTTTCAGTGCATCCTTAAACCCTGCAAAATGATATAAAAACTAGCAGTAGGTACATAAAAAGGATCACTAATAACTGTTTGGTTGATCTATAAAGCAGTTAGAACTGCGGCCAATTTGACATTTCTTCCCGTAGAAACAGTTAGGTATATATAGCAGTCTGATCAACACCTATTTCTTCTATTTTAATTTGCCATCGCAAATGTTGACTTACCGACGAAAACTATAAGTATGAACAATTAAATATTTCTCGTTGTTGAATTGGTTTTGTTATTTTTATGAAAAATATTTTGTGTCGTGGA
Source organism: Mystacides longicornis (assembly GCA_963576905.1). NCBI lineage: Eukaryota > Metazoa > Arthropoda > Insecta > Trichoptera > Leptoceridae > Mystacides > Mystacides longicornis. The sequence continues at coordinate 11,392,667 of OY756433.1, read as the reverse complement.
AATAGTATTTCAATGAAAATACTGAGTTACGTGCGAACTTTATCAATTTAGATAAACAATTATCTTATTAATTTAGCGTTTGGTCATATAGCACTTAGGTCTAGGGACAATAAACGATATCAGGCATAAAGAAAGCAAAGATACATAATAATTTCTATGGACTCGTACGGTGGGTGAATGTTGGGATATCCCCGCTGTAGGTTTAAACTTGGATTAAGCTTATAAAATTAAGCCGAGAGAGCCGAAGCCAAAATTACATTTCCGCTTGGTGATCCTTGAGAGATTAAGCAGCTCCCGCTACTAAGCGCCGGGGCTAATAATATTATAGCCAGAGGTCAGCTGTCTCTCCTCACCTGTTGTTGGCTCACGACGCATTCATTAGCTTTTTCCCCCGTTCACCGCCGTGATATTATATTTTTTTACGTTTGACCCCGATTCTGAAGAGTCGCAGCAACACTGGGGTTATAAAATTAGATAGAAATCTCGAGGAAATCTCATTGAGTTTTTTAGAGAGTGGCTATTTAATATCTACTGCATAGTTATATCTTCTTTACGAATTGTAACAACTAATGACTCTAACAATTCATTACTGATGTTCGATTTTTAAATGGAACAAACCACTACGGGCTTACGACCCTCTTCTACTGTTATTTCGAAGGCTGGCTTATGCAGTGGGTTCCTAGGAAACGGTCCGTCGTCTAACAAGACGGCGTCTTTCAAAATTATATGACAATGTTTTTTGTTACTACGGAAACAATATTGGCAATATTCTCAACTGACATTTTCACCGCTGTTTATAGTAGCGGCGTATCCGTAGGAAAACAACGCCTTAGTGTTATCACTTTACGCTAACAACGTTCGCCATTAGGGGTAATGTTTTAGTATCCGAAACTCCTAATCATGAGAATTCTCGACATGTTCAACATGTCGAAAAATCTCATGTATCTAACAAGTAGATATTTAATAATTAATGACATATAGAGATAAAAGTTGGAAATTATTGAGGACAAGAGTGCAACCAAATTTAATGACTGCGACTGCTGTCATGTATTTGGCTCCAGGATATTAATATATCAATGTTTGTTAATGTCTCATATTTATTGCCTATTGGCTTTGTTGGTGCACAACGTTCTAATTATGTCTAGATTCTTGTGAACATTTTTCAGGACTAGATCTTAACGAATATGTATATCTTCTACTAGATCTCAACGAATAGACTAGATCTTGACGAATATGTATATCTATATCTTCTTTTCCTAATAGATCGTGTGAACTATAGACAGCATCATTATTTTGTCCTTTTTGGTACCTATCCCTATCAGGTTAAAAACTATCAACTTAAAGTCCAAAATAATAAATGTAAAATAATATCATTCGTATCAAAATTGAATTTCAGTACAGTGAAGTGGTTGATAGGCTAGCGGTTCAGTCGCCGGCTTTGCATCTATAGGTCGTAAGTTCCTGATGCCGACCACCTTCCTCTTTCACGATACAAGCTTTGGTTAGTGCGAAAGATGACAAAAATGTGCATGTATTCAATTTAGGTGAGCACATGTCCATTGTAAAACTGTTTATAAAATTAGCGACAGTATTGTTTTACACGTTGTCGTACTGTGTTGATTTTTTTATTGATTGACATTAAATACCGATGCTTCATATTGCATGCTTTATTCATAGGTACCTGTATATTTTTATCTTCAACCTTCTTTATGTGGAAGGTATCTTCAAGAGCTTTTCGATTTTGCACAATTTGGTCCTACGATATGCTTTTTACGTCTCTTCTTCTTCTTTTTTTCCGGCAATGCACCCGAAAAAAAAAGGCTCCCTTTTTACGTCTCATACCTATGAGAAATTATACAAATAATATCCACAATTAATAAGAATTCTCCGTTTCTGTGTGAAATTGATAAACTTGGATAATAAGAAAAATAATGCTCAGCATCTTTTGAATTTAAATTCCGAAATGTTTCGGTTCCTTTTTGAGTCATAGTTTCCTTGCCCGTAGAACACTTTCAATCAAAATCATCTCTGCATTAAATAAGCCAACTGTTGCGGGTAATAACACACCTACGCCACATCTGCGCTATTGTTTATTTATTTATTTATATTAAAAAAAAAACAATCATAAGGCGCTTTATTGGTATGGCCAGTCAGTCGATCACAGTAAACAATCTTTATTGGATCTTCTCTGATATTTATATTACATATTTACTCCGTACGGTTTTTGTTGTGTGACTTGTGTTTGGATGTCTATCTTATGTATCTTCTCCCGGCCGCAATATTGTTATCATTAAAGAATCTGCTAATAGTGCATTGCCGTTTTCTGTAGGCAGAGAGAATGGATTTGTTTTTTTTTTATGTAGTTGCATTTTTCTTCCATCAACGACGCACCTTTATAGCTTTTCCCCTTTTTTCTTTTATTCCGACCCGGCTTTACTTGAGTGAGAAATCGATGTGCTCGCTCCACATCATTCCTTTTAGTTTCATGTTTTTTTTCCTAAGCACTCATAAATTTCATGGTGGGTTCCACTCCATGAGATTTTAACAGGAAATTAATAGCATATGATGCGTACATTAAAAATTTAACAAATATGTAACAACTAATGACAGTTCATTACTGATGTTCGATTTTTAAATGGAATAAACCACTACGGGTTTATGACCGTCTTCTACTGTTATTTCGAAGGCTGACTCAGTGTGATCATTTTACGTTAACAACGTTCGACATTAGGTGGTAATGTCTCCGAAACTCTAATCATGAGAATTCTCAACATGTTCAACATGTCGAAAAATCTCATGTATGTAACAAGTAGATATTAATGAAAAATAGAGATAAAAGTTGAAAATTATTGAGAACAAGAGAGCAACCAAATTTAAAGACTGTGACTGCTGTCATGTATTTGGCGCCAGGATATGACTATATCCATTTTTGTTAATGTCTCATATTTAAAATTGACGTTGTTTATTCATAGTTTTCTACCAGGTAACCCAATTTGTCCTACTTATAAACAAACTTGTAAAAAATGTCGCTTTCCCTTTTGACATAACTAAAATGAATTTTCTAGACGATTGACTACCAAGTTTTTATACAAACTTTACCTACTCTAGCAAGTTGGATTTTTAATCTTATCCTCAACTCTCAAACGTCTCAAGAAAAATTCCATTCTCTTGGACATGTCGTGTTAATCTACCTGTAGAGCCCTTTTTAATAAAAGAACCCGACTGAAACCAACTGTTGAGCGTCACAACTAAAGGTTGTCATCGACCTAGGGCAATCTGCTTTGTCACGCATTTGAAGCAGACGTCATATTTCCATTATGATGTATATGCTCTGCCTGCTGTCTATTCACACCGACCTCTGCTAATTACGCAGGTGTTTATTTTATAAAGACCACTACTCGTTATGTGCATAGTGCCTGTATCGATACAAGAGAAACAACCTTCAGGTGAGCCATTACACACCAGCCAGTTATCAGGTCAAGGTCCTTGGTCACCATCAACAACAACTGCGTCCCTGACATTGCTCGACCTTGCTCCTCCATAACTCACTGCCCCAAGGTCTCCGTTGAGGATTGCCTTGCTCTTTTCCCACGCACATTCATTCTTTTACCATCTCCTTTATTGTTATCTTTCTATTTCTTTTTCCACCCCTGCATCACCTAGCAACTTTTGTATGTTCGTTAACAGTACGATTTTTTGTATAGTTTTTACAGCGCCTATTGTTTTCGATGAATTCGTTTTCATGGACCAAACACGTTAGAGAAAATGACCCCGTTTGATAATGTTACATCATGTCCTAAGATGGAAAGATTCGATCGTGTTCAGAAATGAGAGTCAACGCTTGTGTAAGTAAGAATCATGACTTGCCGTGGCATTTTTACAATAGTAATTGGGTGTTAACAATAACTATTTTTATACTAATTCTCCACTGTTCCCTGAACTCTACAACAATTGGACGGTCTTAAAATCTAAATTACTTATTTCATGGAGTCTGTTAAATATAGTATAATCATTTAAGTAAGCTCTTTGTTTTTCTACTTCTGAGTTTAGACTGGGTTAGCTCGGAGGAGTCAAACTATAATATTTTGGCAGACAATAATAGTTTAATTTAATAATAATGAATCGACGCAGGTTAAAAATAAGAAAATTAGAGTTCGACATAAACCTTCTTTAATTGTATCATTCATTGATATAGAAAAAAAAGAAGATGACGTATTCATTATTCAAAATAAAGATATGTGGAGTGGATGTTAGCATAGTGACTAGAATGAAAGTGAATAAATTAAGGTGGTTTGGGCTTGTAGAGAGAATGAACGAAGAGAGAATGACTAAAAGGATATCTGAAAGAATGGGTGCACGCAGACGAGGCCGACCCAGAAGGACATGGTCCGACCATATCGGTGCCGTCTTAGAGCAAAAGGAATAGAAGAGCATGTATGCGGAATGTTATGCGTTTGGAAGAAGCGAAATATGTTTGTTTGGATAGGAAAGAACGGAAGCCCGTACTCTCTGCCTACCCCCTTCGGGAAAAGGCGTGATGGGTATAAAAAAAACATACTAGGTTTCTTTTAGTAATAAGTATTTTGATATTTTCTTCGGCCCACAAAGTTAAATTTTGTTCGTTTACCTCAAGACACCCTCGGTGTAAGCTTGCAATAATGTCACTCTTGCGATGCCGACTCCCAAATTGTGAAAGTAAAATTTTTATTCGCGTCTTGCATACTACATGAATTATTTACCTCTCGCGTTCAAACACCGTTACATTGTAGCCGTTTTTTTTTTAAGACTTCGTGACTAATACAGAAGCAAACAGAATTGAGTCTCTGCGTGGAGAGCTCCCACAATTATTTGGCATGTCTTTGCTCTCTTATCTGGAGGACGCGACTATAGTAATCCCGAATTAGGAAGTCTGTTGAGGTGCTTTGCTCTTCTAACACTAAGATTATCTCTTTCACACTCGGTAAAATAATGTAAAAAGGTTTAATGGTTACCTGAATTCGGTAGATTCCAGGGGTTGTTAACATTTTCGTAAGTTGTCTTGATGATTTTGAGTAATATTAAAAAGTAAATAAATCAACACAATGACATGGTTACACATTTTATATAAAAATATTTATTAGGAATAGAAGTAATAATATTAGATATATAAACACTTTCATGTCCGAGTCTTATTCAGACAAATCACTATCAGTGTCACTCCCACTAGAACTACCATTGTTTACATTTATTATTAAATTGTCCATAACACTTTCTGCATAACAATCACTCTCCCAATCTTCGAATATTTTTGTTTTCGTGCTATTAATTACACGACGCCAGTCTTCTTCCGTTATATGACTGACGGCTTCTTTTAACAAATGGAGGACACGCGTTGTTGAAAATGGTGGAGTTGTGTTGTTGCGAGCCACAAACCCTTTAACTTGTGCCCATATTAGCTCGATTGCATTATATACACAGTAATACGGAGGCAATCGTATTACTGTATGACCTTTAGATTGCGCAATGTCGTCTAAAACATATATTGCATCTTTAGGCTTATGCCTTTTTACTAAATCCAACAACTCTATTTTTCTCAAGTTGTCACTGCATGGAACGTTATTCCTTTCTAACCAGTCAATAATTGTATCCTTTCTCGATGCAGTTGTTGGTGGTTTGTCCTTTTGTTTGGAGTGATACGGGGCATTATCCATAATGATGGTGCTATTGGCTGGGATATTTGGTAAGAGTTGTTCCTCAAACCATTTGGAGTATAATTCAAAATTTAAATCCTCGTGGTAGTCTCCAGATTTTTTAGATTTAAAAGCCAAAAGACAATTGGGAATAAACCCATTCATGGATCCTGCGTGTATTACTATTATTCTTTGTCCTTTTCCAAGTGGTACTCTACACATTGATTTTTTATTGCCGTCAAACCAGAATTTTGATAAATTATGATTGGCATTGACCCAAGTCTCATCGGTAAATATAACGTTATTAAAATTAACATTTTGTATTTTTCTCAAAAAGTTTATTTTGGCCAATTGTATGTCACTTCTTTCTAAATAATGTTGTCTTCTATCTACTTTACAATGTTTAAATCCGATTTGTTTCATTAATGTCGTTAGTGATGTAGATTTGCCGTCATACAGATCCGATTCTTTAAGCGATTTCAATAGTTTTTGTATTGTAGGATATTCACCTCTGGTATAATAGTCATGAATATGACGTCTTATGGCGTCGATTTCAAATGAGTCTTTTTTATTTACGGTTTTTGTGCGAAGTCTTTTTAATTTACCTTGTTTTTCACAATTTTGGACACACGAAACACTATGACACTCTTTTGATATTCTTTGCACAGTTTTTGTGCTAATTTTCAGCGCATTAGCGACTCGTTCACAAACATTCTGTACTGAAATTAAAGGCCCACCGTTTGCCTTTTCTTGTTCAAAATACTCGCGAAGACGTAATACAAACTGTCGCGTTTGTTCGTTTAGTACACTACGTTTTTCCATTTTTAATGATGAACACGAATGAACTATCACTCAAGCCAGCCAAATGTAAACTAACTTAAAATGATGTTTACCCAAAAAAAATCGAAATTGACATTTCCAAGATTTCTATATTAATCAAGCTCACCCATCAGTCACAGAAAAACCCTTAACTAAAATAGTAGATTCTTGGAAAAAGTATTTAAATAGATATGGCATTGCTTGGATTACAGGGACATAATGACTTGGTAATAACACACGGCCGCATGGCAATTGTTTTGATGTGTCCATGGTGTCCTTGCTATTGTTTGCTGGTGTATTGTTTACCTGGGTTTCGCGTAGGTACATCAAAGGGCTTTCGCTTGAAGTACATACTAAAAAATAGGTACCTACAATGTTATTATACGAGTATATTACCTATTACGTCTGTGATTAACCTTTCTTACGTCTAAGAATATGAGGTTTAGTGAGAATAAAATAGTATAATCTAAATTATTAATATGAACTGTATTAATATTAATTGAAAATAAATAATAATGAAGTAAAACCACAAGGTTCAATATCTCTGCAAAGTTAGAGTGAGATATTCATACCCCAGCGGACTTCCTAATTCGGGATTACTATAGTAGTTCATGAGGATATTAAAATTCACCACGGCCGGGCCCTTATAACATTTTTTGGTAGCCGTATAAACTTTTATCAGATTCAACGTTCTTTTTCTAAGATTCTTGTGCCGTTTTAAGAGGACGATCTTAAAATCTTTGTGAGGTGTGAAAGTGGTCGATACTCTAGAATCCAGCCGAATGTAGCGGTTCCGTAGCTGAAGCCTTAAGTGCAAACCCCGGAGCCGACCATTTCCCCTTTCGTGCCGCAAATTTTACTCAATGTGAAAAATATGGAATATGTGCATTTTTTATTCATTTAATTTATTACATCAGAAAGTAATAATATGATGGATTTTTAGAGGTTAATTTTTCAATTTGATCACTACGGGCTCAAACATAATCGTTATTTTTTTAATGTTAGCAATGTCCATTCGTTATGTAGACGGACGGCGGGGTGAATGGGTCCTATTGACAAGCCGTTTAAATAGCTTAATGGGGCCCATTTCACTTGCTGCAATTGTTGTTCTCTATGTATAGTTGTATATTTCTTTAGTTTGTTAGTATTATGTATTATTATTTTTTTTAAATACAAAAAAAAAGGCATAAATAGTTGTTTTTTTTATATTATCAGGTACTTATGTTGATTTTATTATTATCATTTCAAAATAAATGAATTTGGCTTCTCTCAATCCGAACAAACTTACACTTCATCATTTTTTTTTCTTTCTTTCGTATAATTCAGTGCAGCAAGCTTGTATAAGAAGAAAGGGAAGACGATCGGTAGCGGGAACAGAACCCACGATCTCCAATCTACGGTATATATAGTCGTATGGTTAAAAGGCGCATCAAAGTCAAAATTAAAAATCGATTTAAAATCCCTCAGCCAATTCTTGGCGTCGGTCGTCAGCAAATTCAAATCCTCCATCGAGCCAGGAAACATATTATGTATTGGACAATCGTGCACAATATGCTCTATCGTCTGTGTGTCTCTCCCACACTCACATCGGGGACTGTCGACGTAACCCCATCTATGGAGTTCTGCCGCACTTCTTCCACAGTCCGTTCTTATACGGTTAAGCACCGTCCATGATCTTCTATCCAGCTCAAAGCCAGCAACCCTATTCGATGTGAGATAGGTACTATTTCAGAACAGTGCCACCGGGTCACCGCTCTTTTCTTGTATGGATGATCGTATTGAATGGCCGTAGGGACAAATCAAATCAACTTTAGTTTTTTTCCTAATATTGTAGTAGAAATTATTCTATTCTCCGTTGGAACCCTACTAAGGCCATAAAGAGGCAACGAAAGAATTCCACTGACTTCCAATATTTTTGTTAATCACTTTTTTCTATTTTTTTATCAGCGCCGCGTTTCAGATTGTTTTCGAGATAGTTTGACTTGTATTGCGCTCGATCTGCTGCTGATCTTATCGTCCCGTCGATAGTGGTGGAGCGATGTATAAGCATGATGACCGAATCATTGTTTTTTTTAAGATTTATAACTATGTATAATAAATAAGCTAATATAGAGCGTGTTTATATTAATATCGGCAGCCTTTCAGATTTGCCTCGCGATTAATCTGGTCCACGTCCCTCGTCTCGGTCGCTATCTATTATAATAAGCTATTGAATAATTTGTACGCAAAGTGATCAATAAGCCATCGACAACATAGAACGGGTTACAGATAAACAGAACCGATTACAGTGTTGTGCGAATTAACGTGAACATGGGGCATTTTTTTTTAATTTCGTTAAGATGGCAACAATTCGATTTTGACAAGTGATTTTTAGCCTAAAACTCAACCTATGATTATGTTGACTCTATGCCAGTTATTAAAATAGACGTGAGAAGTTGTGCAAAAGAATAACATAAGAAACGATAAAAAGAGAAAGCAATGTAAAAGTGTCTGATAAATGAAAGGGATAGGTAAAAATTGTTTGATTTCCTATAAATCAGTTATATCTCCACTTTAAGGGTCCTCATTTTACTTTACTACGTTGGGGACTGCGAACTATTTGACATTTATTCCCGTAGCAACAGCTGTGTGTAGGTACCTCTGATGAAATATCACATATGTGAATCAATAAAAATGAATGATTATTTTTTCTCCATAGTGTTTCCCGTTGTTAGTTTAGTCATATGCATGAATTTCGCGTAGAGTTAAATCGTTTCGAAGAAAATTCCTAGCTACGGACGACCTTGCTACTTAGTGAATTCGTACTGTTTTCATAATTTTATATCATTTGACATAAATCTGCCTTTGTTCACATTAATTCGCACAACATTGTACTCGTATCTAATATACAGCCGTGAATTAGATTTGCTATGACGTCTTCGTAGAGTTGGGTGTTCGTTCGTATTGCGGGGACAAGATAGGAGGTAGGTAGGTGCCTACTCTACTCTACACTCTACAGCCATGTGTATGGTCGCCTATCAACGTTCATTGTCTGGTGGTGTGAGCGTGCTGTTTGTATTTACTCCGTGTCAATGTCAGCACGGTACAACAATATTATATAATATTTTCACATCAGCTGGCGTGTCAACAATGTTCAACAAGTGCACCCTTGCGTGGGAGATTACACGAATATTATTGTTCCTAATTGTTATTTAATGTCATAACCCTTGGTGGCTCTTTGCTACCTTCAAAACTTTCTAATCACTTTACAATTTCTTTGCCACAAAGCTTGACAGGCTCGACAACGACGACTCAGTTCCGAAATTCCGACGCTTCAACAGGGTCAATAAACTGGACCTTTTCGATCTCAAGGTCTCTAATATGAAATCTGCTACCCTTGATGAACCTGACACCTTGTAAAGGTCATAGATTTTTTATGTAGTATTTTTTCGCCACCCCTAATTAATCCGTAATATATTCGGCTTTTCTTTCCAAAGATTTCTAGTAGGTATATTTATTAGATTTATGAGAGATACGTCAAAATTCGTCCCATCGGTGTCTTATAAAGTGTTGCTTTAGTAATTCTCTCAAGCTAGACCGTTGGCGTGAATAAATGTCACAATAAGACTTTAATAGACTTGAACGAAACGTAGCCGACGTAACTATCGCTAGTTCCGATAAGATATACCTAGTGTACTCTCGATGTAAGTGCTTGTCGAGTGTTATCGTGGTCTTTCAGACGATTACATATTGGCATGGGCGGCCTTGTGATGTAGAACACAGTCGTAGAACTTCAATGATTCAGTATCTTTTGTTCATCTTCATCAAAAACTAGACAACGTCAGTTGAATATCTAGTTTTTGTCCTACGTTTTCATTCCATGATCATCAAATTTAAAATTTATCATGTCTGTCTTTGTTTCTCATAGAACTCGATAAAAAACAGTCGGTGCGATATTTTGTTGTGGATCGTACGCCGAATCTCGGCGATGACTCACCGAGCAGGGATCGCCGAGATTGCAGCGTTGTGACCTCATACGGGTTCACTATTCTATCCGACATCAAACATTACAGCCGATAACTGCTTTATGTCCTCTTTGTCGGTAGCTAATGTGTTGCTTCGACGTAACAATTATGGCTATTGACTTCAACTTTCAGTAAAAAGTAAGACATTTGGAAAAAAATAATATTTTGAAGGATTTATTACTGTCTGTGACGAATCCCAAAATTGATCTCTTAAGAATATTTGCGGTGTTATGTTACATCCTTAGCAAAGACACAATGTCGTCTTGAATAACCGGTAGATCGGGGAAGACCGTCACTGATAATGACATAACCGGCTATTAGTATTTTGCGTCCACGGTCTCTACGTCTACGTGCACCATCCGATCCGATATAACGATTAATTGATTTCTTAATCGGGTGCTTTTTCAATCCGCCTAATGCAACTGAATCTCTATGTTTATTATTACTGTTTCCGTAAACTATACTGCTATATTCTTGGAGTCTTTTATTTCCATCCTTGAAAATGGATCGCTGGTCAAAAATACCGTTACCTGCTGTTATATTTTCCTTCATAATAAACAATGACATTCCCATTTTCGTTACGGTAATCCGATAAACAATCGCTGTGTCATTAATTGTCCTGGTTGGGTTTTTATTACTACTGCATCACTGAGAACAATGCCCTCTTTCGGACCCACGGGTTTTAAAATTACCCATGGTTGTCCGTTTTAATAAAATGTTCAATTATTAATTGTTCTGTGTCGTCTTAAAAATATTGTCGTTGTTGCGAGTGTGGAGGAAGTGGTTTCAGAAGAAGCACGTCCGGGCTGCCTCAAGGCTTGTTCTAGGAGCCTACACAAAAGAGTTTTCCTCTACGGACGGACGTCACCACCGACCTTCGTTGGGTAATAATTATTATTATCGGCTCAACACGGGCCATCTACTCGCAACATCGATGCTGATGCGTAATATCTACCCGCAGATTCGGTCGTGTGCATTAACCAACTCTCCTAAACTACTGAAGTCATTTTCTGTAGCTTTTTGGCCTTCTTCTTTATCTATGTATACGTCTGTGTCTTGGTATACTCTTATTTCTGTACCTGTTTCAGCCTTTTGGAATTGTACGTGTCTATGTTCCCTTACTCATTCTTAGGGCTCTTGATTGATTTCGCCCTAGCCACATCGTGGTTGGTGTTACAAGCTCTCATTTTTCTAAGCCCTGGGGGAGTTTTTCTTTCCGTTATTCATTGATCTTGTGTTTGGTTTCGATCAGCATGTGTTTGATGATTTTCTTCAATTCTGTTCTTAGGTTATTTTTTCACGCATCCATCAGCTACAACGGCAATTTCATTCGTTTATCGGGGGCAACTCTATGGGCTGATTCCGAGCACGCAGATTTCTTAACCATCTCTCTAGTGCTAGCGACTAGCCCCTTGTTTCAAACAAGAGGTTCGCACGCGCGCACACCTTATTCGGACTCGTAATTTTATCATAGGATCGTACGGCATACGTAATACAAACAAGATGGTAATGTAGGTCAGGCGGCGTAATCATAGAGGTCCTTATCAGCAGCTTGTTGGTCACGGGGCCGACGAGTGGAGTCTGTGTTGCTGATGGGCCATCCCTGGTGTCATCTGCCATGGTATAACGTGATGATGCACGATCTCTTCCGGCGCTCTATTTATATCTCGTGTTTTTATTTACGGCCGCACTTCACACCAAACAGAACATTATATAATATCTATTAGTAGGTACATATATCATACCGACTGTTTCATCTCGCCTACAAATTCGCATTATTGGTATTATGCAATGGTTGCAGAACCGTAGAGAGGCGTTTTTGTTCCTTTCAGGTCACGCCACTTGATTTCCAATAATCTCCAGCGCTAACCACTCGAGCGCTTCCTGACCCAACACGCAATTAACTCTCGGAGCACCTGCCGCAGTTCTTAACGCTTTTCACCTCTTCCTGTTTTTATTTTTAGATACTCTTCAGGTGCGTGTCTTTAGGTATATCGATTATTTTGTAGGCTACTAGGATTCCACCCAACGTTAGATTCTAAGACTTACATACAAAACTGAAAGCAACATGAATTTATTCATACAGGTCATTCTCCCGCTAAAAATGTTAATGATTTTTGTTACATTTCGATGATGAATTTGGTTTAGTTTCTCTATTGTCTGACTATTGTATATGTATGGTTACATCAGACTCACTCGCGTCTCCGGTTTATAAAGACTCCATAAGCTCAGACGCACCCCTGGTCGCGTCACTCGGGCTCAGCATATTATTTATTATGTATTGTATGGACGGATAATGCGCTTATGCCGCTCGGCTTTGGTCTTTGCTAACGTGGGAACTAAGCCGAATGGTTTTAAAAGATAATAATTATTACAGGTATTACATACGCTTTCAAACAATTTTTTTACTTTTGATTCCCAAAATATTAGTAGGTATACTTTGCCAATTCTAATATTGAAAGTCATAGATCGGCCGTTTGTATAATATTTTGTCATACGAAATTTCGATTTCTCGATTTGATAAACAGTGAAAGTGAATAGGCAAGTTTAGAAGAGAGATCATTTGCATATATTCCAATACTATAGTCTAATATTTGTTTTAGTTTTTGTATAATATTTAGAAAATTAATATAAAAACGATTAAGCCTAGTTCTCACTAGGTCAAGTAACTAAAAAAATTCCCCTCCTCTTTATCCCCACTACAGCTGTGGCTACATCAGTGGGAGTCATATACTTATTTCAATCTGTTCATTTTCGGGGTCTTTTACCCGTCTATTTCTTGTTCATTGTATTACAAATCAGCTGGCTTCCGGCTTCCCAAGCCTCTCTTCCTTCCAGCATGACTAATAAGGTCATCTGGTTAGACTTGTATGTTCATGAATCGCCACGCTGCGTTCCTTTCATATTCCCACTTATCACACTCAAAGATGGTGTGTATGGCAGTATCCCAGAATCATTATGAACTTTGATTTTAGCTAAAGTAACTAAATTACTCGTTACTGACCAAAAATTGTTCAAACTACATTTGTATACAGTTGAGCTTGCAACACAATGCAGGGATTAGGTGGATGGCACCGTTGTCTATCGACAAACTCGAAAAAATGCTTTGAAAAAGTTCAAACAATTTACATATTATGATCCATAGCGAAGCCTTTTAAATTGAGGTGAATGATTTTAGTGAAACTACAGTCATAAAGTCATTAGCCTGATGGGGTTCAATATTAATCACTAAGCATTCAAAATTAGTATGTGTTAAGTTTAGTATAATAATTGCATAAAATTAATTATCGAAATACGTACAACTTTTGATTTTAAATTCCATCAGTCCTCACAGTTTTATTAATCCTCAATTTTACAACTTGCTAATTATATTCTTTTCTTTCTTTTCAGAATTGCCAGCGGAAGAAGGTAAGCTTGCATCTTCAAGATCAGACCACGGATGATAAATGACATTTTAATTTCTTTGTAAGATATTACTTAAGAGAGCGGGTGCAACAATGTCTTACTCACTACTGTCTGTGTCAACACCACCTTAATTCTACCGTCAAGAAGACAGTTCAGTGCACCGCTCCTCTGACATGTTTGTCATTGTTTTTTTGCAATGGCAAACATTGTCACTTTATCTTGTCGCCAGATACCAAATTATCCCCGAGCATATTGAATAATCATCATTTCTGTTTGTCCATTATAATTCTGTTTGCTTTGTAACTTTAAAATGATACAAAGAGTTATTCCAAACAGAAGCAATGATTGTTATGTAGAGATATTCTTGTGTTCTTTCAGGCAAAACCATCTGGCAATTAGTGTTGGAACAGTTTGATGACCTCTTAGTAAAGATTTTACTTTTAGCTGCTATTATTTCTTTTGTAAGTAGCCAGCCCTAATTATTATTGTCTTTCCACTTTCTTTAGGAAGAGTTTGTTGTTTAGAAATAAATGAATAATGTTATTGGTTGCAGGTCCTAGCTTTATTTGAAGAACATGAAGATGCTTTCACAGCCTTCGTGGAACCTTTTGTAATTTTACTTATCCTTATTGCTAATGCTATCGTCGGTGTCTGGCAGGTAAATATTATCCATTCAACTAATAGGTAGTAATATATTGTTCATTATCGCCAAGCTGTCCATTATTAACTTATATGGTGTTTGATTTTAGGAAAGAAATGCTGAATCAGCCATTGAGGCTCTTAAAGAATATGAACCTGAAATGGGTAAAGTTATTCGCGCAGACAAGTCTGGTGTACAGAAAATCCGTGCCAAGGAAATTATCCCCGGAGACATTGTTGAAGTGTCTGTGGGTGACAAGATCCCAGCCGATATCCGTCTCACCAAGATCTATTCCACCACCATCCGTATTGATCAGTCCATCTTGACTGGTGAATCCGTGTCCGTCATCAAACACACCGACCCCATCCCTGACCCAAGGGCTGTCAACCAGGATAAGAAAAATATTCTCTTCTCAGGCACGAATGTAGCTGCTGGTAAGGCTCGTGGTATCGTCATTGGAACTGGACTCAACACTGCCATTGGTAAAATCCGTACTGAAATGTCAGAGACTGAGGAAATCAAGACTCCTCTTCAACAGAAGTTGGACGAATTCGGTGAACAATTATCCAAAGTCATTTCCGTTATTTGCGTAGCTGTATGGGCTATCAACATCGGCCATTTCAATGACCCAGCTCACGGTGGTAGCTGGATCAAGGGTGCTGTATACTACTTCAAAATTGCTGTTGCTTTGGCTGTCGCCGCTATCCCAGAAGGTCTTCCAGCTGTCATCACCACTTGCTTGGCTTTGGGAACCAGACGTATGGCTAAGAAGAATGCTATTGTAAGATCTCTTCCTTCTGTAGAAACCCTTGGTTGCACATCTGTAATTTGCTCAGATAAGACTGGAACCCTCACCACCAACCAGATGTCAGTCTCACGTATGTTCATCTTTGAGAAGGCTGAAGGAAATGACAGCAGCTTCTTGGAATTCGAAATCACTGGATCCACTTATGAACCAATTGGTGATGTTTTCTTGAAAGGACAAAAGGTTAAGCCCGCTGACTTCGACACTTTGCAAGAATTGGGAACAATTTGCATCATGTGCAATGACTCTGCTATTGATTTCAATGAATTCAAACAAGCTTTTGAGAAGGTTGGTGAAGCCACTGAAACTGCCCTCATTGTTTTGGCTGAGAAAATGAATCCCTTCAGCGTACAAAAGACTGGATTGGATCGCCGCTCATCCGCTATTGTCGTCCGTCAAGAAATTGAAACCAAATGGAAGAAAGAATTCACATTGGAGTTCTCTCGTGACAGGAAATCCATGTCATCTTATTGCACACCACTGAAACCTTCCCGTCTTGGTAATGGACCCAAATTGTTCGTCAAGGGTGCCCCAGAAGGTGTATTGGACCGTTGCTCACACGCTCGCATTGGAACCAGCAAAGTGCCACTCACTTCAACCTTGAAGAACCGCATCTTGGAATTGACTCGCCAATATGGTACAGGACGTGACACCCTCCGTTGCTTGGCCCTCGCTACTTCTGATGCCCCAATGAAACCCGAGGACATGGATCTTGGAGACTCCAACAAGTTCCACACCTATGAAGTCAACCTTACATTCGTTGGTGTTGTTGGTATGTTGGATCCCCCACGTAAAGAAGTCTTCGACTCCATTGTAAGATGCCGTGCTGCTGGTATCAGAGTTATTGTCATCACTGGTGACAACAAGGCCACAGCTGAAGCTATCTGCAGGTAAGCGGGAACTCCAATGTTGGCTTTTCAACTCCGGATCTTACAGATATGAAAAGCTTATGGAAAACTTTTTGTTGTGTTTCAGACGTATTGGTGTCTTCACTGAAGATGAGGATACAACTGGAAAGTCATACTCTGGTCGTGAATTTGATGATCTTCCATTTGCTGAACAGAAATTGGCCTGTGCCCGTGCCCGTCTCTTCTCTCGTGTGGAACCCTCTCACAAATCCAAGATTGTAGAATTCTTGCAAAGCATGAATGAAATCTCCGCCATGGTATGTCTAACTATCCCTTACTAAATAGAAGTAGTTGGTAGACTAGCGGTTACGACACTGGCTTCGAACTGTTTCGTGCGGAGGTTGTCAGTTTGATCCCAGGTGCCGACCATCTTCCTCTTTCACAACACAAACTTTAAGTAGCTTACTGTGAAAGAGCCAAGGAGTGTATTTGTGTTCACTTTGAGTGAGCACAGATTCATTTTTCAAAAAAAAAATATTTATTAGGAATGAAATTACCCATATGCTCTCTCTATGACTAATCACACAATTACCCATTTACAGACAGGTGATGGTGTAAATGATGCCCCCGCCTTAAAGAAAGCCGAAATTGGTATTGCTATGGGATCAGGTACTGCTGTCGCCAAGTCTGCCTCCGAGATGGTGTTGGCTGATGACAACTTCTCGTCTATTGTCGCCGCCGTTGAAGAAGGTAAAGTGCTCTATCATGTTTTTCAAGTAGTTCTCATTTTGGGTGTACATTGTGCTCAATACTCAATGGTGATATTACAGGTCGTGCCATCTACAACAACATGAAACAATTCATCCGTTACTTGATCTCTTCCAACGTTGGTGAAGTCGTCTCCATCTTCCTGACTGCCGCCCTTGGTCTCCCAGAAGCCCTCATTCCAGTACAGCTCTTGTGGGTCAATCTTGTAACTGACGGTCTCCCCGCTACCGCTCTTGGCTTCAACCCACCTGACTTGGACATCATGGACAAACCCCCACGTAAAGCCGATGAAGGTCTCATTTCCGGATGGTTGTTCTTCAGGTAATTTATGAAATTCAATGTAACCTAATAATTATAATAAGCCCATTGCCCATAGATACGGACTTCAGGTCCACAAACATTAAGAATTACAATGTTCGTTTTCTGTGTGGCTTAATGGATATCATTTGGAGAGAGTTTATGATATGAGGGTAGTTTAGGCATCCAGTGCACCTATTTATTTGAAATTGGATATTAACATTTAGAAGAGGTATTGTATATACATATTATGCTCTTAATATTTGCATGGAGAAAAATCAAAAAAAGAAACTCGCTTTTTTCTAAATAGGTAATCAAGTTATAATCAAATACAAAATTTACATTTAAATTATACAAATTGTTACAACAATAATATTATTTAAGTTGAAAAATAATTTTAGAAGTATTGAATGTACTAAGCACGGTGAGGGAAAGATAGTGAAATAGTTTTATTGTAAATTTTCATAATCATGTTCCTGATTCTGCGAAACAATAATAATTATCTATAGAATATTTACTAGGTGATGGATTGGGTTGTCTCTTTGCTTACAAATGCCATCCATAGATGGTGGTTGTGCCGTTTTATTGTCCATCAAAAGTTATAACATCAAAGATTGATTGTGTCCCCAGGTACATGGCTATTGGAGGGTATGTAGGCGCCGCCACTGTCGCTGCTGCTTCATGGTGGTTCATGTACTCACCAGAAGGCCCACAGATGACCTACTGGCAACTCACTCACCATTTGCAGTGTCTTGGAAATGAAAGCGACGACTTCAAAGGAGTCGACTGCAAGCTCTTCAACGACCCCCATCCAATGACAATGGCCCTCTCTGTACTTGTAACAATTGAGATGTTGAACGCCATGAACAGGTTATTTTTATTTTAAATATCTACTACTAGCTTACATCTTCAAAAGATAGCTATCTCTTTTATTGTAATTTTATAAATTTGCAAAAACTAATAGTTACATTACTACAATTATTTCTACGATGATTAAAATGGGTATGTGTGATATGAAAACATCTGTTTCCTAACTTGCAATAATGTTTCCAGTTTATCAGAGAACCAGTCCCTACTCACCATGCCTCCGTGGTGCAACATGTGGCTGATTGGCTCCATGGCTCTCTCTTTCACTCTCCACTTCGTTATCCTCTACGTGGAAGTTCTCTCAGTAAGTACAGCCATCTATCATTTGATAACTTAGAAGATATTGTAAGGAGAGCCTCTATAAATAAACTTGTGTTATTTTTCAGACTGTATTCCAAGTCACCCCATTGTCGATAGAGGAATGGATAACGGTCATGAAGTTCTCCATCCCAGTAGTATTGTTAGATGAAGTGCTCAAGTTTGTTGCTAGGAAGATCACAGATGGTGAGAGTCTCCTTCACGGCATGCAATGGATCGTCCTTATGTGGGCCGTCTTCTTTGGATTGCTGGTGTACGGGCCTATATAACGCCTTTCAGCAATACTCAGGCCCTAGTTTGCTAGTTATACAATAATTATGATTGACCATACCCAGCATCATCACCACATCCCGCCCAACCCGTGTATGAAGACTTTACTAATACCTACCTACCTACATGCGTACATGATACAGTATGTGGTTCTCCAACCAAACTTAACAACAGGCATCAGTGTGGTTTGAGTGTGACAAGAACTCATTACATGTTTGTTTAATTACTATGTCAAACCTGTAAAGTAAATGTTAACACTTTGTACTAGGAGAGTTTGTGTGCATTAGGTACTGAGTGTGGACATCACAGCGTAATTTACTTTTTGGTGCCGTTGTACTGGTATCCTCGCTGTTCATTCTGTTTTCTCCCAAACTCTACCAACAGGGATTGGTATTGTGGTCAATTGGACGATTGGTAATAATTGTGGGTTTGTTGGATGAAGGAGAGGCGGTATCCAAGTGTGTTTGTGATTGCGTGCGTGTGTATGTGAGCGTGTGTCCAGAAGAAAAGCGTATTTTATTATTTATTTTTAATAGTGAATTGTTTTTAGTGTTCTTTTGTATTTTGCAATAATGTTATTGAATTAGCAAATTGTTTTGCAAACCCATCGTCCTCCTCTTGAATAATATTATTTTGTAAGAAGTGCCTTTAATGCATTTGTAATATTAAAACAGCATAGAGATTTCTAATTTGAAAGGAAGCTAGTAACAGTTTCCCCTTTGGTTCCTCACGGTTTTGACTCCCTTGTGATGTAAATAATGTTAATTTATTTGATAAATATTTGATTGGTGGTTTTCAGAAGCTGTTGTGTTGAGTTGTTCACACGATATTAATGTATATTGTTTGAGCATGTTCAAATTACCAACTTATAAACGTTGAATCATTAATATCCCTGAAATTGCACGCAACATTCACTTATCTTCATCACCAATAATAAGTGTATTGGTGATGAACATGTTTGGCGTATAATCACCTATAATAACAAGGAAAGGTTTGCACCCAATAATATTGTCCCCACACATATACCAGACTGTATGTGAGTATTACAATACCTATATTTCTGTATACCTACATAAACTATAACAGTATATAATATATTAGGTACCGACATTATAACATTGTATATAAAATCATATAATAATATTATGTGTTCCATCATGATGTTTTACATAGATACAATACTAGAAGAACATTAATGTATTTAACTAGATGTGACTTTTTTTAATATAAAAATGACAATTATTAAAAATGTCCAGTCACTTTCTCAAAAATATAAACTCGTACATTATTATTCTAATTGATAGTGTTTTGTGAATGTTCATATTTGATTATTAGAATTTACTTTTTGATTAACTACAGACTATTGTGTGTGTGTATATATATATATATTATACTATTCGCAATAGACTAATTTGTCAGTTTCAGTGTTTTTTAAGAACACCAATATCCTTAAGACATTTACTACAGATTGTATTAATATATTGACGTAATATTTTTTTGTGATTTGTTAATGTTTCAATCTGTTTTAGTAAGTCAATCTCTCTGGTATAGTACTACCGCAAATGGGCTAGACGGCGAATTTGCAGTAGTATCATGCCTTAAATATTGTGTATAATATTTGACCCATCATAAAAATATACCACAAATTTGAATTACCTTTACATTACTTTTAATGTATGCATTTGTTAAAATAACGTTCACCTCCAGGTTAATTTTTACGCCCCCATGTGTATGATGTATTGTATTACCTTATTTTTTCAAAGTCACAATTTATTTAATGAATGAATTCATGTTTCCCTCACTACACGATCATTTGCCCATTTCATCTGATTGATCGGAGCACGGACGCGGTGTGCATTTACACGAAGTGATTGCGTCATATGAAATGGATGGTGATCCGTGAGTGCATACTGTAATAATACTAGTTGATAGTAAGTTGTGTAATTAGTTGTCAGTTCTCGTGCCCCAGATGAAGTGGCAGCCAGTGGTGTTTCCCTCCCTGATTGTTTTAAAATGTCTAATGATGTTTGTTGATTGTGTTTTGTGCAGTTTCACCGACAGTAGTTGTCAAGAACTAAGCGAGGAGTGCAGTGTCCAGAGGAGCCTGTGTAGAACCCCTCCCTCATCTTATAATATATACGCAGACCATATTTGGCCATACGCACATCTTTCATTTAAACTACGCATCGGCTCATTCGAATGTGTATGGCCAAAACACAAGTAGCCAATAATCCATTAATTTCTCAATAATAATAATAATTACTACCAAAGTATGTATATTATTAAACCCTACAATATGTTTTAACACTGGGTTGTGATATATTTATTAAACTTTTACATTTTATTGTAACTATATATCTTTGTAAGTTTTATTTTCTTTTTGAGTTATTTTACTTTCCTGTACTCACTGCATGCACTCTTCCACTGTTCTAAGTCTTTATTAGTTGTAACTTTTTACTAGAGCATAGAGGGTTTTGTTGAAGGACGCTTGGTTGTGTCTTGGACACTAGACAGCAAACGTATCCTAGACATTCTAGCAGGCTATGAGTTCTCTAGTACGGGAGACGTCCAATTATTAGGAGTGATTGTGATTACCTTATATATAATATAATTTTCTGCTTATCTGTGTTGGGTGACAACTCTACTGGCGATTGATAACTGTGGGACTAACGCTGTTGTTTATTTTCCAGTGGGTGAGGCAGTGGTGGACAAGTGGTGAACACTTTCACTATCAACATCTACCACTCTTAGTAACTAATCTCTGCTATTGCTACTTAATTCTTAATCATTATTCATTGGCTTTCAACAAAACTAAGTTTAATAATCTATGACTAAATTTATAAACGAAAATTCCTCTGAAACTGCCAAAACACAATAAGGGGAGGTCCTCAGAAAGAAACAAAGCGCCAGATGCGGATATAAACTGCAGCGGAACGAGCGGATACGCCGAGAAGACATGACACTCCCCCACCTTCTCCATAGATATTTATAACAATATGCTTGACGTGAGCAATCAAATCAAAAAGCATCGACAATGACAGTGGTAGTTTTACTGAAATATTTAATATAAAACAAATTGTGTATATATTATATGAATAATAATCATAGGGAAGTATTTTAAATTGTTAAAGAGAATGTAAAGTGTGAGATCACCGGATGCCTGTCGGGGCCCAAGCCTTCTTATTGTGTTGTATTGTTAGTACTTAACTAGACGATGCTTGGGAACACTTTGTTTAAACCATACAAAGACAACTACTATTTCAGGAGAAATTAATTTATCTATCTATGTATATAAAAATACTCTGATGTATTGGCTGCACCCGACAAGCATTATCAGATGATCAATAATGTTAAATTATATATTATTAGGCCAGAAGAACAACACATTTCCTGGCTCATTTTGAATACCTGTACAATTATAATGTATTGTTTTATATAATAAATCGTTAATAAATCTATGTGCTCAATCTATTTGATATATTCCACCACTATCATACCCCTCTACAACCTCCTTAAGCTCTGATTTCCTAGGAAGATGATGGTGCTGTCATATAGCAGCCATAATACAGCGGGGCATAATGTCACTTTGAATGTTGTCTATGTAAACCAAATGATGTGGTATCCTAGAGAACTTAATTGACGTTTACAGCTTACTTTGGAGAAAATATGCGTCCTTAAAATTACAGTGGATAAACAATGAGACCGCTTTTCTAGCAAATTAGAGCTTTACCTCTTAAAAGATATTGCTGTGGACCTAAGACAACGATCATACAAGGACAGATTAACCCGTTGTTGTAGCTAGTATTTGTGTTAGGTGAAGACATGTTAAAAATATAGTAACTTTATTGAATAAGACATTAAAAACAAATATCTAGTACCCTCGACACCAAATCAATAATTAAATCGAAAAATACTTTCAATTATTAAAATAATAGAGAAAAAATATATGAAACTAATGGCAATTCCACATTCTGGTATTCCGTAGTTATCCCCTTAAAACTTTAAAAGAAATTGTAATGAGTTAAATAAGATGCAACTTTCTACTGTGAGCGCAGATCGTGGGCTCAAACACCAGTTCTTTTGCGCTCTGCTCTTTAAAAGCAATGAGATTTGCTTTGTGTGAACAATATAAAAATAGTGTTCAACTTTAAAGAAACCTGATTCATAAAAAATTTCTTTATCTGATAGCATGAGTTGAGGACGCCCATGAGATCAAACTCCCTGGAGTTCCCGTCAAGATGCAGAGGAGAGGCCTGATTGGAGTAGATAAAAACTAAATAATGATAGAAAATATCGATATCACCTTGCTTTGAAATGTCCACATTCTAATGTTATAACAGTCATTAACTGGAGTAGATACTTATCCATTTGGAAAACTCCGCAGAGTAACTTTTTCTTGTCACTAAAAACTTGTAACTCAATAAGATGAAACTAAGTACTTACATCAGCTTTGCCAGACTTAATAAGATCTATCTCCAAAAGCTATAATAAGGATTCCTCGCTTAGGAGTGACTGGGACACCTCAGTAGCCTAAAGATATACTCAGGTGCTAAATTCTGATCAATAGGTCCCGGGTTCAGTTCCCATAGGGTCAGACTTTTTTCTATGTTTTTCACTTGATACTTCTATGTACCTGGGTTCGGCCTTTGTCAGATTGGTCGTGACCAGAATACTTACCTAAGACAATAAGTTCCGTCAGCTATACTGACACCTCTATGAAAAAAGCATTCACTTATTTATTCTATTTGGATTAGGATTTGAATTGTAACAATGTGAAATTATTGGAGCATGGTTGAATTTGAAATGAGAGTAGCAAAGATCGAAGATACCAAACAAAATCAAGTTTTTTTTTCTCCATTGATGATCACCACAGCATAGGTATGTCACTCCACTGTGATTTCCTGGGAAAGGTTCACGCAATGGTCACAAAAAACTGGATCTTCTATGGTGATTAATGAATGTAGCAAAACAAAATACGAAAGGAGGTGGTTCAAAGACGGAAGTGTACTTAAATAAAAACTGTCTTTTGAGTACATACATATACGGCAAGGGCGGATCCAGGGGGGTCATGACCCCCCCCTGGGCTGGGTAAAGGCCCTATATTTTGTCTATTTTTAAGTACATTACTTACATTTATTAATAAAATACCTACTTTTCTATTATGATCATAATGAAATTATGGTCATGACCCCCCCTGAATTTGGAAATGATCTTTTTTTAGGAAAAGTTTAGTTTCCAGATACCAAATTTTGTTAATGACCTTTTTTTACTATGTGATCCCCCCCCTGGCGCCAAAACTGGATCCGCCCTTGAATACGGTATATGTATAAATTCTTGAGAGATTTTTCAATGCAGACTAGAAAGAAAAAAACAGAACTGAAAAAGTATAGAAGTTCAAAATCAATCGATTTCGGGTGGAGGCATTTAAATTTAAAAAAAATATATAATTAGAGTAATAATACAACGTTAACACAGCAATTTTAATGCACTAGAGAAAAAAATTATCACAAATTTTTGCTACTATTTTTAGACACAAAATTAGGTCAAACCACTAGAAAACAGAATCTATTGGGCCTTGTGCTGCTGGAATTTCGGCGTCCAATTCGAAAATATATTTGCAATATTTCTCACTTACCTTACCTTACCAGTCGTCGTCCTCACTGCTGAGGGTCGTGGCCATCATGCACTGTGTTGTGGACCATTGCTCGCAAGGATGTTCTGTCGGCTGTCAGATGGATTATTACCTTACCTCACTTATTACCTTCATAAAATACACTTACATATTAAACTTAGTGGTTTTAGTATTAAATTATCAATTATAATAAAAATTAAATATACTTTTAGTGTAATTTTCAAACTGTTTTAAAACAGTTTGGGAAATCTTGATCTAGTTTAATGTCAAAATACTTTTAAATCTATGGTTTGATCATCTGTTATCTTGCTTGTCATCTATGACAAAAATTGGAGAAGTTTTGGTTTGTCGTCGACTTCATTAGTAAATAGTTCTTAATTATTTAAGTTTACCTAGTTAAGTATTAATTTTAAGACATTGTGTGTGTTTAGATATTTATTATTATGGATAACTCGAGGTAACTTCTATTTATCTCTCTCTTTTTTTTTTTATTTTCCTATATCTTTTACAAACTAACTGTTCAATTTCAGGTTAGATATGGAACTTCCTTGTAAAATGGCATCATTAGATTTAGTTGAGAACAATGGTTTAAATATTAACGAAGAATCTAATTTATCGGTAAGGTCATTGAGAAGAAGGCCGACACATTCCCCTAATAGTGTTAAAAATAGGAGAGTTATAATGAAGCCCCGTAAAAAAGAATTTAAAATGAATATGAATGAAGAAGAAATAAAAAAGTATTATCTAAATCAGAAAGTAAACAATCGATCGCAAACTTTAGAAACAATATTTGAAGAACCGAAATGTTCAAACAGCGGGACCACCATTTTGATAGGATCAAAGAAAATAAAGAGATCTTTGAATTTCCATGTTGGTCCGGGAAATACTAAAGACAAAATTAAAAAGAGACGGGTACGAATCAAAAGACTTATAGGAGTTAAGGATTTTCTTAAGAGACAAAAACTTCCAATGCAAACATTCATAGAAAACTTACAATCCTTGGATCCTGATGAACCTCTACCTAATATTATTGAAAAGGATGGTAATACCAGGATAGTAAATAAAGAATAATGACATTACATTAATTTTATAGTATTTTTTTAAATATCATTTGATAAATCAATCATTGATTATGCCTATTGCATTCTTAGTTAATTAGAGTCAAATAAAATGACAAGGAGATTGCTGTTTTTTTTTTTCTTTCAAATGGAGTGACTGATTATTTTATAAGGTGATATTTACCAATACGACCGCTAATAATCTTTAAGGTTAAAATCATATTAAAGAATTTGATTTCATAATTTGACAATAAATATTATTGTTTATTTATTTGCATTAAAAACTAAAGACATTTGGAACATTTTGCATTCCATTCAATAAACAAAGTTATAAAAAAGTTTTACTGTATTTTCAATGTTTTATTTTCCTTGATAATTTTGTTGGCGCCCATTTTACATGATCAGAGAAACAGAAGTTGTTGGCAAATATTTTCGATACAAAATGGCACATCAGTTTGTTGTACCCAAATTCTAAAGAGTGTATGTTTCTAAAGTTTTATCCAATGGAAATTATTTGAAATGGGAATACCTACAAGTTTTATTTTAATAGTAGGTATATTAAACGAACCCTCCTCACCTTACAACTTTGAGGAGGAGTTGGCGGGTCTGAATATACCTCAGGCGACTTGGGTATGTGAAGATCCGCCGACCCACAGCGAGATGGTGCTGGCTGTGATGAGATTGAAAAACAACAAAGCGCCAGGAGACGATGGAATCCACGCAGAGCTCCTCAAACAAGGCATAGACACCATTGGCCAACCACTTCTTGATATATTTAAAATGGCGTGGGAAGAGGAGAGGTGCCCAAAAGATTGGCGGAATTGATCCATCGTCGCAATATTTAAAAAGGGGGACCCCCTTGAATGCGGAAACTACCGTGGAATTACTCTACTGAGTGTTCCCGGTAAGGTATTATCTCAGATATTACTACACCACATTCGGGGGCCTATCATGGCTGTCCTGAGAGAGCAACAATGCGGCTTTGTACCTGGCACCTGACCAAGGCCCAGGCACAAAAAGTCTTAGTCTTTGAGATGAAGTGCCTAAGGAGAATTCTGGGCGTAAGATGGTACCACCGCATCACGAACGACGCTATACGCCGGCGCACCCAGCGTGAGCCCATCACCTCCACCATTGTGGGGAGGAGATGGACTTGGCTGGGACATGTGTTAAGGATGCCGAATGACAGTTGGCCGAGGAGAGCGCTGTTCTTCCTCCCATCAGGGTCCCGAAGACGAGAAAGACCCTCTCACACTGTGTTCCGCTCCTTCGAAGCAGAGCTGAGGGACATGGTGTGGGAGGAGGTCATAAACATTGCGCATCCATTCAATCCAATTGCCCAAACCATCTCAACTTATTGACTTTCATCTTTGTCACAAGACTTCCCAGCCTCTCCTATTTCTTTTACTTCTGACCAGAAGACCAGGTCACAAGCAAGAGAAATAGGAGAGGTTGTATGAGAAATGGTATGTCGTTGGAAGAAGCGAAAGAAGTGTGCTTGGATAGAAGAGGATGAGGGTTCATTCTCTCTGCCTACCCGCTATGGGACATGGCATAATGGGTAAAAGAAATATTGATTTGACTACACTTTTGCATACAAATACATTAATTGTGGTTGGATGTTAGAGATTGCTACGGCTATAATCCCGCCATTGCCACTTGTCTATACACTATTTTCAATATGCATAAAGTATAAAATAAATATAGTGTTCCTACTTTGGATATATTGCCCCCAAAAATGTATTCCTTGATTCCTTACTGTCAATTTTCACATAAGTATGTACAGCTAAACAGAATTTAGTAGCTACTGGTGGGAAAAATTTAATCGAATTTTTGCTAAATTTACCTTTTCATAAACAACTGGTCAATATCTGCTATGACGGATGCCAAATTTTACTGTAGGCATTATTAGCAATTATCTATTTGAAGAAAGTAGCAGCAAAGTTCCGCAGTGTGTACTAGTTGGTTAGAATTAATCTACAAAAAGGTTTTGGTTTTTAAACTGAATGAGCGGAGCCTGAAAAAGATCACACCATGTAATTGGGAGAAACATGTCACTTTCATGTATGTTTATTGATATTATGGTTTTTCTATGCTTTTATAAGAAGATTGATTGCCACTTCTTTGAAATTTCAATATTTTGTAATTAGAGTTAAGAACTTAATTGGAAAAATCTTAGTCCTTAAAATAAACCACTTTTGGACAATTGTAAGTCACCCTAACTTCAGGTGGTCATGAAAAGGATGGAAGATTGTGTAATGTACTAGTTGTCACAGGAGAAGTAGAACCTTAAACTGTGTCAATGTCTGAAGATCTCATATTGACTGGTATTCTCAAATTCACGTTCCAACTCAACACAAGAAGCTCTTGCTTAGAACTTAATCAGTTGCCAGTAGTTATGCAACTAATGTATTGGATAAAACATTTTCAGAATACAGAAATGTCAAAAGTCTCAATAAAAATTGGATACGATACAACTCAATTGTCTGTTTTTCATTTCAGAATAATAGTCATTGACTAAAATAGAATCAATTTTTATTATTCTTGACATGATTAGATATTCATCTTTTTTTTCGTGTGGCGTATCAGGTTACCCCGACATTGGCGATCACTTTGGCAAAAGCTTCTCTGTCTTGTGTTATAACTCCTCCGCACTTCTTATTCCGGTCCAGTCTCCAACATTTCGCAGCTAAGAAATCTACCCCAACCCCTCTATTAGATATTAAGGAGCAAAATTAAAAGCAAATAAAGTTTATAAAATCATTTTTTATTGTGTATCTGTCATACACCTAACAACTCATAGAAGTTTCACAAGGTATCAAAATCCTTTCTTGCCTTATGTCTTAGCAGATTGAAATCCTGGTCGTGTTGAAAGCCAATCAAGAAATTATGCAACAGCTAATATCAACTGAAGAGTTGTGCTTCAACCACTTTTATAAAAAATTATTGCTCCATTTTATTGATTGATGGAGGGTGCGAATTGACTGTAAAGAAACCGCATAAATATATCCCTGTACGCATAATATTTATTGCTTGCCATGGTGCTTAGCATTGCTACTTTCTACACAGCTAAAAACGCAACATCACTCTCTAATGCGCCTCAATCAAGCTATGTTGAAACATGATTTGTCAATCGTGTTTTTATAGTCAATTTACTTGTGATTAATATCAGTCTTGGGAATAAGGCATAATGTTGCAGATGGGTTGCAATTCTGATACTCTTTGAGTTTTTTATTATTTCTAGCTTCTTCTTCGCTCCTGGCACAAACACATCTGGGTTCCGATGCAGACAAAGTGAAGAGAAGTCTCGGGACCCCTTCCCAATCTCTTTCTATTCCACCACTAAAAACAAATAAATTGCATTTTAATAAAATGATTATCAGAGACAAACTACCTACATAATTTTTGACAGGAACTGCAAATAAAAAATGTACAGCCATACCAGAAGCAACAATTGTCTATTAAGAGGCACCCTTGTGCTGTGCTTAATATACAATGCTCTATGTTTGATAATGGGGTACACTTTTTTCTGGGATATTTTAATTTTTCAGATACTTACCTACCTTTTACAAAAGTCTACAAAATACAAATCATAAATGTTTGTTATTTGCTACCCTGCTTGTCATAACAATTTAAAAGAACAAGATGCAAATTGATAAGAGCGCATTCGAACTAACATAATATATCCGCTTATTATACTTGGGACAAAAGGTCGCTTCCCTAGCTAAGTAATTATAACTACTTGTATTTACGTAGTGAAAGTTCATTATAATGAATTAAAACAAACACAGTTGCACTTTCACGATATTTTATTGAGGCTCGAGCGCTTTCGTCTATCTCATGTAGACATTATCAAGAGTCTCTTGATAACGTCTACATGAGATAGACGAAAGCGCTCGAGCCTCAATAAAATATCCAAAAATTTTTTTAGACAACTGCGTAAGTGTCCTTTTAAATTTCTTGCCCTGGAGCTGAAGTCAAATGCAATAAAATGGCCACCAACAGTATCGTTCAACAAAAATATAGAAAACAACAAAAATATGAAAGTCTTGAAATGAATAGGATCCCGCGGGAACCACTACATGACTAAAATAAATGATCCAAATGGGACTATTGTAAGGGACAAACAGTCTATTTGCAAAATAGTTGAAAACTTCTACTCAAAACTCTACACATCACAAATAAACCATATTGAGGAAAATCAAAAATGTATACTGAACGTAGGGTCAGAAGATTTGCCGGAAGTTGAAGTGAACGAAATAGAGAATGCCTTAAAGCAAATGAAAAATAATAAAGCTCCAGGTGAAGATTTGGTCACGAGTGATATGCTTAAGTCGGGGGGAAGAAAGCTGATAGAAGCCATAAAAATATTATTAGACAAATGCCTAGAACAAGGTATGATACCTGATGGCTGGAAAAACACTGAAGTAAAAATACTGTTTAAAAAAGGAGACAGCGACAATCTAGAGAACTATCGACCCATTAGCCTACTCTCCCACCTTTATAAATTGCTCACGAAAATTATAACAAATCGCTTGACCTTTAAATTTGATAGTTATCAACCAGTAGAGCAAGCTGGCTTTCGCAAAAGTTTTGGAACCAGTGATCATATTCAGACATTAAGACTGCTCATAGAGAAAACAACGGAATACAATATACCAATACATCTTGCTTTTATTGATTATCAAAAAGCGTTTGACTCAGTGGAAAAATGGGCAATTATCGAGGCACTCCAAAACGCAAGAATAGACTCCAGATATATACAACTAATAAAATTTATATATGATAATGCGACTATGACTGTTAAAATCGATGATGACACTCAAACCGATAAAATAAAAATTCAAAAAGGTGTGCGGCAAGGGGACACAATTTCGCCAAAGCTATTCACGTTAGCCCTAGAAGATATATTCAAAACCCTCAACTGGGATAACAAAGGGGTGAAAATAGATGGTACATATTTGAGTCACCTTAGATTTGCTGACGACATAATTATAATAAGTGAAGACATCGATGAATTAAGTCAAATGATAAATGAATTGCATGAGGCTTCTTGTAAAATTGGTCTGTATATGAATATATCAAAAACAAAAATCATAAGTCCAGAAAACAAGATCATCACTGTCAATAATAAAAATCTCGAAACAGTAGATGAATATATATATCTTGGGCATAAGATAAAACTGGGTAAAGAAAACCAAACTGCGGAACTAGCAAGAAGAATAGGAATGAGTTGGGCAGCTTTGGGGGCGTTCAAGTATTACGTAACGCAATTTTTGAAGATTTTTTACCCCCCCTCCCCCCCATGTAACGCGCCGTAACGTTTTTCTGTACCCCCCCCCCTCCCCCCTAAATGTTACGTAACACCCAAGGGAATATTTTTTAACTGAACTCTCGTAAAAAAAATAAAAGGGTTTCAAAGGGTTCCTTTACTAACTTCGGAGAAAAAAAATACTATTTATCTGTTCCATAAATTTATCTTTATTTTTTCTTTTGCTGTTTTCCAAATTTTGGCATATCTGCGTTGGCAAGTCAGCATGAGAGCCTTTATAGGCCAAGAACGAAAATAAAATAAAAATGACGTAAGTATAATGCCGTGGGGTTGCCGGCTAAGAATAGCACCTCTGCTCTTTTTGCTGGTTTTCAAGCATCCTGTAAGAGACAGGAAATCGAAAAACCAGATCGGGACCGTGAGGTTGACCACCAAAAAAAACCTCAACCGGTCAGAAAAGGCACCATAGGCCTCAGTCGCCTTTGAGCGCAATGGAGAGCTCTTGATGCCTCCCTATGCCCCTAAGTGGGGTTCACGCCCCCCGCATTGCGGGTTGGTTTGGGGGGGATCTGCGGCGGGCATGATTTGTGTGGAGCCGGCTTTTGGCTTTTGGAGGCTAGAGGGTTGGTTTCATGCGGGTCGGGTTTGCTGCGGATTTGTTTCGTCCGGGTTGGCTTGCGGTGTGCGGGGAGCCTTAAAGGGAGAATGTATGTAAGTATAATACAGTCGAGGGATTCCCCGTAAAAAAAATAAAAGAAAAGGTTTGATAACTTAGGAGGGCGAATTAAAAATTACATACAATGCAGTTGAGGGACTCCCCGTAAGACTTAAACGAAAAAGGTTCCTTTTTTCGCAGAGCGAAAAATTCTTACCTTTAGGGTGAAAACACGTAGAAAGCCGATTCCGACCCGCGCCGACCGGCGCAAAGAATGTTGTCTATGGTTTCAATGCATTTAAATGGGCATGCCGGAAAGAGGGTTTCTGCTTTTGCTGTGCGTATCCCCATTCAACTGCATAGAAACATTCTTTGCGCCGGTCGGCGCGGGTCGGAATCGGCATTCTATGTGTTTCCACCAAAAGCTTTAACATCGGAGAACAAAATAAAAATGACGTACGGTACAATCGAGGGACTTCCCGTGAAACATTGTCGAAAAGGGTTCCTTTGCTAACTTCGGAGGAAAAAAATGATGTACAGTACAATCGAGGGACTTCCCGTAAAACATAAACGAAAACGGTGCCCAACTTCGGAGAAAAACAAACAAAAATGACGATCAGTACAATCGAGGGATTCCCCGTAAAACATAAACGAAAAGGATTGCCCAACTTGGAAGATTTATTTCCCAATTCTTTTTATTTAAGAAAAAAATAATACCGTTACGTAACGAGTTGTTCGAACCCCCCCTCCCGCCCTTGTAACGCACAGTAACGTTTCGCAAGACCCCCCCCTCCCCCAAATTGCGTTACGTAATACTTGAACGCCCCCTTTTGGCAGACTTAAACATATTATAGAAAATAAGGACATCCCAATCTGTCTGAAGAGAAAAACGTATGAAGCATGTATACTGCCAGTGACTACATATGCACTGGAGACCATGTCCCTCACAAAAAGAAATGCCGAAAAACTAAAATGTATGCAGCGATCCATGGACAGATCCATGCTTGGTATAACCCTAAGAGATAAAATAAGAAATGAAGAAATTAGGAATAGAACCAGAGTGGTAGACATCATGGATCGCATAGCAAGACTTAAGTGGCAATGGGCAGGACATGTTGCAAGACAGGATCCCACAAGATGGACTCCAAAGATTTTGAGATGGAGACCCTGGGAGAATAAGAGAGGCGTCGGAAGACCTCAAAAAAGATGGTCCGATGACATAGCCGCTGTGGGGGGGAAAAACTGGCAGCAAATAGGAAGAGATGGAAGAGGCCTACGTCCAGCAGTGGATAAATAGAGGCTGAAAAGAAGAACAGTATCGTTCAGCTGGTGTTCCCACGGTAACAAGCAGGTATAAACGACAGCTTTTTACATTGTTAGACTCTTGATAATGTCTACATGAGATAGACGAAAGCGCTCGAGCCTCAATAAAATATCGTGAAAGTGCAACTGTGTTTGTTTTAATTCATTATATATCATAATATACTCTTTTGATATTAGGTATCTAAGTATCCAAGCCAACCGTCTTACTTTGAAACTACTTAAAAATATTTGTGATAACTTTTTACGCAGTCCTTCATCTCTGTACCTCAATAACAAAAAATGGGACACAAAATAGAGATTTTTGTTTGGAATGCCACATCTAGAATGTAGTACATAATTCAATGACTTCACTATACAAATGAATGCAAGCTGCAGAAAATGTTGTGTCCTCTACATCTGAGGTGGTTGGTAGCCCAGTGGTATCAGTAGATGGCTTTCGTATGTACTGGGGGTCATGGGTTCGAATCCCGGTGCAGACCATTTCCACTTTCACAACAGAAGCTTTGCTTTATGTGAAAGATGCAGAAAGTGTATTTGTGTTCACTTTGGGTGAGCCCAGATTCATTTTAAAAAAAATAATACCTCTTTTTGCTGCACCACACTTTGCTGCCTGCTGTGGCATCCCATTCCATGTTGCAGGGCGGGTAGTTATTTGATAATTTCTCCATGTCAATTCTTATTTGCTTAGCTTCTTTGATTTTATCATTGACTTTATTCATGTACTCTGTTACTTTTCCATATTCATCATAGAATCTTCCTATTAATTTTCCTGAAATAAGATTATATTGAATACAAGAGACTTAAAAAAAACCAAAATAAGAATCTTTATGGGCATTACAGTCTTTTATAAATTAACTAGTTTACACTTTTCTATACAAAGGTGTCGGTATAGCCGGCAGAACTTATTGCTTGAGACACAATAGTGTTTTAATTGCTTAAAATTCATATGGAGATTCTTAATTTAAAAAATTTTTTTAGACAACTGCGTAAGTGTCCTTTTAAATTTCTTGCCCTGGAGCTGAAGTCAAATGCAATAAAATGGCCACCAACAGTATCGTTCAGCTGGTGTTTCCACGGTAACAAGCAGGTATAAACGACAGCTTTTTACATTGTTACCAGCCATTTTATTGCACTTGACTACAGCCCTGACCTGTGTCTACATATTCATTTGATTGTTTTCCCTTTTTTTTCATTTTGTTTACAAAAAATAATTAAAAATCTGTCACTAACCATCATAACATTGTGGTTACTGATCAAAAAGTTGGTTGATGAAGGGATAAATGGGAGTCCATGACACAGAACAGGACAACTCGAGATAACTCGAGGATAGCAAAACCATGGCGTGTTCACACCCCCTTTTTTATTTTTTTTATAAGATGGAGAATTGGATCCAGCATTGATCATCTTTTTAGCTAACAAAATTTTCCAGACACAAACAAAACAACTTGTGTTCACCTTTGTAAATATATTTCTTATTATACATCATTTTCCAATTGTCCAAACCCAACAAATCTTCATGAGAGAGTGTCAATACATCGTCCATGTCATCTTCTATATTTGAAAATTCTCCTGTTATGAACGACTTAGAAGCATCTTTTCCTATAAATAAAAAATGCTCGTAACAAGAGGGAACTTTTCGAAGAGGGAATTATAAAAAAGATAAAACAATTTTCTCAAATAAATACCAATGAATACTCTGTATTCTGAATTTGGACCATAATGTTCTTTACCAGAAGTCACATCAAAAACGTTTCCCAAAATAGAGAGATACAATAAACTAGAATCTACACCATTATATGATTTCAATTCCTCGACAGTAAACAGCACATCTTTAATTTCTATTTCATCGTCTTTATTATTAAAAAAGTCAAAATGCATCTTTTTATGATAATTAAGATACACTATGGCAATGATCACGGAAACAAAAGCACCAATTTTTAGAACCATTTTACTGGAAAAATGTTAACGTTACAGAAACAATAACCACATATCGTAAACAGTCAGTCTTTTCGACAAACCGGTGTCCAGGAATTAGCAGAAAATAATATTAAAGAAAACAACTTTCGATCATTTAAAGTAAGCGCAAATTAAATTAAATAACGTTGATTTGATTTAACTCTCAATTAAAATGTAAAATTGCCACTTCCCGTGTATACATTATTTTGTGATTTTGACATATTAGACATATTTTTGACGCGTTTCCTTGTTTCCTAATTATCTATGCTTCTTGTAAAAAAAGAAGTCGTGTTGCACATTGCATATAATCGCAGGTAAAATTAAAAAAAATACCTGTGATAAAATTAAAAAGAGTCAATATAATAGCATTAAAAGAATATTAATATTTATGTGAAAAAATACAATGATATAAAAAAACGTTCATCCATCTGCACTTTCTTGAATGTATGTATTATAAAGAAGTTTATCAGTTTCAAAATATATGTCATTCTAAGCTTTTGCTTATTCTATTTTATGAAGTTTACGTATGTATTAAAAGAATTTGCATCATAATGATACTAAGCATAATAATATGAAATTAACGTTTGTATTCATTACCTAAGTAGAAAAAAAATGTTTGAATAGGTACATGTTGTTGGAAAATGTACCATAAACAAATTGAAATTAACGGCACTCAAATGACGGACCGTTTTTCTCTCTTCACCTCAGCAACTCTCCGCCCCCCTTTATCCAGAAGACGGAAGTTAGTATCGCGACGTGTTATTTTTCATGTGACGGGAGTATTTCAGTAGTTGTCTGTTAATCAAAATATAAGTCATCGTTGAATTTACCGTGAATTATGGCGAATTTAGTGGATATATATCGCTCGGATAAAGATACCGTCATAAAACGGCGGCAGCTGCCGTTAGTTATCAATGAGAAATTATCCGTAAGTTATACTAATGCACTTTGACATTCGTTGCTCTTAATCATTATTTTGGAATTTGTTTATTATTAATTACGATTATAATCGTATCTCATGTTGCAAGACCAAGATTTTTACAACAAAAAGTATTCAAAATCTTATAAGTAATAATCATCATGAATCAGAAAATGTAACCTCCTAGGAGTTGAGTTAATGGCCTAAATTTGACAGTAAAACTTTCCAATGCCTTTTTATTTTCATAATTCAAATAATTTTACGAGAAAATGATGTTGACAGCGTCTAACGCTTTCTTCTCCATATATATGTCAAGCAAACATTAATTTATTAAATTTAACGCTTTTAATCCTGTCATTTTACATCACCTTGACAAATTCAAAGAGAATTTGATTATTATTATTGTATAAACGATGTGTACGCTTGTTTAATTGTGTCGTCTTATTAATTGAAACTCATTCTATCATCATCGATTTATTTATTCATTAGTATGCACACATTTTACCAAAACTTGAAAATTAAATTTTGTGCATTAAGTATGCATCAAATTTGGAGTGAGAGTCTAGAGTTCTTTTAAAAAGTTGGTAACATGGAAAAACCATTTTATTTCTCATTACGGATAGTAATTTTAACAAAAATAGCAAAATATCATTTTAAGTAAAAATGTAATATGCAACATATGGATAATATACCTATTGCCACGAAAAAAGAATGCATTCTTGTATCATTTTGTGAATGTTAGTGTTGTTGGTAAACTTGAGTTTTAGCGTCGCGAACATTTTTATTCGAATTATCCACAACTGTCATTTCCATGGTCATTTCATATGACGTTTCCATAGATTTTTATTCACGTATTTGGCGGTATCAGTGTTGCCTAGTCGCAGAAACGCGTCCAAATATTTCAAAATTTCGACCGACGGCAAACAACGCATTTTCTTTTTTATTTCCACTGACTTGCACCCGAAATCGACTGATGCAGCAAGACAACGCATTTATTTAAAAATAAAATCGTGCGACCAAAAACAAAACATTAGTAAGTCAAAAAATACCTAATTTATCACAATAATAATATTTATTTATTTATTTATTCATTGTACGGCTAAAGAGCCTTTTTTATAATAATATATAATAATCACAAATATACAATCATACAAACATTATCAATAACATATACCCATTTACAATTAAAAATAAATAAAAAATATTACACTTTACAGTTTTCAATGCCTATACCGCTTTAACAAATAATTTAAATCAAATATGCGGCAATTTATTTACATAATAATGTTTGATGACATTAAGAACATCGCAATGCAAAACAAGATTTTTTTTAATATTATGTAATTTTTACATAATAACCTAAGTTGTGTCTTTTTTCATATAAAGGCCCAGGCAATGGATTTTATAAATAGGTATATGTGTAATAAATAATTTGTGTATGTTGTATATTCTTCTAGTGTCGCCGATCACCTGCTCTATGTAGCTCTTATAAGATAAATTACATATTGTGATAAATTATTTTTGAACTTACTGAAAATGTTTTTTTTTTGTGGCACGATTTTATTTTTAAATGCGTTGTCTAACGCCGGTCGAAACATCATAGATATAGTACTATTGGATCGGTAATCTATGCAACTTTGGGGTATCATGATAAAAATAGCTGACTAGCTGCAAAAGTCGGAGGTTTTGTTTGCTAGAAGTCTGTATAAAACGTTCTGATTATCATATATTTTCGTGATTTGTGTCTACGTGAAAAACTGAACATGGTTAAATCGTGTTGTGCGTAAAATTGTATTCATTTTTTATTTATACAAAAAATTTTAATGAAAAGAAAATAAATATACTGGATGATAATTTTCAAAAGAAATGATTTCCAAGGTATATATTGCAAGGAACACCAGTGTAAAAAATAATTATAACGCAATTAGCTACTAAATATATGTTTTCTTTCAAAGAAAAAGTATGGAAAATAGAGGTTCATAAATATTGTCCTAAAAATGTGTATTCTGTATTATTCGCTATAGGAGACAAAATACATAACAAAACATGTCCATTCATCACAAACAAACAGAATTTTTTTAAGGAGAGTAATATTGTAATCGGAGAATTTTGCTCTAAACAAAATAATACAAAGAATTCCCCCTTGCCGCTAGTCACGTGACCTTCCATACAAACAGTGTTGTCGCGGTTGACTGTATGTTTGACAGCTCGCATTACCAGTCCGATGCGAAATATTTGGACGCGTTTCTGCGACTAGGCAACACTGATACCGCCAGATACGTGAATAAAAATCTATGGAAACGTCATAGGAAATGACAGATGTGGACAATTCGAATATAAATGTTCACGACGCTAAAACTCATTTTTACCGTGTTGTTTTGTCATAATAAAAATGTGTTTTTAGATGGTGATGGACCTAAATTCCATGGGATTAGTTTGCGACAATCCAGATGTGAAAGGAAGAGAGTTGGAGGATTTTGTCAGAAAGTACAATATTCTCAGTCCTGAAGAGATTCGTCAGTCATTCCAAGTTACATGCGATGATTTAGTATTTATTTTAGGACAAATTCTTCCCTGCGTTGGTTGCCGTAGAAGGTTTGTATACAGCTTTCTCTCCTTATAGCTAGCTTTGTTACAAGAAGATCTACAATGATAAACAACAATATTTTTAGTTAGTTTAGGTGTACTCTTGCTCAGCATACTTACCGCAACAAAATTGCTGTCTCTAACAACTAAAGCCACGGCTAGACTATGGGCCATGCTGGCCAAATAGAGGCTCTGGCCCATCATGGGCAAATAGTGTGGCCGCTCCACCAATGACCAATATCGCCAAATATTTGACATTGGCCGTTACTTGTTTACTTGTCAATCGAGTTCGCAAGTATTCACCAATATTGGAACAATGACAGCTGTCATGTCTTTCATGTTGTTATTTTCATAGTGTTTTGTACATTTTTTTTATAATCCTGATAAAATAATGGAAGTTGACAATGATAATGTCATATTATGGCATTAATTGCAGCATCCTATACAGTGATACATGCAGCATCTGCTTTTCTGTTATCAAAAATAATGAAAAACGCAAACGGCAAAGACGGTGGTTGATGCTTTCATTAAACCACTCGAGTATGTACATAATGTACCCATGATTCTTGTTTTTTTTATCTATATCTTTTATTTTCATTTATGTTATAGTCCAAATCAACCTGTAAGAGCTAAGTAAATATATACCTATTGCAAAACAATTAACATCGATAAAAATTTAAGGTTAGGTTTAATAAAATTATGAATGTTTTTATTGTGTATTTGTGAATTGGAAATTATATTAAAATATCCTTATTGCCCAGGGAGATAAACTCTCTTGAAATTCCCCACTCAGATAGCAGTATACAGTGAATAATTGGAGATTAGAATGTAAAATGATGAATAAAAGCAAGAATTAATCAATAAATCAGTGATAGAAACATTGTGTAGCAGTCTAGCCTCGTGCCAGCTGTCAGAGTTGGGCCAATAGTGTAGCCAGGTGTACAAGTATATTTGCCAAATGTTGCTACTTGCCAATGCTTGGCCAGAGCCACTATTTGGCCATCCTGGACCAGCATGAGCCATAGTGTAGCCGTAGCTTTACCTAACTAACCCATTTATGACTTAAAAACAAACACAGCTGTTATTTTGTAATATTTATTTGAGCTTGAACGCTTTGATCATCTTCCCATTGATACAGATCAAATAAATATTGTAAATGTGCAATTGTACGATGACTTCCGTACATTGCGGATTTTACAACGTAGCAACAGCCATACAGAAAGTAACAAAGCACCAAGAAAGTTACCTACGTTAGTTTTCTTAAATTGTAAAAAATGCATAAGAGAAGGTATAGTCCTTTGCAGAATGTCACTTATTATGGGATGCCGTGACAAATGTTAACGGTTGTTGAACGTGGGAGCCATTTTATTACTTCAGACCTAGGCCCCTGAGTCATAAAATGAAAAAAATGAGGGCTTTTAGTTATAATCTTAAAATTACAATCGATATAAGAACGCAATGGATGACAGTCCATTGTAAAATCTTATTGAAGCAATCAATGCAAAGTGATGACACGCCATTTTCTAAAACATATGAATCAACGAAAAAAGACAAAGGCATTCTAACGATCAAGCAAGTTCTGTTGAGCTCTTAACCACTGTGTTGTATTTTAATAATTTTTTGCAGTGTAAGAGCAATTGGAGGCTCAACTGTATTAATAATTGTTTAATTTTCTACTTGCAGTGTTGAGAGATTATTTTGCCAGTTGTCAGAGTCAGGACACAACACTTTGGACCCCTTAGTCATAACTCCAGAGGGCATTCTCACTTTGAGACCAGAAAAATTATCCAAACCTCAAGCTCTTTGCACGTTACTTCATGGCCACAGGTATATTTTCAACAAGTTACCGACTTATCGATACAATAATGTTTGAATTTTTAATGGTAAACTTAGACCATGTGGATTAACTAAGTAAGTAGACCGCTACATCATCGTCTACTGTTGTTTCGGAGGCTTGCTTAGTGTGATTACGTTAACAATATTCACAACCAAGTAGTTGGGATGTAATTTTTTAATTAACGAATTAATGACACATCTAGAGAATCTTTTTAAGCAACCAAATTTTGCGTAAGTCACCACTGACCCTAGATGAAGCCAGGATATTACACCATTCATATTCTTTATGGACACAACATTTATTATGAAATAAACTGGAAACCAAATATAAATCAACACATTGATAATAGTGGTTAGTAGCCATCGGTTCAGTCGCCGAATTTCCTAGTGGAGGTTCTAGGTTCTGATCCCTTATAGTGACTGTCTTCCTCTTTCAAAAGACAAGGTTTAGTATGTCAAAAATGTATTTGTGTTTACTTTGGGTGAGCCCAGATTCATTTAAAGAAAAACAATGTGTATTAGCATTGAATTAATGCCACTGACGACTAAAAAGGGTACCCCTTTTTGGTCATTATAGGTTTGGTAAAAAAAAGTACAATTTTGTATGGCTTGATGAAATATTTTCAGCTCCCAACTACAGTGTTTAGTTGAAAATCAGCCAAGATCAAAGAAAAGTCGAAGGTGTGCCCTACATTCTCTAGAGTCGAACCGTGCCCGCATCATGGCTGGGTCCTGGAGGGAGGTCTGGGAGTGCATGCAGTCGCAGTGTCGGGAGGAAGTCACCTTCATCAACTTTCAGACCTTGCAGGATACACTGGATAGTTATTTAAGGAAACATCGCTTCTGCGGGGAGTGTAGGACTAAGGTAACAGCAGACTATCTCTCACACCATTCCACTATTTATCTTTTAGTATCCCCCAAGAGACTAACAATGCTATCTCTTGGATTGTTCTAAATCTAATTTTCTTAAGATATCATGATGTATCATTTCAGGTTATAAAGGCTTATCAACTGCTGGTGGAAGACAAAGATCCTCAA
Organism: Mystacides longicornis; assembly: GCA_963576905.1. Lineage (NCBI taxonomy): Eukaryota > Metazoa > Arthropoda > Insecta > Trichoptera > Leptoceridae > Mystacides > Mystacides longicornis. The sequence continues at coordinate 11,351,682 of OY756433.1, read as the reverse complement.
AAAGAAAAAGGATATGTAGGTGTTCTGTATGCAGGTATTCGCCGCTGTCTGGCTGATAAACATCTGCACCTTCCCGCTGATAGCGATTACATTAAGAACCTCATTGTCAAAGCAGAACCAGAGCTGTTGGGCAGTCACAGGGAGAGGCATGCTAAAACCTTGGAAATTGCTCAAGAAGAAGTACTTATTTGCTTGGGTATATGTCTCTATGAAAGACTGCACAGGATATCACTTCGTCTCAGAGAAGAAGAGGTCACATGCCAAGTTCTTGCTGCCGTCGCCGTAGAAGCACTTCACAGAAAGTTTGAAACGGCTGTAGAGCGTAAATGTGGCGTTACAAAATTGGAACTGCTCTATGAAGAGATTACTAAGGAGGAAGCGGCTAAACAGCAGCGCAAAGAACAAAAGAAACTTAGAAAGCGTAAAAAGAAAGGACGTAGAACGGAGACTGATAAATGTGAAGAAGATATTGAAGAGGAAGAACAAGGAGACGGGGATGAGACATCTCCTTGCATGTGCGAAGAATGTGAAGCTCAGAAGGCGGAATTATCCCTGGAAATAGAAAATAACAATAAGAACTGCTTTGAATATAGCCAAGAAATAAATGTGAACTCTTGTCATTCCTGTAACAGCGAGCAATCATTAACACAAAATGGCCCCACCAACATCACCAGGAGGTTCATGCAGGGTAGTTGGTCCTCATGCGAACATTCTCAAGATTACGGCTACTCTTCAGGCAACAACAATGGGTGCTGCGAATCTGTGTCAGGGTCCTCCACATTACCTAGTTCTCCAGAAGGCTCGGAGGTGGCGTGCTCGGACAGTTGTTGTAACCATGAAGGCGCGGAGTGTACCAACAGCCTCACCACCACCTCTACGAGTCATTGTACTAAAGGCACCAGGGACACTGGCACAGGGTTCACACTATCCTTACAGGACATGCTAATGGTAAGCAATTTATCTTATTGAGTTTTATTTGGTTTACTTTCAACACATTCACTGTCGACTGCATATATTTTTTTGTATACATCTGTCATTTTGGCACAAGCACTGTTGTTTAACGATGTGTTTGTGTGTGGATCTTTTACTGGAGTAGTATTCATTCTCAACAAGTTCGATGACCTAATGGCTACTGGCGGCAGGCTTCTACACACATCGTAGGAGCATTGGTTCAAAGCCTGCCTCCGACATCGCTGGAGAGGTAAAAACCTGGATCAATGGAACCTAATGGTGAATAGTTTCTATAGTGTAAAATGATCATTCTAAACCAGCCGCTAATGCGAGGGTCATAAGCCCCAATGGTTCCAAATCCAACAAGTTAACTTTTTTTTTTGTTTAATACCTTCCTTTTTTTATAATTATTCTGGATTTTTTAAAATTAAACTGGTTATTAATAAGGCAGTGAAAATGTTAAAGTTTAGCAAATAAGGGTGCTAGATATCTCTTGGAGCTGATTGAATTTCCATGAGATGGTGTTGATAATTTTGGAAAAGAAAACTGGCTTTTGATTTTTGTCATGAAACGTCAAGCCGTATATTTTGGTCATAGATGAACTAATACACTTTTCTTGGTTCCACATAATGAATATGACACAGAGGAGATTGGTTAACTGGAAAAAATTGCCTCACACAATAAGTTCAGTTCCGCCAGCTATACTTACACCTTTGTGTAGAAAAGTGTTATATTATTATTCTTGTGAAACTGAAACTATGTGTGGTTGATAAACTTATTTCCTAAATTGTTGGCTATTCACTAAACTGTAAAATGTAGTATTAGGGGGATTATTTCCATTGAACCTCAATACCATATTAGCCCAAATATTATTTATTAACCATTTTATTCGATCCATTACGGTAGTAGAGATGTAACATGATTATCAATAATGGTGTAGGAGGTCATTAAAGCCGCACAGGATTAAGCGCTGTGGTGGGCTCTTGTTGCCTCCCTATGCCCCTAAGTGAGATCACAAATGGAGTATGTATTTATCGATGATTAAAAGTGTTGAATATTTTTTTTTCCAGGAATCGGATGATGATAATGAGTGTATTCCCTTGGAAGATATAATGGAATTCAAATCCCGGCACAACATAACCGAAAGGCGTCAAGAGCTACGACAAAACCTTCGCATGAAATTTGCTCAACTCTGTTGCAATCCAAAGCAAACCCAAAATAATTCTACAGCAGATAATTAGAAATTAGTCATTTTACTGTTATCAATATTGGAAATTAAAAATAAAGTCTTGTACGAGATTATAACTATCGTGCTTTCACTCAACAAAAATTATATCTACTCATTTAGATTACAACGCATATTATACTTCTCTTAAAGAAAATTGGCAAAAGTTACGTAACAATGTTATCGCTTTTATTGCTTTGTGATGTCCATTCAAAGGGAAGATACGCCATTCTGTTTCTTTAATTATAATTATTATATATTGTATTGTTTTTACAGTTTTCTATTTTAAATTTTTTCCTTTTTATTTCGTCAGGGTTTATGTTGACCTGATTTATTCCATACAAAGTTATTTCCATTTGTAATGTTTGTAATCAATAACTAAGAATATATCATTCTAATAATTTTGTGTTTGTGGTTCTTGCATTTCCCATTAGATCCTCTCTGAAAGCTGTCATGATTCCCTAAGATTTAAAATCCTATCCATATGGATTCCTCTCACTCATTCTTAACAACTCTTGCAGGATTTCGGACTCCCAAGAACCTTAACTCTTATCCATTTAGTTCTCTACCATATAATACATTTACTGCCGGAATATGGATATTTTTTTATTATTGTTGTATGACATAATACACCCTATTCTGGTTTTGTTCGAACTAAAATAAAAACGTTCAAAAATTTAAGAATTAAGTTCACATGAATAAAAATTAATATTCTACAAGATGCTGTATTCTTAAAACTAAAATTAGTTCGCCATAAACAAAATTATGAATATCTATGGACTATATCGCGCATGCCCCATTGGTCAATGTTTATTATTTACAAATAATTCAAGTGTCAAAATTGGAGATGAAACGGGTATCCGGCCTATCCGGCGGCATAAACAATCCGGCCGGATAACTAGCACCTATCCAGCCGGATAGTAAAAAACATATGTTTGAATAACTTATTGACTTATTTAGTAAGTAACACATAAGAAATACTCCTTGTAATCGCAAAAAAAAATCAACACTATGAAAATTGATTAGCAAAGATACTGCAATAGAGGTAAATTATGAAGAATGGATACTGATTTTTTATATAGAGATAGCAAGCGGGTTCGCTCGTCTTCGTAAATAAGGAAAGTTTAATTAAAATTAGTTTCGTAATATATCATCCTGCTGGAAGATGCAGATAGATTCCGCGATTTTAGTCAGTCAAATTAGTATGTGCCGTCTACGTAAGCGTAATCCATGCGTTGTACCCACGGTAATTCACGCACTGCCCAGGCTCTACTTAAGACTTAAGCATTCTGCGAATTTCATAAATTTTGAAAAAAAAAACACTGATATTTTAAGGGGAGCGCTGTTCTTCCTCACATCAGGGTCCCGAAGACGAGGAAGACCCTCTCATACTGTGTTCCGATCCTTCGAAGCAGAGCTGAGGGGGTCATAAACATTGCGCAAGATCGAGCACAATGGAGAGGTCTTGTTGCCTCCCTATGCCCCTAAGGGGGCGTTCAAGTATTACGTAACGCAATTTGGGGGGGAGGGGGGGTCTTGCAAAACGTTACTGTGCGTTACGAGGGCGGGAGGGGGGGGTTTGAACAACTCGTTACGTAACGGTATTTTTTTTCTTAAATAAAAAAAAATTGGGAAATAAATCTTCCAAGTTGGGCAATCCTTTTCGTTTATGTTTTACGGGGAATCCCTCGATTGTACTGTACGTCATTTTTGTTTTTTTTTCTCCGAAGTTGGGCACCCTTTTCGTTTATGTTTTACGGGAAGTCCCTCGATTGTACTGTACATCATTTTTTTTCTCCGAAGTTAGCAAAGGAACCCTTTTCGACAATATTTTACGGGAAGTCCCTCGATTGTACCGTACGTCATTTTTATTTTGTTCTCCGATGTTAAAGCTTTTGGTGGAAACACGTAGAATGCCGAATCCGACCCACGCCGACCGGCGCAAAGAATGTTTCTATGCAGTTGAATGGGATACGCACAGCAAAAGCAGAAACCTGCTTTCCGGCATGCCCATTTAAATGCATTGAAACCATAGACAACATTCTTTGCGCCGGTCGGAATCGGCTTTCTACGTGTTTTCACCCTAAGCGTAAGAATTTTTCGCTCTGCGAAAAAAGGAACCTTTTTCGTTTAAATCTTACGGGGAGTCCCTCGACTGCATTGTATGTAATTTTTATTTCGCCCTCCCAAGTTAGCAAATCTTTTATTTTTTACGGGGAATCCCTCGACTGTATTATACTTACGTCATTTTTATTTTATTTTCGTTGTCAGCATTCGTTAGTGGTCAAAAGGGGGGATTTACATCATCAACTGGACTTGCCAACGCAGCTATGCCAAAATTTGGAAAACAGCAAAAGAAAAAATAAAGATAAATTTATGGAACATATAAATAGTATTTTTTTTTCTCCGAAGTTAGCAAAGGAACCCTTTGAAACCCTTTTATTTTTTACGAGAGTTCAGTAAAAAAATAGTCTCTTGGGCGTTACGTAACATTTAGGGGGGGGGAGGGGGGGGGTACAGAAAAACGTTACGGCGCGTTACATGGGGGGGAGGGGGGGTCAAAAATCTTCAAAAATTGCGTTACGTAATACTTGAACGCCCCCTAAGTGGAGCGTAAAGGGAGTTTGTATTGGAATGGCTAAGGGAGCCGTAAACCTTAACAGATTGGGAACCTCTGCACTAATGCTATCCTGGCTACTACCATGGTTCCGAGGGTAAAAGTTAAAAATCTAAACGCTCTAATCATAGGATAAAAACATGATCACACCACACTAATCCAGACTAACTAATGCAGTTGATTGTTTTTTCGACAATGATCCTATACTTATAGATGCAACAACCAACCAGAAACATACGCCGGATATCCGGTGGCCGGTTTTCCGGCATTCGGCTGCTTAGTTGGTCGAATATCCGGTATCCGGCTATCCGTTTCATCTCTAGTCAAAATGCGTGCAACTAAAGTCAATGATGGTAAAAAAAATTGCCGGCGATTTAAAATGCACCTGTGTAACACGTGCGTACTCCACAAAATTTTTATATAGGCCTATATCTGCCATAATTAATTATTTTACTAAAAAAAGTGAGTAGAATGACAAAATGAATTGAAAGATGTTAGTCCCGAGACATCTAACAATTCAGCTATTTGACAAGTAGCGGTTCATATTTTATTGGACCATTTTACGAATCTCTATAGAAAACTGTCAAAACAGATCCTAATATGAATTGTCAACTATGTGGCTATTTTACGAATTCAAAAATAATAAAGTGGCTTTTTTAGACCCCCAGATGCCATCTTGCAATATTATAATAATGTGTTACTTGATGATTACTAATACGAGAAAGACCCTCTCACACTGTCTTCCGCTCCTTCGAAGCAGAGCTGAGGGATATGGACATGGTGTGGGAGGAGGTCATAAACAATGCGCAATGGAGAGCTCTTGTTGAAAGGGGTGTAAAAGGTAGTGTTGTTGTTGTTACTTGATTCAAAGGATAATGAAACTATCAGCAGAAACTTCTATACAGTATAATACATCAAAATAACATAGTTAAAAACAAAGCTTATAACGATCCAATGCATAGTGTTGCATTTGTCCCTCCGAAACCAAAAGAATTTTTCAAAGCTATCCGTGTTGTAGAGGTTTCCCATGGTTGACTCGTGTTTGGCACAAAATTAAACCGATGAACATCTGGGTTGGTTAGATTGATTGTCGGTGGAAGGATTCCATAGTAACATGCCAACACGGTGATGGCGGCTTCTAAATTACCAGCCGCACCCAGAAGGTGTCCGTGTGCTCCTTTGGTAGACGAAACTCCTTTTAACTTGTTGGATTTGCCAAACAATGTATCAATAGCTTTTAATTCTATGGCATCACCAAGGGGTGTCGATGTAGCATGAGCGTTAACATATCCCACCTCATCCGGTTTTAGTTGGGCTTCTTTTAATGCTTTGGTCATACTCAACACTGCGCCAGATCCATCTTCTCTAGGAGCAGTTATGTGAGAGCCATCACCAGAGAGACCATATCCCAATATTTCCGCATAAATATTTACACCTCTTTTCATTGCATGTTCATATTCTTCTAATATTAAAACTGCTGCTCCTTCCCCCATAACAAAACCATCTCTGGCTTTATCAAAAGGTCTAGAAGCTTCTTCAGGTTTGTTGTTGAAAGAAGTGCTCAAAGCGCGAAGACGACAAAATCCTGCGATGGCCAGTGGACTTATACATGACTCTGTTGCCCCACATACCATAACATCTGCATCATTATATTTTATAAATCTGAACCCATCACCAATAGAATGTGTCCCTGTTGCGCAAGCGGTCGATACAGCATGATTAGGACCGCGAAAACCATATTTGATGCTTACTTGTCCTGCAGCCATATTTAATAAGATTCTTGGTACAAAAAATGGGCTAACTTTATTATAACCTACTTTTAATGCGTCATTTGTATCAAACACATCTTTCAAGTCTACCATCCCCATCCCCAAAGCTACCCCAGTCCTTTCTTTGCATGTTTCATCTTCAGGTTTCCATTTGGCATCAGACAGAGCTTCTTCAGCAGCTAACAATGCAAGCAGTGTTGCAGGGGCCATTGTTTTCATACTACTTTTACTAAAGAAATTATCAATATTTAATTGTCCATCTTCCTTGCCTCTTTGAATATAACCAGCAACTCTACAAGGTAATTGTGCATAAGAAGGATCTTCCAATTTTTTTAACCCACATTTTCCCAATATAACATTTGACCATACATCTTTTTTTGATAATCCCAAAGGGCATAATATTCCAATTCCTGTAACAACTACTCTTCTAGAACTGAAATACCTCGAAGACAGCTTCACATAAATTTTTCGTCCATGACAGTTACATGTAGAAATACATGAACTACTTATGCGTTGGGTAAAATTCATATTTATTTAAACTTTTTCTTTAATTTTGAACCCAAATATATACTGAAAACATAACCTTCCAATAAATTTATACAAATACATTGCGATTGTCGGTGACACTGACAGGACAGAATACATAGAAATAAGAAAATCGTATTCAACTGAAGGATAAACACAGAACACATATACTCTCTAAGGCTAAGAACACGTAGAAAGCGGATTCCTACCCGCACCGACCGGCTCATAGATTGTTGTCTATGGTTTCAATGCATTTAAATGGACATGCCGGAAAGCGGGTTCCTGCTTTTTCTGTGGGTATCCCCATTCAAATGTATAATAACATTCTTTGCGCCGGTCGGCGCGTGTCGGAATCGGCTTTCTACGTGTTCTTACCCAAATGAGAGAAGAACTCCAACTTCATAGAAAAAATATGCAAACACGGAAATTGACAGATGGCATCTATCTCTCTCGCTCACATCGTTCATGCCCATACACAAAACCGGGAAATTCAAATATGGGTCGGTACAATGCGCACTAGCGACCAAAACAGTTGCATTCTAGTACAAAAATGGGATATGAAAATATCCCATCTTTATACTAGAATACAACTGTTGAATCATTTATCCTGAAATTGGTTATGGTAAAGAATTAAAATGCAGCAATAGTTAAATGTGGCATTTATTTTTATGCAAATAATAAAACATGTAACAATATAAATAGTATGTATTATTGGTATCTATTACCTACATAAAATAATACTAAGCCAAAAATATATTATCAATAACAATTAGTTACTCGAAAAAATATGTTCAAACGACACAATACATCCTGATTCTACTTATTATTAAAATCACAGAAGTAACCACAGCGGAACCTTTTTTTACCGTTAAAAATGACGAGTACGTAGGACTTTTTCTACTTTTTACGTAGGAAAATCTTTTAAAAAGGAATACAATGTGTCTTTGATGGTATGTGATTGATTATTATTATGACACCACAGAATAAGGAACATTTCCGATACTTGAAACTCATAATAACAAAATAATAAAGTAAACGAAAGATTCAATGTCTAGAACCGACACACAACCACTTGTAAATATTAATTACACTATTATGAGTCTTTGTTTTAACATCTTTTACGTGCATACAATAGCGTAGTGGTAAAATCTCAAAACAAAACAGGAGTCCATTTGTCGAATCAACACAAGAGTCCATTTGTCAAAACAAAACAGAGTCTATTTCTCACAAACAACAGTATCTTTCTTGATATCAACGAGACCATTTTTCACAGCGATACGAAACACCGATTCGACTTCACACAAAATTAATAACACAATCTCCCGAGTTGGAAACAATGAGATTTATACTAGAGATGCAATCGAGTCTAAAAAATGGCATGTAAAAAAGTGTGCCACCACCGAAAATGTGCCACGCTCGTGTTTTAGTCGTTGACAACAGCTCGAGCTTGACAGTTGTGTCCGCGGTAATACGGTGTTCTTGAAAATTGTGGATTTTGTGGTGAAAAAAAGTCGTTCCTCAACAGAAATCAATATAGGAAAATCCTTTTATCAAAAAGGACGTATTTTATATATTTTAAGTGCATATTATTGTGATAAAATGTTTAAAATATAAAAATATATTTGACAATTATTTTTGTTTTATTAGTTAGGCCCACATCACACTACGGGTGCATACCGAGCGGGGTTAAAAAAAACCCCGTCTGTATGAAACGCGTAGATACATTTTTATTTGAATTTATAACCCAGCGGTTCAGTCGACGGCTTTCTTACTACAGCATACGTCATGGGCTCGAATCCCTGTGCCGACTATTTCCACTTTCACAACACAAATCTTCCATAGTGTGTGCAAGTTTCCAAATGTATTTGTGTTCACTTTTAATTAGCCTAAATTCATTTAAAAAGATACACCCGTACGCGGCGTATGCAACAGTGCATAGGTATAGGTATATTTCTAGATTTTTTTTTATTCTATCAAGGTTTTTTTTTATCAATTTATTTAGAAAAAAGAATACAACTTATATTTAAACAGAGTGCTCCCTAATTAAAATTATATATGGAATTTAAGGATGTTCTGCAAACAGAGGTTTTCCACTATCAATGAAATTTTTTACGAAATCCATCATTCAACTGAGAAATCGCCAACGGTTTTTCCCACAGTGCCGTATTTCTGACGGTTCTCTTTTAAGCTGTGTGTATGAGCCCTTACCTAGCCGGACGAAATTTAGAATCAAGTACACTATAACTAGTGTTTTTATAAAAAGGGTCATTTTTTATTCAAATAAATAAATCATTTTTTCCATTTTCGAATAATATTTTTTATGAATGTGCTTTTAAACTGTTCGTTGTCTGCCTCGCATTAATACAGACGAGAGATCTTTTTCAAAAGGTTCTTAGACAATTCTGACAAATACATTCAAATCTCACGCACAAAAAGAAATTTCTATTAATGTGTACCGGTAGAAGGTGACAGCACTTAGCCGTTTGGCGTATTATGTGTGACAAAGACAAAAATATTCGTCAGTAACGCTTGATTGCATATTTTTATTTAAGTTCAACTTCAAATTTACTCATGATGCTAGTTTCAAACTGAAAATTGTATGGAATTGCATCTCCAGTATAATATCTCATTGGTTGGAAACAGGAAAAAACGGAATAATCAGCCAGCGCTCGGGTAAATAAAAATGGCTGAAGTTGTTTGGATGTTGTTTGGCAACAAGATCAGTGTAGCCAGCTTTCAAAAAATAAAAAAGTTTTGCAACATTATTTTTCGAAATCTGGTGTCTTATAAAGAAATACATATTAATTCACGAATCAAAACACCACGTGATAACATAATAATAAATGTATGTTTTTAATATTCACTCTAAAGTTCTTATTTCGGAATTATTTCATAATCGGTAATTCTATTTTTTGCGTCTGTTATACAAATTTCGATACCATACAATACCAACATTAGCATCACGATGTACCAACATCAGCATATTCTTGTTGGCAAGTACCAATACCAGAGTTAACCCCCCCTAGGATATAGGAGGATAAAATTATAAATAAAATTTCAAAATTTAGGTGTTACAAAATTTTATGATATTTTATATGCACAGTACAAAATAACTTCAATATTTTTTTTAAAAATGAATGCCTATAGAAAATAGAACGTATTTTTACATTACTATCTAGGTCATGGTTTTATGAAGGTTTTATTATTGTTCTTGTTTCACCGTGAAGTGAAAATCTATAGTTACATAGAAGTTCCAATAATTCACGGCTGTCGGCTATCAAAGTCTGACAGTTTTGTTGTTATGATCATAGAATAAATAATGGACAATGGTTATGATCAGTTATGATAGTAATCTTGAGAGAGAATTGAAAATACTGTCGAATTATTTTACGAGTCCGTCTTGAATATTTAGCCGTCAAGTTTTTGCACGGCTAAGAATATTTATAATTTTTGTATATTGTAGCCACATTGTAACAAACTTGTATAATGTCTAAAATATTCACACCTACAAACCAAATAAGGCTCACAAATGTGGCAGTTGTGAGGTTGAAAAAAGGTGGTAAAAGATTTGAGATAGCATGTTATAAAAACAAAGTGGTATCATGGAGAAATAAGGTGTAAGTTTTTTTGTTAAAAGTTATATTTTTAACTCTGACTCATCAATCTATTATATTGCGTATTATTGTGATATACATTTTCATTTTTTTTATGAAATGGGTTTTAAGTAATATTTTTTTCTCAATAATATAATACCTGTTTATTTTCAGCGAAAAAGATATAGATGAAGTTCTACAATCCCATTCTGTATTTACTAATGTTTCTAAAGGACAAGTAGCTAAAAAAGAGGATTTAATTAAAGTATTTGGGAAGGATAATCAAACAGAAGTTTGCAAGGAAATATTGGAAAAAGGAGAATTACAAGTATCTGAAAAAGAACGTCAGAATCAATTGGAATCTTTGTTTAAAGATATTGCAACAACTGTCGCGGATAAGTGCATAAATCCTGAAACCAAAAGACCTTATCCTGTGTCTATTATTGAAAAAGCTATGAAAGATGTGCACTTCTCAGTAAAGGCCAATCGTAATGCCAAGCAACAAGCTTTGGATGTGATTCCTTTATTGAAAGCCAATATGCCTCTAGAGAGAGCTCAAATGAGAATCAAAATACGTATGGCATTGAAAGATTCGAAGAAACTGAAAGAAAAAATTTCACAGTTGGCAGCTAGTCTTGAACAAGAAGAATCTGAGACTAACGAATGCATTATTGTTTGCTTAATAGATCCTGGACATTTCAGGAATTTAGATTCTTTGGTATCTTCAGAAACAAAAGGGTCAGCCCACATGGAGCTGTTAGACCTTAAGGAAATGAAAGAAGGAGACCAACTATTGGAGTGACAAGATACATATATCTCAACCTTGTTGAATTTTTGTTATTATTTATAAAAGAAAATAAAGTTTTATTTTATATTTTTTTTTTCTTTTGAAATTCGATATCTGTCAATAATAGAAATCATTTTTAAAAAAAATGAGATACACCAATGAGCATAACAGGGATACTTAGGACACTCTCCGATATCTGTCAATAATAGAAATCATTTTTAAAAAAAATGAGATACACCAATGAGCATAACAGGGATACTTAGGACACTTCCGTGGAGGGGTAGCTTCATCAACATGTATTTGTTGTTATGCTCTTTGGTGTACAGTTTCCATACGAAACAATTAAACTCCATTGACAAAGTAAAGTTTGAAAACTGCAGAGTACACCAAGCATATTATAGTGATAAATATGCACTTATAAAACTATGTCTCCATGTTAAGAAGTTTTTATTTAAAATAAAAGAATTATTACTTTAAAGGACTCCATTTATGTAGGTTGTAACAATGTTTTCTATACAGATACTACAAAATTTTAATTCGCTATTTTTGCACCATTCTAGATTATCTCGATTGATTCAAAGATGGGAAAGATGAATATGATGCGGATTTTTTTTACTTCATATTGGTCATTTTTCAAATCAAATTGGACGCATGATTATGATGTGAAAAATTTTTTCATTTAAGTAAAAATCCTGTACAATGTTCATGCTGTTTGACATACAAAAAATGACTGTTTTTCTTTCTTCAATATAATTGATACTAGTATTTGTGGCATTATTAAGCTCTTTCCACCTGTTTTTAGTTATTTTATAAAGTTATATAAAATTCTATTTATATATCTTGTAACAATAATAATAATTATTATTATAGCTGGTTATCAGACAGGCAGCTAAGCTGATATGTCTGATCTTAACACTACTGTCACAACAACAACTGTCAGGCACAGCAAAATTACAACACCAATGAGTCATACAAATTTTTGAAAGCGTTCACACTTTTCTATACAAAGGTATCAGTATAGCCGGCGGAACTTATTGCCTAAGGCAATTTTTTCCAGTCAACCGGTCCCGTCCAATCTGAGACAGGCCAACCCCGGGTAGAAATTTCAAGTGAAAAAACACTTAAACTCTGACCCCACCGGGAATCGAACTCGGGACCTCGGATCTGAATTCCACGCTAGTACAACTAGGCTACCGAGGTCGGTAACAATAATGTGTATCAAAAGTAAATATCATTTGTACTAACCAAAATAGATTGATATTTTGCTCTCTAGTGCCTTTTTCTGCTGGAGATAAGATATGCTTATTCAACGGCCTTTTTCAAGGCTCATAAGCTACTATCTTTTGGGCCGGTGCTGAAAGGAATTTCTGTGGACCTGAACCATTTTTTGGAATTCCTCACATCACAAAACACTATTGGACATATACAATGAACGCTCACTAAAACTCTGGACTGAAACCCGGGTACAAAAACATTCCAAGGCGTTAATCAACACCTACAATAAAAAATCCGTAAGGAACCGATTGTCCCTTAGCAGGAATAATCTATGCACCATCACAAGGTCCCTAACTGGGCACTGCAGACTGAACAAGCACATGTGCAGTGTGCACCATAGGGATACTGGACTCAGGCAAGTGCAGGATGTGTGGGGAATCACTCGAGACTAAATGTGTGAATGCCTACCACCTACCAATGATACACAATAAAATCTGGGAAAATTATTGATGTGCCCAGATGAAATCAAAGATTAGAACGCCAGCAAAATCCACCATTTCTTCCAGGAGGCTGGGCTGAGCGACGAACTCTACACAAGTCACAAAAGTTCCATTATGGGACGCAGTGACAGCAACCTCCCTGGAGGCAGCAGGCTAGTAAATACAAAAAATAATACAAATCTTTTACTTATTTTGTCTACCAACTTTCTTTTAGGATGATGATTGTGATCAGGCTCGATTAGCATATTTTACAAAATGGAAGGTAGTATTCCCACTAAAATAAGCCTCGTCTTCCCAGATCCTTTGCAAGCAGCTGGTTAACGGAAAACTAACACAATCATTGTTGTATATCATTACACAATACAACACTCTTTTTTTAAAAGGGCTTGTTTTTTCTTGTACTGAGACTTTACCTATTGACGGCTATTCTGAAATGAAAAACAGATGATTGAGTTGCGTCGTATCTAATTTTTATTGAGACTTTTGACATTTCTGTATTCTGAAAATGTTTTATCCAATACATTAGTTACGTAACTACTGGCAACCGATTAAGTTCTAAGCAAGAGCTTCTGTGAGTTTGAGAATACCAGTCATTAACTTCAATAAATAAAAGGGGTTGTTATTAAATTGTATTTCGTATGGCACTGGAGAGACCAGTCGGAGATTAAATTTGTGAGAGCTCGCATACTGAAGTTAGGAGAAATTATGAATAGGTCGGTGAAAACAAAGTATAAATAAAAACAGCAATATAATATTTTAATTACTTAAAAATGTACAAATAATCAAGGATATTTTTCACACAACTTTACAAATCAACAATATTTTACAAAATGCAAAGTTTTACATAAGTTTAAGAATAGGATTCCGTTGAAACCTGTCTAATATTGTAATCTTAATTGTAGTTATTAATGCATATGATTATTACGTGCTATCGATTGTGTTTTAAAGATTAAAAAATAAAAACATTTTTATGGAAAATTAATACATTTATCAAGCCTAAAAATCATTTTTGTGCTATATTACATAAAATCATGCTAGAATTGGAAACAAATTTATGGGCAATCAGATGTGATCTAGTGTTATTTGAAAATTAAAATTTTTAATGTTGGTATAACTTGTAGATACAAAATCACACCATTTAACATTATTAATTTCATGAAATGTAAACATAATATTTTATATATTTCGACATGAATGCATAAGACTAATGTTTTGGATGAGGGTATCTACACTTTGTTGATTTACATAAAAATGTAATGCAATAAAAATTACACATTCACAATATTTATTTTAATCTTATCACGTTTCAGTATAAATCTTTATATCATTCAGTACCTCTATTCTGAATATTCCCGTTTTAATGCCAGAGTAAAGTAATGGAAATTTATTATGGGAATGCGTATGGTGCCGTATGGGACCGTTCAAGTATTAAACATTATTGACCCCCCCCCCCCCCGAGATGCACCGTAACGCTCTTTGTTGCCCCTCTTCCCATTCTCTAAACGTTGCCTAACGCACATATTACTACTATATATGCCTCAAATCACAATTATTACTGGAAAATCTCTAAATATCTTTGTTGCTGCGCCGGTAATACAATAGTAACGTTTTACAAGACTAACCCCCCCATATTGTATTACGTAATACTTGAACGCTCCCTATGTACAGAATACTTCTGAAATACCTGCAGCCCCTACAAAATTCAGGTTCTGCATTATATAAACCTAAGTAACAAAGCTTCCCTAAGTAAATACTTTGGTATTCCAGCTCCACAGCCCATACAAATATCCAGTGAATTTATCTTGCAAAGGTGAATTATGTTCAGAATCGAGGTACTTACAGCATAACACACGTAATAGTGTTTTAGATCAAATTTATATTGCGAAATGGTGGTTGTTTTTGATTTCAGTTCATAAATAATATGAAATTTAATTTCATGCAAAAATGCTAAAAACATAATTATTGAATATTTTGTTGCAAAACAAAACATTCTACAATAAAGATATGTAATAAATATTGTGTAAAAGATGTACCATACAGAAAGAGGATATTGATTATATTTTTACAGTAGAAAGAGCATGACTCCAACTTATTTTTTTTTCTTCACAGAGTAACGAATTTTAAGGATGGTTGACATTTCAGAGTGGCCAATTGGGTACATGATAATAAATAAATAACCTTAACACTTCTCTTTCTATCATAATTTCACTATCAATTTCGTTAAGACCTAAAACATTATTTTTATTTTTAAGAGAAGAGATATTTGTAATAATACATCAAGAAGTTGGAGATCACAAAATTTTTGTATATCGTTATTATATCAAACTAAAAGTATAGAGCACCGGAAGCTTGCGGAAAATGAATTTAGTTCTTGGGTGTTGTTTATAGATGTAACACTTCAAAGTAAGGTACCTAGATATAAGTCCGGGTGGACTCATACGTAGCTGTCAAATGGATGGCCGCCATTTTTAATAGTCATATTGAGTCTTTCTACTTATATCTAGGTTCCCTATTTCAAAGTGGATAGTAGGACAAAAAATAAACTACCTACTGCAAAAAAGGCCAGTGACAGATATTTTGTCTTTGAAATAAACTCAAATGTACTTACAGGAATATCTAGTGTGTAGGATTTGTTTCATAGAATAAATCAAACAGCTGTGATGTAATCACGACAATAAGTCTATTTCATTTACGAATACGAATTGCAATGTGATAAATAGCATACAGTACTAAACAAATCATTGTCACTGCGCAAGATTGGGCACTGTGGAGGGATCATGTAGCCTCCGTAGCAAGTTCATACAGGGATATGAGTAAAATAGTAGGTAAATAAAGTATATAACAATAGAAAACTGATTGTTAGAAATATGGATCCCATTCCACCATAATTTTTTTTCATCTTTGCACTTTGCATTATACGAAAGATGCAGAGCAATTTTGATCCACAATAACAAAAATGTTCACTTCGCAGCTTCTGAATTATTTGAAAACTCTTTGCAGTTGATAGTAGTGACATTGTACAAGGGTGGTATACTTGTTACCTGTGTGAATAATCTTTTGACGGTTTGTAAATTGTAACTTCCATATCAAAAACAACAACTTGTACTTATAACACAAAGTTGAAACGTTAAAATATTCTTTTCAATCGATTAGCAAAGTTTTCTTTTGTGAATAATGTCTATCGTGGAACAAAACTGTTGGTTCTTTTGAACAAAAACAATTTATAATTTAGAAAATGCAAAGATGAAAAGTATTATGGTCGAACGGGGCCCTGATCTCACCCTAAATAATTAATGTGTCACCTGGCCAACACAATCTAAAATGCCGTTTGTTACTCAACCATTAGGTACTATGAATACACGCAACTAATCTAGAAAATAAGTATGTATCACATTTTAAAACTTACATACTAGTCTTAAATAAGGTAAGCGGAGTGATTCTTTTTGAAAAAACTTTTAACACCTACAACACTGATGTGGTGGAACTAACTAAATTAACTGAAATATAATTTTTACAACGTGCTTTTATTTTTATAAAATACAATTTGTACACCAGGTGATATTGTTTTTAGTTTTATTATTCTTACATAATTATACAATAATTTAGTTAAATAAAAATCCAAAATGGTTTACACAACAATAAGCTACGATTAACATAACTTATATAATACAGACTACAATATTTTATATAACTTATTTAACTAAGGGTTTAAGGGAAGGTATCTACACTAAAACAGAATGTGCAACTTATTCTCTTAATGATATTGACGAGAAGTGCGATCGCAGTTTCCGTAAAACAATAATATAACCTTTATGTCATACATTACCTAAACTGGGATCTTTTATCAAATCACTTACACAAATACTCCATAGACAAGTCAGCGTATGAACGCAGAAGTTTACTCTGCGTCATGACAAACTTCCTTGGGACTTTGGTGGGACTGGCTGCCACTCTCAACACTAGAAATTTCTCTAGAAGGACTTGCCGTAGGTGTGAAGTAGTCGTAGCCCTTGGCTTGAAGTGAATCACTACTGTTTGTATTTTCCAAATCAGTAAATTCAGGAACACTTCCAGGCAGCATAGAGCCGGTGTGTAAAGGAGAATATCCAGATGGAGCTGTCTTCTTAGAGGGACAAGCTACACTGGGAGAATAGACCGGTGGCCTGTCTTCTTGCGGCGATGGTAAGCTGGCATAGACCTTTTTATTGGCGGACTGTGCATCATAAGTTGCCGAATGTGACGGGGTAAACGGATGACTGGGGGTACCGGAATCTCCCGGAGATGGCTCTAAAAAGGGTGAGGCTGGTGACGTCAGAGAAGCATACACGGCTATTGTGGGTGGAATACCACCCTCTGTTACGTGAACAGGAGTTGCACTATAATCACTTTGTGGGGAACTCAAACTGGCGTAAACAGTTTTCGTCTGACTGTTGCTAGTGTATGAAGGCAAATAGCTGTCACTACGAGGATTGTAGAAAGGAGAATCTTCTGTAGTGTTGGCATCCAACCTGGGAGAATAGGGAGTAGCTGCTCCGTACAATGGTGTATTTTCGCCCCAGAAATTACTTGGATGGTAGCTGGGACTAAATGCATTGGCATACACTTTCTTAGGTTGATTCTCAATGTTAGTCTCCATCTGGTGATGTGATGAAGGAGCATACGTGTCGGACCACTGCACTTTGCTCGGTGTGAAGTCCCCTTTGATGAATAGCTGTATGGGTCTCCTGAAGCCTTTACTCAAATGCTGGGGAACACCTAGCACGCAGCACTTGCTGAAACCAACCTCTGGTGATAGCAGATAGTCTCTGAATTTGTTAGGGTAAAACTCTATAGCTGAATAATTATTGTATATTGTTTCCTGCAACATTTATAAATACAAAATTTAAAACATATTCTTTTTATGTAAATCAATAATTGAAAATAAAATTTAAAAAATCAACTCACAGTAAGATTCTTCTTCTTCTTGTAGCTTGATAAGCTTTGAGCTTCCAATATCAGCTTTCCTCCCGGCCTTAATTGAGCAAACATTCTTTTGAAGGCCATTTTCAATCCAGAATCACCCCAATTGAGATGGAACCACTTGGTAACTGATAAACAGAGTATCAGATCATACTGCGCTTGCTCTGCCAGTATTAAATTCTCATCTTTCAAAATGTAGTTACACTGAAACAATAAAAGAGAATTTTATAGGTACACCTAAGACGAGGCGTAATTACATAAAATATACACAAGTTACTTACTTCTTTGAAAACTATATTTTGTGGAAACATAGAGTGTGCATCACCCAAGTTATATCCGATAACTTCAGATGGACCGTATAGTATCGGACAAGAAATTGGAAACATGCATTTAGTGGCATCAGCATGATTCTTATGGTGACCCCTTCGATGTCTCTTAATTTTCTTGGTATGTTTATGAGGGTTGGCCTTTTTGAAACCAGCTCCACTCGTAGAAGGTTGTTCAGGATCTGATTTGGCTTGCTGAATAGCGCCAGAGTTCTTTTCTGCATCTTCACTGGAGGCATTGGGTGGGGCATCTGAAGTTATTGAAGAATTGGTGACGTCTCTCGGGGGAGTCATACCAGGCGGAGGAACAATAACAGCTTCTTTCAAATTCTTTCGGGCTCGAGCTACAAAATTAAAATAAAAACATTTTAACATCAAATCACATTATTTTTAAATAAAAAATTATAGCTCGATTCAACAAGATAAAATACTTACAGATCAAATTTTTATCAATATCAATTCCTGTGATAGATTTGGCCCCTAAATCTTTTGCAACAGCAATGGTTATGTGGCCAACGTTGCAACCAATATCCAGAATGTCTTTGTTATGAAACAGATGTCTATTGATGCTAAAAACTTTTAATCTGATGTCGACAGAAGCATCCAAATTTCTATATCCATAATACCTGAAAATTTTAAATAAATTAAAATTACAAAAATATTTAGCGGAAGAAGATATACCTAAATAAATTAATTAACCACTTGAAAATAAAGTACAGAAATAGACTTATACCTGTCATAATTGCCATATTGATATTTAACATTCTGTGGCTTGAACTTGGGCATGTGTGCTATGGCTGGTTTGGCCTCATTGGTATTGTTTGGAGGTCTTGCTGGAACATTGCGCCCCTTTCCTTTACTCTGATGAGTCCCCCTGCTTTCTCCACTACTCCAGGGATGCATTCTTTTCCAAGCACCTGGCTGTGGAATAACAGGACTAACAATTTTGTCCAAGAAATCCCTTCTTGGCTTTTTGTTATCTTTACCCTTTGTGGAACCTTCTGATTCACTAATGGTACGTTTGTGTCCCCGAATATGAGATAAATCTAATCTTAAATCTTTCTGTATGCCACTGGAAGTACTAGGAGTTGCAGTTTCACCACTGGTAGAAGGTTTCGGCTCACAGTCCTCACTGGGAACAATGATTTCTTTAATCTCTAAAGCGACAGAAGCAGAAACATTTTGATTATCTAAGCTGGTGGCTCTCTTCCTCTTAGCTTTACACCTCTTCCTAGCTCTTCTGCTTCCCTTGCTTTCCAGCTGCTTCTCATACTCAGCATTATCCACTGGATTTAAGAGATTCAAGGGATCTCTGATGTCTGGTGGTATAATGACCTCTATCTTCCCTTTGTGTCTCGGTGGTGTGGGCAAAGGTGAAGATTTTGGTGTGACTGCGTTCATAGCTCTATTTATATCTTCATCTTGTAAGCTATTCAGATTAAGGGGGTCGGATATATTGCCCCCAAGTAAAAATTTGGTAGGAGGAATGAATGTCTCTTTTCGAGGTCTCTTTGGTAAGAAAAATTTATAAGCAGCTGGGTAGCTCTGACTTCTCTTTCTTCCAGTTCTGAATTTAAAATTCGGATGAAAGGCATGTCTCTTAGCATCTAAATTATCTTGAATGATGGATCCCTTCTGTTTTTGTTTCTGGTAACGATTTTTCCAATTTAACTTCCCTTTTCCTTTCTTTCCTTTGGTGGTCCCCTTAAAATCGCTTGAAGTACCTGCTTCTTGAACAGTTTCGTCATTTCCATCAGTACACTGCTTTTCATCTTTAACCTCTTTGGGTTGAACAAATTCGTCATCTTTTTTAGAGATAGAATTTACTGATTGGTTTTCTATATCTTCCTTATTTTGAACAACGTCCAATAAAGTCTTTTGTTCATTTAATCCCAAATCTGGTTCCTTTTCTTCCATCGTATTTTCGTGAGTAGATCAAAATAAAAAAATACCATTTGGTTCCGCGGGTACGATAATTCAAATAACCCGCTAATGTGGCGCAGGCGTATTCTTTATAGCTTCCTACTATAATAACATAAGCCCATCTTTGTATCAATCAACACGAAGACAATATCAACAACGCCTCAATAGATAATATAACACAAAACCACTTATTTATACAAATAGTTTGTAACAATAAAACTAGTAATGATTTATCACTTTCACAACGTCCGAAAAACGATTTTATTCACCACACGAGGATCACGGAAAACACCACACAACACCCGAGACCAACCAAATGTCACAGAAATCTATAGACTGCTATAGACAATGATCACTATTTTGATACTTACAAAACAAAGAAATTGCATTTCAGTGTTTACAGCCTTATGTAACAATTATTTTATTCAAGGGTTGGTATCAGTCACAAAACGAATTTGCATTATCTTCGCTTTTTGCGAGTATCCGCTATATCTTTTTCTAATAAAAAAATACTACTTATCAACGAACTTTTGAAATTATTGTTTGTTGGCGTATAAAGTATGAATAAAATATACAATTTATTTTTTATTTTTGACCTAGTAAGTTGGGTGTTTTTACTCTACAATTTTACAATATACTTTTGTAACATACAGACAAAAGAATTTACTCATGTGCAGAGAGTAATAATTTTTACTTAGCATTGTTATTCATTTGTTTGGATTTTTAAGTGTTGGTTATTTTCAAAATATCTGATAGCATCATGGACCAAAGAAGAGTAATAACTAATAATTAGAGATGAAACGGATAGCATTTTAGCCGGATACCGGATGCCGGATATTCGGCGATCTAAGCAGCCGAATACCGGATAACTGGCCTCCGGATATCCGGCGTATGTTTCTGGTTGGATGGTGCATCCATATGGGATCGTTGTCGAAAAAACCATCAATAGTTAGTCTGGATTAGTGTGGTGTGATAATATTTTTTTCCTATGATTAGTGCATTTATATTTTTAACTTTTACTCGCGGAACCAAGGTTGTAGCCAGGATAGTATCTGTTCAGGTTTACGGCTCCCTTCCATCCAATCCAATCCAAACCCCCTTTACGCTTCACTTAGGGGCATAGGGAGACAACAAGACCTCTCCGTTGCACTCGATCTTGCGTTTATGACCTCCTCACACACCATGTCCAAATCCCTCAGCTCTGCTTTGAAGGAGCGAAACACAATATGAGCGGGTCTTCCTCGTCTTCGGGACCCTGATAGGAGGAAGAACAGCGCCTCTCTTAAAATATCAGTGTTTTTTTTTAATTTATAAAACTCGCAAGTGCTAAAGAAGTCTTCAGTAGAGCCCGGGTAGTGCTCGAATTACCGAGTACAACGCATGAATTAATTAAGCTTACGTAGACGGCATACCCAATTGGACTGACTCCATTGCCGAAATGTTATTGTTCCAAAAATCGGGCATTTTATCTACATCTTCCAGCAGGATGATATTATTTATTTATTTACCTATTTTAAAGATCACACTGCTCATATATGACGAAACGTATTTTTATTAAACTTTCCATATTTACGGAGACGAGCGAGGCCGCTTGCTACCTCTATTTAAAGAAAAAAGTATTCATTCTCCATAATTAACCCTTATTGCAGTATGTTTGTTAATCAATTTTCTAAGATGTAGATTTTTTGTGATTACAAGGTGTATTTCTTAAGTGTTATACTTACTAAATAAATCAATTAGTTATCCAAACATACCTTTTTTACTATCCGGTATCCGGCCGGATAGCATTTTGCCGCCGGATGGGTCGGATACCGGATATCCGTTTCATCTCTACTAATAATACACCCATGGGTGACATGAAATCCTTAAATAACCGAAGTAAAAGGAAGATATTTTTTTTATTTCATCAGCTGTAATCATGATTGTGTTCTCATATGTATACTTAAGTCAAAAATAAATAGTCTGTGTTCTCATTTTCATGTTTCCTACCATCGATAATAAATAATAACAATTCACACATTGAGAATCAATTCGTGCTTGCAATCGATATTTTTTTGTAGCCAGTACCTACGATGATGATTAAATTATTTTTAACTACATTATAACATGAAAATCAAAAATATTTTGTATAAAAATTCTTTTAGATACCTAAATGTCGCTTTGATGTACCCTGTGAACCATAAACTAAGTTTGTTTTTCATGTCAATTTTTGCTTGTGGCTACACTAATTATATTTTCGCTGTTGGTTGTTCTGAAATATTTGAATCTAATTTTCGGTTTGGAATTGAATTGTTTGATCCGTGTTTGTTTTGTCAAAGTTGTCAAAATATTGTTTATTATAAATTGAATTTAAACTTTTCCATGTGTTTTGTAGTGATATAAACATTCTCTATTTATAATTTTACATTCAGCAGTTATAATTGGTGCGTATTTTTGTCGATATTTCATAAATTACAAACGAAACGTTTTTTCGGATTTTCGCGTAGTTGCTTATGTTTCAATTGAAGTTATTACCGATTTGATTCAAAGTTTCGCTAAAATATTTATTTGTTTTGTTTTAGAATATGAGTAAAATACCAAGATCATTCGTAACACCATCATCTAAACTGCCCACTGCTTTTGAAACATCTACTCCAATGGAAGCGGGTAAAATGTCGATTTCTAGGAGGTATCAACCCATTAAACCACCGTTGATTGATAT
This sequence comes from Mystacides longicornis, assembly GCA_963576905.1. Classification (NCBI taxonomy): domain Eukaryota; kingdom Metazoa; phylum Arthropoda; class Insecta; order Trichoptera; family Leptoceridae; genus Mystacides; species Mystacides longicornis. Next base: position 11,328,591 of record OY756433.1, on the reverse strand, counting down.
AACAGCGGACAAGAATATTTTGGATATAACATCAGGGAGAAAAAATATTAAAAAAGTGGAAAACACAATTAAAAAACCTGATCTTAAAAGAACAGCACCGCCAAATCTTCATGCTCCACCATCTAAGCAAATTAAAGTTGATTCTAGAGTTCCACCAAAAACTGCGAAAATCGCACCTTATGATTATAAAGCCAAATTTAATGATTTAATTGAAAAACACAAGGTAATTAAGTCAGAAAATACAGAATTAAAAGATAAATTTGACGAGTGCACTGAGGAATTAATTGGACTTAAATTATCTTACGAAGCTCTTTGTGACCAACATGCTCAAGCGACAAAACAATACGAAGAAATCTCTTCAAAATATGACATTGTTCAAAATCAATTTGACGGCTTAACAGCCAAGTATGATACTGAGAAAAAGACGTGCGAAGAATTGAAAACCAAATGTCAAACTTTAGAAACTGAACTAAATAAAGTCAAAGAAGAATATGATGCCGTATCTACTAAACTGATTGAAGCAGAAGTTAAACTAACAACCAAGTTGACTGAATACAATGCACTGAAAACATCTTTCGAGAAAGAAGTTCAAAAATGTTCTCAACTAAACGTTTTATGTGAGGAAAATCATGTCAAAGTATTATCTTATTCCAGTGAGGTAACGTTTCTTAACACCAGACAAAAAATACTTGAACAAAAGAATGAGGAAATTTTGACAAACTTGGCCACACTCGCAGAGGAAAAAGGAACCTTACAAACTAAAGTGACCAAACTTACAGACGAAGTTGAAAAATTGAGTCGAAACCTTAAAGACAAAATTGAAGAGTGTGATAAGTTTATATCGTCTTACAATCAAGAAGTAAAGAAGACGTCCCAACTTGACACCCTTTTGAAAACCAATTACGATCAAATATCTGCATTCCAAAGTGACCTTTTGCACTTGGGGAAGAGCAAGGAATACTTGGAAGCTAAACATATGATGGGCTGCAAAGAAAGAGATGATTTAGCGGCTGAGAATGCAAAACTAAAAGAAGTCATACAGAACATGTACGAGAATCAGAAGGTTCTGAGAAATGAAATACAGGATTTGAAGGGGCATGTCAGAGTGTTCTGTAGGATGCGGCCAGCACTCTCTAGCGAATCAGGGAAACCGTTGTTGAATGTTGAAGTCATTGATTCCTGTACCATGGAGTTTGATAAGGCTGTGGCCAATGGTGTGTCCGGGGCTCTGAAAAAGCAGAAACATTCCTTTTCTTTTGACGGAATATTTCCTCCCAATTCTACCCAAGAAGATGTTTTTGAAGAGGTCTCCAGTTTGATACAGTCTGCTTTAGATGGATACAATGTTTGTATATTTGCTTACGGTCAAACTGGATCTGGAAAAACCTTTACTATGGAAGGTGCAAACGACAGTAGTTACAGAGGCATTATCCCCAGAGCTATTGATATGATATTTTCCAGTTTGCCCAATCTTCAAAGTATGGGTTGGGAGTTTAAAATTTCAGCCTCCTTTTTAGAAATTTACAATGAAAATATATATGATCTGCTTGATCCCAGTAAAGATCAAGAGGACCATTCCATCAAAATGGTGGACAGCAAGGGTAACGAAGTTTATGTTTCAAATCTTAAAGAAGAATTTGTGAGTGACGCTGCTACGTTAATGAAGCTTTTGCATGTTTCTCAGCGGAACAGGCAAACGGCAGCAACGGCCTGTAATGAAAGAAGCTCTAGATCGCATTCAGTGTCAAAAATCAAAATATCCGCATCAAACGAAAAACGACAACAAAAATATGTCAGCAATCTGAATCTTGTCGATCTTGCTGGCTCTGAGAGTGCCAAGACGTCGCAAAGAATGGACGAAACCAAAAGTATTAACAAATCATTATCGGAATTGTCCAAAGTTATTTTGGCTCTACAAGCTAAACAAAGTCACATTCCGTATAGAAATTCTAAGCTGACGTATTTGCTTATGCCCAGTTTGGGAGGTAATTCAAAAACCCTCATGTTAGTGAACGTTCCCCAGTTTGACGAGTGCTACCAGGAGACTCTGAATTCTCTGAGATTTGCCACCAAGGTGAACAGTTGTAGGAATGGCGTCTCAAAGAAAAACATATCTAATTTATAGTAAAGTTTCAGATTGTTCTATATTATATTTTTAACAGTTTTAAAGTAGATAAGTAAGTTTTACAATAAGTTTTGAGAAAATTTACTACTTACTTATATTTATAAAAGAGGTTTACTTAACATTAATTGTATGACATTGATTTTAATTTATCAGATTTTAAACTTAGTGTTAAACAGAGCTCTCTAACAATCTTAGATGTACCTATCACATTATGTAAAAATAATGTTTCGGTTAAGAATAGAATATTATAATCAATATAAGTTGTGTAAAAATATCACAAAAAAAAATTAAGGTCCCATATACAAACTTAAATTTAACTTTTAGTATTATAATCATAGAAATGTTAAAATTTATCATAGAAAAAAATACACTTAGCTAAAAATTGCACGTTCTATGATTTTTTTAGTTAGTTATAGAAAAGATTATAAATTTTTCAATTTGACAACTTTTATGGGATGTTTCTGAGAACATGTTCCCAACACCACCTGTATAAGAAGGCCTTAGTGCTACGTTACATTGTGAGGCCCAGCATTCGCTTGCCTATATCTGTATGTATTTACCTGTACGCTATGATATCTGTCTACACGCCGGCGGCCTGGTGACGCTTGAGGAAAAATGGCCGCCAGCGCTAAGGCCTTCTTATATAGGTGGTGTTGTTCTTATATAGGTGGTGTTGACATGTTCCATATTTTTTAATTATTTTCCTTTAGGACAATTAATGGTAAATGTTGTGCAAAATATGATCTACATAATATCTCCAAGTTTCTACCATTGGAATTGTTTCATGCCCTAATAAATAATAACAAGGATTTTAATGTAAATAATTTGTTTTAATTTAGATGTATAAAAAATAATTTTAGAATTGAATTTACGCAATAAACAAATGATAGTTTTAAAGTTGTGTTTGATTTTCATCACTACTGTATTTTATAATTCAGGAAAATTTGATGCATTTATAAAGAGTAGAGGAAAAGAAATGAAATACTTAAGTAGTTTTGAAATTCACATTTTTTTTATTTTATGTATTTATTTTTTTCAATCTCTTTTTAAAAAAATAGTCTACAATCTTGTTCAGAATTTTATAACAGGCTAGTATTTTAAATTTCTTTCACTATTTTATACTAGGACAGTACCCGTATTCTAAGTTTTATCGAAAGGTAGTCACGGAAGTAAACTGAGTATTACACGATACATTTTGTATGGGAAACTTACAGTTCACAACCATTAAAATTTTAAGCAGCCTATCATCGACCCATTCACGTAATCTTGCGAGTCTTACTTGCCCACTGCTACACAAAGGTCTCCAAACCAAAAATTACATCCAGATATTTATCTAGGTAATGGATATGCTGCCCTCCATATACTTTTACTTTTCTGTGTGCCAACATCAGGTAAAGTACCTCCTGAAATAGCCACACAGAACAGCATCAGTGAATATGGATGACACAATGAAACATTAGGATTGAATGATGAATCTCAAAATGTCCCAAAACAGATACATAGTATAGTTAAAAATGGTACTCATTTTAATTATTTGGACCTTATCTCATTAGAATTATAACAAAACATTAATTTTTGTTTTATCTACGCTTAAATTGGTTTGAAAATTTAGATAGAGCGTGATAATTTTCCCATATCTTGAACCAAACTGTTGAATGACGGAAAAATTTATAAGATAAGAAAATGCCATGTTATATTGAATACAACCCAACTAGAAAGTTGCAACACATATTGAATATTATCGTGTCGCCTTCGAAGGTGGGAGTAACCATAGCCCATAGGAGTTAACAGAATGGTAACAGACCTACCCACGTCCAACAGTGTCGCTAGCTATTTCTTTTCTTAGGCGCTCCGTTACGCAGACGAGTTTGAAAAGCCGCGTAGTTTGGATTGTGCGTCGTAGCTACACGTCAAATATAAAATTATAAATACCGCGGTTTTAACAAGTTTTAAAAGAAGTTATTTTAGAAAATTATCAAATTTTTATGACAAGGTAGAAGTGTGGTTATAGATAATAATTAAATTATTCGTGTTTAGTAAGTGTCGTCGTGATTTTTTTCTAGCTTTTTTTTTTATTAAATTGTAGGTTATTGGTGTTGTGTGTAATTATTTTTAAACGTAGTTTTATAATAATAAATTGATTAATTATGATGGCGCCCGAGACTGTGGTCACCGTTGAAAACAACAGAGCCCCAAATAACAACACAACCAGGGAAGAGCCTCTGGGATGGCTGAAGCTGAACATTGAATATTTCAAAACTCTCCCGGGAATTTTGAAATTGATCCAGCTGGTGAGTAAATATATTTCTCTATTTTTTATGCTTTACATTTTTGTCTATGTAAAATCTCATCTTTAGAATATTTTGAATTTCGAATTGGAAGTTGGAACAATAAATATTTTAAATTAGGCATATATGCCTAGGCTAGAATTTGAAAAAATATCGTATTTATCTACCTAGATATTTTTGGTTTCTAATTTTAGTGCAACTCTTAAATCTGATGGGATTAAAACAACAATTAAAACCAGTTTAGGGATTGGCAAATCCGTGTCAAATTACACTAAATTCTATGTTTAACACAGAACAACTGTTGCATTTAAGTAACATAAGGGATGGAGTACGTAATCAATATTGCTATAAAAATTTGACACCAAACTATTGGATAATTATTGTGAAATTGTGATATGGAAATTTTTTAAACTTGTCGCAGCGTAATTTATTGAAATTTAAAGTGTTTGGGGATCGAATACTGATGGTGATTCCGACTATATGCAATGCTTACTTTTGATATTCCAACAATATGCAAATTTTTATTTCGGCAACCATATGTTGTAAAAAATCAAAGAGGACCAACAATTACAATGTTTGAGACATGTGTTGCGCTTGAGTGATGATAATGTAATATCCGTATAATACCAGTGAAACGAAGAAGAGCCGGTAATGATGGTCAAAGCTGAGATGGTTATGCGATATTGATGGTGATTTAAAAGCAAACGGATTGAAAAACTGGAAAAGGCTGATGGAAAATAGGAAGGATAATGTCCCCAGCCCCGAACGTGGTAAAGTTATGTTGGGTCCATTTTTATGCCATTCGTCCGATAGGTTTTGCTGATTGTATCTTACAAAATACTTTCTGCCCACCGAACTCCGTCGCGCCCCCTGAGAATCAATAAAATAAGTTGTGTCTAGAAGAAATCAAACGGTGGTTGTAGACCATCCTTGAGAAACCCTTAACACACCTATCCAGCAGTACAGGAAGAGTAGATGCACGGAAGAAATAACTATAAGTAGATAAAGATAACTCAACATGTGATGGTCTCATACAAATATTAGCTGGGAGTATCTTTAAAAATATTCAAACACGATATCATAGATTAAGTCTTAGGAACGATCACATTAAATAAAAAAAAACAAGACATGCATGGTTTTAAAAGTAGTTGGTGGATAAATACAAGTTGTGGTGTCGGTGTATGTATGAAGGTTGCATCACAAGCAGGTTTTAATACACAGTTACTGACAGTTAGCTCCGAGTAGATAAACATAATGGCGTTATTTTGTAGATGTGGATGATTATATTATTATCAGCATGGAAGGTGGATGTGAACATCTACTCACTTATAATTTTAAAGATACACTGATGAAATATACAAAAATCAAGTCTCATTTTTGGAAAATCGTCAGCAAGTGTTGAACTTGATGGATATTAGATCTGAATCAGCTATGATTAAGTGGAGTTCCTCAAGGATCCATTCTTGTTCCCTTATTATTTCATTATCTATATACAAATTACTTTCCCAGCATTACTAACGAATTTCCGTGATTTTTATGTTTGCCGACGAAACTTCTTCAATTTTAAAGAGTGGATATATGTTTTGTGATGAATATTAGGTAATTATTATTAATATTGGTGTGTTGGAAGAAATAAACGAATCACGCTGTCTTATGAACTGTTTATTTGTCCATAATATTTCCTTTAGTACTTTATAGATACACTGATAAAATATTGAACTAGTGGGCGTGATATCTAGATGTTAAAATAACAGGTTCATTTTGTACGTCATCAAGTCTTCGTTCTGGGGGTCGTGGGATTAATTCCAGATGCCGATTAGGGGGCGTTCAAGTATTACGTAACGCAATTTTTGAAGAATTTTTACCCCCCCTCCCCCTCATGTAACGCGCCGTAACGTTTTTCTGTACCCCCCCCTCCCCCCCCCTAAATGTTACGTAACACTCTGGAAGTGACTATTTTTTACTGAACTCTCGTATAATACTATTTATTATGTTCCATAAATTTTTCTTTATTTTTTTAATTGAGGGACTCCCCGCATTATATAAACGAAAAATCGAGGGACTTCCCGTAAAACATTGTCCAAAAGGGTTGCTAACTTCGGAGAACAAAAAATGATGTACATTACAATCGAGGGACTTCCCGTAAAACATAAACGAAAAGGGTGTCCAACTTGGAAGATTTATTTCACATTTTTTTTTTTATTTAAGTAAAAAAAAAACGTTACGTGACGCATTGTTCGAACCCCCCCTCCCCCCCTTGTAACACACAGTAACGTTTTGCAAGACCCCCCCTCCCCCCAAATTGCGTTACGTAATACTTGAACGCCCCCTTATCTTCCTCTATCATAACACAAGTTTACTAGCTTACTTTAAAATAGTCAAAACAAAATTTAAAAAAGAATCTCAGATAAAAATATTATTGTTTTGCGTCCTCCAATCTACGTAGGTATTTAGGCATTTAAAAATTGATGTGGGATCATAATATTATCTAGCTTGGACAACCCTGATCCCTGGTCTATGATAGAGGGGCAGAGGGCCAATATTTTCTTCCAGCCTTTGAACAGCTACTTACTCGTACATGCATACAACATATTGTCTATGAGAGATTCAATTTTAAACGTCTCTGAGATCATTCCGTTTAATTATTTACTATGGAAATATTATATTTATTTCGCAGAGTACAGATTTAACACCTACGAAGTCAAAAGGATTGCGTAATATTTTATATTTTGTTATTGTAAAATCAGACAACATCTGTTCTGTGAATCACTACTTCTCTTTATTGTGACAACATCCGCACATCTGTCCCGCGACTTCCACCCCTATACAATAAATCTAATCCATAGACAGACACCCACAGAAAATATTATTGTTCGATAATTTCTGATTTTTTTTTAAATTTATTAGAATATTCATTTCCGCAATAACAAATAAAGTGAAATTTTGACGATTAAAATAATAATAATTATTATTATTCCGTTGGTAGTTAAACCGGAAGTAGCCTTTTTGTAGATTGTCAATTTTGATTGCCTATCTACGGTAATAGTACATAGATAGGATTAGAATTGTTAATTTTAAATCTTTGTTCTATGAAGGTGGACTATATGGGTATAGACCCCTATGTAATAGGGTATTATTGTTCTGTGGTATAGACTACCCGCAACTTTTGTAAACTTACTGTAATATAGGTTGTTTGTTAGTCATTCGAATGTTTGATAAGATTTCTCCCATTTTGAAAAAAAGAAAAGATAGGTATCTACATAAAGCTAATTTGACACAATGAAATGTAAAAATACTTATAAGACAAACATCTATCTAAAAGTAATATTTTTTAAATGTTGCTACATATTAATTGTCATTTATTTCAATGCCTTGCCGCTAGCGTAGGTATATATAGGTATTAACAAAAATTGACTGAGTATTTTATTTCAAGAATTTTTGTCGTTCGTTTCGTAATTCAAATATAATGTAAGGTTAGCGAGGTATAAAAAGCATGGATTATAGAAGTGTAATAATGTCGTTATGTGCTTGACACGCGCCTTCATTTTTTTTTTCAAATTTCTTGTAACCTTGGCCATTCTTTTTATTTATATTTGAACTGACTTTGTACTTGTGTAAGTCTGTATATTTTTCTGTTACTGTTGCATAATATAATATTTTTGCCGAAATACTTATATGATTTCGTTTAAAAGGGAAAAATTGATACATAAATGCGTTTTGAATTAGAGACTGTTTGATAAATTCCCTGGTACTTACATTTTATGATATCCTTTGAAAGATTTCAACTACATAATAAATTCGTATGTTCCTCTATATCTACATCAAATTCAGTCTTCGATATTTTCGTTGAAACACGCTAACCCTAAGCGAAATATTTTTCATACATAAGACAAAACCAATCCACCTTGATGTGGTTGGTAGCTCATTGGTATCAGTTGACGGCTTTCGTACGCACAGTGTGGGTTCAAATCTCGGTGCCGACCATGTCCACTTTCACGACACATTAATCCTTTGGTGTGGAAGATGTCAAAACTAAAAGTGTACGTATTTGAAAGGACAATATAACTGATTTATAAGACAATCAAACGCTTAATGACCCTTTTTTATGCCATTCGCCAGACAGTTTTTTATGATAATTATTTAAGTATAAATTACATAATTACTTGGGCAGCCACAACCTGAGACGTAATCGTTACTATGACGCGACCTAATTGTCATAAGTCGCGACCGCATCGCCAGAAGACGCGACAATATTGCCAAATAAAGACGCCCTGTAAGCTATATGCGTTCTCGTGTGATATCAAAGATATACAAATCTTGAATTAACCGCCGAGAACATTCTATAATTGAAAAGTGGCGCCCGTTATACTATATTCAATTATTTTCCTTTTTAACACCACATAATTCGAGTATCAAAACCTTCTAAACTATAGCCTCTTCAGCTTACTCAATTATTGAAATTGATTAACTTCGCGGTTCCAACAGTTAGACGATCATTTTGGCCCTTTCACATTAATCGTCACTTAACTAATGCAGGTTTGCGAAATCCTCTGCTAAGAATGACTAAAAACTACAATAATAAATTTAAAGATGTCGATATGTTTCACAGTAGTTCCCATACATTCAGGAGATCAATATTATCTATACTTGAGCAGTGAATATCCCTCCCCCTTCCTTTCTTCCCCAATACTTTTTGGATTATTTTATTCTTTTTAAATTTCAAACATTAATCTATTTTCAATTTTTCTTTTTTTTTTAACCTTAGTATATAAGTTGACATTATTTAAATTTGTCAAAATTTGTTAATTTTTGTATAATATGTATGTTGATGAACTCGGGCCGTCTTCCCCTTGGTTCTCCTTGTCTGCTTTGGCTCCCTATTGCGGCTGTGGGACCTCCGGGGCTTTAGGATCTGGGGGTTTGGTGGGCGCTTTGGTGTGCCGGGTTGGGCATTGGGTTCGGGGGTGGATGGCCTGAGTCATAATATATTTACACCTGTAATGGGGTGCAGCATGATCTGTTTATTGATGTTTGTTCATGTGTTATTATTTTTGTGTTGTACCTGTTGGTGTATGGTTGCGAATAAATAAATAAATAAAATAAATACTGTCCTCCACAGCTGGATAAAGATCTCGTCTACACTTTTACATTTCTTCCTGTCGGTTGCTGTTTGCAGCCAGTCTTAAGCCCCCCACAGCGGCCATGTACTCAGACCCATGACCCTCTTATTTTCCGAAGGTCTCCATCTTAAAATTTTAGGGTACCATTACTAGGGTCTAGTTCTGTTCCTAATTTACCAATTTCTTACTCCTTCCCCAGATCGCTGTGTACATTTAAGATTTTGCATGTCTTCGTTTTTAAGCATAATGTTATTACTGTCAATATACATGTTTCGTGAGCTTAACTTTTCGGGCAGAATTTCGGTAAATTTATGTAAAAATTTTAAATATGTTTAAACTAAGATGCGGGGTGTTTATGCATGTCCTATTGATTAATACGCAATTCATAAAGAATGATTGAATACTGTTTATAACAACTAATGACTCTAATAATTCATTACTGATGTTCGATTTTTAAATAGAACAAACCACTACGGGCTTACGACCGTCTTATACTGATTTTATTTCTAAGGCTGGCTTAATGTACCTAATCACTTTACTTTAGCAAAGTTCGCCATTAGGTGATAATGTTTTATTCTCCGAAACTTCTAATCATGACGATTCTTAGCGGTTCATGTCAAAAAATCCCATGAAACATCGATAGCAACCAAATTTAAAGACTGTGACTGCTGTCATGTATTTGGCGCCACGTTATAAATATATCAATTTTTGTTAATGTCTCAGCCTATTGGATTTGTTGGTACACAACGTTCTAAATATGTCTATAGATTTTTGTGCCCATTTTTCAGGATTAGATCTTGACGAATATAATACAACTACACTAATGACTAAGTATAACAATTCATTACTGATGATGTTCGATTTTTAAATTTGACGTTGAATAAATCGGTTATGCTTAATACCAATGTTGTGTGGACAGACAGTCAATAGTGTGTAAGTATTGGAGTGTACATTTCTAACCCCGTAAATAATAAGTATGCATGTAAGCCTTTTTACAAAATACGTAAGAGAATTTCTCCAAACATAACACGAATCACGGGGTCTTGTACAAGCCAGCAATGCCAACAGTCAAACACGACAGCTATGGTTTATAAATAAACATGCTAATGTCAAAGGGCCGACTGAGGCTAGACCTCGTGTGGTAATATAGCGGATGAAGAAAGGAAATTAGAACGTTGTCCCGGTCCGATACTAACGTAGCTCATTATTGAATTTGATAATAAGAATACTACCTTGAAAACCAGTCTGCTCTTCTGTCTAGGGTTGGGTATCCCTTTACGTAACTAAGTGACTTCTGGCAACAGCTTTTATATGGATTAAATATAATAATAATAATAATAATAATAAGATAATTTTTAGAGCGCCGTTTTGTGATCAAAAGACCACCTCAAGGGCGAAATATGTCATTGATCTCCATTATTACACTAAACCAATATTTAAAACACCATTAGAAATCGGTGGTAAGGTAAGATTGTAGTGTTCCAAATTTGAAAAAAAAAGAATACCGTTTAAAATAGAACGTTACTTTACATATTATTATGATTTGAATCAAATAGTTGTTTTCATGTTATTGTCTTAATGCAGTTTTTTTATTATTATTATTATTACAAAAATATATTGGGAACTGGTAGTGTTAACTGATTAGTTTTTTTGTCACTGTTTCCTTCTAATTTATACACTAGTAAATAACATTGTTGGGCCCTTTCAGTAAACGTCTGTCACAACCTCTTAATTATTGAAGGTAGCATTGCTATTTGCTTGAAAAGGAAAATAGTTGCCTAGATGGAATGCAGGTAGTATGTTTAGAATCTTTCAGGGAGTCCACATAATCAGCTATGGCTAAACCTTTGGCATTTTATCCTTGTGGATGAAATGCCAAAAAAGAAGAAAAAAAAAAACAAATTCAACTCTCGAAAATTTAGAACAAACGTATACATAGAAAGACAGTATTACATGTGATACTGACCATCGAATTGTCGGAGGAGAGCTTAAAAATATAGTTTAAGGACATATTCGAAAGAAATATTTTGAAGTTTGAACAGTATCGCACTGACCCGACGATATTACGACAGCGCGTTCTTTCTAGTAAGTAGGCAGTTATTTACTGAAGTGCGATCAATTCGCCATGAAAAACACCGCGAGGGACAAAGAAAAGCGCCTTATCTAGAACAAGATCTACGTGCTAGACTATTTCCCACTAAAAGTTTGCATATTTCTATGCTCATATTACCATGAAGTATCAAAATTGTATCCACGTGTATTATTATCAATTCAAATGACCACATCGACTGTTAATTTCCCTCAGGAAGTGGTAAAGATAGTTCGGAAATAGGATCGGAGTTGATCGGATTTATCTTCTTCTTATTCAGCCCTCTCCGGTCCACTGCTGGACACACTGGACTTGAGCAATCTTGAAACAAATGTATTTGAGACTCGCTGAAATTTTCATTTAGGTATAATTAAAAATAGACATACTAAAAAATACAGATCACTTTGGCCAGGCAATTAAGAAAGTTTTGAAAAGCATAAATAAGTCGCTTCTGTTCCGCTCTTTTGATGCCAAGTCTGATTTTTGGTAAAGGAAAGTTTTGAACAAGTTTTCAGCCAGCCTCAAATTACCTTTTCAGCCATTTCCCAAATCATGAGATGCTGAAAGTCCATTCGTTGGCTGGATTCGAACCCTCAATGCTATACTGTATACATCTCACATTCCGTGACATTTAACTATTAAGGGTGTATTGGTCAAAAATATCTATGGTCAAGTCTTCATTCAAAAATAGAATGTTTCTTTAGTAGGTGACGATTTTGGCCCAAATTAGGTGTCTAAAAATACAAGAAGACACACACACCCGTATGTTCCATAGAATATAGGGCTTGATCGTGGCAAATGTTAATATTAAATTAATTAATTAGTCCATAGATTTTTCTTGTTTGTATCATCCCTAATAGTCAATTCCGTTGATTAAATTTAAGGCTCGGTTTACTTTATGGGATCCATAGAATAGTGTATGGTATGGCCAGTCACAAGATGTAGAACGCAGTTATGTAAATGAAGGTCGGGTAGGTACGATTGTGTTGCTCGACATAATTATTATAGGCCGTATATTTCTTTTATCTGAGCAATAAATTGAGTTAATTTGTATATGGGTCAGACCGTCTATGTTCTAGTGACCACTTTATCAAGTATCCGTTTTTTATATACAGATTCAACAAAGTATTCTATAATTATTGCAGGTATAGTACGTTTACGTTTTGGGTGAAAAATGAATAAAGGTATTAATAGGCAATAAAGATGAGACATAAACAAAAATGGATATTGTCATGTCCTGGCGCCAAATACATGACAGCAGTCGCAGTCTTTAAAATTGGTAGCTCTCTTGTTCTCAATAATTTCCAAATTTTATCTCTATATCTCATTAATTATTAAATATCTACTTGTTGTATAGGTTCATGAGATTTTTCGACACGTTGAACATGTCGAGAATTCTCATGATTAGGAGTTTCGAAGACTTAAACATTACCACCTAATGGCGCGAACGTTGTTAACGTAAAGTGATCACACTGAGCCAGCCTTCGTTTTTTTTTCCATTTAAAAATCGAACATTAGTAATGAATAATTGTTAAAGTTATTAGTTGTTACATATTCGTTAACATCTATTTTTATTTAAATGTCATAAAGGGTTGTCGAAACGATCATTAGAGATCAATATTTAACATTTTCGCTTTTTTTTGTAACATTCCAGACTTTTTCATTCACCCATTCGTATCAGCTAATCAAAGCTGAAGGCTTGGTAATATTATCAATCTCGATAATGGGTATGTATTCGATTTCCAATAATATTATGTGTATATGGTTTCTACGCAAGACCAACGTCAAGGAATTGTGGGTAGGTCGGTACTTGAGATCAAATCCATCTCCGAGTGTGGCAACGTCAACTCCATTTTATGTTCCGTGCACTATACCCCACACAGAGGGTTAATAGATATTTTGTTTTTGTTTCCATCACCTTCTTCGACTTGATCGTATTAAAAAAAAATGTAAACAAAAAACCGCAAAATGAACCTGAACTCCAGCATTTCACCCTAACAAAATGTTAATTTTCAACCAATGAACACTGAAAATTCGAAGATGTAGTGTCCAATTTTCTGGATAACTTTTATAACACAAATCCGACCTCTGATGGATTTGTATTTTTGATTTCCCTTAACACAGACTAACCCACAATAATAGCTTATTTGGGTCAATCCCATTAATTACGAATTCAGGGAAATAAAAAAAAAATCAAGAATTTATTGCCTTTTACCACTAAGTGGTGTTATTCACACAACAAAATAATAATTTAGAAAGGGTTTTTTATTTCGTGATTCGATACATTTGCTTCGGGTGTGAGTTTGGAGTATTGGATTTTTTTATTGATTTTTCGTATATTTCCAATGGGTAATTTGGACTGGGCATGGTTGCCTTCTATCACGGCTATCGTTATCTATTTTTCTGCATTTTGGTATTTCTTCTTCTATTATATCTGTCTTGGTGGATGAGAATGCGTACCTATTCTCCATTTGTTTTTTTTCACCATGGTTTTATCATATCCCTTTTCAGTTGACCTTTCTATCGGGGTCACCTTTCCTTAGTTATGGGAGACTTTTTTATGGCTTCCGACTCTCGCCCTATGTCACTGATGGTCGTGTAATACACTCTCTCATGGATCCTATCGAGTAGGATTTTTATTGTGTCGCCGATGAGATACAATTACGGATGCACCACCGTTGCCACTCCTAAACTTTATACGCCAACTTTGAGAATGATCGGTAGTTCATCTAACAAACACAAGTTTCTATTATTTACACATAGGTATATCCGTGAAGTTACAACCCTGAGTGGGTATTTAGTATTTACCTCCTCCATAATATTTCTCCATAACTTCCTTTTTTCCACCATGCTTCGTCGATCGTCCACCTCAGTAGTTCGAACTCTCTACCCTCTCCTCTCTGTCTTGCCATCTCAGTCAGCCTGTTTCTTACAATTTTCATTCTTTGAGCAGGCGTTGTACAGAAAATTTCTTTGAGAACGGGTGGTTCGCTCAATCTTTGAACATGGCTCAGTCAGCGTAGTTGGCATCAATGACACCTAAATATGTATTTGGGAATTTTATATCAATGATTAAATCTCTTTTTTCGTTTTTTTAAAGGTAGTTAATTACTATAAAATACTCTACTCTAATATCATCAAAAAAAGTAATTCATCAGAGTGTAATTATTATGTACTTATTTTTTCACGTTACTTGTGACACGTAACTATTAATTCTAAGTGCGGTGACGTGTTGACGAAATTTGTCGTATACCCGGCCTCTATTTGAAGCATCAACCCACCAATATTCTTCACAATTCAGTTTTAAAATAGTCATAAGATTTCACCCCTCTGAGATTCTAGGGAGCGATTGACTTAACTTTTGTTGGATATTTTTAGTTATAATTACATACACCTCCCCCTGTGTTTGATGTTAACCATTCCTTGGAAATTGGTGACAAGTCAATTTCATAATTATCCCAAAAATACTTACCTACTCAAATAACGCGCCACATCTGTTATACACCATAAATATTGTACGCCTAATGATTATACGGTGTGATGTCATGAGATTTGTTATGACATTGATCTTATTCATGCTGCAATGCGCTTTGAATTGTACTTTAACTTTTCCGTTTTCAGTCTTAAACTAAACAGAGAAAATAAATTCTTCGGATATAGTCCATCTTTGAGAGTAAATAAGTATTCTTTTATAAAACTCATAGATTTTTTCTGATATATATGGGTAATCGAAATGGCAGATCTGAAAAATGCGTTAGTAATCCCTGGCGTTTAGAAAATTGCTGTTTTCAATAGCTAGATAATGAGTATGACACCAAAATCTTTTCACCTATTTTGAAAATTTGTGACGATTATTTTAAAAATCCTGTCAATAAGTAAAATAGACTTATTTAAAGAGGATCAATATTTATTTTCTTCTTTCATTTTTAATTTCAATTTTGTGCATTATTGATTGTCGCCATTGTCAAAGTGTTGTTAATGTATTTGCTTGTAAATAGCAACACCACCTATATAAGAAGGCCTTAGTGCTGGCGGCCATTTTTGGCCTCTCGCGTCACGGCTGCCTGCGTGTAGACAGATATCCTAGGTAAGTACATACAGATATAGAAGAGTGAATGCTGGGCCTCCCGCTGTTACGTAGCGCTAAGGCCTTCTTATATAGGTGGTGTTGGTAAAAACCTTTCTTCGAGTAGGTACCTTTATATCCAGTTTCTTGTATGTCAAAGTGCAAAGCCAGGCTATGACACATATTTTCTTATTTCTCAGTCGGTCCTTCGATATTGACTGTCGCGATTGTCATAACCAATTCTCTATATCTGTCCCGATTCGATCCTCACTTAATAATACGGACTCATTGATTGTGGTCCCGTTGGCTGCTCTATAGTGACAATAAGGTAAAAAGACGTGAGTCCTATGTTGTTGTAACATAGGGACATATGTCATTTTGCCTTATAATAACCACAGTTTATAATGTCAGACCTATAACGATAAAATGTCAAAATTTGGTTTCTTAGAATGTTCTTTGCTGAAAATTTTACAGACCAATACCACCTTTTACTTACCACCGTATATCTTAAATCTTATGTTTTTTGTTTACGTTTCTAATATAATAATAATAATCGACAGTAAATGACGTATTGTCTCGTTTGAACTGAATGCCTGTAGTTAAAAGATCTACAGATTCATATTTAAACGTTCTACTAGATATTCTAATCGTCGTCATGTTTTATGCTCACTTTACTGCTACAATATTTCCCACGTAGGTACCTAATGAGTGGTGAACGGAAGTGCGTTACCGCGGCGAAGGAAGTGCGATGTCTTATGCAATGGTTTTATAGAAAAGCGAATTCATAACTCAACGGCCGTAATACAAAGAAAAATCTGATTTTCAATATTACTAACTAATATTGGAAACGTTTTTGAGTTTCACATTTGTACTCAGTTCCTCCATTTAATTCAGTAGGCGTCTTGTTTACCGCGGTATCAAGCTACGTTTGTTTACACTAGACGTCAAGATTACACTGTCTCTTTCTCGCTCTCATTATTTCACTGTCGCACTGAAAGAGGTAAACACAGAATGCTTTGTACTTATCTCAAAGAATACTGGCAAACAGAGCATAGTAGTGTGTATGGACTGTCAACTGGCAAACAGAGCATAGTAGTGTGTATGGACTGTCACTTCTGTCGAAGAGTGTATTTGTGTTCACTTGGAGTGAGCACAGAAGATGTTGTAGGATAGAATACAAGCGATTTAATACAAAATTTTGAATAGATTATTCACAACTCAGAAGTTAGTAGAATTGATATAAAATTTGCATGATTCTGTATATTATATTTCTTCAAACCCCCTTATGACATGTCCGACATGACTGTCAGAGCCTCACAATCATGTCAGACTAGAATATTAATTCCTATTAAATTTCACGTATGTTTACTATGGACGTATTATTTATTTAGCCGTCTGTTATAAATTATATATCCACGACTTCTTAGTTCAATATATATTTTAAATCATCGACAGTTTGCCCTATATCGCTTCAGCCATTAACACTCTAATAATAATAGATATATGTAGAGAAATTCTAATAAACTCTATCGTAATAGTAATATATTCTAAGATCTATCTTCCAGATTTATTCACTTCCTGTTATTGGAGCTGCATATGTTTGAAAACTGATGTTTCGTACACACTGCATACATATTTTATTTATTACCTAATATTATATACGGCCAATGGCCTTTTTAAAAATACATATTTATAAATCAGTACCACTAGTATAAGTTTTCGATGATCGAATATCGAAACGATCATCGAAAGAGTTTCGAAAATTTTCCATACAAAAATGATCGAATGATTCGATCGTTTGATTTTCGAACACTATTTGCACGCTAATAAGCGCTTATTAGCGTGCACTTAGCTTTCGATCAAACTCGTACTAGCCCCACAGCTTCGGAATTAGCAACATAATCATAAAGTTGTGGTTCAAATTTAAATTTACATTTAAAAATCGAACTTTTTTTTTTTCAAATGATAAGAGTCAAATAATTTTTCATTTCTTCTATTTATCTATGGTATAAACGTGACATTTGTTAAAAGTTTTATTGCTATATAAATAGCAACATTAAAAAAAATCTTGGAATAATTTAAATAGTGTCAAAAGTTCATAGACTGCTCATAATTACTAAGTTTATTTTGAAGTACTTTTTTTCTAAACAGGCCACCAAAATATTTAAAGTCAACAGCGAAAAATATGAAACAGCAATAGTTTGAAAAGACACAAATAAAAATATTGTGAAATGACTTGCCTAAAACGTTCCTACCTATTGTATAAACGACCGAGTACCTACTTAGTAATTTTCATGAGTGTACACGTAATAAACCGGCTGTTTTCTGCTATCTCATGCAATATTATGTTATCCATAACAGAAATAATTTTGTCACTTAAGCTCTGTTACTATTTTTAATTACTTTAGAATGACTTATGCTTTCTTTGAGTTGGACGAACTTTATATTGTGTCCGTTCTTTTAAATATTTTATGCAAATTTTTATATCTACCTTATCTGTTTTTATTAAAACGAATGAGAATGAAAAATAGTGTATGACTGAATCATTTTGTTATTTTATTATGGCGAAACTTGAAAAAAAAGTGTAATATGTTGGAAAATTTCGTATTATACTCGTAAAGTTGTTAGCATCAATGAACTATAGTACTATGAATATTTTTATTTTGATATAGAAAATGGTTAGCACAAAGTGTTCAAGTATGATTTATAATTGAATTTCCTACCTCGTAATCTTTTCGTTTAAAATGTTTACAAGATACCGAAATATGGGATGAATTTGGAATAAAGGGCCGATGTTGACTATCCACATGTTTTTGGTGGAATCAATTTCTTTTTTACTCGACACATCTGTGGAAAAACTGTTTGAAACGATATCGAACAGATTTTTGACTTATTTCAGTAAATAAATTTCGTAGATGAAAAACTTGTAGGTACTTATCTACACCTATTTAGGTTTTGTTTTATGAACCTAACATTCTCGATTAGATAATAATATGAACGAGTGTCCCAAATACCTTTAACTTTAAAGTTTAAATTTTTTATTTATATTTACGAATGTTTTATACATTTTTATATAACGCAAACACCATTTGGTTAACTGAGTCTTCGAATTTGTAATGGCGGCTCGTATAGTCTAATAATATATTTACGCTCAATTTGAAACGATCTTTAGTTTACAAGAATTGAGTTGTCAATATGTTATTTTTACACTCACTGTCCGGCAATTGGGTCACCGGCTAATAAAAATTATTAGCGTCTGATTCGAGTTTATACGAGTGAGATGTTTATACAATATTTAAGACATTTATTAGACGAATGTTTTGAGAACTAACGGTAAGTACACTATGAAGGTACATAACTCAAATGTATACAGTTAGCAAATGATTCTTATGAAAGTTATTATTGAATCCTCTTGTAGTTCAAAAAATAGATAAAAATAGTACCTAATTGATCTACCACAATTAGTTCCTTAAATTTATTCATAAAAGTCTTGTTGTAATATTTCGCGATTATTGATAAGTAGTTTATTTTTTTTCATTTCAGTCAAGTCTTTATTCCAAAAGAAAAATACGTCTACAATGATAGATCATGCTGATATCCCGGTATTGATATAATAGTTAACACTGTTTCAAATAATATGATGAACTGTGGAATCGTTGAAAGTTTTATTTTTGAACTTGTAAAATTTAAATTACATTCCTTAGCAGCAAAGACAAAATATAGGTTTTTTTATGTGTTATAAAAAAAATCCCGAATTATTTTTGAAGACAGCTCAAAAATTATAATATTAAGTTCTTTGAGTCTTGAAAATTAAAAAAAAAAGAAATTATCCACGTTAAATACCACAGAGAAAGGTAACCGACGAGAGAAGGATTCATCAAGACCGGTCTTATTTCGACATTCTATTTTTCGCTTCGCACAAGACATAAAAAACTAATGAGTTAAGACTGGAGACGCCTCATCTGGGAATTTTCAGTAAATACTTTGACTTTTTAAATCTCATATAAATTTAGTTGATATCTACACATTTTTAATGCCACAAGTTTTGAATCAAGTTCATTGATAAGACCTCAGTGTTGAATACTTACAATGAGCTGATTTCTTTTGAAATTTTCCAAAGATTCTCGCTTGAGATTAGGACTTGCGTGTTTTGTATTATTTTTGATTGCCGGATTGGGAATTCAATCAAGATGTGTTTAATTAACCTCGCTCGCTAGTCGACATCTACCCGCCATCAGGTACTTGTCTTGTACAACATCGTTACACCTCTACTCGATGTCGCGAGGTCACAGCGAGTGCAATTCCTGGGCGCATAATCAGGAACGATAAACTCGCAAATACATTTTTGTTTATTAATTTGTCACAAATATTGCACTTTTAAAAAGTTTTGGACTAGCTAAACAACTGAAACTTTTAGAATAAATACGTTTTTGCTTTTAGTTAAAGATATTCATAATCTATAAATCTTTTTATCTATAAAGAGAAAGTTACTTGGAAACATAACAGTTGCACTAAACGTCTTATGCAAATTCGCAAGGTTACGCCTTGATCAATATTATTTGTCAAGTTTATGTGTTATTAAAAGAGGTGGTGGTTTTATTTAAAAAAGTAGACCAATAAGTAACAAGGAGCATGCATTTACTGGAAAAACTAGTTTGTAGTTTGTAAAAATGTAATTATTGTAGACTCCGATTTGCAACTGTGGCATGAATTACGTATGGTCTGTTTTCCTACGGATACGGCGCTACTATAAACAGCGGTGAGTATGTCAGTTTAGAACATTGAAATTAATCTTTTATTAAATAAACAAATATACACAAGCAAACAGAAAGATACAATAAGAAACTTATTTACACAATATATATTACACAGAAACAGTGCAAGAAATGAGCGGAACCCGTTAAGTCATTTAAATGACTTGTCAACTTAATTGTCATACATTTTGAATGCCGTCTTGTCAGACGCTCCCTAGGAACCCAGTGCTTCACAAGCATCCTTGGCCGTTACTTATCACCGTATATGTTCAAAATATTTATTATCAAAGTAAGAATTTTTGGCATAGTAGCTCCGTGCTCCAGCTCTTTACTCGTTGCATCAACCCTGTTTTGAAAAGTGCCAATATGTTAAGGTTTAAAATAGCACATTATTTGTGGAATTACTTAGACCCTAATTTAGTTGCAAAAATATATGTAGTCGTAACATCACCCACCCTTTTACTGGTTATCTTAATTTATTTTAGAGATAATTCGACATTTTGATGATGCTATTGTTCCGCTCCAAGATTGTATACAGCTCAAAGGTCACTTGCTAAGGAGTTCATGCATGTTGTTGCGCTATTGAACCGTATGAACTTTCGGACCTCACCGCTTCATTATATGACGTTCCTACCTCAACTTGCAATCATACTTGACGAATAACAGCTTTATTACGTGATCTACTAAATCAAACCGGTTCTGCACATTCTCAAGTAGGTATATTATGTACGTTTATATACTTATTAAACTAACGACAATAAAGGAAATAGGTAGCAATAAAACTTACCTGTTACCCAGTGGCGTACCGTGGGTTTTCGCCGCCTGGGACGGGATTAAAATTTGGCGCCCCCCCCTAATATATTTTTGCGCCCTCCCCCCACAATATAATTTGAACCCCCCCCCCTCTAATAAATAGAAAAAAAAAACACGAAAATGAAAAAAAAATATTTCATAATAAAAACGTTAGCATATTTATTTTTTAATTTACATACTTACAGCACAACAATAGGTATAGTACAAAAATTCAATTTTAGGATAGTGGGACAGAGCTACTTCTGACAGATTTTTCAAATAGGTATCTACTTCTAACACTGCAAAAAATCGATTTTAATCAATCAACTCCTCAAAAATTTCATAAAATTACATTCAATTTGGTCGGTATAGGTTCTATTCTCTGTCGGTAGGATATTTCTTGGAATATCAAATGGACCCCAAAAATATCTCTTAAATTTCGTTTTTAACTTTAAAGGCTTTTTTATCAAAACTTTTAGTATGCATGTCTAACGTTCTTTCATGTGCTACGTTATACTTTCTTCGCACCAGCGTAAATGTCACAGAGATTTAGAATAAGGTTACCTACTGTAAAAAGTTCAGTACATTCGAAATTCGATCATATGGGTGAAAACACAAAAAAATGGAAACAGCGTTCGTTGTGTTTCACCCTATCATTGGTTTTTAGGTGAACTCGCATCCCCCGAAACTTCATTTAAAAATTAATCATGTTACCTGCGCGCACGCCATTGGTTAAAATGCTTATAAATCAGAACTAAAAATCGAAATGAAAATAATTTCCAAGTTATAATTGGCCAAAGTGCTTCTGTAGAGTAAAGAAAACCATGCCTAAAATAAATTACAATATTTAGGTAAATATATTGTTTGTATTAAGTATATCGAAGGATTTTCTCTGACATTGAAGAAATTGCATGAGGAATAAGTATTGTGTATTTTAGTTAAAATAATACAAAAATGAATGATTGTTCGATCTCTTTTGTCTACCTCCTACGGGTATTGTGAAAGAATCAAAAAGATTCAACTCAATACTATAGATTTTTAGGCTTGAATGTATGAGGCATATGGAATTTTTAGTTAATCTTATTGATTCTCTGAAAGCCTTTGATACTGTACGAACACCATTTACTACACACCAAATAGCAATATACCTATTCAAGCTTTGCAAATAATCCTTGGTATGTGGTTTGTCCAGGCTCTAGCGCCGTTATTTTATTTCTCAACTTATTTTTTGTTAAAGAAAATAAACCGTAGTGTCTCTAACACTTTTTTAAAGAATATTGTCACTAGAATACACAGTGGGATCTTCTACCTCTGCCTTTAGACACTCTATACATGATGTTATTATATTAATATGTTGTTCTTCTGTCCATTTACGGTCACGGTGTGTTTCCTATTGTGGTCTTCCTCTGTCGTCCGGCCATCACCGATGACTCCATTCTAGAACTAACTGTCGGACTACACGCACATTATATCATGAGGTTTTAAACTGTATACATTAAGCATCAGTGTCTGTAGTTGAGTTGGTATCAAGTAAACCTGAACGCGTGTGAATAGTACCGGCCTAGGAGTCGGCCCTCAGCCATGCGCTGCTGTGGAAGTATGTAGGCCGCAGTACAAGAAGTTACAAGTGCAGTGTCCAGGGCGGTCGTTGGATACCTATGCGAAATGAACCCAGCACTGGCGCTCTTTAAACAATAGATACGATACAAATTACGATAGTTTGGTTGGATAGTTAAATATAACGAAAAATTGGACACAGGGAACATATTCACACACGAAAATTAAATATTTTATCATTTTCACTAATGAGCGGCCCTAAGTATTTTATTCATAAGGCTGAAAGGAAAGGTGTAAGAAAGCGTGGCCGACCGAGAATGACGTGGATCGAACACATCGATTCCGTCCTCAAGGAAGGCCAGGTAAGAATTAAGAGAAATAGGAGAAGTTGTATGAGAAATTTTATGTCGGTGGAAGAAGCGAAACAAGTATGCTCTATAACTAATTTTTTTTTAACTAAAATGCTGATTTTTCTCAAGAATGTTGTCGGTTGTTGTTTTTTTTTAATGTTTTAATGGCCTGACTTTATGGTGTCTCTGTACTGGTGTTCGAGTCATGGCTCTCAAAGACGGCAACCAAGGCAGACAGCCGTCCAAATATGACATCAGGCCAAGAAACGGAATTGATACTTGCAAAAGTCTCTCAACCAGGACCCCTATTCTGCAGCAAGTGTAGGGTAGTCACTTGAAAAAAAGTGACTATTAGGCGATACATTTTGTATGAAAAACGTCTTTATGCGATTCTCACATTCGATACGTATAGACGTTTTTCATACAAAATGTATCGCCTAATAGTCACTTTTTTCAAGTGACTACCCTACACTTGCTACAGAATAGGGGTACTGTTTAAAATACTTACATTTAAAAGAGTACTACTACTACGAGAAAGATTGCCGTTCTTATACTAATTCATACCTACATTGGTCATCTTAATTTTGTGATAAGATTTTCGCACCAAACAATTTTCACTTACGAACACTTTATTAGTCAACTTATCTTTTGAAGTATTGCAATTGTCTGATGTCTTACCTTAATCGCACGTGACCATAAATTATCATGTAGGTACATGAGTTATCTCTTGAAAAAAAAAGTAGTCTTAGGTATATCAATATCTTAATACGAGTATAAATAAGCTTCTATGTGCCTTTAAAATTTCGTATGCTAACTTCTGGTATAATTAAAGTGTTTCTCTTTATAGAAACATTTTCATTTAAAACTGCTTATAAGTATTTTTAAATTCGTATTTTTTTATTATTTTGAAATCTCATATCGTTCAACTTATCAACTTATGAACAATAGGTATGTGTTTTTCAAACCTGTTATAAACACAACGGAGATAGTATTTTGTTGAATCATAATATTATTTATTAGATGTGATTTGTATTATTAGTATAACTATTGATTTTAATTATTTACCATAATTTTACTATAAAAATATATTATTTTCACTCACAAACACGTGTTGTAACACGACAATAAAACCCACACAAAATGAAAATAATGACTTCTGACTAATTTTAATAGAAGAAATACTGTGAAAATCCTCCAATCAAAATATGACTTGTTATGATTTCTCTTGTAAAAGTCTCGCAATTGATTGATTCACTTCCCAAAAATATTAGAATTATTAAAACTTCAAAAAACGTGTAGGTACACACACCATCGAGTTTGTGGCGTTTTGTTCTTGTTCAACTGTAAGTCACCGACCTGGGTGGCCTAGTTGCTTATGCCCTGACTCAGGAAAGAAATCCGAGGTTCGATTTCTGGTGGCGTCAGATATTTCCCAATTGGTTTTTCGCTTAGATTTTAATGTTTGGAGTGTAAACTCTGTCCCAGTTGGAAAACCGTCTATCTGGCAGAGCATACTTTTATCATTTATTTTCGTCGTCAAAACCATGTTTTTAATTTCTAAATAACAAAAATTGTCTTTTTGTATTATTGAACAGAATCGTGTAAAAAAGGTTTTATTTATCTTGAAACCATTTGAGTTCTTGCCTCCTGAGCACAGACCTGATGAGTGACAGCATGGCGGTTCAGTGGAGAGTCGATAAATTAAACGCACACGTATCATTTGAAACAACGGTTCTATTTACGGATAGGTGGATCTAGCTAAAAACTGATCGCGGGGGAATTCAATGTGCCGATATATGACTGCTTGGGCGTCAAGTTGTATTGATTTGACTTACCTACGACTGCATTCGTTTTAATTGGTCGTGTAATTTTGTTATCACATGACTTGAACAATGTAAAAGAGAAGAGGATGTATTATAATACTAGCTTTCCTGACAGACGTTGTCCTGTGTTCGTAACTATGAATATTGAATTCGAATTTGTATGGTGATGAATTATCATTGGACCAATGTGATTCCGAATGATGCGTCTGTTTTAAACCATGTATATTCCATCCGCATTCTGTCAATCGCACCAATTGTCAATTTCTGTCAAAATTTCAAAATTGGAATAAAAGTTATAAGGTAAAAAGTACTAATAAGGTTGTCTACGTAGAGTTTTCTTTAATTTTCTAATTTTCCATGCATTTTTCTTAATTTTTTCTTCTAAAAGGACATTCGCCTGATAAAAGCCTACACGACCAAAAAAAGAATTAGCGAAATCGGTCCAGCTGTTTAGGCGTGATGCGATGACATCGGGAAATAGCTCTCCATTTTTATATATAAGATGTAAAGCCTATGGATATGAGATTTCTAGGGGCTTTACGTATAATAAAAAAAGGGAATCTTTACGGTTGAAAGGAAAAATGGAGAGAACTGTGAATTGAGCTTAACCATTCCGTCCTCAAGGAAGAACAAGTCGGAAGTTAAAGAAATACGAGGAGCTGTATGAAAAATGTTATTTTTTATTTATGCCATTGGAAGCGAAGATAGTTAATCTGGATAGAAGAAAATTAAGATGCTTTATATCTGCTTACTCCTTAAGGGTGCATTTAAACCAAACGAACATAGTGCCAGAGCTGGAAGTAGAGTATGCTCCTTCCTTTGATCGTTATACTGGACACCATGGTAACAACAACCATAACAGTTCTTTCTCGTTGTTATTTTCTAGGTGACCATATCAACGATTAAGAAAATATATTCTCCATTTTCCAGCTCTGGCTATATATGTATGTTCATTTGGTTCTTGTAAAAACTCTTGTTTGGTGTAAATAATATCCATCCACAGTTTGTGGTTGGCTAATACAAAATATCGAACGTACGTGGCCATATTTGCTCAAAATAATCTTGATGGAAAACGGAAACGAAAAACACAATGTAAATAAATTGATAGGACAGGGATATGACAGGGAATGCCGACCACACGGTTATACTTCTTATCATAAACATAAATTACTTCACTAAACGGGAAACCCAGAATAGCACATTATTTACCTTTCTCCTTAGAAATACGCATCTTTGTGTTAGTATGATTTATCTGATTCATACCTACACTCATTTTATATATGTATACCTACTCATTTTGTCATATACTTAAGTGTGCCTTTACACCAAACTATATAACATAGAGCCAGAAATAGATAATAATTATTTTATCGTTGATATTGGACACTATGGAAACAACAACGAGCAAGAACTAATTAGTTGACGATGACAGTTCTTTCTCGTTGTTATTTCCTTGGTGACCATAACATCAACGATCAATAAAATGTACTCTATTTCTACCTTTGACACTATGTTTGGTATAAATGCACCCTCAGAAGCATAAATGAACACACTGTCTCAAATTCGCTCAATTTGTGTCTAAATAAATATTTTCCCACGTAATATCCAAATTCTTCAGTTCTGCTTTAAATTGCTATCGAGCTAGACACCTTATTTTTTCTTCCTAATAGGTAGTCAATTCATAAGGTAAAAGTCATAACACTTAATGCCATTCTTTAACAAGTGATGCATTTGATCCTTCAAAACAATGGATTAAGGTAAGCTCTAAGTTGTATACCAAAACCATTGTTGCGGAGGATCAATAATAACACTGTTAGTAACTTGGGAAAATTTCATATTTTTACGAATTTTACTGCTAGCGACATCTATTGGCGGGATTTGAAAAGTTATTACGGAACTGCCGTTCTATTAATTAATTTTTCAAATCTCATCTGGGTTCCTTGTCCTCAAGCCTTGCACACGCTCTTCATAATAATTATACTAAGTACATGATACGGGATATACGATACGCTTCTTGGAGTTCTATTACACGGGTCATTGCACTGACTGACTGGAGAGGCGTGGAACTACTCCAGAAGGAGTGGGTCTTCTTAAATCCAAACCATTGATCCCCTCTGATAATTTTATTGATGAATGATTGATAACGTTCTAACTTTACACCCATATGCTCTTTTCTCCATTCATCCGTTCTTTAGTTTTTAAATTTCATTCTTTGCCATTGTTTATCCAGACTATTCAAAATAATGCCACTGTACATATTTATATTTTTTGACAAATCTTCGCTGATTAAATAACGAGGTTGAAGAAATAGATTGTGCATTTAATAAAATATTACGATCAAGCTGTCATCGAGATAGTTTAACACACATATCGCTTGATTGTGAGCTGATCTCTGTAGATTTTGACCCGCCATTTAACGTCAACTGACAGTTGTTTTGAGTATACAAGAACGCTATTTTGTAATAAATACGCTGTATTTAAGTTTTTTCCCGTCCAATTAATAATATAATAATAATTTCTTTATTCATTGATAATAATATGTACAATAATTTTACAAGCATTTAAATCTACATACCTAACTCAGCAAAGCCCGTATTATGTGCAATACGGGCTTTGCTGAGTAAATTATGTGCTCCCTTCGTATTTTGGTTTATCATTTTTATAATAGGAAATTTCAACAAATAAAGCAAATATGCATTCCCGTAATCATTCCAGGGCTTACAACCATGATGCACCAACTAAATTTATAAGAAATATAATGACGTTTGAAGAAAATATACAAGAAATACTTTTTAACTTTAAAACTGAAGTGAACAAACTTGATTTAATTCATTTTGGCTGAATCATAAAGGTTTAGTATGATTTAATAAGGACTTAACTATATTTTGATAGAAAATAAATCATTAAAAAATAAGGTACCTATTCTGCATCAATACCTAATTCGAAATCATTCAAATCTGACATAGCGCATCTTGGTTGTAAACACTCGCGTTGCCCGGCTACTATTTTGTTTGTTTACAAAATTTTGTATGAAATGTCATCTTCATACATTACAAACGCGGATTAAATATTGTTTTTTATAAATAAAGTAAAAACTGATTAGTGAGTTAAGTAATCTTACGATTAACGAATCTTATATACAAAGATGGAGAGCTATTTCCCGATGTCATCGCATCACGCCTAAACGGCTGGACCGATTTCGCTAATTCTTTTTTTGTCGTGTAGGCTTTTATCAGGAGAATGTCCTTTTAGAAGAAAAAATTAAGAAAAATGCATGGAAAATTAGAAAATGAAAGAAAACTCTACGTAGACAACCTTATTAGTACTTTTTATCTTATAATTTTTATTCCAATTTTGAAATTTTGACAGAAATTGTCAATTGGTGCGATTGACAGAATGCGGATGGAATATACATGGTTTAAAACAGACGCATCTGTCGGAATAACATTGGTCAAATGATAATTAATTCATCACCATACAAATTCGAATTCAATATTCATATTAAGGAACACAGGAAAACTTATGTCGGGAAAGCTAGTTTTTTTATAAATAAGTCGGTTAAAGTTTGTTAGAACAAACGATAATAATTCTATAAAATTAGAATTTTGGTGTCAAAACTATAACGTAGTGTATGTTGTCCATATGGTGATAATCGAGTTCCGCATTATTTGTGATCAGCATTCTGATGGTTTTTTTCATGATAGGTAATTGTCTTCACGGATGTATATCGCCAATCGCTACGTCATTGGCTTTCAAATCGGCTATGAAAAATCCCTTCATCTTTCTAGTTCTAGTTCCAATGTAATTTTCTATTAGCTAAGTACTTGCGTTTTTTTAAGATAAAGATCTCATTGATAATGGCTTTTCTTTCTTCTAGAAATGCTTTAAAATCTGCGTTATAAAAAAATATCTTTCGAGAGTTACTTACTTTGAAAGAGCTGCTATTCATTGATTAATTGAATTAATGAAATAACTCGTTGAATCATAAAATATGTTTTACAAGGCTATCTTCATCTGCGATAATTTCATCAAACAAATTAATATCAATATAAATACCTTGATAAGATATTGACGAAATGATTATTTTTATTTCTAAATTACTAAACTAGATAACACAGCGTTTTGCTCGTTAAGTTTTGAACATGGCGCTGAGCGAGAATAAGTCATGCATCAGCCATTGATCAGCCATTCCAATCGCGCTTTAATTGTGTGCTGCATACCGATTTAATTTAATATTGAAGTATTGTATGCACACTAGGAAGTACCTATCTAAAAAGCCAAAGTCACATTTGGCAGCTTAATAGCTGATGCTAGTAAAGTTATCACACTCGTCCTTTGGTAGCTTCTACTTAGTTGCTGTGACTATGCTACTCAATTTATTTTTTCCTCGCTTGATATTGAGAATAACATACGTTTGTGAATATTGAATCAAATATTTATGCAACAAAATGAAACGCCTTTTGATTCGGAAATGGTTCAAAACCTACATGACAATGTGACTAATTCCAGACTACCCTTCTTTACCTAAAACTGCAAACAAAACTAAATGATGCAACTAGCAGCTAGTAGCTCAGAATGTCACACTGGGCGACAGATTGCTAGTTGCATCTCTTGCTAGCAGCTAGTTGATAATGTGACTCACCCGATTGTGTTAGTAGTTCTGAAAAATGAGCATGTTAGATTCTTGATGCGAGCGAATTTTGGAAATTCTGTTATTATCTGCTACTTCCAATATCACACGAGCTACTTCTAAGGCTGCTAGTAGTTTAGTGTGACTTAGGCTTAACAGTCACTTACATTACATATATGCAGGACATTAAAAAAGTGCGTTTGGAATACCATAATTTATTTAATTCATAAAAGATTCAAGGTGTCCACACAGTCACCTTATTCAGGTTAAACACATATGAACCTTCATTGAACTATTAATAGGGAATGAATTTTTTATGAGACAAATGTTTTGATCGGGGGTGTGAAGGTGTCATTGCTTTACAGCCACTCGTGTTCAACCCTTAATCGTATTTATAAGAATATTATATTGTACCTACACTCTATCTATGGTTTTGAACACATGGCGCCTCGATTTAATTCGATACTTAATAGCGTTACCTGTGCAATAATGTTGAATTATCGTTAAATAATTCATATTCTTCTTGACGGTTTCCCATCGGTATGCGGTTATCTGTGGGAGTCTATCACCTTCCATTCTCTTTACTAAGAGCCTTCTTTTCCTGCACCATCTGTCAAATGTTTTCCATATTATAGGACTCGCGTAGGACTGTATTTTTGTCATTCAGTACCTCAGTGTATTATTGCCCAAAATAGTACGCAGGTTCTTTATCTCCGCTGTTTGCTGTAGCAGTGCTTTAGTTCGCATTTATTTTATTCGCACTTTGATTTCCACCAACCATATGTCACAATGACACAAGACACAAAGCACAAGCTTGATCTTGATATTCCATACAAAATATTTCAAGCACACAGCCATTACTGCTGTTCTGGTATTCTTTTCGCGTATTTCGATGTATGTATGGATCTATTTGGTACGAAATGTCGCAAATTCATAGTATGATTAATCAAGGTTTTACAATATAGAGTTTTGTAAATACACAAATTGTGTGGATTTTTGTAGACCCCAACCCCAAAAAACTACTTATAAAATTTCCATAATACAGAAAAACTATCTGTATATACTTGGCTCTAACCCTACAATATTGTGTTCAAATTGTCAATTAGTGAATGACAGTATGCTTTGAACACCATTGGGGTTCCAAAGACGGGGAAATCGTGTTCCGTGCCTCACTAAGTAGGCTCGTCAAGGATGAGTTCATCGGTGGATTACTACTCATTCTCTCATGTATGCCAATTATCCGAATACGTGACATACGTGAGTTATGTAATATGATTCACCATCTATTCCGAATTCCTGTTGATTCATAGATCTTTCTTCAAGGGAACGCATCCATGCATTTGAATCAACTGTCCATTGATTAAGATTTGAAATCGTAAATAAACACTGGCTTATGTCAAAAATGTCAAAAAATACAAAGATTTTATCGTGTAAAACATTTTTTTAATCGGAAGTATGATCAAATATCGATATTAAATTATGTTTTTTTTTTACTCATAATCACATTAAGTAGAAAATGCAATAATTGCCTTAAAAAAAGAACAGTAGTTTCTTTATCCAAATTGTTACAAGTGGAGATAAATTACTTCACACTTCACTAAATCAAGTGATACTCCATTTTCTACAGTCAAACAATTCATCAAGCTTTCGGGACTGGACAATGACATCATTACTGAAAACCTCACAAACAAACATCGGTAATACTGTACCCCTATTCTGTAGCAAGTGTAGGGTAGTCACTTGAAAAAAGCGATACATTTTGTATGGAAAACGTCTATACGTATCGAATGCGAGAATCACAGATAGACGTTTTTCATACAAAATGTATCGCCTTTTTTTCAAGTGACTACCCTGCACTTGCTACAGAATAGGGGTCCTGATTATGCCTGTCTTATGTATATTAGGAGGAATCGATTTACTTCTCGATTTATTTTTACTCATTTATGGGGGTTTGTTGCACCCGAATCCTATACATTTTTGGGTATTTTATATGAACGCTTAATAATTTTTATTGTGTGAAAAATAAAGTTTTTGCCATGCAAATCTTATGAGTAGGTATATAGGATCACACTTTAAGAATATTTTTTAATTGTTAATTTATTTAATCCTTACATCCTTGTACGTTTCTCTCATTTGAATGAATCAGATTCTTATTATTCACGGCATTGTGGGTGGCGAACCTCACCGCTGATAACATTATCTAAGGGGGTTTACTCATAAAATTAATCAGTGATTGATCAATGATATCCGTATGCTTATCACAGTGTATAAGCTCATCTTCCGGTTTAAAAAATCTTCCAAACAACATGATTGGAACGTGAAAGAATACCTGCAGGAGCCTTTTTTACTTAAAGAAGGTCTAGGGACCATAATATCCCTTGTATCACTGCAAACAAACTAGGTCTATGTTGTGACATCCTTCAATTATTCATTCATGGAGCGCTGCCTCTTATTGTGCCTCGTCTCCAGAGGCCTCTTTCAGAGTGACAGTGCCTCTTCCGGCTCCTGACCTTTGCAAGAATTCTCCTTAAAGATTTTTTGATGCTCCCAAAAATATATCCTATAGCCATATCCCCATCTCCCAGTTGCAACAATTGTTTTTGTTCATGTGACCTAGTATCCTCTTTGACCAGTGATGTTGAGGTACTGAGTATATCCTCCAGGTCGTCTTCTGTGGAAGTAAAAAGAATATCCTCCACAATACTCCATGTCCATATTCATTATTCTTTAACGAAGTGCCAGGAGCAATCTCCAGAGTCGGAGTCAAGGAAATCCTGTGACGTCTTTTCCCAGGACGGGAGATTGACCATCGTTTGCTGTGGATTGATCTCCTCCGGGCTGGTGTGCGGGGGCTTCGAGGGAGACTGTATATGTTTAAAGAGCCCCGCATTTAGGGGAACCTACGGCAATAAGTCACCCTGAGTTTGCCTGGTATCAGGGAGCAGGACCCCTTGAAGAAAATAACCTAAAAATAGCATGTCTTCATAATGCGAACATATCTATTAATGATGGCATATACCTATCATATCTGTTGTTTGTTATCGGCCATTTTTAGATCCTATACTACACGTAATGTGAGGCATAATAGGTGTAATCTACACACGCAGCATCTTGTCCCAGATAATATAGCATATTTTATTGTGTGTGTGGCGCTTAGGAATATTGTTGGGAGCGGTGCAGTGGCGGAGAGTCGCTCACCCAATTTCTTTAAAAGTGCTTTACATTCTTTCTGAAGATTGAACAAGTGTTAACTCTCATACGTTAAGTGCCTAAATCAGATGTCACGCTGACGGTTCAATGTGATCAAATGTCATATCTATATTATGTTTTCCCTCGGAATTTGAGAAAAAAACATTGCGCAATTCATCATAGATAGGTATACCTACACAGCGTTGACGGTGTCAGTCATTTTGTTGAATCAGATATATATGCCTTTGAATGCCTTTTTCAGCTCCACTAGACATCAAGCGCACTCATTTATTTTAAACATTTTATCTGGAGCCTTTTCTCATTAGGATTTTTGTTTTTAATTTCACGAAAAACATGTACTTTTAACTTTAATTTGAACAAATACACAGTTCTGTAACTGAGAGTCATCATGTCTAACTCCATTTTTTTGTGAAATTACTTGAATACATATTCAAAATATACGCCGCGTATTCTCTCTGGCCCAAGACATGTTGGCTCTGAGATACAGAGTTATAACAACCAAATAGACTATATTTTACTAAGATTTTTAAAGTTTGCCCTAGCACAGGCTTAGCCTATTTGGGCAACATTGTTATTCTTTATTTCAAATGTTTTGTAATTAATAAATTGAATAAATAAATAGTACACCTAGGCATAATGGTCGCTACTCATTTTAAATTCATGATATTTTAGGTGCATCTACCTATTTTGCATGACCCCTCTTATTGATTAGAAAGGAAGCTGTTCATCTTTGCTATTGACTTCCACTCTACGCCACTGATATATAGATCGACTAGGAAACACATAGAATCTATTTCTAGATCTTTGCTGTACAGATAGACATCTGTCTACTTAGAACAATGATAATACGTACCTACATTCATAACAAACTGTATAATTGAGTAAACATTAATATTACGGATTATACACACAATTAAATACCCTGTTATGTTTTATGTATTACGAATACATAATATTACGGTCTAGATTCTTTGATTTATTTATTACCACATTACTAGCTGATTACTGTCTCGCTGTGCATCTTCAAGAGAAGGCTATCTCTTTTATTGAATTTAGCGAGGAAGAAAATATCATATTGTATTTTTTTAACAACAATTTAAAATATATTCGACAAAACGAAATAGTTTGTAGCTAACATTACTACAATTGTAATTGCAAGGCTTACAATTGTATTCACGTTGCGATGACATAAAAAGTACCTACCTACATAACTTAATGATTCTGTATTATATTCATTTTAGATTTGATTGATTTAAACATCAAATCCATGGTTCCATTATGAGAATATTAAAAATTCGAACACGTAAATATTCAAAATTCGAACACGTAAATATTCAAAATTCGAACACGTAAATATTCAAAATTCGAACAAGTATCCTTACGCCGATAGAGAGGTTTGTTTTCAGGCCAACTTTGCTTTCAATAAAAGGCATGTAGGTGTTATGAGACATACTCGAAAAAATATATGCATGTACCTTAAAAATTGGTGTCTGTGTAACCATTATATCCTGCAAGTCAGGGTTTGACAAAAAAAAGTACTAAAATAACTATAACTAGAAAACTATAAAAAATCGCTGAACATAATATATGTTGAGTTATTTGGATAGCTCTTAAGGTGTTCTATCTCTGGATTTTCGCTTAGTCGTACTTTATGGGACAACCTGTATACAGTATTCAAAGCTTCCCAAAGGCACACCGTCTAGTTAGAATCTAGATCATCCAGATGGGCAGATAGATATATATAGTAATCGGTAATTACAAGAATGATTTAAAGACGACAATTTTTGACACAGGAAGTTAGGATAAGTGTTGAAGATAAGATGGATATCACCTTCGAATTGCAATAATTATTCGTTTATCACGTTCCTCTCTGTAGACAATATTCCAAACGATGATGTAACGTGATGACATCAAAATAATCTCAAACCATTACGGTATACGACTATTATTAAACTGATGATTCCGTATTGAGGTCTTGGTCGGCTTAGCAGAAATATTCCAAATGTTTTGCGACCGCCCTGCTCAAGGTAAGGACACAATAATAATTATTAATTCTGATAATGTTTTAAAGATTCCAGAGACGTGAGGTCCAGGTGTCCTTTCTTTTTGCATGAAATCGGTTAACCAGAATGACGATGACCAGGAAATATGTAAATTAACAAAACTGCAGAAGATTCGGGAGTTGTCCGTTCGGTTTATTCAATTTTCACATACCTATACGTGAAGGAAAAACTTTGTGACCATACTTACGAAAACTTCGCGGACGGAAGAGTATTATTAAAATTTCGCACACTTACAGTTTATATAGAGAAGGAGTGGCGAATGCTAGTATTTTTTTAAATAATTATGCATAAAAATAGATTAAATCAATAAAAATTACGTTACGCACACTACTGTAATGTTATGTATTTGATGCTCACACACACTTCGATGCATTTGAAATTGACACAGACGCAATCATACGTATTCTTATGTTTATCTGTGGTCAAATTGAGAATAGATTAACATTGTTTATTCAACTGTCGATTTGTTGAAGAGAAATTATTTCTCGAGACAGATCGGCAGTATCAAGCCAAGATACGTGAGATTTGTATGGCCAGCAGCCCGATTCACGGAAAAGTTTAAGTCTAAGTTTAGTTCGAAGTTCGAACGAAGTTCGATTCAAACTTTTCCGTGAATAGGGCTGCTGGTAATAATAATTGTAGGCGGCGACTATCTACAGTCTATGTACCTATTCACGGAGGGTTTGAATCGAACTTCGTTCGAACTTCGAACTAAACTTAGACTTAAACTTTTCCGTGAATCGGGCTGCTGGTCTACATTTTAAACGGTTTTTCAAACTTTGACGACAAAAAACACCAACTTAGAGGCTTCGCAGCATATATGTTCCATATATGGATTTACTCAGAATTTAGAGGAGAACATTTAGTGTGTCTGTGTGTGTGTGTGTGTCCCCCTTATAACTTTTGATTCGCCTGATGCACAGATCCTAAAATTTCAGAAAATATTTAATATTTTAAGCCTACAAAACTTGTATACTCAGAATTTTGAAATTTTCTTTCAGTCAGGGGTAATCAACCTTTGAATTTTCACTTAATTTTTGCACATATCTCGAAAACTATAAAAGCTAGAATCCTAAAAATTTGTATGTATATAGAAAAATACAATATCTCAAATATAATTTAATGAAAAAGTTCCAGGGTTTCTTAAACTTTTTTTATAAAGATAAATATATTTTTTATGACAAATTTACGAGTTTCAATGCCTATATTTCAGAATTTTAAAAAAATATAGAAAAACGCCGAAACCCATAAACTAGATAATTTAATTTTCTATAAAAAATATCTACATTATATCAGTACATCTCAAAATTTTCTTAACATTTTTTGTAAAAATTTAATTTATTGACGACATCGTTTCATACAATAAACATACCGACTCAGGCCATCGACAGTTGGATCTCATGTTTACATGCAACTAGTCTTTAATAATAATAGAGAAAACTTTGTAGATATCAACATTTCAAATTAGGCGTATCCATTTTTTTAAATATAATTTTGAATTAGCGTTCGCTCAATCTTTGACAATAGAACCGTAATAATGTTCAATTCGAACTTATAATTTAAATTAGTTATGATCGAATTTCGAGCACAGCTCGACCACCAGTAGTTTTAATTTCATCATAATATTTCTTCTTCACTATATGTTATACAGGAAACATCGCCTGCTAAGTGTTTAAGCAATTATTTAGTTGCTTTGAAGAAGTTCGTAGAAAACAACCGCAACTAAAAAGTTGCCCGTGTGCGGGGCTTGCAAATAAGCGCTTATTAGCGTGCAAATAGTGTTCTTAAATCAAACGATCGAATCATTCGATCATTTTTGTATGGAAATTTTTCGAAACTCTTTCGACGATCGTTTCGATATTCGATCATCGAAAACTTATACTAGGGCTACAGCTCGCAATCAATCGATATGGGTCAAACTACCTCGACGATGGCTTGATCGCAAATTTTCTACCGCTGAACTCTTTTTTTCCACTGATCAGAGTTTTTAAATAAAGCAGTTATAGTTTCAAATTATTTTTATACCCTTTCAATTTGAGACCCCACTTATAGGGACATAGAGAGGCACCAAGAGTCTAAGAAAATAAATGTACAAATAGAATATCAAAACTTGTGAAAACAGAAAAAACCACCAGAGCAACACCAATAAATCATTCGAAAAAAGGTGGAATAATAAATTGTTAAAAACATTGAAACACAGTCTTCTAAGTCTTTCAAAATAGGTATTTTAGTGACTTTCTTTAATATACGATACTCTTATCGGTCGTCTCAGAAAACCGGTTCTTTTTTTAAATTAATTTTTGATAGAACTATGGAAGACTATGTTTCATTTTTATTGAAATCTTCAGCACAAAACATCCAAAGAAAAATAGTTCGATGTCGATCTCGAATATCTAGAAAAGATAAAACATAAATATTGTTCATTTGTTTTTCATTGTTTTCTTTGCCACGTCTCTGACACAGTGTACAATAAACAAACAGTAGGTATGGTTGTGGTGACAGCGTGTGGATTGTGTATAGCGCGTGTGGCCGAAAGCAGTTAAGATTGGTCCCATATTAATGATGTCAAAAACGGGTACTTTTTCATATTGAGTACCGGAGGGTAATTCCAGCAAACTACCCGGTATTCAGTAACGGGTAATTATACCGGTATTCGTATACCCCGCCCCCCACCTCCCGCCATCAAAAAATTACATTTTTGACACTCAAAACAAAGTTAAGAAAAATATACGTAATGTTTGTATCGAAAATGAAAATTTTTGATATACCTAGCTTAAGCGATCTTTTTCGTTTAGACAAAATATCTAATATTTAAAATGATTTGATTCTTAGATGCGGATTATGCATTCATAATTTGAAATATAGTCTGATTAGTCAAAAAATCCTCCATAGCTAAATGTTCACACTTAGCCATCTTCTAAAAAAAATCCTTAATATTTTAATAATTGAACTATTTAAAAAAAAAAAGTATATTTATAATTCAAGAGACCTTGCGCGCTCTAAAAGTGTCCTATCTAGTACACGATACAAGTTATTAAGCAAAAAAATATTATTTATATAATATAATAATATACTCCTCGAAATAATAAAATAAATTATGCAGGTATGAATATACATAATATGTAGTTAAAAAAATCATATTTAAATGTAATATGTACGCAGAAAATCCATAAACCGCGATACCTACGCGATACTCGAATCTAAATATTTTTCTGCTACAACGTACGTGTAAAACATATCTACTCAATGGCCGAAGTACCTCACCTCCATAGAACAAAATCACAACTCTGTAAGGATACTGCACGGAGCTCGGTAGTCGGTAGATATTTACCTGCAGTAACGGCATGCCGACAGAGTATCCGTCGTTACTTTTCTACCGAGGACCTAGTCGTTACTTCTACCGACAGAGTATCCGTCGTTACTTTTCTACCGTGTAGGTACTAGTACCTACGGATACTGAACACTACCGGTTTGGAATACCGATAACAAAAAGTAACGGGTATTTAGTAACGGGTAACTACCCAACTGACATCACTATCCCATATTATTAGTTGTTATTAGGAGCCCGTAATATTCTGTCTGGATGGTTCACTCTATTGTCTTGTCACGCTGCTACTACAATAGTGTACACTGTTGTGTATTATTGGACGATTTATTATATCATAGCTGCTGTTATAATGTAATAACTTTGTCTCGTCTACTCTACAAACTAACGTACCCGTTATGAAATCGACGTCAAATTATACTTCCCGAATCATAAACTACGTAGGTAGGTACTACAATAAACGTGAATTCACTTCCAAAAATATGGTTATGAATAGTTGGACAAGCATTCAAAATTGCTCCGGTATAGCATTCTGCATTTCTATATACAACCTCTCCCATATTTGTTTTGCTTCTGTCCTGGTGGCTCTCCTTGAAGATGGAATCAATGTGTTTGATCCACGTCACTCTCAATCACCTCTTTCTTTCAGCCTCATAAATTTTGCATGCAGTTTTATTTTTATCCACTCTTTCAACATGCTCTAATAGCAATCTCAACTTTCGTTTTTGTCATAAATATAACTCCCATACCGCATTTCTTCCCAATATTATCATTCCTTTCCCTATCCCACAGAGCCTTTCCACATATTCTTCGAGGAGCTCTCATCTCTAACTGCATTTAATAAATTCTAAGAATACATTTACCAAAATGTACATAAGTAGGTAGATATGTATTCCGGTGACAGTTCAGAGTGCGGCCCTCTCATATCTTCACAATATGCCCCCATTTAAAGGGATTTGGATACTATTGACATTTACGCAAGCGCAGTTGAGAGCCCACTCTTATTGTTCCCCTATACTCTGGAATGGGGCCGCAAAGGAAGAAATGAATATTCTTATTTCTAAGGATTGTGTGATAGATCCTTGATAGATCACACGTTGAAATGTTTGTGTTGCCATTTCCATGACACATGTTAAATGTTAAATTTAAATCGTTTTCTAATCACGTTATAAACAAACTGTCGGTAGGTACAAACATTCACTTGGTATACCTAGTAGTTAATGGCGTGTGTGTGTATTATTGTCATGTATGCTTAGAAGCTAGATACTGGGTCCGCTGTCAATGATAAAACTAGTTAGGCCACCTGCCAAAAAATTTCTATGAGACAAGCAAGAGTCTAAAATCTACAATGACATACAAACATAGTTAGAAACACTCAGACACGCTTAGAATCGTTGATGGCAGGTCGATTACCTCTGAGAAATAACATTGTTATCAGTTAATCTTGGTGCGAGCACACACACACATACATAATATGGGATGCAATCACCAGTACCTTTACGGCATCTTTCACATTTATTTAAAAACAATCACCTCCAGGTTTATTAAGGGGTAGGTAGAGAGAACGGATCTTCACTATATTCCATTCAAAAATACTTCTTTTCGAATATGTAACAACTAATGACTCTAACAATTCATTACTGATGTTCGATTTGTAAATGGAACAAACCACTACGGGCTTACGACCGTCTTCTACTGTTATTTCGAAGGTTGGCTTAGTGTGATCACTTTACGTTAACAACGTTCGCCATTAGGTGGTAATGTTTAAGTCTCCGAAACTCCTATAAATCGTGAGAATTCTCGACATGTTCAACAAGTTAGAAAATATTGAGAACAAGAACAAATCTCATTTATACAACAAGTAGATATTTTAATTATTAATGAAATATAGAAATAAAAGTTAGAAATTATTGAGAACAAGAGAGCAACCAAATTTAAAGACTGCGACTGCTGTCATGTATTTGGCGCCAGGATGTGAATATATCCATTTTTGTTAATACCTCTTTTGGCTCCTTAATCCGAAATTTTATATCTTACACAACGAAAAAATAACAACTAAGGGGGCGTTCAAGTATTACGTAACGCAATTTTTGAAGATTTTTTACCCCCCTCCCCCCCATGTAACGCGCCGTAACGTTTTTATGTACCCCCCCTCCCCCCCCTAAATGTTACGTAACACCCAAGTTACTATTTTTTACTGAACTCTCGTATACTACTATTTATTGACATAGCGTTGGCAAGTCAGCATGAGAGCCTTTATAGGCCAAGAACAGTTAGTAGTTGATTATGTAAATCCCCCGCTTTTGACGACATTATAGTATCTACAAACTCACTTTAACAACGCTTACTACAAGCAATTTGTGTTTATGCGTACTGCGTGTTTAAAGCACTAACGAATACTAACAACGAAAATAAAATAAATATGACGTAAGTATACTACAGTCGAGGGATTCCCCGTAAAAAATAAAAGAAAAGGTTTGCTAACTTAGGAGAGCGAAATGAAAATTTCGACATACAATGCAGTCGAGGGACTCCCCGTAAGACGTAAACGAAAAAGGTTCCTTTTTAAACCTTTTTACGCAGAGCAATAAAATTACATACAGTAGAATTGAGGGACTCCCCGCAAAACATAAACAAAAAATCGAGGGACTTCCCGTAAAACATAAACGAAAAGGGTTGCCCAACTTGGAAGATTTATTTCCCAATTTTTTTTTATTTAAGAAAAAAAAAAACGTTACGTGACGCGTTGTGCGAACCCCCCCTCCCGCCCTTGTAACACACAGTAACGTTTTGCAAGACCCACCCTCCCCCCCAAATTGCGTTACGTAATACTTGAACGCCCCCTAATGACTTATTGCTAATGTTCGATTTTTAAATGGAACAAACCACTACGGGCTTACGACCGTCTTCTACTGTAATTTCGAAGGCTGGCTTAGTGTGATCACTTTACGTTAACAACGTTCGCCATTAGGTGGTAATTTTTGTCTTCGAAACTCCTAATCATGAGAATTCTCAACATGTACAACATGTCGAAAAATCTCATTATTCCACAGAGTTTTTCCACATTTTCTTTGTAGAGATCTCATCTCTACGCACTTATACAACATTCTTCTTTTTTTTCGTCAATGTCCATGTTTCATATCCATACATCATTGATAGTATGGTAAAGAGTAGTTACGACTTAACGAGATTGCGTTGTGGACTAGTGCTTGATTTTTCTCAAACTGAAAATCAGTAGAATTAACATAGACATTAAACTTAAAAGCTGTAAAACAATAGATAAATTATGTTCTTTTCCTCCATTTACCCTAATCTTATATCAAATTGTGAAGATTGCAACATAAAGTTTTAACTCGTAATACATTTTCTTTGTTCAAATTTCTTTATACTGTGTTCATTGGTTCTTAATCTACTTAACGAAGTAAATTCTTTGTACAAAGTCGCTCC
The DNA here is from genome assembly GCA_963576905.1 of Mystacides longicornis. Classification (NCBI taxonomy): domain Eukaryota; kingdom Metazoa; phylum Arthropoda; class Insecta; order Trichoptera; family Leptoceridae; genus Mystacides; species Mystacides longicornis. The sequence goes on along the minus strand of OY756433.1, from coordinate 11,286,952 downwards.
TTTTAACCAAGTTACCATTTCTACAGGATGAATGTTTGGAAAAAAATACTTACCATTCGCTTCATAATTGGATTATGCAACGGCTGCACAGGTATACATGTAATAAATCCTTCTATAAAGGAAGTCAATAATAATTATTGTAATATGAAAAAGTCTGTGATATTTTATGATTAATTTCTTTTGTCCATACATACCTACTAGGTATCCAGAGCGTCAATGAACACATAAGCAAATCCATCTTGAGTCTTTGAAGCCCTTATGATGTATCATTCATTATCCATTTCACTGTCTGGTCCAGTAAGGATCTCAGTATTCTATGTCATACATGCGGGACAACCAGCGCAAAACAAAGAGACGTTCTAAGTTTAACACAAATGACTTATCTCATGACACCCTTGAATAACTAGATAAAAGTCTTTTGTTACTCATTTAGTATTTTTTTAATCCAATATGCAATTTTATTAAGTAGGTAAGTAAACAATTATTTTATGTTCCTATTTTGGTTTTAGAAATGTCAAAGTCATACTTTCCCATAGGCTTCCTAATAAGATTAAAAAACAATCGACAATCTCACTTTTATATCCGTTAAGTCAATGACAAAAACAATATCTAATAATTATTATAGCCTCCATTGCGATTGTCATTCCATAGAAGAACACTACATATTGCTAATTTTAAATTCATAGCACGTATATTTTGAATGTTTATAATACTTAAACGCCATCTGGTGGTTAGTGGGTCATTGATCTATAATCAAAACCATAGACAAATTCCTTTGACGTCTGCTCTACTAACATTGCACTAGAAATCTCAATCACATAATTTCAATTCAAAGGATGTCACATAACTTCATTAACTATGAATAAATAAACATAGAATGTTTGTTTTATTTTTTCCAACCAACCGATAAGTACTATTTCAGATAGAAGTCATAGTGCAATAGAGGTTCAGCTTTTTAGTGAGATAAACAAAATAAAATATTCTTAATTAAATAAAAAGATCCTTTTTATTTCATATAATTATAATTCCTTTTATAAATTTGGGGCATTAAACACAAAAATATAAGCTAAACAAAAAATACATACGACTGTGTATACGCAAATTAAGAAATTCAAAGGTGGGAATAGTTTTCGCTCATGTAAATAATGAAAGTTTTTAACTACGAACATCGTGACTATCTTAGGAACTATTAGAGTCCGCGATGGAACTCTGGTTAAGTAATCTGCCACTTATAGCGAAGAAACCAAGCTTTTTGACTGTTGGTTTTATTGCAGCTGGTTCAAGATCTTTGCACTTGGCACACTCACTCCTAATGACACCAGGTAATCCACACCCTTTGCAGGAAATCCTGGACGGACACTTGCCATCACTTATATCGCTCTTTCGCTTCCGACATTCTTCCAAAATATGCCCCTTCGTGCTACAATACCCACATTTTCTCCTTTTTTTAATTAGAGGGAGCATTCTTGAAGTATTCTCGGCCTGTCTTCCTTTTTCTAATAGTTCTGCAAATGTCTTTATACTATTTCTCGGGACTTTTTCCAATATATTTTCATTAAGTTGTCCATATATAATATCCAGCTCTGTTGCCTCATCATGCCTTTGAGCTGGTAGTTCTGCTAGCAGTTTACGTTTTTTACTGATAAAGACATCAATGGAAGTATTTGCATTTTGTCGATTGCGGAAGAGTTCGTCATAAATAATATAGGCTGGCTTTTTTGGAGCGAACGCGTATTCGAGTTGGGAGATTGCATCTTCCCACTTCGTTATACTGGAATGAACTCCCATCCACCAATCACGGGCTCTGCCCTCGAGCAGCAAAGGAAGACAGGAGAGAGCTTCTTGTTCTTCCGTATTTAACGACTGTTTGAATACGTTAACAGCTGCGATGAATCCTTCAAGCTTCGTTCTGTCTCCTTCTCCATCGTATCGTGCTGTACACGAACTGAAATGTGGTCTTCTATTTGAGTCAAGTATATTAAGTATGTCATTCCATTGCTCTCCGGTTAGGGAAACTATGTCCTCCTTATTAATATTCTCGACCATATTGGCAGGCTTAGAAAAAAAACACTATTTATAATGGAAGAAAAACTTCTTGTTTTGTAACTTAAATTCAATAGATTAAACACACGCTTGGAAAATTAACGATGCACAACAATGAACCTTATAGGTAAGTCTAGTTAACACTGATAAACGCAACTATTCGATTTTCTGATGCAGTTGCCTACAGGCAATTCATAAAAAATGTATTTCCGATCTTATTAGATATTATTTATGTATTAATTTACGAGAATTTTTAAGTTGTATACAACTTTTTTATAAAATAAATTGATTTTACTAAGCGTTTGGAATAATTTCAATCACATAGCATAGATTTGAACAACAACAGAAGAATTTTCCACCCAGCAAGAAAAGTCTATTACTGTACATTAACCACCGCGTCAAAGAATTATAATAGCGCACTTTATATCACTTTTCGCCTGAATATCCCAGCGCCCTGGAAGTACTCGCGACGAAAGAAGATAACTGACTGGCTGGCCGAGGCAATGTACGCCTTTTTATAGCACCCCTCTGGTTCTTATATTTGCCGCCTGTGGCGCTGGGGGTGGCACCGGGTTTGAGCTACATCATGCTTACATACATAATATTATATTGTTAGACAGAGATAATGCGGTGTATTGTGCAAGGAGAGAAGCACTAGGATTCGATATAGTCTGTAAAATTTGTTCGGGATACATAATAAATTATTTGATGAAATTAAATAAGCAATAACTTTTTCACATCGTTCACTTTATCTAGGTATGTAAAAATGTTTTCAAATCAACAGGAATGCGTTCTCTTTGTTATTAATATAATACTGGCACCTCATTTTTATTTATCTTTACTAATTTAGAGACCATTGTTATCTTATAATTAGAAGTCACGGTCAACAAAATTATCATTGAGGTTAATAATGCGAAGACTAATAATTAATAGGTGTATATTAAGTGAAACGATATTATCATCTTAGGAATAATGGCATTTTGTTGCATACTTGACAGATGTGGTCACCAGGTATGTAAGGAGCATAGACAAACCGATACATAGATAAAAATCATTTCGTTAGGTAGTTCTCTCTTGTAGGCTCCAGAAATAGGTTTGTTCCGTTGTCAAGTTTCACCTTATATAGTTTAGTAAGGAGTAGGCGTACTGCCTACTTGCAACTACGCCCCCGTTCCATAAAAATAATTATTCTTGCATCACCGACCCGCGAGCCGAATGAATGAATACTTAAACGGAATCCAACATGTCAAACGTGTGGTTTTGGTACCAGAGATAGTGACTTGTGATAATTTTATCTATGACCAGATGTTTAGGAGTTTAAATTTAGAACAGGCTTATAATTTTCAACTGTTTGGGTTTAGAAAATTGTATCTATTTGAGTTTCAAATATATGTTTCTGATTTTCTTCTCAAGTGTTCTGATATGTGATATTTCTGAACAGGTAATTAGTGTATGTAGTAGGTATTACCTCGGAACAGGATTTTGGCTAGTGAGATAGAAGGCAATGCAATATAAATCCTATATAACTTATTTATCATTGTTTGGTGCAATAACAAAATACCTTCTGCGTTCCACCGTTCCTTCGAAGTGAGACTAAAGGATTTGCAAATTGTATGGAAGGAGGTGATTGACACGAGTCCAGTCCTATTACGGAAAATGTTTTTCATACTTAGAGTTCCTACTTATTTGTCTGTATGTCGATAGTTGCTAGGAAAATTGATAATAAACAGGTATCCGCTGGAAATATTACATCGAAGAAATATGTGATAAACACACTTGATATTCGGTGTTCAGTGCAAAGGCTGTAAACCTGTTGTGCTGGATGGTGATATTTTTAACAAGTAAATAAATAAGGGGTTCCTACACACAATTGTTTCTACGGAAAGAAATATCAATTATTGTCAGTTATATCATCCGTAAAGGGACGATATAACTGATTTATGTAGAATCAAACAATGATGTCATTTTCTATGCCTGTCGTCGACAGGTTTTGCTGCTATTTATTGAATAGTGTGCTTATAAAAAATATAAATCAGATTCGCTTTTTTCAATCTCACTTTCAGAATAGATTTTCTCTTTCTGTGTAAATATTAATATAATATATAAAACTAAAGATGTGTGTCAGTATTATAGAGTTATTATTAACACCCACATCGCTTCCATCTTGTTCAATAAATAAAAAACACATCAAATATTTATTTAAATAAAAATATTTTAACTCACCTATTGTTAGATTGTAGCCATTACGTTAGCATAATATGGTGGTGCCTTGGAGAAGACAATCGTATAAAATAAATAAATTAGCGGTTTTTATGTCTATTTGCGACCATGTCGTAACTGTTACATGACAGCTCTGTGCGAAGAGTTTAGTTTTAACACAATAATCTATATTTATATAACACAAAAATGTTCCCACATATGCGGAGCTGTGAGGGGAGATTTACCAAAGAGGTGGAGAGACAGCTTGGAGTAGACTTCGTAGAAGGCTGACCCCACCTTTTGAATAACAAGCCAAAAGCCCTAAATTACGAATAAGACTATATGTCCATTACAACTTTAAAACCATCAAATTGTAGTGTACATCGGAATCGATTTCATTAGCAAAATAGTACGGGTAGACGGCTTGATGGTTTCGAAAAAAAACGTTTTTTTTTTGCGAATTATTTTAATAATTATTATTTTGTGCAATCTTCTTTTATTTTGAACGCATCGAACATAAAAACACTTATCTGTCATTCTCATTACTTGTGGTTTAAGCGTCGATAAAAATGTATTATCGTAATAGCAGACGCCGTGTATCCGCTAGTATATCATATTATAATCTAATAGGATAGGATGTACTTATGTATGGCTTTATTAATAGAGTTTACGATATCGCAAACTTTTGCCGAACATATGGTCACTCATTGATCATTTTGTTTTAATACTAGCTGTTAGCCCCTTCTTCGATATATGTATAATCGCTTACAATTTGACCTCCATAGATCAAAGCAATTGGATCAGATTATCTGTTAGGCGGATTATCTACATCAAGGTGCATGGATTGGTAGAGTATTACTCGCCAGAAAACCATCGCAGTTTCTACCACTCTTTGCAGTAATCTCTCATTAATTTTCTTATTTTCCTCAGTTGTTACTGTAACAATTTCTTACATCCAAACAATAAAAAGTTAAAGTAAATAAATGGGGCAGATCAAGAGGGGGAAAGACAGTTGGCAGTTGGTGTCCGAAGGGGTTATCTGATCTGAACAGGGGGGCTTCTCTTGAAATTCAACCCCGACCCCATCAGAACACATTTTGAAGCATATATCTAGAAGAATAAATGTCCGAGAAGAAATCTAACATTCAAAGAAGGGCACTTTTTTAAAAGAATGGATAAGTCGCATTAGGATTATCAAACCAATTTATAAAAGCAAGCGTTGGCGAATCTTGGAAATTTTCAAACAAATAAACAGTATTTATAGATTTCAAAGCAAACAAGTAAAGATATTTCTAGTTTTCATACCCGGATAAATCCTGGTTTATATTTGCAACTCAGTGCATTGCACAACCCTGCAAGTACCTACCTACTTATCATTAGTGTTATAAATAGCGCACGATAGTTGCACTTGCAAGGACGTGGGAAACTTAGGTTTACATAGTCAATAGGCATTTGTCTTAAATTATCTGATAAATATACCTATCAATTATTTACACATTGCTATGCATACATATTATAGTTACCACGTATAGGTCTTGTCCATTTTATCACATAATGTTTTTAAACTCCTTTTAGGGACCCCCCCCCCCCCCCCACGCATACTCCCCGAAAATCACATGCATTATTATTTATTTATTATGTATTTTTTTTTACTTATGACAAGTTGGCTCTCAGATACAGATTCGAATTCCAGTAAGAGCTCATCCCTCGACACCATATTGTGTAAGATGCGATTTTTAATCGGATGTTGTAGCTTATGTTCCCACTGTGTATCTTGTACTTGTGAGACGACAAAAAATCGTGCCGGATAAATGGTTTTACTTAGATAAAAAACTTGGTGAAAACGGGCATTAAGGCCCTTTCACACACGCCGTTGTAACATAGACGTTTCGTAATACAAGTGAAGCACCTTACTTTCTATCAACAAGTCGCCTTAATATTAGGTACATACATAGTTAGCTATTTGCGTCTGCATTCTTGCCACTCATGAAGTAACAATATCTTAACGCTCTTACATTAACACTGCTTTAGCAGTGTCCTATTCGTAAAGCTTTAAACATGCATACTTCAAAGCAATTTTACCGACATTAATAGGCGTGCACACACGTATAGCCTCTTTATAATGTGTGATTTAGTAGTCGTGGGCTCATATTACAAGAAGGTCACAAGATTGACCACTTGAAGTGTAGGTCAGTGGAAATAGTCTCTAAGTAATCTCAATCTCCCTAAGCAGAATCAAAAGGTCTTTTGATGCCTCCCTATGCTTATAAAAGGTCGAAGACAAGTCATAATATGGGGAAGGCAACGTAGAAGGTTCTGGTATGCTCATGTGGGAAGAATGGATTCTTCTGATGGACTCACTCACATGGCATTGCACGGCAAATCCCATAGGAGAATAGGTGGGAGTCGACCTCGCAGAAAGCTAGCCTCTCTCTTGAATTACAGGCAAAAATGCCTTAATAATTAAGAAGATGTTATTTATGGTATAAAAAATAATATTTTAAACGAAACTCTATACATTATAGGATAGATTTTTAAATATAACAATGTTATAATATAATTGTCCTTGTCACTGCCTCACTAATTGATGTTATTAAAGCTTTTAGTTCCTTAGTTTACCACAAGATGGCGTCACTCGCAACTAAAGAGAAATTTGCTCTACAAATGTGGTTGAGCACTTTTTTTTAAAGGTCTTGATGTCGAGAAAAACAATTTTACATACTCGGGTTATTTACAGACTCACATGCGAATTCATTGTTGCGATAAACCAAACGAATGAAATGTTTAGGTAAAATATAAAGCCATTCGAATGCCAAATTTGTTATAAGAAGTTTAAGTTGTTTTTAAGTTTGCAATAAAGGCCCATCGCGCACTAGGCTGCCAGAATATTCGTGGGAAATCGTGGCTGCCTAGTGCGCGGGCTCCCATACAACGTCATATTATGTTTTACTGGCTGCCTAGTGCGCGAGGGGCCAAAGGGTTCAATTATTACCAAGTGCTTAAAGACTCACATGCGAATTCGCTATACGAAAGTAAATTTGTAAGAAAAAGTCATAACTTTCAAAAACTATAAGTAGTAGGTAGGTACATAATATTTTATCTCTCAAATACCAACTTGAAACATGTGAGTATACGTCATATTTAATCGAATTAAGAATACCCCTTCTTTTTGTTTCGATGATAATGATCTTGATATGTTTTGTTACGAAATTAAAATAATACACATTATTGAAGTTATAATCATAACGCAGTTAACGTATGAAAATAATAATTTTAAAGTAAATTCATTGAGATGTGTATCTTGTAGCGAAATAATTTATTATTTTTAGAATGTGCACATGTTCGTGCAGATGCATAGCTATTAATTTAATTAGATACACTCGAATAATATTATTATTTATTTGTTGAGAATTAAACAAAATATAAGTAAGCGAAATTTCCATATTATTTGAAGGCGATAAGATGAAAGTGAAAGTTATTTGACTTGTTAATTATTATTGAAACTTGTTTATGTAACGTGATTTTCAATTTTTTTTTTAAATAATTTTAATTATACGTTACAGCCTAAAGCGATTTGTATAATTTTGTTTGATTTATTAAAAAATATCTAAAAAAATCCTGTCGCTTAAAGGTTAAGCAATGAGAACGGACCTCCATTTATTTGCGTAAGTAGGTATAGAACCATTTAAACTTCCTGCGTTCCCTATAACAATCTGCCATTCTGTAAGCGTCTCTTTTTATTGTACATATTTCATGCAGTTTTCTCTTGGTATCTACTTTTTTATGAATATCACAGAGCAAAAAAATGTAAATAGGTACACACAAAATTATTTTTAAGAATTGTGTAGAATGAAGTATCAAAGTATATAAAACCAAAAAAGCTTACCTCAATAACCACATAAAGTTACTGAATAAAAACAAGCATTAATTAATTTCTTCCGTTTTCGTTTGATATCGTTAGATTAATTTATTTCCATAGACAGATAAATTTTCTAGCTTTCAAATAAGTGTAACTTTAGCATTTTTATCGATAAATTTTCGTCTTTTTCTAACACATTCCGTTTTATGGAGATAACACGATATTGTGTAGATACATTGTGAGATCCATAAATATCTTATGTAAAGAATAATGAGGTCTGCCTGATGAGAGTGAAAATGAATAAATCTAAGGAGGTCAAAAACAAACTAATAGTTGCCATCAGTGATGAGTGTCAGCAAGTTGTGGCTATGGAAAAAGAAAGTATGTATATGCGGTAGAGATGAGAATACGAAGTAAGGTGTGTTTAAAGATTTCATAACGGGAGACTCTATCTGAGCGCGAGAAAATAGTAGGTAGAAGGCAAATAACATAAAATGGAAATCATTAGAAAATTTTTAAAAGGTGCGAGAAGGCAAGGCTATTGAAAATAGCGTGGGTTAGCAATATCAGATTCCAACCTGATGGACGCGCCAGAAATTGGATGAGCTGCTTAGAAGCGCAAAATTATCCTTGGATGGAGTTATGTTTCGCCGTTTGGTACAATTGATTACCGATATTGTTTGTTCATTTCGATTTCTAAGTATAGGTACATTGTTGTTATAATACACATTGAAACCGAAGTAGGTATTTAGGCGCGCGCCTACGAGATACGGATAACAGCCTGGACCGCATCTCAATTTCTTCGCCATTTACAGGTGGAAACGGCAAATCTCCACACAATGTACAAAGGCTATACCGACAAGATTTAAAAGCGACACTCGTAAAAATTGCGTTAGTATTTTCAATCCCGCGATTACATACATTATAATAATGTCTCAGACATTTTTACGAGGTGTTGTGATTTTCGCGTTGGTCTATGATGCAATACAAATTTAGCTTTTAGCTTTTAACCGTAGAAACTATGTGAAGGTCGTCCACTGGCCGATTGTTTACTATATTAATCGTACCTCATCTTAGCGAACATGTGAATACAATAGGACCTCTCTATTCGTCCCCTGATTCAATAGTCCTCACATATTGCTGACGTAGGCTCTATGTTGATCATGTGAACGCGCACTACGGAACTAATCAGGGAAATTAAATTATGTACTTACTATAAGAGAGTCTATTGGTAAGTCTTCCAAGATTACTTCGGACGGCAGTGCCATCAGAGATATCCCAGAGGACTCCACACAACTGGGACGACCTTTAAATAAATGGAGAGAGGTGTTGGGATCTCGTCGTTAAGACTTATACTCCAGAATTTATGAGAGATAGGAACATTTGCAAAAGTTTTTTTCATATTTGTACGACGGGCACCTGGGTCAACGTGCAAAATATGGTTGAATCGCCTACTAATTTTATTAGCAGTAAACCGAATGCATACACCTGAAAATATAAGTCAAATTTCTTACTAAATATACCCACTTTCCTTCAAAACGGAAATCTGTTGTAATGTACTGTTATAGTTTGTCTGCACTTTAACAGATGTTGATCTTCCCATATCTGAGGGTTGTGACCATCGGTCTTTCCAAAAAATTACATTTTTTACTATTTCCCTTTATCTTTTTGGTTTTCAGAAGTCTCGGAAACCTTTACATACACTTTGGTAATGACTTGATCAACCCATCGTGCCGTGGCTTTTCCTCTAATCTCTGTTTCACTTGACATATCTTATCATAATTGCTGAAAAACGAAGTGTTCTATCAGCGCATATATGTATGTATTTGGTAGTCTGTATTTCGCAACGATTTCTTTGCTTTCATGGTAAACTGAGTAGCGAGTAGGTATGTCAAACAAAATCATGACTGTATGTCAAAACCATTCGTCTGTTACTTGTCTCTTGATTTCTTCGTCCAGGTGTCAGCACCATTTAGGATTAAGGGAAAAATTCATGTTTTAACTTATCAGTTTTTATTGTGATAATATTTTGGTCCTACTGTATATTAATTTACTGACGACTACATTGGTCCTACTGTGTTTTTATTACGAATGTACTCAGGGTATTGTGAATAAAGACGGCCGCCCATACAGAACTCTGTGTACTGTAAACACCAATTGTTTTTTTTTTTAATATCGTATTGTTATTTAATATTGTAGATATGAAAAACTAAATACAGTAAATGTTAGGTTATTTTGAGTTCATAGTGAAGGTAAAGTTTACTACAATCTACAAGAAACGAAAGCCTAGGACGTTATTCTCGTACACTTGAGCATAACAAATTTAGATATGAATTAAGAAAAATCATCAGTACCACTGCAGGATTTAGAGATTCAAGACGTGGTTTCATTGGTTTTTGATTCGAAAAAAGGTTTTTAGGCTTGCTCAAAAAATTTGCAAAATTAATAGAAGTGGTTGGTAGAGACCAGTGATATCAGTCGACGGCTTTCGTACGTACAGCGTATTGAAGGTTGTGGGTTCGAATCCCGCTTCTGACCATTTCCACTTTCACAACACTGCCGTGCTAAGCCAAATGGCGGTATCTCAAAAAAAAAAATCGATTTTTTGTTTTTTATCGCTTCTGATAGCTGACACCAGTCTGTATCTATTCGACTAAGCCAAAAATTCATATCTCATATAAAACATAGAAAAAAACACCTTAGAATATATTTCGTATCTCAAGTTTACTCTAAATTTTGAAGAAATTTAGCCGTATGACATTTTTGTGAAGCTAAAGAGCCGTATGTCAAAGATACATGAAAAAGGCTAAGGAAATAGGGATCGTAGCACAAACATAATTACTAAGGTAAAAGGCAGTAATTAAGTTTCTGTTCCGAAGTATTTTGGAGTTGCCGCCTCGATGCTTCGTATTTTTTTACAAAAGAAATTTTTAAATGTATTTAAATGTATCGCTTTATAATGAAATCATGGAGCGACACGTACCTGGTTACACTGAATCAGGAGATACTGCGTAGTTTATTTGTATTTTTTTTATCATTAGCATGTAATTATATTTTTTTTAAGTTGCCTATTGTTTCTGTATGTTTAAAAGTTATCTAATGTAAAAGGCTCTTAAGCCGTTGAAATCTTGAATAAATAAATAAGTTTTACCTAAGCATTAAAATTTAATTATCTGATAATTTTATTTTATCGACAATTATTCTTTTCTCTCTCGACACTCTTCAGTTTATCTTTATATTCCGCAAATTTAACAATTTATTTTGATTACCGGAGATATATCCACAGTTCTACAGGAAAGTGGATGTTAATTGTTTACAAGTAAGGGTTTAATTATTAGTCTAAAAATATATTTGGTTCTTGGGTATTTTTTGTCTATTAACTATTACGATTAACATGCTCGCTGTGATGTTTTTTGAAGATTTTTTTCCAGCTGTATGTTCTACCGGAAAAAAAATGTCAAGATTAAGAAAATGACTCTAGACGACTTTTATGAAAGGCATGACTATACGACACAAAACAAGCTTTCTCGATTTTCACCGCGCCCTTATATCAATGATATTGTGCAAGTCGAAGTAAACAGATGCAGCTACGATTTGCTCTATAAAACTAGGTTCGAAAATGATTAACAGCCAGTATCGTCGGATGTAAAATTATAAAAGAAAATGTTCTGCCACCCCCAAAAAAGGAAACTAACCCGATTGAAATTTCAAAAGCAAAAATATGGTATTCTGAAATCACTCCAACCCCTATAAGACCTGAAAACAGATTGAGTTTTTGGAGAGAAATCGCAACTTTTGAGGATTTTTTTTGTTCGAATAAAACATCCTATCATTTTTTAATTCATCGTAATTTGTTTTTAATATATTAAAATTATTTAAAATAAAAAATCGACCTTATTATCAAAATAGAACTATCAATTTTTCACCAAACTGAATATTTCCATTTTTGTATAGAAATTTGCATACTAAGCCTAAGAGCGAAAGCGTTAACTCACTTTTTAAATCAAAATATTTTAAGCAAAATGGCGGTATCTCATAAAAAAACACTGAATGTAGTGATATTTTGTTTACACTTTCAATAAATAGACATGAAATAGTGTTAAAAGCAATAAAAATATATACATTTTTTTTATTAAAAGTTAGTGCGAAAATGATTTTTACAAAATATCAATTATCTCGAAAGTAGGTTTTGTTGAGATAACGCCTTTTGGCTAAGGACGGCAGAACACAAGCTTTGCTTTATGTGAAAGATGTTGATATTGTAATTTTGTTCATTTTGGGTGAGCACAGATTCATTACTATTATAAAAAAAATAATGAAAAGAGGATTCAATTCGTATCTTTTTTTCTGGGTAGGGTACAAAAATTTTAATATCATGTTTTTTTTTCCAGAAAATTACCATAAAAACTATGATTTAGATAATATCATTTTCATGATTTGAACATTTTTGACAGAATCAGGCATCTTGAAACAGTAAAATTAAACATTTCAAACTTTTTTTTTTGTAAGCTAAGATGTGGAACGCCATTTTAAATAACACTTAAAAAATGAACAGAGTATAAACTTTGTAATTCCACTTTAATTTTAACAAAATTACGTTAAAACGTTTTCGACCTTCTCAGGTCATCCTCAGTAACTATACTGTATAGTTACTATAGTTTTTGACCTGAAAAGGTCGAAAACTTTTTAACGTAATTTTGTTAAAATTAAAGTGGAATTACAAAGATTATACTCTGTTCATTTTTAAGTGTTATGTAAAATTAAATATTATTTAATCATACCGTCGCTCGGTAGGTAGGTACATACATATGGTTCAGATTTAATCATCAATACATAAACTTTCTTGTTATTTCAAAACATTTTCCTCTATAGAAATAAAAAAAAACCAATATTAACACCAAGTTATTTGATAATAATATCGCATTTGGGCTCTTGCAAATGAATAAATTGCTCGATCTCTTAAAAAAATACATAGCATTATCCTTGAGACGCTTAGGTATAGCAGGAACAGCTAAATATAATAATATTATGACGATTGTCTTGTTGCAAGATGAATGGTTGCTCCTAATTATGCAGTGATGCAATTCTCTATAAATAATACAATTCTCACATCATTGCGATAAATGACGTGGTCCAAACAATGTAAGTATACTGGAATAGCGCGCATAGAGGCACAAGATTATCCACCATGCACACATTTTGAAACACTACTTACATGAATATTGAAGAATTTGCGTAAAAATAAAGTACAGAGCCTTATATTGGTTTAAGTTTAAATCAAGATTGAGTCCTTCCTCTATTAATACGTAAACATCGGCTTAAGTTATTCTTGAGCTCTTAGCAAGATTTTGTTGTTTTATTTCAAAGCGTCTTCAACCATTATTCACAAATTTGAACAATTTATCTTGAGTTTTATAATAATATAAATTATTGAAATTGTTTCTTCTGCTTCTTTCTCAGTTTTTGTTACGATGAAAATATCAATCCAGCAAAGTTTTGAACTTTAATTTGAGAGAATAATTAAATTCTATAAAAAGTCTAGCGTGAAAATACTCCTAAGATGTTACAAGAAAAGCGCGGATAAGTAACTGGAGATTGAAGAAAAATAGATAGAAAGCCAATCTTACATTCTGGAATATCAATAGGTATACTTTTTCTGCCTTTGCTACATCATTTTATGATAAATAGGCGAGGGAGATTAGCAAAACTTGTTTCAAAAGAGATCCATGAAGATCATACCAAACCTTTGTGTAGATAAAAATAAGAAAAAATACCTGGACATTTAGATGATGTCATTGTCATTGTGTCCACTGCCAAAACTTAAATGCGGTTCAATTTCTGCAGTACAAAAAGGCAACTGTTCTAATATTTCTTTCTCATCCTAGCTTCGGATCAGCAAAGATGGGGTATTTTTTTTTTAAATTTTATTAACAAAATTATTGAAGGTAATTGTGTCGGAAGCGAAATGTGTGATCAAGAGCTTAAATGGCAGGTGTTTTGAACTATGATTTTGGACTGAGTGTACCTAACTTTTATTAAAACCCGTGGTTATTCAATTGATCAAGAGATTCAACGATTACTTCCGATCCTGATTCTCTACAAAGTCAAATAACATAACATTCGATTAATAGAGTAATCTCTACTTCTTATAAAAATGGAGCCATTTCGTTAATTTTATTTGGTTTTATATTCGATTATCCGGAGGAGGTTCATAGGAAAGAAAAGTTAAGAATGTTGCGTGGGGCAATCTAAGAAAACTATCATAGTTAACACAGGAATGTCTGTTGGGAAAGCTACAAAAAAATATTTTAGATAATATACTTTGCAGAATTACCTTACTTTATACATTACCATAAAAAACATACAAGATGACTATCCTTTTCACTTCATTTTTTTTACCTCTATCACTAAAGTGGAGTGTAGATAATAAATGCTGATTGAAAGCCGGAAGACATTATCAAATAAGTGAGTGCGACGTGTACCGCTTATTGCCTTATCCTGTCGAGGTGGAAGTGCCTTGTCTATTACTACTGTGAGCCCAAGTGTTGTTCTCATAAATATTCATGTTCCTATTTTATCCTGAACCGTGTTACGTTACATACATTATTTCCTGCTTTATTTATTTTTACAGTAATTCGAGAAATGCCTTTGACTAAGCGAAATGTGTATTTTTCCTTTCTTCCCATGCATAAATACTGTCCCCAAACTTTCTTTTCTCTTTTGTCAGGTCGTCCATGGGGTCAGTTGGAGTAGAATAAATTCAATGGAGATCCTTCATTCATATCTTCTTCTTTTTCCTTGATTTAGGCCATGCTGGTCTGGTCTTCAGAGTTATTCCTCCTGTTACGTTGATCCCCAACTGTCCTTCAATATTTTCGAGGGTTTTCCGCAAGGTCGAATTCTCTGTGTGTAAGGGAGTCTGGTATCTTCCATTCTTTGTAAATGGTTACAATATCCTCTGCTTCAGCTTCATTCATATGTTTGTATAAATAGGTATATCGTTTATGACAATAAGTAGTTACTTGGGAAGCTAGACGTAAAATAATACTCTCGTCATAAGACTCATGAGATTTTTATCTGGGCAGAGTATACTAAAAATCTCCAATTTCAGTAACACAGATAGCCATCTTTTAAAAGTCAAATTGCTCTTCTTTATTATACCTAAGATCTGTTTGACCATTTGACGAGTTGATTCCATTAGTACCATCCAGAGCACGTGCCCGGTTCTACATTATAATAATATAGACGCACGATTTTCCGTCCACCGGATGTAACCTCTATATCAAGCCATGCGCGTGATGGTCGGTTTCTTCCCTGCCAGCTATCTGTTCTGTCTGCTAACGTCTAACAGTGAACTCGATTCGTTCACGGGTCACTGCTGCGAGAGACAGATCTCTCATTGTTCTATGGATCCACACTAATTGTTTACAACGGTTTAGCGAATTATCTATCGTAGATTTGGTATTAATGACGAATAATAATTGAGCATTACTCTTATAATATTCACTATTAGGTTATCAAATTTCAGTTCCCAATCCTATGTAATCGTAATCGTTTCCGAAACCTTACGTATTGTTGATTCAGTAATATGATTCATCATCCATTTCTAACTTCTATTCTGCTTCTATTGGAGTTTTTTTTTTTTGGGAAATACCGACCTAGAATTCGATTGTTGCAGCTGACAGGTAAATATCTATCTTTTTAAAAATGAATCCCTATATCTTTTTCTGCTGTGTTTGTTTAAGGTTCTTATGAAAGAAAAAATAAGAAAGATGCTCGGAATATTAGAAAATTTAAGAAAACTTAATGACCGTATTAACTTTTCTAATGTACTTAACCTTATGGATTTTGCTATAAATGACAGTTCCAGTTACACTCTCGTTAGAGAGTATAATAATATGTATTGTGTTCTGTGGACAGTTCTTTGCTATTTGGCGCGATGGACAGTTGTTATCATTATGTCATGATAGAACAATGCGTCAGGTCAGGTCAGCTAGTTCCAAGTTCCAAACGAAACACTACTTTTGCAATTGAATAAATATTTCGCTTGTATAATACATACATAATGTGATGTGCCTGTGCAGACAATAGTTGGAGTTAACCATCTTTAATATCTACATTTTTCCTTAACGAAGAACTCCACATACAGTTGCATATTATGCATCACTATTAAGTATATCTGCTTGAAGATTATTACCTACGTTATTTAAGGTGACCATTTTTTCAAGTAAAAAAAACAGTACCTCCACATTTGTATTTTTAGGAGGGGGGGGGGGTAATCCAATCCAAAATCCAAACTCCCTTAAGACCCCACTTAGGGGCATAGGGAGGCAACAAGAGCTCTCCATTGCGCTCGATCTTGCGCAATGTTCATGACCTCCTCCCACACCATGTCCATGTCCCTCAGCTCTGCTTCGAAGGAGCGGAACACAGTGTGAGAGGGTCTTCCTCGTCTTCGGGACCTTGATGGGAGGAAGAACAGCGCTCTCCTCGGCCAACTGTCATTCGGCATCCTTAACACATGTCCCAGCCAAGTCCATCTCCTCCCCACAATGGTGGAGGTGATGGGCTCACGCTGGGTGCGCCGGCGTATAGCGTCGTTCGTGATGCGGTGGTACCATCTTACGCCCAGAATTCTCCTTAGGCACTTCATCTCAAAGGCTGAGACTTTTTGTGCCTGGGCCTTGGTCAGGTGCCAGGACTCACACCCATACAAGAGAATGGGCAACACACACGCATCAAACAGTTTACATTTCGTCTCGACACTAAACGCCGACGCTTTCCAAATCTTGGTCATGTTGTTAAATGCGCCACTCGCCATACCGATACGTATCGGGAGCTCAGCCCCGAGGTCGAGGGGGGGGTAAAAACTTATTTATTTTGTATTGTAAGCACGCTATGTAGGGTTGTCATAACCTCTAGGAATCGTTTCCAAAATTTAAAAAAAGGTCGTTTCAAGATTAATTTTGACAGGTGTCAATAAGTTTCAGAGAAAATTGTGCTACCAACTTAATCAATATTTAAATTTCAACAATCAAAATTTATTTATTTATTTATGATATACACGGCCTAGGCCTTTTACATGTTATACATTACATAATGTCGTACAAATGTTGGCTTTAGGCGGCTTCTGCAAATATAGGTAACTCAAGGTAAAAAATAATGTTATTAGTCTAATAATTAGATGTCAGCCAGAACAATATTTAGATATGGCATATGGGTAAATCTGTACTGGTTTTATTTTACAACTGACCAGGACTAATGCCAAAAAACCAGTACTGTACTGGTAAAACCAGTACGAATGGTCACCTTATTGTTATGTCATTGTGATTGATTGTGATTTGTGCCTGAAATTTGTGTCGTTGAGATGTACCTATTGTACTTTCCTCATCAAGGCCACAAGGCATCAAAAAAATTAAAAAAATCCATTGTTACAACTGTATTTAAAATCATAGATAAGAACATTCTTGTTCTTAACAATGGAATTGCGTAGATATTGTTAGCATTCTCATACATCAAACAATTTACATAAATTGTGTGTTTTTGTTTTTATGCACTCGCTCCAAGGCTATTCAACAAACGGCGATTATTTATGCTTATCATTGGAATGTTTTTAGCTCTTGTCTATAAACTTTTCAGCGAAAAAATACATTATTTTAATGTTTATTTCAACATTGAAATTTCTATCACAACATCAAAAAAGAAAGCACCTTGAAACCGTTATCACTTCATATTAAAAAAGGGGGAAAATGTATACCGTGGTGGCTCGAAAACCTTTAGTTGTAAAAGATCAAAAGTTAGCACCAAACAGATTACGCCCACCAGAATTCTAGTTCTTGCTCGTTGATATTTTCTTGGTCTCAACATCAAACAACAACGATCATGAAAGAATGCTCTTTTTCTGGCTCTATGTTCATTTGGTGTAAACGCACCTTAAGATATAGTCAAAACGCAATAATTTGATTATGAGAATAATTATTAACTTCCCGATGCATGGCTTTGCTGCATATTCTTCTTCTTTCTCAATTCTCAAGAGATGAATTTAAGAGATGGACCATTTGATGGCAAAATTTCATTGTTTAATTTGTTTGTTCCAGCTCTTTGGCATAATTTGCATGGCTTGTGCATCCCCGGCCATCTTGTCCGGCACACACTGGTTCCTGTTTGTGGCGGTTGTGGGTTTCATTGGAAGTCTCATCTGGACCTTCGTCTACCTGTTGGGCATCAGAGAAGCTCTTAAACTACCAATCAACTGGTTACTTTCGGTTAGTATATCTATTACTTATTATGTCCATACACTACAAATTAACATACATACATGTACTATTAGGGCATTCCGAATAAAATTTCTAAATTTTATGTCACTTTTTTTGTTTTCGAGGTATATACAGGGGTGAAGGGTTTTCAAAGGGAAGAAGTAGTGACTGCATCAAAAAATCATCACACCTAGTCTTAATTTGTAATAAATACTATGCAAGTGCCCTTTCTTAGCGAATATAATAAGATTTAAATCGTTATTTAGACAGTAATGAAGTACAGGTAATTTCATTTAACCTTGCCGACGCCACGTTGTCGCTGCGATCTTGACTGTATTGGTTAATCCTTTCGTATTACGAAAAAAACAAAGGTGCATAGTTATTGTCTAGCGTTTGTGGTGGAAAGCCTTTTGTTTCTTCCTTTAAAATACCGGGTGATAACGAAATTTCTTGTGTTTAGCTACGATAGATCTACTGAGGTAAATACATGGACTCCCTATTATTTTATTTAGATATATATATCTTTGATTTATGATTTATTTGAATGTACTGTGTTTTTCATCGTATCATACAGATCCCCAGTTCGATTCTCAACCGGGTTCGCTTTTATGGTTTTCATTGGGAATTTCTACCTTGTCTTTTACCTGTCTCAGATTAGAGAGGGTCAGTTGACTATAGAAAAACAATCACCTAGGACAAAAACTCGCGGCGGCTATATCATCTTTTTATAGTGTTCATAACCATACGAATTTTAAAGTTAATGAAATTCATTACATAAAATCATGTGAATGAAAAAATAAACAGTTAGTATTAATAAAGGATAACAATCACAAGTGTTATTATAGCCACGCTTGTGGGCACATAAATCATATACATTTTATTGATGTTTGATGACATCGTCTTCAAATCGAAAAATAATGTTACATTGTATCTAATATTACCTGTACACCCTATACGCAGGGTTCCCCAGACAACGTGGAGTCGGCATTCTAAAATGAAATAAACTGTACTTATAGCGTAAAAAGGTTAAAAAAAGCACAATTATTAGTGATTTTTGTATGCTTATACATTTATTAATTAAAATGTAATAGTGTCTATTATATGGAATAACTAAGCGAAAAATAAATTCACAGAATGTCAAAGTTAAATTCGATCCCTATTTTCATTTGATGGACCCCTCGCAGATCATCTTAGATCCAATATGATAATCATTTTTACAATCTTATAACTCGAAAACCACTGGTTTAGACCCCTGGTTAATCGAAACAAAATTATTGCAAATTTACTCTAGTATAACCACTTTCAAGAAAAATGTCAAATTACCAGGTTCCTACATAATATTATGTCAAGAGGTTCATTTTCGAATTGCATTTATTTTTTCACAGAGTACCCAAATATTTTTTGTCCTTACTATTGCTGTATTTACTTATTTGATTTTTTATTTTTCAGGAACTCTTCAACACCGCAATCGTGACAATATTGTACACCATCGCCTTCATTGTTCAGTTGTCAGTGTGGACTCCACCATACGCTTTTTATAGGGCATCCAATTTAACAGCTGGCGTAAGTACATTCCCATACTTAAAAAAAAATCTTCTCATAGCATGGATTAACTTCAACAATTTCTTTGTGCATAATTTATCAGAAGATATCATGTACTTATCTTTATGATAATTTGAGTCAATATTTACACACACGCACAAAAATATGTATATTTATAGTTGACAGAAGAGTGCTATTTATTTCATTTTACTTTCCTGATAGATTATGAATATAAAACACTCAGGAGAATCTAAAATACCGCTAATCATTAAAAAAATTGCAGTAGGTATATGTTACTGAATGTAAAGGTTTCTGAATATGGACAAAGTTTCAAAAACATTCCGATCCTCTGTAACGGAGATGCACCCACTCATCACATAAGTCGCGATCTCGGAGAGCAACTTCTGAACTCCGAGAAAGCAAGATTAGTCATGTCTTGAAAGATTGCAAGCCACATTACACACATCGACCTTTAGGATGAGTTATGTTACACTGAAGGAGGTCTTAATAGACCTATTTCAGTAACAATGATATATTTTTTTAAAAGAATCTGGGCTCACCTAAAGTGAACACAAATACACTTTCGACATCTTTCACATAAAGAAAAGCTTGTGTTGTGAAAGTGGAAATGGTCGGCACCGGGATTCGAACCCACGACCTCCAACACGCTGTGCGTACGAAAGTCATCGACTGATACCACTGGTCTACCAACCACTTCAAATATTATAATGGATAAATTAAGGTCCCCCAATTCAAGGTGTAATTATTCCCGTGCCGAAGGATGTATGACGAACGGAGGCTCCCTGATACCAGACAACCTCAGGGTGATTTAGTGCCTTACCCCTACATGCGAGGCTCTATAGGGGCAGACTTTTCTTTCCCAAGATCTTATTATGAAGGATCTACCTGTCACCTCTGTAGAGACAACCTGATGTGGTGAATATACTCAGTACTTCCACATTAGCAGTTGTTGCTATCTAAAACAATTGCTTAGAAACAAGAATCGGGACCTATCTTTTGACGGCATCAAAAATACGATTTAAGGAGACTTCTTGCAGAGGGCAGGAGCCAGGAAGAGGCACTGTCACAATGCAAGAGGTCTTTAGAGACGAGGCAGAATAAGAGGGAGCGCTCCATGAATGAATTGAATTATGTCACAATGGACCTATTTTGGTTGCAGTGACACAAGATGCATGTGGTTCCTTTACGTTCTCTGAAAGTATGTGAAAAATTCTTGATGTAGATTGAAACTAATTGGTGGTTTTTCTTGCAGAGCTTTGGACTCTTCAACACTATCGCGTATGGCTTGGCGACATATTTACTGTATGTTGACTACAAGGCTGCTGGACCAGTCTCCTCCTGAGTAACACCTGACACTGGAGTCCGTTACTAAACAATCCTCTTGGGTGGATCAAAGTTTTGACCACGGAGACTCCGACCATTCAGTTCTCAACATTAATTAATGTTATCTATTTTTATATCAGTGTAATCCTGTATCAAGGAATCTAAATGTAATGTGTACTTATCATGATTGTCATAAGAACTGTAACAATATCATCATAATATACCTAGTGGAACTTCTTTATACTATAATTCTCTCTTAATTGTTTATTTAAACTTTATTGTTGTTCTTCATCTACAGAATCACATTTCCCCACCCAAAATTGTAAAAAAATATTATATATTTTACAAAGTTCAATGGCAACATTTGGTCCCATTCAGTATTTTTTACGCTGGTATTACAATTTGCTTAACCTGCATAAAAATATTATTTGCTAAAGGTTCACGACAAGCCATCTGTCATGGCTGTCTGTCTTAAAAAAGAAACATAATTAATATGATAAAAAAATCACCAATTTCAGCCAAACAAAACAGTTAAAACATTTGAATTAATTAAAAAAATATAAATTCCTCTTTTCAACTTATTGATCGATTTCATAGTTTTTTTCAGTCAAGCTTTTTTTTTATTTATGACCCCTTTGCACTCATCGTCGAGTGATTTGGGTGGGTCGTAATAAGGTTAAATAACTTTTGTTTTTTTTTTAAATATTCTTGGCAGTTAGATTGTTTTTTTTTTTCTGTGATTGGATGAATGTATGAGGTTCCACTGTATTTCAACAATATGATATTTAGTTATTTATAAATTATTAAATTTAAAGCAGTTTAATTTGAAAAGTATAGACTTTGTATATTTTCGTAATATATTTAGTTTTAAACAGACGCTACCTCAATATTATTTTTTGACATCATAATATTTGTGAGAAGATAGACTAGGGTAGCTGAGATAAATTTACGGAAAATCATCAACATGCTTGCTGAATGCGTAGCTGCATTTTTATATGGCGAACCAACCAGATTTCTTCTGCAAACCATCCTGCACAGTAGTTTAAAACAAGGATGGTTTAAAATACCAAAGCTTTCTTTGATTGTCTTTTCAACAGTATATTTTAGGTTAAATTCAATAACTATCCAAGAGATTGTTGTGTAATAAATTACTTTTTATTTAAATTTAACTACAATCATTTTATAGATAATTTTGATAAAATAATTGAATAAGCAGCTAGCTGTTTGATGTTTTTCCTTTGTCCAAATTTTTTTTTGTTTAATATAAAAGTAAATCGAGCATTGTTGTACGATTTCTATATCCAAAACTAGTACATATTAATGTAAGTCATCTATTGATATTGTAGTAGATATGAGAAAATTAATATATCAGCAACACACAGAAAATTAATTAAATTTTATGTACGTAGCTGAGCTGAATATTGTCATCGACTAAATGGTTCGAGATCTATGTTGAATATCAATATACCTAATTATTTTTAAGAAGGAGATGAGTTAAAATTAAAATCTTAAATATTATGTAATTTTTGTACAATATTATATTACTTTAGAGTATTTGAAAAAAACTTGTCATTAAATAACTATAACACAAATTTCTTGTATTTAATATCATATTAGAATAGGATTTAATTTCGAAATGTGTTTTTTTAATAGTGTAAACTTGAAATTCCGACTAGTCAGTGTGGACGTTTTAGCGAGTTGAATTTGTCATGAAAGTAAACACATTTCGATATTGATTCTGAATTATTTAAATAAGTATTAGTTATTATAAAAATATTTAAAGAAGTGCCTTTAAAATATTATATTATCAAACACATCTTTTAACACTTTTTGAATGTTAAGAATTGTATAGATGGATTCAATATATTTGTGGGTTATAGATTAAAATTCAAAATTTAGTTTTAGGCTATTAAAATATTAAGTATAATTTTGCAAAAGAGTGATGCCTTCTATTTCTCAGGAAACCAATAATGAATTTCAATGCCTGTTTTAACGATTTAGCAGTGCATACTCGTACAATTAGAAAGTAAGATTTTTGATAACAGTTATATCCAAAATCACTTGAATTCGGGTGGAATTAAAAAAAAACAATTATATTACATACATAGTATGTACCTATCTACATTCTAAACACCTGTATTCGAATTGGTTTGATCAATCAATAATATAAAAATAGTTTCAGTTCTTTTCTATAGATGGCATTCATTAAAAGCCTCCTAAGTTGTATATTATATTGAATAGTGTTATATTTTCCGTTAATTATATTTTAGAAAACTGACTAATATCAGTTATATTAATGTTCTCAGCCCAACTCAAACTATCCATATGAATTGCTGTATTTATTGTGTTTTGATTCAGTGTAGAATGCGAACTTTCACGAACCCAAATTTTATCAAAAGTATTTTTTTTTTATCAAATCAATACATATTTCTATCATTTAAATTTTTTTGTTGTTGAACCACTTGTAAAATGTATATCATATTATCAAACCTTTTTAATATTCTACTTACTGTAATAATATTATTGATTGATAAGTATATTAATTTGTAACCGGGCAGCAAAAATTTTTGATTAAATTACTTGATAGATTTTCAATTCTTACTTTTGTTACATCTAGTGCCATTAAAGAAATGAAAGTTGATTTCAGAATAAGAATTATAAACTTCCTACCAATAATATCATTTTTATCAATCAATATATTTTTTATACAATTACTATAGGTACTTACAACACGAATCAGAATATATTTACCCAGTAGATATTGATAATTATTTTTGAGCTAATATTATATTGTTTAATACATAATTTGATGATTACAGCTGCATACTAAAGCTAAGAGTAATGATTTTGTTTTTTTTTTATTGTGTTATAAACCAGTATAGTTTTTTTTATTATGTTATAAACCAGTAAGACACTACTTACTGTCTTAAAAAGAAGCAAAATGTTTGATTCTTAATATTATATTATCTAGAACTTTGTTTCATCTTTCTGAATGATTCATTTTCATATTGTTCATTTGCTCTAATATCCTTAAGCAAATATTCATTGTAAAAACATATAAATATAATTAAAATATTTGATATGTGAGTGTATTTGTTACATTAAATTTTGATTAAGTAAGTTTAGTAATTTATTTAATTTAATAATTAAGCTGTTTACTAATTTTTCTCTTTGTAAAACTAAAATCTTCGTACTATTTGAAAACAAAAATGAAAACTATTGGGTCACTTGCTACTTTTTGGTTTTTAACATTTGAACATTTATTTTTTTTTTAACTTTTATACTTCAACTTGGAATTTTTATCAAATTGTGAAATTGTTGAATAATTATGTTGTTGTGTTCAATAAAGATTATTGTATTTAAGTGTATTGATTTATATTGTTTGTTCAAAAATATTAACATTTAAATTGATGAGCATTGGTACAGATTATTGTAAGTAAAATTTTATATGTCCAAAGGACTTTTTTATTACCTTCTTTTTCAAATTCCCATCCACTATGTCCGCTGTCAACAAGGATTCAGTGCTATTCAACCTCATTATTATCAGGTCGTATAAAATAAATACAGCATAGGACCCAATCGAGTTGGATAAGCTAGTAATGCCACTCAAGATTTCACTGAATTTTATAATACAACAAAATCGTTCAGCAAGGTGTCAAGTGGAATAAAATGGCTGCGAACAGTTTCATTTAGTCAGTTTTTCCATGGTAACAACGCAAGACGGTTTTTGACGTTGTTACCTGGCATAACCAACTCAAATGAATTGATAAATTTACCCTTTTAAATTTCATTTTTTTTTTCTTCAAGTAAGTGACCTATTTTCTTCAAATTAATGTCAACAGATATCCAGAGAGTCTATCTAAAAATAAATCACAGAAACTTTGAAATTAAATTGAGCCTTTTGAGATGTGGTTACAGCCTACGATACTTAAAATTCCTTGGACCTACCTGTATACAAATTAAGAAGTCTTTAGTTGAGCCGGGGCAGAGTGAGAATACCTGTCACAGGTTAGCCTAGCAGTTCAGTCGACGGCTTTCTTACACAAAACAAACTGAAGATTATGGGTGCGGATCCTGGTGCCGACCATTTCCACTTTCACAACACCAGTTTGAAAGTGAGCGAAGTTTAACAGAACCCCTGCGAGATAGAAGCCTAGTCTCGATGAATCCTCAAATTATAATTATCAAAATTTGGGACAAATTGAGATATTTGTGAATAAATTGGGACAAAAATTAATACTGTCCCCGTGTAAACGGGACATGGTTCAGTTAGCCGGCTTGAAGGTCGTGGAAAACCCATTTGTAAGATCATAGGTATCTAAACTATTTTATGAATAATTATTGATTACTAATTTATAGTTTATATTTTGGGAGATTTTTCCATAACATTTTTTGGGTCTCCTACCACTCCCCTGAAAGTCTAATGCCACAAGGGTGTGTATTTGCCTCTGTTAAGATCCTATGTTTATAAGTAAGCAAATAAATGTATTTATGTAATAATTATTAGTATGTTACTTGCAATTCATTAATTCAATGCGTTATTGACCTGAATCCATAAATTCAACATGCTTTTGGACAAAAAGCTTTGGTCAATATACATACTTATATAATAATTAGGTGTAGCAACAGAAGGTAACAGACCAAAATTTTGGTTGATCTATTACCTGACCCATTGAAATTCGGAGCAACAGGGTTATTCACAATAAATTTTATAAGTATAACTATTTCGCTTCATTTAACAAACCCATCATTGGTGACCTTGGGGCTGAGCTCTTCTACATATTATCACTACTGCAAGTGTTTTTTTTTTAACAATTTGACTAAAATATGGAAAGTTTCTGCTTTTTTGTAAATTATTGTTTAATTTGTATGTGTTGCCCATTCTTCTATATGGGTGTAAGACCTGGTACCTGACCAAAACCCTGGTACAAAGAGTCTCCGCGTTTGAAACAAAGTGTCTCGGAAGAATTTTGGGTATGAGATGGTTCCACCGCATTACGAACGGCTCCATAGGCCGCGGCTGGCGCATAATGTATGCAATTCGTGCCTATTATTCCTATGGGTATTTACTTAATTTGAGTTCTAGTGGAATGCATTTGGCAGTCAATGCTATTTTTAAAGCATATTATCATAATTACATAAAATCATTGAAACAATGGAATACCAGAATTAATAAAGGACCAATATCGTCCCAATATGAACGCCGGTTGACTTTAGCATTGCCATTCTGATGTGTTTGCATTGCGGATTACCCATGGATTACCATCAAGGATAGATGGCAGATAGACAGCCAATGCCCAATAGTGTACAAATTTGGCGCGAATTTCTAACTAATGTAAAGTTACACAAAAATGTGTAGGCAACTTAACAAATTTGGTACGGTCTGCAGGTAATATTGAATCTAGACACGAGATGTTATTCACACATTCTGCGGATATTTATGAATGACTAATGGTTGTAGAATCGATATATATTTCGGACACCTTCGTCAGACAACATCGCTTCTGACTTCTGAATCTAAAGGGCCGTTTCCAGTTTATTAAGCAGCAAGTGACAATTGCAAGTCAAAAGAGAGTGTCCAAAATTGATCGGAGCTAAGTCGAAATAAATAACGTTAAACGTGAAAACTGTTAACGTTCCGAACGTTACCGTTAACCAAATTGAAAATGGGTTTCAAACAAAAAAAAAGAGTTTCGTCTTCAATATAACAGCCAGTGTTGTCAACGGATTTTGGCCGATGTCGCCGATTTTCAAAAAAAAGTAGCCCAAAGTCGCCGAACTGAAAATTTGGTATCCGGAAACATGAAATTTTGCTAAAAAAAACAAAAAAAAATGTCATTCCGAAAATTTTGGTATTCGAAAAGATGAAATGTAGCTAAAAAAAGGTCATTCCAGAAATTTCGGAGAGGTGAAAGTTCACCAAAAAAAGGTCATTTTGTATCTGGAATGGTGAAAAATCGCTAAAAGGGAAGTAGCCCAAATGGCGATCGATCGCCATTTAGATTTTTTCGTCGCCAATTCTCGTTCTGGGTAGCCCAAATGGCGATAAATCGCCCACGTTGGCAACACTGATAACAGCAGCGTCAGTGTTTCCATATATTTCGAGGTAACTTTTTCTCTTACTCTAAGCTTTTAAGCTTTTAACGTTAAATTTGAATAACTGTCAGAATTATTTTTTTGACTCGGATTTTGGAACAACATTGTTTAACGCACGTTGAACAACAGTTTTTACGTTCTCTCTATGGAAATAACAACAAATTGTTAACGTAGGAGCCAGTGGCGTTCCGTGGGTTATTGGCGCCCGGGGCGGGAACCACACCCTTTGGCGCCCCCACATAACTTTTCCTAAAAAAAGGTCATTTCTAAAATTTGGTATCTGGAAACATGACATTTCCTAAAAAAAAAGGTCATTTCCAAAATTTGGTACATGCCTATTTTGAAAACCGGACGTATAGTAAAGCGCGAGCATATTTTGCCGCCCTGCTAATAGAGGCGCCCGGGGCGGTCCGCCCCCCCGCCCCCCCCCCTTCGGTACGCCACTGGTTGGAGCTATAGTTAATATTTCGACTTGGCCTCCAGCACAGTTCAATGGGTAGTTTTTTTTCGCCACCGGGGACAGCACCAGTGTTGCCAACGTGGGCAATTTATCGCCATTTGGGCTACTCGGAATGAGAATTGGTGACGAAAAAATCTAAATGGCGACTGGTCGCCAATTGGGCTACTTCCCTTTTAGCGATTTTTCACCTCTCCGGATACAAAATTACGTATTTTTGGTGAACTTTCACCTCTCCGGACTACCAAAATTTTCGGAATGACCTTTTTGTTTTTTTTTTTTAGCTACATTTAATCTTTCCGGATACCAAAATTTTCGGAATGACCTTTTCTTTTAGCAAAATTTCATGTTTCCGGATACCAAATTTTCAGTTCGGCGATTTTGGGCTACTTTTTTTTTGAAAATCGGCGACATCGGCCAAAATCCGTTGGCAACACTGGACAGCACTTACAAACAGGAGCATGCTCCTTCACTTGATACATAGGTAGATGCTGCTTTTCATACAAATCTTGAGACGGGATTACTCGCAGAAATAGAACCCAATCTTCTATAATTACTAAGTTAACACCTGTACTTGATTATTTGACACACGTAACTTGCGTTGTTGTCCATAAATGGACACAACGCTCACACTTGCACTTCACACCTAATAAATCTCTATCAAGGGTCGGCAATCTGTCTCAAAGTTGATGGGTTCGTCTGACTGCAAAGACGCATTTGTATAAAAAGCGTAATGCTTTTACTTAGTTACGGAAGACATTATTTTGTTGAGAACGCAGTTTGCACATGGTCTCCCTAGTGGATTATGCATCGCAGTACTCAAACATTTTCGTCTTGTTTGCTACCAGTACCCCTAGTATAAGTTTTCGATGATCGAATATCGAAACAATCATCGAAGGCGTTTCGAAAAATTTCCGTACAAAAATGATCGAATGATTGGATCGTTTGATTTTAGAACACGATTTGCACACTTATAAGCGCTTATTAGTGTGCAATTGACTTTCGATAAAACTTGTACTAGACCCACAGTATTGGACATAGACCTTCTTTCTTGACTACCATAGCTCCCTGTCGGCAACCATGCTGTGCCACTGTTGTCCAGGCACTTTCTTTATATCGTCGGACCATCGCATTTGTCAAATCAAAATGTATCTAGTACTTACCTAAAATCAAAATACAGTATAAACAACTTATAATATGTTGTAAGGAGTTAAAATTTGGGAAAAGTTTTCAATTGTAATAAAATAATAAATTCATATAATCTTCATCAGAGTATTAGTAGGTAGGTGCATTGCCGGGTTAGGTACCAAATACAGATCACGCGTGACCTCATTATGAAAGTACCATTTGATCATTCACATATCATGCACCTATCACGCAAGTATTTCTTTGACCCTTGTACGGGATCATGCAGAGCCCACGCCGTGGATGCATGTTATTTAAGAGTACTATCTAGAAAATAAAGATACATCTAAGTGGCTATAGTTAATCAAAGATGGCGGCGGCCGCCTTAACCAATAACATTGAGGTATGCTGTCGCTGGGGAGGGGATGGCGAGGCATGTTAGCTACAAGCTCTCCTCTCTGCGCTCACTTGCAAATTTGCCTACTTGGAAGATAGTCGATAAAACTAGCGGTCCCCGCGCCTCCAGCGCGAGGACCCGCCAATTTATAATTTTCTATAATAATAAATTTAAAGTCACAAAGATAATTAAGACTACAAAATGAATGTACAGATTTATTTATGTTATAATATAAAATTTAAATAAGAAAGTGTTTTGTGCTAACACCATAGCAATTTGTAAAATATAAATTGTTTTTTTTAAAAGAAAAAAGTGAATAAAAAAAAACTCTCAATTAAAAATACCAGATGACTTCTGATTCTTCTCATGAATCCTTTCTCCCATATGAGACTCAAGAGTCCTGTCTCTATACTGCCGAGAGCTAGCCACAAGTAGAAGGATGAAGAAGATGAATACTAGTGGAGGAGAAGGAGACGACCAATAGATGTGACGACCACCACCTCTCTTCTCTTTTCTTTCTTTTTCAACACCTTACATTGGCGTCCCAAAGTGAGGCTCGAGAAGATCTGAATCATCTACTCTTCCGTTTTTCTGACTGTGATGGGGTCAGATATCACCGAATCTGCGAGCAGCGATTCACCATCTCATCGCAAATTTTGAGCGGGAAGGAAGACAAGGCTTCTCAACAAATCTTCATGTGAGTCTAATTAAAAAAAAATCAATTTATAATTAAATAGTCAAAAGAATTTTTTTTTAGCTGGCCAATTCAATTTATGTGACAAAATTAGAGATTTGTATTTTTAAAGTTTAAATACTTAAATTAAAAATAATTTTAATTTTCATTTATACTTCACCATTTTTAAATAAATATAGAGATTATTTGCCCGATAGTCTCATTATTATTATTGTTATTAGTTGGTTCATGTTATCCCGATATACCTACCTAGTTTAGTGCAGAGCCGTATGGTACGTGCATACACATACGTTTGTGTGTATGTGTGTTAAATAATTTATATTAGCAAATTTTAAAATAATAAAAGTATAGAGCAATATTTGTTTAGTCTGTCCGTTCGCATTGAGTTTAGTATCAATTCCGAAATTCGATTATTTATTTTAATAGTTATTAAAGAGATGAACAATAGGTGTCATTAAGCATGAATTAAAAACAGCATTTAATATTTATTTTAGAGTGGCAGACACGACTTAGTGTAGAAATTACCTGACTTAAGATATCGCCTGTTATTTTACCAGTGCATTGTTCTTTTTTTTCTTTTCGTTTAATTTTGTGAGGGTTACATATTTGAATCGCGTGTTAAATTTTTGTGCCCGATCCGTTTTCACAATAGCCTTATCAGGATAATAGTAAATTGTAAAGTTATGTAGAGTTCTGTTTGTTTTAAATTTGAGTTAGATCTTAGTAAAATCACTACCTGCTCATATGTAAAAAAAATCACAGTGGTTTTTTTTTTCGTCACATTGCGACGGCGTAGCCGTTAGATTGCTATAAATGGTGGGTATGTAGAATATTTCGCGCGCTCAGGTACCTACGTCCTACGTACCGAGTGACCCAATTAAAAATTTTATAAAATTATTATTATTATTTGCGTTTATCGGAATAGAATCATAAAATTTTTCCTAGCTCTGTTGAGATTCGATATTTTTTTTTTTCCTGGATAATTTTTTAGAGTTGTAATTATTAATTATGAAAGATGCGTCTCGTTTCGTGATTATTTTAATATCGTTCTTTGTGTGGTAACCAGCGATGACGAGAGTTGTTTACAATTATTTTTTCTTCTTCTTTTTTTTTGCGAACCATGAAAGTTCCGTTTCATTTTTGCAATGGAAGTTAGCACAGAACAGGTTCACTGATCGGAAATGTACTATAATAAGACTTAGGATAGAATATAGTCATTTAGTTTTATTTTATTTTAATTGCGTCGTATTAGTCCTTTCATAGTTAAAAGACTGCCTTCTGCGAACGATAGTTTTAAGTTATAAGTATATAGCATCACCATAGTTTAAAGGATGTATGTAAATTAGAAAGAGCTGTTGAACCACAGTGTAAGTGAGAAACTTCCTTGCGGAACGAATGATACAGGGAGTCTTAGAATCCTTTATCCACACGGAATTCATTTTTTTTGTTGTCCGCCATAGATAATTCAAGAGTAAAATTTTTTTTTTTAGATAGAGTAAGGATAGTTTCCAAATTATTCAGGTCAATGCTTAAAATAGTCAATTGTATATAGGTACTTGTGTTGAATATTGTATGAACACGGCTTATTTGATTCAGTCGTAGGATGATTGGCAAAGTATGAATAACTACACTCGTGATAGGAATGTGTTTCCAAATTTTTATTATCAAGTGATCCAGCCACCGTGTGGTCACCCGAGTTTTCCTCTTTGTTAGTAAGACTGGACCACGGCTGATTGCTTGTGGTGAAGATTTTGGAAGCAGTTGGGATATGAAAGATTAGTTTTGTTTATGGAAAGGCATATAGTGCCAGCAGAAAATGAATGTCTTTTTGAATTTTTATTATCAAGTGATCCAGCCACCGTGTGGTCACCCGAGTTTTTCTCTTTGTTAGTAAGACTGGACCACGGCTGATTGCTTGTGGTGAAGATTTTGGAAGCAGTCGGGATAGGAATAATTAGTTTTGTTTATGGAAAGGCATATAGTGCCAGCAGAAAGTGAATACAGAGTGATTGCGTTTAGAAATAAAGTATAAAATGCGGCTTAGGAAAACGATATTCGACAACATTGTAAATTTAGTATAGGTACTATTTATTGTAAATAACTGCTGGTGATTAGTTTAATTTTTTTTTATTATATATTTTAAGACCCTACTTAGTTGTGAGGTATTCACGTAGTTTAAGGATTAGTGATAGGTAAAATGGTATTTTTGCAATTTTTGCCATCCGGAAAAAATAAATTCGCTTAATTAAAATGGTATTTTTGCAATTTTTGCCATCCGGAAAAAATAAATTCGCTTAATTAAAATGGTATTTTTGCAATTTTTGCCATCCGGAAAAAATAAATTCGCTTAATTAAAATGGTATTTTTGCAATTTTTGCCATCCGAAAAAAATAAATTCGCTTAATAAATTATAAATACGTCATTATAAATAGATGGCACAATGTCGTAAATCATTCTGTCTAGGTATTGTACAAATGTAAATATATAAAATAGGCTAATTTATATTAATTAGTGTAGCGCGTAACTCGTAGTAAGTTTTTGTAATCCGCCAGTAATGCGTATTACCGTACTTCGGTATGCTTTAGTTGTGTCCAGCAGGACACACTTGTTATATTTTTTTTTATTTTTGTCTAGGACAGTTAAGGGACTTAGTGTAGGTCGCCTTCAAAATAGACAAAGTATCACGAGCCACTATAAGTGTCCCCTGATAATTAGAGTTATATGAAACATTGACACATGATAGTGTGTCAGCTGAAATTGACGGAGAGGTTTCAAAAAAATTCGCGGAAGTTTCCCTGCGAATGTTCGAGAGTATTGTGATCCTGCCAGGTCATATGAGATGCTTTGAAGCATGCTTACAGACCCGTAATGGTATGGAGTTTACATGAAAATTGTGTGTTTCATTTCTGTTAAAATGTTATGCACGCTAGCCTATTAGTGGGTTTGGAATTCACTTTTGTTTTTTTTAGCGTATTGAGATCCGGTTGGACTCAATCCGCTCCATGCGATAGCCACCATGGGCTCTAGAATACATGATCGATTGTAAATAAGTTTTGTTTCACCAAACTCCTAAGATTGTCGTGACGTGTAGCGTCAAAACTCTTGAAATTTGGTTTAACTATCTGTGGAGAAGTATCAGCTTGTGTCCAAGCGACATCATGGGTTGGTCTCTTGTTAGACAACTTACGTCCAATAGCTGATATATGTTTCTCTCAGAATTTTAAGTTAGTTTGTATAAATATGTTAAAAGTTTCTATCAGACTATCACCGTTATAGTTGTTTAGATCCCTAAAAGTACGTTTCTGATCAGATAGGTTTAGCTTTATTTTATTAACCATTAGGTATTTGTTTCTGTGTGGTAGCTTAGGTTAAGGGTACGGGTCGATTCATGATCGATTAAGGGACGCCTTTCTTGATCACTGAATCACTGCATTTTGTAAATAAAATAAGTATTAATATTGTAGATAATTTTTTTTTGAAAAAAGGGTTTTCCAGTTTACCTCTCCAAATTGGATGGCGTCCTATTAAAGCTCTGTTTAACATCATATCATTGCTGGCATTCGTAAATTACACCTTCGAAAAATACTGTAAAATCTCTTGGGCATTACAGGTAGAATAACTTAAGTCTTATTTTTTTTATTTATAAAATATAATGTTGTTGGATCCTGTAAGTCACGAATTGGCAAGCTTATAAATTAGCTATCTCCAAACCTTTTGAGAACTATTTTGTTCATGTCAGGCTGTGTTTAAAACCAAAAAGTGAAAACATCTTGTGATATGTGCAGTGATAGCCAATTGTTATTTTGAGACTCTTGGTATGACAATTTCGAGTCAAATAAATAATAATAATAATCACAACACAGATAGGTCCTTCAACACTGTTTGAAAATATTTTTGTTTTGTTTTAATTTATGTATAATGTGTATATAATACTATCTAAAAATTTTAATGATTGAACATAAAAGTTTAATCAAATGATGATGTAAAATAATAAAATATGTGGCGAAGTGTTCTGATCGGATAGGTAACTTTGTTTATTTTGAATTATGGTGTTACGAAATTGAAGGTGAGTGATGAATGTGTGTTATTAATTTTTTTGAATACATTAAAAATAGAATAGTATGAATCTAGGATTTGAATGTAGTGTGAAGTGTTAGACAGCGCTGTCGAATGTAAGTTTGAGAATGAAAGTTTAGTACCTTCAAGATTCATACGTACCTACCGTGGTATTATAGATGTTACGTCGCCGATTGATCAGAGCAGTTCTATACATAGATGGCATAACCTATACGAATCATATTCATGTTATATTTCTTATGATTCATAGAAAAATACTTAGGTATGCTCATATTGTAAACCCATATTGACATTGAAATGTATAAATTAGCTATCATACCAGAACAGACCTACCGTAATTTTAAAATTTAC
The DNA here is from genome assembly GCA_963576905.1 of Mystacides longicornis. Classification (NCBI taxonomy): domain Eukaryota; kingdom Metazoa; phylum Arthropoda; class Insecta; order Trichoptera; family Leptoceridae; genus Mystacides; species Mystacides longicornis. The sequence continues at coordinate 11,252,512 of OY756433.1, read as the reverse complement.
CTTAGTAATAATTTTTATTTTTTTGTAATATTTACTAATTTGAAGTTTAATTGAGAGTTGTTATTTAACTATTTGGTCTGTGATGTTATGAGTTCATTAATAATTATTCGCTTGCAAGAATGGAGATTATACTTGCTATAATAATCTCGATAACATCAGGTAATGAAGTTTTAATTTATAGTAAAAATTTAAGGGTTGAACTACATAAAACTAAAATAAAAACACCATTGAATTGTATAAGTTGATACTTAAGGTTTTTCCTTTTTTTAATTATTTCATGGATGATCCACGGGTTATGAATTTGCATTGTATAAACATTAGTAAAGAACCCCCGATATTGAAAATACTAGCTGCCTTGACAGAGGGTCTCCTTCAAAATTTTTTTTAATTTTTTTTTGTATTGAATTTTTTTGTAGAATCAATTAACAATATCATACTAGCTGTGCCACCCGTGTAGGTGCCTTGAGTATTACAACTTAAATTTTTTTTTGGAATAGATGTACGGGCGGGCTCAACGCCTTTCTTTTTTTTGTTTCTTTTTTTTCTTTTCCATTAATAAGCTATGGTCGGGTGTAAGGAGTTAAAATTTGGGAAAAGTTTTCAATTGTAATAAAATAATAAATTCATATAATCTTCATCAGAGTATTAGTAGGTAGGTGCATTGCCGGGTTAGGTACCAAATACAGATCACGCGTGACCTCATTATGAAAGTACCATTTGATCATTCACATATCATGCACCTATCACGCAAGTATTTCTTTGACCCTTGTACGGGATCATGCAGAGCCCACGCCGTGGATGCATGTTATTTAAGAGTACTATCTAGAAAATAAAGATACATCTAAGTGGCTATAGTTAATCAAAGATGGCGGCGGCCGCCTTAACCAATAACATTGAGGTATGCTGTCGCTGGGGAGGGGATGGCGAGGCATGTTAGCTACAAGCTCTCCTCTCTGCGCTCACTTGCAAATTTGCCTACTTGGAAGATAGTCGATAAAACTAGCGGTCCCCGCGCCTCCAGCGCGAGGACCCGCCAATTTATAATTTTCTATAATAATAAATTTAAAGTCACAAAGATAATTAAGACTACAAAATGAATGTACAGATTTATTTATGTTATAATATAAAATTTAAATAAGAAAGTGTTTTGTGCTAACACCATAGCAATTTGTAAAATATAAATTGTTTTTTTTAAAAGAAAAAAGTGAATAAAAAAAAACTCTCAATTAAAAATACCAGATGACTTCTGATTCTTCTCATGAATCCTTTCTCCCATATGAGACTCAAGAGTCCTGTCTCTATACTGCCGAGAGCTAGCCACAAGTAGAAGGATGAAGAAGATGAATACTAGTGGAGGAGAAGGAGACGACCAATAGATGTGACGACCACCACCTCTCTTCTCTTTTCTTTCTTTTTCAACACCTTACAATGTACCTACCTATATTACACATTAAACATTGAGCTACGGATATCTCACGGCTGTGAGGCTTGGACTCCGAAGGCCCGAGGCTTTTGAGAAGTGGAAAAAACGCAGAATGCTTGAAATCTCTTGAACTGACCTGATTACAAATTCAAACCCCTTAAACCTTGCGCGGGTAGAACTATTGATCGATCCACCTGTGCAAAGCTAATTGCACGCTAATAAGGGCTTATTAGCGTGCAAATAGTGTTCGTAAATTTAACGATCGAATCATTCGATCATTTTTATATGGAAATTTTTCGAAACTCTCTCGATGATCGTTTCGATATTCGATCATCGAAAACTTTTACTAGTGTTAATGATACTAAAAGTAAAGTTCGAAGGTCGTAGAGATGTTGGAAAAGGCAGAGATGTCCTAGATTCGAAATATATGTTCTTCAATCGTCATTTAGGAATTTAGATGGAATGGAAGTCTTCGACATGTTAGATGTTAACGTAAAGTGATCATGCATTTTAAAGTAGCCTTCGAAAAAGCTGCAGAAAACTTTAGAACTCTAGAAAGTCCTTAGTGGCTCTAATAAAAATCAATAGGTTCTATTTAAAAATCGAACATCCATTTATTTAATGAAATCATGTTTTTTTTGTATTTCAATCAATCTGGGATCACTCATCACTCAATACACTTTTGATATCTTTGACATAAAGCAAAGCCTGTGTTCTGAAAGTGAAAATGGTCGGCACCGGGATTCGAATCCACTTTTATATAATACATATTATATCATTACATATTGTTTATAATGTCGTAGCATCAATATTATATATTACTAGCTGACCCGCCCATCGAAATATTTTGACATATTACATGAATTAAATACAGTTTACGACATTAAAAGTGAAATAAATTAGCTAAAAATGTATTGTATTACGTAATAATTATTGTTGTTGATATAGATGGGGATGATGTTCGACAGGTCATGACCATAGTTTTGTAATAAAAACAATAATTATTCTTCTATAGTTACATAGGGGAGAGTTGGGATCATTGGGCACTTTTTTATATTTTGTACTGTAAAATTTATAAAATCGATATAAACTCAGATTTTCTTCTTTAGACCAGTAGTCCATAGTTTTGGCTTGTGTTTATCTAAAAACAGTATACTCAAATGTTGTTCCGTTCAAAAGTTATTAGCGTTTTTCAATGACTGTTCAAAAGTGCCCAAACCTCCCTGTGGTAGGGAGGTTTGGGCACACTGCTGGGAGGTTTGGGCACCATACTCAATGATTTTATTCAGCAAGCTATTAAACACATTTTATTTGGAAATTTTCATTGAAATTAAAACAATGTTAAAAATACATTAATTTAGAAAGAAATTGTGTATTTGAGAGTATAAAAAATGTATATAAATTGAAAAAATTAAGTCCAAAATGTAGGAATATAGGGCCAAATCCGTGATTTTTCAAATCCTCTTTTTTATATTTTGTGATTTAAATGCTTGTGGCATAGAAATTGTAGCCAATTTAGGTATTTCATAGGCGGTCATCGTACTACCTCCATCGCTAGCAAGCCTTTCTGTGACTGGAACACAATTTTCTTTCCAAAATTTTAAAGTAGGAACCGATCTATAAATTTCGTGATTATCCATCAAAATAAAAACTGGTGACTGTGTAGTCGGCTTTGAATAATTACGGAAATTTTGTATGTATTTGTAAAAGTTTTCCGAAGTCATCCACCATGATAGAAAAGCAGTTCCATCAGATCCTGTAGGAGCTCCATTCAAAATATTGATTTAAAATTGACTCGAGGAAATATGAATATTCCAATCGCGTTATCCCCGAACAAATTGTTACTAAAGTACCGCTTTCCGCAGATGTCATCTATCTAACTTGCTTTACTCCTTATACTGCGATAATCTTTTCCGTCCTTTGGGTGGTTGTTAGCCCAGATACATCAATGCTATAAGTTGATTCTGGTCCAAAAAAAAAAGCGTCGACGTTGGTTCTGTTAAAACTAGTCGCTCTAGTTAGGCTAGTAGCTTCTGGAGTCCTTACAGACAGTCCGGGATGCCAACGTAGAAAGCCATACAACCAATTTTTAGATGTTATGTTGTTTATCACCCAGTTTTCTGGAGGTTGTTTATTTAAAGCAAGAGATAGATATCTTCGGAGAGTGGAACTAGGAATATTATACTTGTTGGCGGTTGGTATAATTTTAGCCCCACGTTAACCTTCATTAAGAGTTTTATCAATCATGTCCATTGGTATCTCTTGTCTTTTACCAATATTTTTGTATTTAAACGTTATTGTCTGAAAAAAAGTAAAACTTAACACTAAAGTAGGGAGCATTGGGCATGCCCAACCCTCCCTTTATGAATAGTGCCCAATGCTCCCTACCACCCGTTTTTTTAAATAAACACTCATATTTTTTTTAGGTCAGGAGTTATTTTAATATGCATTTTCGAAAAATAATAATGAATATGTATTTGTTCAAAAAAAAAAAATTAAAATACGTACCACTGTGTAAAATTTTACAAAAAAATTAAAACGATACTTGGAAAAAAAATTACTTTTCTATATCAAAAACAAACAACGATTGCGATTTTGTTTGAAATAATTGACGGTTGTTTTGACGTTTGTCTGTGTTGCTAGTGAAAATATTAATGAAAAAATATGAAATTATTGCCATAATTTGTTTACTTTTTTAGATACTTAGGTGTGTCCAATCCTCCCTACTGCCCAATGGTCCCAACTCTCCCCTAAATTTAAAAAAAATCCAAGAGATGGCGGTGTAGTAGGAAATAAGTCGCATGTGCAACATGGTACGTTATTGTACATATCTTATTGCATGAACAGATATCATTAATTCATTAAATTAAAATTTTACCGAATTATTATGGTGACTAGATTTAAATTAAATGAAGGATATATAGTACCAAAATATAATAATAAATACGGTAAGAGAACTTTAGAATATAGTGCCTAAATTGCTTAATATGATGCCGACATCTATTAAGAAATGTGGTAGTAAAAGTGCAACAAAAAGACTTGTCAAGGAATGGCTCTTGAAATGTGGATTTGTTTATAATTGAAAAATCTGTAAATAATTATAAATAATATTATGTTTGCTGCTGTTGGTTAGGTTTTAAGTTACCATTTCTTATTATTGTTTTTATTTCTGTAGAAGAACGCGCCGACAAATCCATTTGTATGGATTTGGCGCGACTTCATTATTGTACCTTAACTTTGTAATAATTAGTTTTTGATCTAATAAATAAAAAAATAATATACAGCGCCTTTTTATCAAAGTCTAGGTAATTTGGCTGAACTACATTGTGGATATTATTTTTCTTGACTTTCCTTCGAAAATTAGCATCGACTGTACTGTGAGCAGCTTTGTAAATAGAGTTTCCGCGCCGTCTTCGCGTCAGTCTGTTTTTGCGTGCGTCGCTCGGTGGTCGTTTCGTGTCGAAGTGCTCTGTTGGTTATTGTGAAAAGTTAAATTTGTTTTGTTTATAAATTGCATATTATTATATTTTAAGGTGAGTCTATGTTAGTATGTATATCGAATTTCAAGCCGATGTTATTTTAGTTTAGCCTTAAATTATTTCGTTGAAAGATTTTATATGTTCTAAAATTCCTCTGTTAATATATTATTATTAGAAAATGTTTTCTAATTTGAAAACTGTTACTTGCTCACTTAAATTTTTAGTTAGGTATAGGTATATTGTTAGGTTAACTTAAATGTTTTTTTATAGGTTTGATTATTCAATTGTTGATTTCTTATATTATTCAATAAAAATGGCTTTTTTCATTGTGATTTTAATTTGTTTCCTAGGTTGTTTTTTTTTTTAATTTTTATTTACAAATATATTAATATTATAATACATTAATGTGAAAATATATACATTCAGATTAACATAATGGAATTTATCACCCCACTAGACATTAAAGCCCGTGCTGAGGTGATTTTAAGTATTTATACTGCGCATTAGTTTTTAGTTTTTCCGTTATTTTTTTATAATTACAAATTCTGGGTTCGGATTAAGTTAAAACTATTGTTATGGGGAGATTTTTCCTTCAAGGTCTATCCCTGAAGGGTGTGGCGTACAGTGGCGTAATAACTATAAAATTCGTGCATGTTTCTAGAATAGGCTGAATAACTATGTACCTACTGAAAATTAAAAAAAAATTAAACATTTTTACAAACATTTAGTAAACTTTTCATTTGCACTGTTATTGCTATTAAATATCGGTTAAAGCTCAAATAAATTCAGTACACATCTAAATAATAACAGTTATACTTAACAACCATTCTGACAAATTCAGTACACATCTAAATAATAACAGTTATACTTAACAACCATTCTGAGTGTCTCGAATAATCATGTTGGGTGTGAACTGTGCAAATACGATAATTTTTCGATTAGGTAGTCAATACAACTGCACACAAACTAACCTGTCGCAGATTACTTGAAATCTTCCATATAAAAATGATTAGGACTGCGTATGTCACGATAAAAGTCGAGAATGGCCGAACATTTTTTGCTTATTTTTGTATCGTAGTATTCGTATAAGCTCAGGGTATTTTTCAACGGTGAAAAAATATAGGAAAATTGCAAGGAAAATGGAAAAATAACAATTTTATGTTCCCATACAAAGTCTTCCTGCCTCTCAGATGTGTCATAACAAAGTATTGTTATTTTTTTGGTTGAGAATTACCAAGTTGGCGTAGTTGATAAGACGCGACGTTGTCATGTAGTTCTTAATAAAACCACGACGTCGATAGTCTGTATGTATATATATTTTCAAGAATGGAATGAGTATCACATACCTACCTACTTTTACACAAAAATATAAAATAATTTGATTGGTACAAACATTGTTGATTTCTGGAAAATTTGTTATCGATTTATTTTTTTTAGAAATTAAACCGACTTAAGTGTTCTTAATTAATACTGTAGGTTTTCGATGATCGAATATCGAAACGATCATCGAAAAATTTCCATACAAAAATGATCGAATGATTCGATCGTTTGATTTTCGAACACTATTTGTACGCTAATATATTAGCTTTCGATGAAACTCTTACTAGCCCCACTGATAAAATAAATAATAGGTACAATACTCGCTAAAACTGAAGCAAATAGTACACCAAATATGTGGACTATACTGACTATACCAAAGAATTCGATAGTAAGTTTTATCATATCATATCCATTAAGTTACGATAACTTAGGTACTGATGTTGAATAGTGTTGAATGAAATTCTTCACTTTATCTTACGGCTAATGTACACTGAGAGAAAAGTAAGGGGGAAAAGCTCGTATTTCTTGAGTTTTTTCTCGTAAGAACTGTTTTTTTTGACTCAGAGTGAAGCATTGGTTTTTTCAATGCTCCGTCATTGAATTTTCATACGAGGTATTTTCCCGTACGGTTTACTGGAAATTAGCAGGTATTGGAGAGGAATTGATCGATGCAATGTCATTGAATTTTTAAATGATAGTTCATTGGAAAAAGCAATGCCGTCATTGATATATCTAAGTAAGAGACTTCATATTTCCTATTAACGTACCTACGGGAAAAAATCAATGCCGTACGTGGTATAAACCGTTACATCATTGAAAAATCTAAGTAAGGGCCTGTATATTTTCTAGTAGCGTACGAGAAAAAACCAATGACGTACTTGGTACAACCCGTTACTTCATTGATATATCTAAGTAAAGTCCTTTATATTTTCTAGTATAGTACGAGGAAATACCAATGCCGTGCTTTGTACAACCCATTACTTCATAGATATACCTAAGGAAGAGACTTTTTATTTTCTAGTACATTACGAGGAAAAAACCATGCTGTAATTGATTCAACTAGGTAGCAACCCCTTTCTTACCTATTACATCATTGCTATCTAAGCTCTCAATACCTACCTAGATCTAAAAATTCCACACATCCAGGTGATTGAGTTTGTTTTCTTCGTACTTGATACGTTTTCTCCCAGTTGATCAAAGCAAGACACTATGGAGGTATTGATGACTTGATGAAATTTTTCCGTCTCCCTAGTGTAATTGCGAATGTAATATTCAGCTCGTTTTGTGAAGTTTCATCTAAATTATAAACTGATGAGTTGGTGACGCATAGTCTCCTTGAGGAAACTCGCCAAACAGCTGGGAGAATACACCGTCTTCTCAGGCTATCCCTCAGTTGTCTTCCGTAGGTATGGATCACACATGTTTACCTAACATCTACAATGTGGTTATTTCGAAACTTGATCAAACGAATTGTACGAATAAAAAATTAACTATGAAATTGCGGAAGTTTTTTTGGAATATTCTTCTTGATTAAGACTTCACTTATAAAAGAAAAAGAAGAAGAATTTCCCAAAAAAAAATCGCAATTTCATAGATATTTTATTTTGTCTTTTATATTTATTTATTATCCTTATACGGCACTTAATTACAAAAAAAAATATAGCAATAAATTGATAATATTTTTTTTTTAAGTAAAATCACTTGGTCTCAATTGAAGGTCTTTAAAATAAAATAGAAAAAAAAAATATTTCCCAAAAAATAATTTCCAAATTCATTGAAAAAAAAATCTGTTAAGTATACCTACTTATTTATAAGAAAATAGGTTGTTAACCTGAAGAGAAAATAAATATGAACACGAAGTTTGAATTAAGGTACATATCTATTTCAATTTAAAGTGCCAATTGCAATTTCAACGTAAAATGTTTGTTCGTACAATTCGTTTGATCAATAATTATCCAGATAACACATTGTATAGAGAAATATAACTAGGTACATAGTTTGTAAAATGATTTTAGTAAAAACTTTTAAGTAATGAGTAAACAAGTCTTGCATCTACGAGCTCAAGCAAACTAATGGTAGATCTAAGAGGTAGGTCGATTGCGTCTGGTAAAAAATATCCCTACTCCGTCTGGGAATCACGGACGTACTTGTGAAAACCCCGTACGAACTTGGTTTTAACATGTGCCGCACGGGAGAAAGTCAAGGGGCCTGGATTTTTTCACGTTGTCCTTGCGAAATTCTCGTATTTACTTGTTTCTGTTGAAATTAATTATTGTCATTGGATTTTTCAAGTTTACTAGCTATTTTCCATTACCTACCAGCTCTTACCTAGTATCCTATTATTTGTACTGGCTTTACTCAAAACCAAAGAAATAATGGAATTTACAACAGAAATATATTTGACTTGCATAGGTTTTTGAAATTGTACGGATGTCCAGGAAAAAACTCCATGCTCCATCATTGAAAATACCAATGATGTTGCGTTTTCATATAAACCATCTCCGTAATAGAAAGAAACAATTCCTGTACGGGATATTTTAAATTATTATAAATTGAATCATTGTTTTATTCCAGTTGCATTAGTTTAATCAATGACATACAGCATTTACATTATTTCTATTCTTACTGAGAAAAACGTAAAACAAGTAAACTTGTTTCTTTCTATGAATTACTTGAATAATTCCCTGATACGAGAATTTCGGAAATTCCATTCTTGGGAATGGAAATAAGCAGATAAGGTGAATTGATCATTTCAATGATAATGTTTTTTTTCATAAAAGTTTATGATTTTTTCTTGTATTCTGCGGTTTTTGTAAAACCATTTACTGTACGTGCCTTCATCATGACAAAATTTCTCTCAGTGTAGAAGTATTCAATATTAACATTGTTGTTGCATACTTCAATGCAAGTGTGTTGTACCTATATTTACGACGCAATGAAGTTTTCAGAATTTCAGCGATGAGTCATAACTGAAACAAGTAGATATAAACAGTTATTTAGATATATTTAACTTTTGTCGAAAAATCCCATGTATGCTACAAGTAGATATAAAATTTTTAATGAAATATAGAGATAAAAGTTGGAAATTATTGAGAACAAGAGAGCAACCAAATTTAAAGACTGCGACTGATGTCATGTATTTGGCGCCAGGATATGACTATATCCATTTTTGTTAATGTCTCATCTTTATTGCCTTTGTTGGAGCACAACGTTCTAATTATGTCTAGATTATTGTGACCATTTTTCAGGACTAGATCTTAACAAATATGTAACAACTTATGACTCCAACAATTTATTAATGACGTTCGATTTTTAAATGGAATAAACCACTACGGGCTTACGACAGTCTTCTACTGTTATTTCGAAGGCTGGCTTAGTTGTAATTAACTATTTAATTAAAGTTCATTCCACAGTAAATCGTAAATAATTGCGGAATCATTAAGATAATCGATTAAGAAAAGGTGCCGAATGTGGTTAAATGAGAGAATGGGCCCTTAATTTTCAAATATTTGACTAGGTAGTTCTAAATTTAAACTCCAACCAAGATATCTCAAGGAGTCGACCTTTACCATGATTTTGGTCTCCATTTTAAGGTTGTATGCTTTGGGTGTTTTGGAAAAGGCATGCACTCAGGCACGCGATCTATAAATTAATGTCAGCAAAACAAAGGTTTTGGTATTTGAAAGGGATGAAGCAAGAACGAATTGTTAAATCACAGTAGAAAATGAAAGTTAATGAGTGTGTATTTAGGAAGCATGTTTAGTCGGGATGGAAAGTGTGAAAAAGAAATCGAACGTAGGAAATTTGCTGCAGCCCGATTCACGGAAAAGTTTAAGTCTAAGTTCGAACGAAGCTCGATTCAAACTTTTGTGAATAGGGCTGCTGGTAATAATAATTGTAGGCGGCGACTATCTACAGTCTATGTACCTATTCACGGAGGGTTTGAATCGAACTTCGTTCGAACTTCGAACTAAACTTACACTTAAACTTTTCCGTGAATCGGGCTGCTGGTTGCAGGGTGGGCGGTGCACTAAGACCTATAATGAGAAACAACAACGTCTCACTACAAGCAAAGAAACTAGGGCATAATGCAATCCTGTTACCATCGATGATGTATGGCTGTGAAACGTGGACATGGAGGAAAAAAAGAATGTATAGAAATGCAGTAGAGATATAATCCCTACGAAGAATATGTGGAAAAACTTTATGGGATATGGAATGGAATGAAAATACTAGGAAGGAATGTGGTATGGAAGTAAGACAAAGATGAAAGTTAATAAGTTGAGATGGTTTGGGCATGTGGAAAGAATGGATGCAAACAGAATGACAAAGAGAATTCATAAGGCTGAAAGGAAAGGTGTAAGAAAGTGTGGCCGACCGAGAATGACGTGGATCGAACACATCGATTACGTCCTCAAGGAAGGCCAGGTAAGAAGTAAGAGCAATATGAGAGGGTGTTTGAGAAATGTTATGTCGGTGGAAGAAACGAAAGAAGTATGCTTGGATAGAAAAGAGTGGAGGTCCGTTCTTTCTGCCTACCCCTTACGGGACACGGCGTGATGGGTAAAAAAAGGCACGCACATCGTCTTTTCAATAAGCATTTCGCGCTTCCATGTCACATAAAACCTAACCTCACTTAGCCAACTAGCAGTATTGATTCAATATGTATTTTCATACGCTGACATCAGAGGATATCGTCAGCTCCCTGTTATACACAGCGACTCTACTGTGATGTGTGTTGGTTATGATGTGGGTGTATTGGTATCCATTTATAAATAAACTTTACGCCGTTTTCTTCAAATCTGATTCATCATCCAGCATACACTCCATCGTGTATACAAATTATACATTGGCACGTAGTTGTAACAAGTGGGATTATGCAGTATGATACATAACTAAGAATAATAAAAATGTATGTTCTTATAAATATATAGATATTCTGCAATAGAAAGAATCTTAAAAACATGTTTTTATCAACAATTATACAGGGTGTCCCAAAAAGTATGGATAATCGGTAAACCAGGTATAGAGGACTCTTAGGGCTATCCAAAAACCTCAATTTATGTTCTAAGATTTTTTTCTCGTTTTCGAGTTATAACTTTTTTTCGATTTTTTTCGAAAAACTCCGACTGTCACGACATAATTGGACACAGAAACGCTATTTATTGAGATACACCCTTCATTATTTTTTTCAAAATTGTTGAATAGTGTAAGTTTTAGATGTAATAATTTATTTTATCTAATTTGATACCATAGCTTAAAAAATAAATGTTGTATCTCAAAAATAGTCAAATCAGAAAATTTACAAAAAATGTTTATAGCTATTTAAAAATAGAAGGTCACATAAAAAAAATTTCCCAAACATTTTTCAAAAACTTCCTTACCTATTTCATCTAGTATCTACCCTGTAAATTTCATTTTCCTATTCCTACGGGATCATACCTAAAAACGGTTAGAAAGTACAAGAGGGCGATACCTCACGTAATGAAATACATACATTTCCATTCAAAATTAATCATTTATTATTCTACGAGTAATACACATATTATTAGAATGATCAATTTCACTTTGTATCAAAATTTCAATACGTAAAAATCCACCTCTCTTAATTTCAAACCGTTTTTAAGTATGATCCCGTAGGAATAGGAAAAAGAAATTTACAGGGTAGATACTAGATGAAATAAGGAAGTTTTGGGAAAAAAAATTATGTGACCTTCTATTTTTAAATCACCCTCAAACATTTTTGTCAATTTTTTGATTTGACTATTTTTGAGATACAACATTTATTTTTTAAGCTATGGTATAAAATTGGATAAAACAAATTATTACATCTAAAACGTACGCTATTCAACAATTTTTAAAAAAATAATGAAGGGTGTATCTCAATAAATAGCTTCTCTGTGACCAATTATGTCTTGACAGTGGGAGTTTTAAAAAAAAAAATCGAAAAAAAATTATAACTCTAACTTGAGGTTTTTGGATAGCCCTAGGGGTCCTCTATCCCTGGTTTACCGATTATCCATACTTTTTGGGACACCCTGTATATATATTTTTTTCAACTGTTGTTTCAATAATAATATTATGTATGTTCGTCTTACAGTATTATGTACCAAGTTTAAGATAATAGGTACCTACTTGGTGGGCCTGCATAGTATCGGATTTCATTAAGTTGGAGAGATCAGTTTAATAGCTGTGGGCAGTTAGCAAGTGTACTCAATATTAATTAACCAATTCATGAACCAGATGGTCAAATTAAGCGAAAATAATTAGGCTCGCTATGTAGGTTGTAGTATCGTAAAATCATCGAAAAGAAATATTTAAAATGAAATTGTATTTAATGTAATAGTGAATTACTAGCCAAGAACACCTGCAAATTTTTTGAACAATTACCAAATTATTAATGACGTATCGCTGTGAATTTTGATATACCTATTAAAGGACGAGGTAAGAAATGATGTAGGTATGCAAGGTTCAATGAACAAAACGCTCTAGAGAAAAATAAATAAGTTCTAACCTTACCATCGCGTCCCTTGCAGGGTAGAAAGAGAAAATGAAATTTCATAATTTAAAAATTTCAGCCCTCTTTTCTTCTTTCAGGGTATTAAATTACACGTAAATTCACATTTAACTAAATTGTGTCTAATTAATCTATTGATAATAACCTCTTCAAAGGTTCGGTATTGACGATTATTCATATTTAATTAGGCAATTTTTACTCATAGTATATGGAATATACATGAGTCTTGTGATCGGATTTCAAAAAAAAAATAGGTTTCGCTGAAATTAATTTTCTCGACGTTTTCGAGGGTGTTGATTCCAAAAATGCAAAAAAAAAATTAAAATTTCCGCGTACCCGTTCCCAAACGCGTACGCCAAAAATGTGTGCGCACCCATAACTCATAGTAATTCTTATCCGATTTGATTGAAACTTGGTAGAACGGTTAGCCCCTCGATGTAGATGAGTCAGTAAAATGTTGAGATCTGTACCTTTAGGGGAACCCTCTTATAGTATCCAAAGAAAATTTCACTTGTTCTAGAAAAAGGGCTAAAAAAGAAAAAAAAATTCTTCGATATTCATAAAATTTGGTATACGGGTTGGTCTTATGCTCCTACACAAGCACGTAAAATCTGAGGTCCGTAACTTCAGTGGGTCCCCCTTAAAGTTCCGATTAATATTGAATATGTAGTTCTAAAGCAGATAATAAAAAGCTCCAATAGTTTCTATAATAATTCCAAGGATAAATTAATTTTAATCGTAAAATTATGTATGCAAAGATATGTTTTACACGAAAAGGCTGTTATAATATGAGTTCTGGGCTACCCTAGGTTAGCAGCTTTTTTCATCATCATCACCCTCCTCAGTCCAGTGTTGTACATAGGCCTTCCTTCGTCCCTTCCCGACTTTCATTGCTCTCTTCATGTAAGTCGGTGAGGGGTTTTTTAAACAGCTATAGTCGTTTGTCGCTCCATACCACGCTGTCCAGGCGGGTTGGTATGGGGGTTCTTCCAGGATCTCCTTCCTCATGAGCGACAGGTATTTAGTTCAGTGCTGGTGTTACGGTTATACCGCCGATTTTCGGTCGCCAGAGCCTCGTTAGTTATCTAGCGGGGGGACCGTGAGCGGGTGAGGATGACAGTTGGGTCGGCTAGGTGTTATTTGCCATCACCCCAAACTCCCCCATTTTTTCATAACTCCCCCCAATTCTTTCATAGCCAATCGAATCTGTCAATCTTAGAATAACCAATACCGGATGGAAAATTCAATGAAAAAAAAGGGAATTGAACCTTGTTATAATGATTCCGGTTCTTGTTTTTATAATGAGCTAGACTACCGAGGTCGGTAAAATAGTTCAGAATTGAATTCCGAACTAATTTTAACACTAGTGACAAATCACACCCTTATTATGCGTGTCTACGTTTAAATTTTTAAATTTCCCAAGTCAAATTTAGTGTGCAACGTGTAAACGGTAAGAAACAGTGTGATTGGATTAATCACTGGTGACAGATCTTTTAATAAAGTGTAACTTGTCAATTTGTATGCGCTGAATAAACATCCAGTAGCTCTAAGTAGGTTCCTGAGCGGTTTAGGGCGGGCTTCCCCAAGGGCTTATACGCCCCAGACATTGGAGCATTGTCCTCCTCACAGTATTATATCTAATATGGTGTGCGAAACAGTTTCATTTACCCTACAATGTAGAATTGAGATAATATGTATATTATGTCTAGTTCAAATCTTATTCTATATTATAATTGATTAAGGTTTGTCCGTATAACACTGTGTTTTCCATGAAACACACTTACCTAACGCCAAAATATTGTTCATATTTAAATTATTCGTTTCTAAGTCGATGTTTTTTGCTATTGACAATAATAGTTTTCGCGGGAAATATCATCGTCACTGGTATGGGACGACTATACGGATTCGATTCCCGCAGGGGGCATGGTCTTTTTTAACACGTTGAACATGTCGTTGAAGATTTCCATGTGTTCGAAATTTCGTGGATTTTTCAAAAAAATTGACCGACTAAATGGCGAACTTTCTGAACTTTAAGTGATCACACTAAGCCAGCCTTCGGTAGTGGGTCAAATTTGTATAAATATTTACCTCTTAAAATCACTAATAATTATTGATTTAACGTTTAGCATCAAATATTTGGTTCTTCTAATTTCTAATATGTAAATTCTGACAGTACAGTGTTTATACCACAGACAATAATAATATGGGTGAGATTAAAGTTTGTTGACCTCTGCGACATAGTTGAGTACTTGCTTGGAATTTAGCAGACGAGGTATAGAGTTTACGTATCGCGTCGGTCGCTGAAGTAACCCACTGAGCAGTGAACACAGTTCCTCCCATCCGGCGCCGGCATGTCGCGCCCTGTTTCGCCGGAATCTCCCCAATTGCGGGGGTGGTCTTCTCACCTACAGGGTGGTCTATGCTGAAATGAATCACGCAGTCTCTGATGTAATGTGGATTGTTCTTTTTATATATTACATGAATTATACCTACACTCATTGATCCTTATTACATACACACTGTAAAGAAAGTTGCCAATTATTTGCTCAACGTTTAGGTTATCACATGTATTATGTATTCCTAATACATAACCTTCAAAAGTCAATACTTGTCTAATTGTCAAAAAATTCAAAAAGGAGGGAATATTTGCCATCAGATATAGGTAATATGTTAGATGACAGATTTTTATATATGCGTCTGTGGTAACGAAATTTATTTTTCTTCTCAAATACTTTATGATGTGCCATTTTATGTGTTGAATAAAAATATGAAAACTTTTTTTTTGTCAACCGGCAGTTGAATCCTCCGGAGTATAGTATTTGCATATACTTCAGGAGTAACTGCACTTTAAGGCTCTTTCAAAACTTATACATAATATTCACTTTTATTTCAATGCTGTGGTGAATTTTATATATAAATGATGAAATCAGAAGTTTTATTTCTAAATTGATTGGTAGACTAGCGGTTACAACGCCGGCTTTTGTACTGTTTCGTATTGGAGGTCGTGGGTTCGATCCCAGGTGCCGACCATCTTCCTCTTTCACGACACAAGCTTAAAGTAGCTTACTGTGAAAGAGTCAAAGAGTGTATTTGTGTTCACTTTGAGTGAGTACAGATTCATTTATTAAAAAAAAGTGTGAACATAAGTTTCTATAGGTACACAACGAACGAATACCCATTAAAATAGGTACATAATCTTCATTTTAAACTTACATTGTTAACTCCGTAATGAAACCCACCAAAGTATTTACGAGTGAAGGCTTAAAAAAAAGTCTGAAATATCCAAATTATTGACGATACATACTTTTAGTTTGAAAAGATCGAGAACATTGTCAATATTCTCTAGTTGTACATGTTCATATATTAACGGAAGTATTATTTAACTACGATTAGATACTTTATAATGAGCAAATACTTGTGCTAATCTTGATTGGTGACCAAAAACTGTGCATTTCATTGAGTATATTATATATAATTATTGTATTATTGCTTCATTATCGCCATCTAAATGTAGCATAGGATGTGGTGGGTTTAATTCTACATGAACACATTTGGCTTATGATATTCGTTACATAATCTTTGAAGAGAACGACAATGATTATATTTGTGGTTTGTGGACGTGAAAATAATATATTGAAACGATTTCGACAGTTCCTATAACTATTAAAGTTATAGGAACTGTCGAAAAAGTTAGATATAAATTATTATGGCGTTTAGAAATATGTCTGATTTCTTTTTCTATATCTATGTTTTGATGCTCAAGCCCTCGGTATTCTAGTTGCAGATTGGATCGTTGGATGTAAAAGAGGAAGATGTTCGAGATCGAGGCTCGAACCCTAAACTAATTCGCTGTAGAAAAGTTGGCGCTTCGCCCACTAGGCGCTTACACACTTCTTGTTTGGTTGATATTATAATGTTTTTTTCTGCCAACGCTTTTTGGAACTCTATTGCCTTCTTCGGGACTTTGTGCATACCTTTTCATAGGATTTTATTGTCTACTTAGCATCCCCGACAGACGTTGTCGGGAGTTCCTAACTGTGAATATTGAATTCGTATTGGTATAATGATAAGCTTATTACTTACCTTTTAACCAATGTAATTGAGATCGATGCATCTGTTATTTTCCACCGCACCAACTATCAAAATTTTTTCAAATTTGGAATAAAAATTATATTTTAAAAGGTAGTATAAAGGTTATCGCTCTCCATTTTTAAGAATTATAGAAGATGAAATGTCTTCGGTCATCCACACTATGCAAAGGTTTTCAAGTCACAGTGAATGGCCAATTAATTTAGATCTCTCCCATATTTGAATATTTGGCTACCTATAACCACTACCTATTTGTTTTAACTGTGAATGTACCTGTCATCCAGTGTTTTAATATAATTCTATACTTACGATTTTTTATATTTAATCAATGAATCCTCGACAATCAGACAGTGTACTGTTTAGGAATGTAATTTCGCATTTATATGGCTAATAAGCTGTTTGAAATTCATACTGGGTTGTGGTATAAGAACAGTTTTTATACACTTACATTGTTTTTTGTTTATAATATACCAAACATCAATCAGAATATATCCGATTTTCTATACAAAACATTTGAAACAAAACTAAAATAAGGTGTGTAAAGTATAAATATCTTCTATTTAAACGGAATTAAGAATTATATGAACACAATATATTTTAAAACATAAGTATTTGTAGGTATATTGTATTAATGATAAGTTTTTTTTTTATTTTTAGGTTAAGAAATCAACAATCCCGCCAAAATGTCTCACAGCGTCACAATCACAAGGACTACTACAACCACATCCACCTCAGCCCTTATCCTCAACACGGGCTACCTCAGAACTATTCCAGGGCTTCTAAAACTGGGAGAATTGGTAAGATTTAGTTTCGAAACTATAGTAATTAAATTGTGTGTCTGTTGTCAATCTTTCGTCTATGTATTATATAAATTCCAATTTTAAAATTAATAAAATAAAGAATGACTGTACAAATCGATGTACCGTAACGACATTTGATTTCATTATAAACTATAACTTGAATGAATCATATGGATAATTTTTCACTTTTAAATCGGCTTTGCTATACCTAATATGCTTGGAAGCTTGGAACACTACACAAAATTTGTGATTACCTCTTATCCCAGCGTCCTCAACCCCTACGTTTTAACTCCTACCCTGAAACAAATACACTCTACCCTTTATGGACAGCGGGCGGACATCCAGCGCAACGTGAAAATTTTCTGAACAACAATACGAAATGTCAATAAAAGAGTTCTATTTTTGAATTACCATTAATTCAAAATTCGACGTATCATTCATTATATTATTATGACGTCCATGTATACCAATAGAAGAATAACAAAGAATGGAGGTGGCTATAATAAAAGGGCGTGTGTACTCGCGCCATTATCAACATGTACCAATCTTGTGAATAAGAATACATTTTGGTGGCGACGTTAAAAATAGGCGAGGCGACCTCATTTCTTTCAGAACCTTGCAACACCCATAATAAATTACAAATAACTTTGATTATGGAGTCGGTTAACCTGATTTCCCGGCATATTTTAAATCGAAGAATGTCCGTTTATTAACAGCTACGGTTAGTAATCAAATTAATGTATAAATCATCAATGTGTTGCCATATCAGATGTCCATTGCCAAAAATATTTTAACATAATGTTTTTTATTTACTTTATTAATAATGTATTAGGTTCGCGAAGACTGACGTCAGTTTAAATTGATTGACTGAAGGTTCCATTTGGGTGGTGATTATAGTTCCGCTGTCCGCAAGACATACGTTATAATTATATCAATTATTTACTTACATTTAAATTTTTTTTACTTATAAAACGGTGAAAAATTACCGCATGTCCCTGAATTAGACAAAAAAATAACGGAGTATGTATAACACAAAAATGTTTTTTTTCTTATTTTAATTTGAAAGAATCATACATTTTAGTATTGAAAATGGCACTCTCAAAACAAAATCCCTTGTTTGATAATGTCACATAAGTGCCTTAAACACTTAAAATAATATTGGTAGAAATAAATAAAGATTTTTTAATTAATTAATCACTTCATTAAATGAAAATTATGTACTATTAATTTATTTTTTCAATTATAGAACACCTGATTTATTTATAAACTCCGATTAGTAGAAAAAATAGCTCAGCAATAGAAAATCATGCGATCAAGCGTCGTGTAGTTAGATTAACCCATATCGCTTGATTGTGAGCTGATCTCTGTAGATTTTGACCCGCCATGTTGGATTTTACGCAATTGACAGTAATTTCCACATACAATAACGCTTTCTATAATAAATAAACTGTATTTAAGTTTTTCCCCTTCCAATTATGTACTAAGCTCCCCTTGCAATTATGTACAAGACGGCACCGATTTGATCGGACCATGTCATTCGAGGTCGGCCAAGAATGGGTGCACGCAGACGAGGCCGACCTCGAATGACATGGTCCGATCAAATCGGTGCTGTCTTAGAGGAGGGCCAAGTCACGAGCAAAAGGAATAGAAGAGCATGTATGCGGAATGTAATGCGTTTGGAGGAAGCGAAAGAGGTTTGTATGGATAGGAAGGAATGTAAGTCCGTACTCTCTGCCTACCCCCTTCGGGAAACGGCGTGATGGGTAAAAAAAAAAAAAAAAATTATGTACTCCCTTCATATTTCGGTCTATTGTATTTTGTAAAATAATTTAAATGAAACAATTGATTTGTTATTCCACTATATTTATTTACCTGACTAGTTTCGCAGGAACAGGTCCTGCATGGTCACAGGTGACTTAGAAACCTTTTTAGTTTCTAAGTCACCTGTGACCATGCAGGACCTGTTCCTGCGAAACTAGTCAGGTAAATAAATATAGTGGAATAACAAATCAATTGTTTCATTTAAATTATTTTATTTAAATAATTCCACCAAGAATGCACGTTCAATTCGTTAATTTTATTGTATTTTGGTTTATCATTTTAATCATAGTTAATTTGAACAAATATGCACTACCGTAATCATTCGAGCGCTTTACAACCATGATGCACTAAATATAATGACGTTTTGAAGAAAAAACTGAATACTTTTATAAGTAGGTTCAAATATAAAATTCAGTATAATAAACACTATACAACTAAAGGTTTCGTATGATTTGATTCAACTTTTTATTTTCCGAAATTAAAATTAGGACTTAACCATATTTTGATAGATAATAAATTATTAAAAAACAAGGAACCTATTCTAAATCAATAACTCGAAATCATTCAAATCTGATATAGCGCATCTTGGTTGTAACCATCACTCGCGTTGCCCGACTACTATTTTGTTAGTTTACAAAATTTTGTACAAAATGACATTTTCATACATAAAAGACGCGAATCAAATATGTTTTTATAAATAAAGTAAAAATTGATCGGTGTATCGGAAGTGATCGTGTAATCAACCATTTTTCTTATAAATAAGACTGGATTTTATTTAGAATCATTTACCTTCTAAATGAATTCTATTCCATGAGTACCAGCCAATTTTTTGTATAATACATAAAACAGAAACAGAAAACACCATGTCGAATTAATGTAATAATTAAGAGATTTTTTATGTGGTAATAGAGAGGTAAATACATCTAATTATTAAAACTGTTGATGGATCTGGAAGTCTTGCTACACCCAAGTTGGGACAAAGCCAATGGTGCCCTAGATCGGCTGAAATTGATCATTGTACTCTTTTCAGCAAAACACTAGGTTTTTACGGAGATTTTCAAATAAATTTAAATGAAGAATTCAAATATCTTTCAATTTATCCATCTTTTGAGCCATCTACTACATCTCATGTTGCGTTTATGCATATTTTATTATAATACAATACTCCCTTCAAGACCCCACCACAGCAGCAACAAGAGCTTTCCACTGCCCTCGATCCTGCGTATTCGCGTTGACCTAAGCAGATCTAATTTGAAGTGCATTACAATTCTGAATTATCAGGTCCTTAAAATGGCGTAGCATCAAAAGGTTCATCATTTCACAAAATGAAAGAAATAGACGAAAGATAAAGAAACTGATTGATGATTCTAAAGAAATTGAAATAAATTTGGCCCCTCCCCACAAGCAAACTTGTCTATCATAGCCATGATTTCAAATTAAGACTATCTGCGATTAATTTTTGTGGTAATCACTTTCCAATCCTTCGATGTCTATGATGTGATTATTATGTTGAAGATTCATCTTAACCGACAGGTCGCTGAAGAAGATGATTCAAGGATATAAAAAAATAGAATTTTGATAGTTATCAGTAGGTAAATACAAATTATTCTATTGCAAGAGAAATCTGTCCTTCCCATAACAAAGATTGTTCAGAGACATGCTGTTGCTTAACATACTTACGAAGAAGCACTTAAAACCTTTAGCCACTTGCTAGCAAATTGTTAGACCTCCGTCTCTCACATGATGATCCAAAAATATGGTCAAGAATCTGAATTTCCTTGCCACATTGCAGCTTTTGAATATTCCTATCTGGATGTGATTCAAAACCGTCCATTCTTAAGAGAATTAGTTCTGTTCAAATTAAAAAACGTTTTAACTCCTAATTTACAGCAGGTTTTTCAGTGTAAGGTTAACCTGATCTCACCTCTAGTCAAGACAGTTTAATCTCATAGTGATATCAGACATAATTGACCTTCCTACGTAGTTTTACTTGTAACTTCGTATTACGTATTGTTTACGCATTGTATGAATGACCGAATATCCTCTACATAATATATTGTTAATCCTTGACTATACTATAGTGTGATGTCATGCTGTGGTAAGATGAATATTTTAATTGTTTATTTTTATAAATACATGTTATCTTTTTCACTAGTAAAATTTACAATAAGTATATATAAGAGTGTGCTCTTTTTTGCCAAAAATGTGAAATTTTGAAAAGATAAGATTTATATATGACTAGCTAGTTACCCGTGGCTTCGCTCACGTGTTACTGTATTTGCTTTCTCTTCCTAAACAATGCAGAATTAATTATATTCGCATCAAAATTAATAATAATAAGAAACATCATCAACATTTCTTTTTTTAAATATATATTCTAAAATTTCCATTAAATTACTATATTTTTATTTATATTTGTCGTTATTAATCTGTATTTAAAAAATATGTGCTTCTTATACAAATAGAATCAGCCCGCGAACTTAAAAATTTCGCTAACTTGACTGACATTGTTCTATGAGAATCCCAAAAAATAACTCGAATAACTTTTATTCCATCAAATGACGTTATTTGAAATCAATTTTTATATTGCTGGATATGAATAGAAAAATATTCAGGTCTCGAAAAGCAATGAAATTAGTGATCTTTAAAACACTTATTTCTATCTGCTTTGGGCATTTTTCAAGCTACAGACGTTTTTTTAACATTTCAATTTATATCTTTCACGTTGATTTGTTGTTGTTTGTCTGGTCGTAGGTTCGAAATTTAGTTCATAAATATCTTATCCTGAGCAAACACGACATAAAAAGAATAAACGATATCGGTCCAGCCGTTCAGGTCGAAATAAATAACGTTAAACGTGAAAACTGTTAACGTTCCGAACGTTAACGTTTACCAAATTGAAAATGGTTTCCAAACAAAAAAAAATGCGTTTCGTCTTCAATATAATAGCAGCGTCGTAATACTTCCAAAGATTTTGAGGTAACGTTTAACGTTAATTTTGAATAACTGACAGAATTATTTTTTTGACTCGGAATTTGGAACAACATTGTTTAACGCACGTTGAACAACAGTTTTTACGTTATCTCTATGGAAATAACAACAAATTGTTAACGTTGGAGCTGTCGTTAATATTTCGACTTGGCCTCCAGGCGTGATGCGATGACCACGTAAAGTAGGTCTCCATTTTTATAATAACGTAATATTCTCCCTTTTAAGCCCCCCCCCCCGCTCACCGCAAACCAGCCCGGAGGAAACTAAACTGCAGCAAACCCGATCCGCACAAAGCCAAACCCTAGCCCGATTGCCAAAAAGCCAGCCGCACACAGATCAAGCCCGTGGCGGTTCCCCCCAAACCACCCCATAATACGGGAGGCCTTGGACCCACTCAGGAGAATAGGTTAGGCATAAAGAACTCTCCATTGCGCTCGAAGTCGTCCGAAGCTCATTGTGCCTTTTCTAACCGGTTGAGGTTTAAGGAAGTGAGGTGGTCAACCTCAGTATTCTAATGGTATAAGTAATTGGCGTTCGACTATAAACGAATTTTCGACAATGTAGAGTAGGAAGAAAATTAACTGTCCACTGTTTATATTTTTTATTAGATGAAACGGATATCGGCAACTATCCGATATCCGGTCTATCCGGCGGCGTAAATAATATCCTGCCGGATACCGGATAGTAAAAAGAGGCATGTTTGGATAACTCATTGATTTGTTTATTAAAGTATCACTTAAGAAATACACCTTATAATCACAAAATAAATTCTACAACTTAGAAAATTGATTATCAAGCATAAGGTAAATTATGGAGAGTAATTCTATATAATATTTCGTTATATAGACTATTAGACTATATAGAGGAAAACAGCAGCTTTGCTGGTCTTCGTAAGTAAGGGAAGTTTAATAAAACAACGTTTCGTCATATATCATCCTGGCTGAAGATGCAGATAGTTTCCGCGATTTTTGGAACAATAACGTTCCGGCAACGGAGTCAGTCCAATTGGTATATACCGCCTACGTAAGCGTAATTCATGCGTTGTACCCATGGTAATTTACGAACTGGCCGGGCTCTAGTAAGGACTTCTTTAGCATTCTGCGAATTTTATAAATTTTTGAAAATAAATACACCGATATTTTAAGGGGAGCGCTTTTCTTCCTACCGCAAGGGTTCCGAAGACAAAGAAGATCTTCTCATACCGAGAGGGTCTTCCTCGTGTTCTGCTCCTTCGACGCAGAGCTGAGGGATCTGGAAATTGTGTGTGAGGAGGTCGTAATATCCGGCTAACTGCTATCCCTTTCGTCTCTATTTTTTATACGTTCCAGTGTACAGTTAATTTTTTCGCACTATACAGTGACGAAATGATGTGGTCATTGACTTGCCAGTGTTTTCAAAACAATTATTTACGATCTGTCCTAAAATGATGTGAGGTTTTGTAAATAATTTTAAAATTTAATATTTTGCACATTGACTACTTTTGATACAAAATAATTTACCTATTGACTTCATAATACTATTTACCTTTTTTCAACATATTATTATATCAACTTGCTATTCATGGTTTACGCAATAAATTCAAAGCAAGATTACTCACATAGTTTTTTTTTGTTGCTAGTGTTTTTATGAAATGGCTTCAAATATTTTGACAGATCAAGACATAAAGAATTGCAATACAATCCAGATTCTTTTCGTGAACTTACCGTAAATTATTTTAGTAGAGATAATAAATTACTAAAATAGGTAGGTACCTACATAATGATTTTAATGTCGATCGTAAAAAAAACAATTCAGAATCGCTGTACAGGATGCATGGTACGAAAAATATATTGAAGTAGGTAGGTACGTAAAGTGTTTCTCTGAATTCACGGAAAGTGTATTATCTCTTATATAAAAATGGAACGCTAATTTGCGCGGTCATCGTATGGGTAAGAACACGTTGAAAGCCGATTACGATCCGCGCCGACCAGCTCAAAGATTGTTGTCTATGGTTTCCATGCATTTAAATGGGCGTGTCGGAAAGCGAGTTCCTGCTTTTTCTGTGGGTTTCCCCATTCAAATGCATAGTAACATTCTTTGCGCCGGTTGGCGCTAGTCAG
Source organism: Mystacides longicornis (assembly GCA_963576905.1). Lineage (NCBI taxonomy): Eukaryota > Metazoa > Arthropoda > Insecta > Trichoptera > Leptoceridae > Mystacides > Mystacides longicornis. The sequence continues at coordinate 11,227,973 of OY756433.1, read as the reverse complement.
AATCGGCATTCTACGTGTTTCTTACCCTATGAGAACAGCTGAACTTATATCGCCCATTTTTTTGTCGTGTTTGCTTTTGTCTGAAGGGTCTTATGAAAGAAAAAAGTTGCACGGAATAAAAATAAAACTTCCATAATACATTTTTTCTAATTTTGAAATTAAATCAGGCGTTTAACAGGAATCAGTTGTTTGATAAATGATACGATTCACGGAATGCTGATAGAAAATAATATAATGATATGTTTTATAACAGATGCATCGGTTACAGTACCTAGTTAAAAAGATATTAATGAATGTATCATTATACTAATTCATATTCAATAATATAAGGACCACGTCGTCGTCTGTGTTAAATAACTTTAAACTGAAATCAACTTAAATTTATACATAAAATCTCGAACATATTATTTATATTCCAAGACGGGACGAAGTTTGACGGGTCGGCTAGTTCAAAACTATATTAATATTATAGATTACGCAATAGTTTCGACACGTGTATTGGAGAAAGTAGGTTGGGCTGGGTAGGTACCTACCTACGTATATATTCATTGGGTAGGAACACGTAGAAAGCGGATTCCGATACGCGCCTACCGGCTCATAGATTGTTGCCTATGGTTTCAATGCATTTAAATGAGCATGCCGGAAAGCGGGTTCCTGCTTTTCTGTGGGTATCCCCATTCAAATGCATAGTAACATTCTTTGCGCTGGTCGGCGCGGGTCGGTATCGGCTTTCTACGTGTTCTTAGCCATACACCGCGGCACCACACCGGCCCGGCTCGCCGAATGAGATCCAACTGTCGGTGGCCTGAGTCGGTATGTTTATTGTATGAAACGATGTCGTCAATAAATTAAATTTTTACAAAAATTGTTAAGAAAAGTTTGAGATGTACTGCTATGATGTATGTATTTTTTATAGAAAAATAAAATATCTAGTTGTAGCGTTTCGGCGTTTTTCGATATTTTTATAAAATTCTGAAATATAGGCACTGAAACTCGTAAATTTGTCATAAAAAAAATATTTTTCTTTATAAAAAAAGTTTGAGAAATCCTGGAACTTCTTCATTAAATTATATTTTAGATATTGTATTTTTCTATATACATACACAATTTTAGGGTTCTAGATTTTATGGTTTTCGAGATATATGGAAAAATTAAATAAAAATTCAAAGGTTGATAACCCCTGACTGAAAAAAAAATTCAAAATTCTGAGTATACAAAATTTGTATGCTTAAAGTATTCAATATTTTCTGAAATTTTAGGATCTGTGCATCAAGCGAATCAAAAGTTATAAAGAGGGGACGGATACACACACATACACGTTGGAAAAGTGCCCCTTTCCCCCTCCCCTCTAATTAATGATATCTTTTGAAAACGAAATAGTATAATTTGACTCTTTCTGAAGAAATCATTTTTTTGAAATTTCGATAAAACCAGTTTTAAACTTTTTAGGAGGCACTTAAAAATCATCCCTTTTTATATGTGCCCTTTTTCGTCCCTTTTAGTTAAATTTTGGAAAAATTGCCGAATATGCTAACACTCATTTCTATAGAAGAATTCATATGCCAAATCTCAAGTTCGTACCATGTCTAGTTTCCGAGATATTAGCATACTTTGAAAAACATTCAACCCTATTTTTCACCCCATTAGGGGTGGAATTTCCAAAAATCCTTTCTTAGTGGAAGGTTTTGTATTGAGACCTACCTGATTTCCAAATTTCACTTCTCTACGGTTAGCCGTTTGGGCTGTGCGTTGATGAGTCAGTCAGTCAGTCAGTCAATCAGTCAGTCAATCAGTCAGTCAGTCAGGCACTTTCCTTTATTATTATAGATAGATAATATCCCTTAACCCTAATGTTGTGGTTTAGGGATTGATGAATTTTATTCACATAGCTCCTTCTGCTCGTTTATTAAAGGATATTTTTCAAACCTGTACTAAAATCGAAATTATTTGGACTCTTCGGATAGTTTATGAATTTAATAATTTTTATTTGTGGTTTTTACGCCAAGTGTCATACGTTTTATTAGAGTAACTCCATTCGAAAAACGAAATTAAAACAAAACTGACATGTGATGTGTAACGTTTGATATCTTGGAATTTTTTTTATAAACTATTTCTTCGTTTACCTAAGGACATTTTTTGACAACTGTCAGTTTTGGGTCCAACATTAACATAAAAATTAAACTGGGTCTAGTTTTATGAGACCGTAGTTATATCGCAGAATCCTGAATAATCTTGGACAGGCCTGGTCAAAAAATCTTCAAAAGTCGAGCTGGGACTGTATTAACTCCCGTCACTTTTTATATCATCTTAAGCAAAGAAAAAAAAATACAGTCCGAAACTGAAAGATGGCACTTGGAAAATGACATATCAACTAACCGCAGAACAAAGTTTTCCGAGAAGCCGAAATAAAAGAATAAATTAATCAATATGGCATTATAATTAAACCCTGAACTCATCTACCGGAGCAAGTATCTACATCATTGAAACGCTGTAAATGCCATTGAGACACGACACGTTTTAATCACGGAAATTTTTCCAGCACGCACCCATTTTTTTCCACAGGCAACACATAAACAACCATAGATAATGATTCGTAGCTAACTGATAGCCATAGATTAGGTAAGTACTGCTGATAACGTATGTACTTACTCCATTCCCCGCGGTTCTACTTTTTATTACGTTTTTGTAAAATCACAAAGGTCACTCGAACCTTTTTCGGCGTATTGATCCAGCCAGCCAATGAGAGCTACCATTAACAGTACAATATTCGATGATTTCATTGAATATCTTAGCAATGTGATCACCATAAGCGTACTGTCATTATTCTATCTAATACGTGCAAACAAACAATTAACCCTCGTCATACACGGTTTTGAAGATATGCGATGTTTTAGAAGAGAAATTGATTGGAGTGGCTGAGTATCATGATATAGTTTTATTTTTATTATTTGTTTTATCTTACCGACTCCGTGCTCCGTGTTCGCTTTTTATCTCAAACTCAACATTAACCCCATATATATATATATATATATATATATATATATATATATATATATATATATAGAGCTTAGTAGAAAGAAAACACCATTTAAAAGCAATTTCTTCGAAAATAAATGCTAGGTCGAATTGAATCAACAAATCCCACCATTGCAGAATCTCTATCGTAGAATAGCGTCATTGGCTTCATCATTCTTTTTGGATTTTTTTATGCCATTATTGAGAGAAAAAAAAAATAATCTCCATCTCTTCTTTTCGACATGGTTAAGGCACACACGATCTTAATTGATATGAAGGCCTAGCATAAAACATCTCCGCATTCAGGATAAATGTCCACATTCTTTTCCATGTCTCACATCAGATTTTCCTCTTTATAATATTAAGTAAGTATTTAGTATTACGCATCTACCGCATATTAAAGAGTATTGACTGTACGTATGTTTATTATTTCATCGTTTACAAGTGTTTGTCTTCTAGATAGGTACTATTAAATGCCAGTATTAAGATAATCGCGGGTATTTCGTAATATATATTCTGAATGAATTAGGTTTGTATTTATTTTAGGACATGATCCCATTCGAATTTCGATATTTCATTTTTTTTATTTATTTATTTAACTACTTTATAAGTACAAACATTTTAAATTAGTTACAAAAATGTTGCCCAAATAGGCTAAGCCTGTGCTAGGGCAAACTTGAAAAAGCTTGCATTACTTCATAATTTTATAATAACGCCTAGGAAATTAAGTTAAGTTTTTATCAAAGCAAGTTTAAAACAAAACGGAGAAAAAATTTTGCCCTGGAGAGCAGTTTTCTATCTTACTTGAGGTCATCAAGGATTTAATCTTGAGGTCTTTATTTTTTTTCTTTTTCCCATATATACAAAGGGTTCGTGCCTATCAGAGATGTGTCACAAAAAGAATCGTTGTTTTATGGTGACGATTGACTGGAAAATGATAACTCCTGATGGTGGCTATTTAAACTACCAAGTTTAAAGAGTCACCTAGTACTTACTTACTAAAAATCATCTAGAACAGGGTGGAAAAAAGCGTCGAGAGAAAATGGACATGAACCTACCGTTTTTCTTCCTATCTTGGTATCGAAAAGGGTTTGTTTAGACCTTTTCATATTGTTTGTCGTAGAACATTGATTGGGCGATTTCGAAAAAGCGCGGTGAAGGGCATTTTACCAGATCGAGAACAGTGCAGCGGGGCTAGTACATAGTACAAGTTTTATCGAAAGCTAATTGCACGCTAATGAGCGCTTATAAGCGTGCAAATAGTGTCACATGATCGAATCATTCGATCATTTTTGTATGGAAATTTTTCGAAACTCTTTCGATGATCGTTTCGATATTCGATCATCGAAAACTTATACTAGGGCTACTGAACCTGTTGCAGCATATCGTACAACAGGCAATAAACTTGAATGTTCCACGTTCTGTGACTAGAGGGAGGCCAAAGAATTCCTGGGTGACGCGATATCGAACAAGCTGTCTTGATAAACCTTATCACTTTTAAATATTGTTTATATTTCGACTTCTAGACAGAGCGTATATTTGAGCGTATTGAAGACTCTTATGAGAAACACAATAATAATACAACAGGCTGAATCATACACGAGACCCACACTAGATTCCTTATAAGGCTTGCTGTTTTGTTTTTGCTATTTATGCGCCAGCTATTACCATTGACATACTTTTTTTTTTCAAGGACAGTTATTTTGAGAATGGGAACCTGTCTTTTATAATATTATTCAATGTGCTTTCTCGATACTTAATCAAGCAAAATGTGTGAGCAATACCTATAGACGAAAATTTTATAATGAAAATGTGAAGTTTTCTATTTTATTTATAAAGTAAGTAGGTACATTCATAAAACATTAAACAATCATGAAAAAGTTTTAATTCGTGATTTTTCGTTTAATTTTATTTCCTACCTATATATATATTATACATATTCAGTTTTTTATTGTGTAAATATTTAGTTGTTTACTTATTGTTCCTTGAAATATTTTTATACAAGAAAATATTCTAACTTGTTATTTACTTAGGCGTGCTTGGGATATGAACTTAAGTGTTGGTAATTACGTGAGGTGATGTCATGGTGTAGTGTTGGACGACATTGACCCAAATCATGCTTCTTCCGACGCTGCAGCTAGCCGTGCGTCACGCCCATACAAGACAAGACAGAGTATCGCTCGCCGATGCAAACACTGTCACATACACATTTAAACCTATCTAACTCGATTCGAACAAATTTAAAAATTAGGTAAATAAATACACTGTCAGATACACAATACATCTTATTTGATTTAAATTTGAAATTTAAGGAACAAACTACATATAAGACATTATTTTCGTTTTTCTGTTAAAACAATAATAATATAAATTTATATCTAATACCGTTACGCAAGAATGTAAGCACTTATTTTGATCATAGCGTCACCTCACGCATTTTGCAAAACTAGAGAAAAACATTTTTGTATATAACAACAATTATTCTACAGACATCAAAGGCGCGTACCTACCTAAGAAGAATGTCAATAATAAATTAATTGGGAAAAGGTCCTAATTTTTTATTTAATTTTCAATTTAATTGACTCCATAAATAAGTACATATTATCTACTAAATTGAACCCACTAAATATTTATTAGTTCTGCGAAAAATATGACTAAATGAAAAAAAAAATGAATTTTAAAAGAAAAGAATTCAAATGCTTGGCAAAAGAAATAACATAGCTTAAAAATTATAACAAGATTTGTATTGAAGGAATAAAAACACATAAATTTTAGGTACTTAATAGAAAACGTGTAAAAATCGTAGATTTAATTTAAATGTACTTTTAACCACTGATAACTAAATACATGATTTTGCCATCAAACCGTACTTCTTGATAAGGACACGCGTTACCGTCATTTTTTATAATAGTGCTTATGCATAGGCATAGAGTCTCGATACCTTTGTATACTTAAATAATGATAATAGTTACTGAAAGTGCATCCTTCCTTGGTGTAATTGTATTAATTCATACCTACCTATTTAAAAAAAATAGAATAGCACAAACAATAATTTTCAACACATTATTGCTGAGGCAGGCCAGGATATTAAAAAATCTTTTAATTTTATCTCAGTCTTATTATTAGAGATTTTGGAAGAATAATAATTATTTTAATTTAGTGCAGTGTTGTATTTGCTGTCCTATTTTGCAATGAATTTATTATAGTAGGATTAGTCCATTTTAATGTTTTGTTGTTATTATGGCTGTTTAGTCTATGGATCGTAAAACTAATAATTGGTGCATAAATTCTATAATGCTACCTTCGAGTAGTAATAATCATAGAGATGTAAAATGCTACTGCGCATGGTCCTGACATTAACCGCGTTGATCACGTGACTTTTGTATAACTCGTTTGACGTTTGTTGGTAGCGGCTTGTGATATTCAGTTGTTTTTTTAGTATTTTAGCGTTTACATAAAAAGATTTTAGTGTCAAATCATACGATTAGTTAAAGGAATAATGGGTATTTCTTGCTGTGCTTTTGGATGTAAAGAAAAATTCGTAAAAGGAGGAAAAATAACCTTTCATAGGTAAGCGTTGTTTTTTATTTCACAAGTAAATGAGATAGTCAACAAAAACACATTTTATTTTGATATTTTTCTAATTAAAATTTACCGATTATAAGTCAGTGACGTTTAAATAACTTACTGAAGTGTTGAATTAGGTTTTCTCGTCAATTAATTATAAAATACTATTAATTTTAATCTTAAATTTCAGTTTTCCTAAAGATGAAGAAAGGAGAAAGTTATGGACTCGAAATCTTAGAAGGGACAAATTTGTTCCATCTGCATACTCAAAAATTTGTTCCAAACATTTCAAAGAAGATTGTTTCGACAGAAACAAATTTGGAGGGACTTGGTTAACCTCAGAAGCAATTCCAACAATATTTGACTTCCCTAAGCATTTGCAGCCAAAATCTGTCAGTCGTAAACCACCTGCTGTTCGAACCTTAAGTAAGCAAATTTAACATATTTCATACTTTTTACTTTTACATTGTGAATATAAAGAATTATTTATAATTTTGCGCTTTTTTATCCTTCATTACTGTATCGTTTTTATTACAATGGTTGCATTGTTTATGATTATTGTAAATTTATTTATAATATCTAGTTAGACAATTCACTATGTATTCATTTTATCTTGTGTCTTGTTGATACCTGATTTAATTTGGTAGTTAAATTATGTTGTAAAAGGCTTAATGCCCTATACTGTTTTAAATAAATAAAGAAACTTACTTAACTGTGTTACAGATACATCAAGTATTGTTGATACTGATCTTCCCAAAGAACCTGTTGTTACTGTAAATATGGATGTTGTGAAACCGTCTAAAGCAAAATATCGGTAAGAAATTCTACAAATAACCTAAAAACATATATAATTTGGAAATGTTCAGTGTTTGATTTATGATTTAATGTTTCAGATATCTTGGTGATTTCAAAACACAGGACATGAGCTGTCCAGTGAAAGCGGAAAAGGCACTCCAGATAGCAAAACAGGCGTTAAATTGCAAACGAAGAGAAATTAAAAAACTACGCCGTGAACAAGTGAAATTAAAAAGAAAAATAGACAACATGCAGCCCATATTAGACTGTTTGAAAAATAAAATGAAGATTTCAGATGAGATTTGTCAAATTTTAGAAGTAAGTTGAATGTTCAATGTCATTTTAGCATTTCTTTTTTTTTACCCATTACGCCGTGTCCCTCTTTTCTATACATGCACACTTCTTTCGTTCTTCCAACGACATACCATTTATCTTACTTATTTCCTGGCCTTCGTTGAGGACGGAATCAATGTGTTCGATCATTCTTCATTCTCGGGCATCCACGCTTTCTTACACCTTTCCTTTCAGACGTATATTTCCTTCGTCACTCTGTTTACATCCATTCTTTCCACATACCTATATCATCTCAAATTATTGGCTTCCATCTTTGTTACAACACTAACTTTCATACCACATTCGTTTTCATATTCCACATATTCTCTATTATTTAATACCATATTTGTTTTTTTTTAGAACTCACTACCAGGAGCAGGCAAGGCGTTGGTGGAGAGAGCAGTTGGTGGAAGGAGAAAGACCTATCCCCCTGAGCTGAAGGCTTTTGCGCTTACTTTACAATTTTATTCCTGCAAAGCTTACGATTACGTCAGAAAAACTTTCCAATGTAATTTACCACACCCATCTACTCTACGCAAATGGTATGGTACAGTGGATGGTACTGCTGGATTTACACCTGGCAGTATTACAGCTCTTAGAGCTAAATCTCTTGAGGCATCACAAAAGGGAAAAAAAGTATACTGCGCGTTAATTGTTGATGAGATGGCAATAAGGCAGCATGTCGAGTGGAACGGTACCAAGTTCAAAGGTTACATTGATTATGGCACGGGTCTCGATGATGATCAGCTTCCTATTGCCAAAGAAGCCTGGGTGCTTATGCTGAATGCAATTAATGGGAATTGGAAGATACCCATTGGATATTTCCTAATAAATGGCTTAGGAGCATCTGAGAGAGCCAATTTTATTAATCTTGCTTTAAATTATGTTGCGGATACAGGTATTGAGGTTGTTTCTCTAACATTTGATGGTACAAGTACAAACTTTGCTATGGCAAACATTTTAGGGGCAAATTTGGATGTTAACTCTTCAGATTTTTGTACTAATTTCATACATAAATCTACAGGGAAAAAAATCCATATAATATTGGATGCTTGCCACATGTTGAAACTAGTGAGAAATGCTTTAGCGACCAAGAACGAACTTTTTGATATAAATGGGGAAATTGTTGATTGGAGGTACATCAAAAAACTTTTTGAATTACAAGAGTTAGAGGGGTTATTAGCTGCAACTAAATTAAAATTAAGACACGTAGAATGGTATAGGGAAAAAATGAAAGTTAAACTAGCTGCCCAAACACTCAGTAATAGTGTTGCTTCAGCTCTTGAATATCTGGAGCAAGACCTGAGTCACCCTCAATTTAAAGGAGCGGGGGCTACAGTTAAATTTGTTAAAATTTTTAATGATCTTTTTGACGTCTTCAATAGTAGAAATTTGCTTAGCAAGGGCAAAAAGGCTCCTATCAAAGAAGACAATATCATCAGCATAACAGATTTTTTAAAAGATTCCATCACATATATCCAAGGCTTAGAGATTGTACCAGGTAAAAAATTAATATCATCTAATAGGAAAACGGGGTTTTTGGGGTTTATTATTAACATTTCCACTTTGCTCAATATTTACAATGAACATTGTAAAGGTAATGGCCTTGATTTTTTACTTACTTATAAGTTTAGTCAAGATCACCTTGAAATGTTCTTCAGCTGTATTAGAAGTAAAGGTGGGTTCAATAATAACCCTACAGTAAAGCAATTTGAAGGTGCATATAAACGTTTATTGGTTCACCATCAAATCACATCAAGTGCCTTTGCAAATTGTGTATCTATCGATGAGACAACAATTCTTAATACCGCTTCAAACTCCGCCTATCGCATTGAAAATGATGATTTCGATTCAAATTGTTATCAATCGTTAGCATCGGATCCTACAACTTCCATTGACCACTCATACGCAATATCTCCTGAATTTATAGAAAATACTTTGTCTATATATGTAAGTGATATTGTGACATATATTTCTGGTTTTGTAGTAAGAAAAATCTCTAAAACGCTTCTGTGTCGAGATTGTCTACAAGCCATACACATGGACGGATATGATAATCAGTTTATTTTAAGAAAAAAAACTGGTCATTTAATATCTCCCTCTCCGGATGTAGTGAAAATATGTAAAAAAGCCGAAAGTTTTGTGAGATTTTTCAATATGAGTGGTGATGTTTTCAAATCAAAATCATTTGAAAAGATAATACTTCAAGTAACTAGAGAATTGAATTATGAACAACTGTTTTCCAGCTTAAATACCCACATTATTAACGATGAACCACTTAACAACCACAAATATTATTTGATAAGAATTATTTTAAAAAACTATATTAATATAAGATATTATCACATTGCCAAACAAAAAACTGCTAACTTACAGTCCAAAAAATCCAGATCAATCAACAATAAGTTTGTTTTATTTCAAGGCCACTAATTTATCAATGTTGATCTATATTTTTTTATCCCTGTGTTGCTTACAAGTTCAGCTCTAGTTATGTTTTAAAGTTATTTTAAGTTATACTTTTAATTGTAATAATTGTTTTTTTTTTGTTTTAATTATTTATAATTATTATTTGGTTGATGTACTCTTATACTTAACTAATTTTCTTTTGTTTTGTATTGTGTATTTATTTATTAAACTCTTCATTACATGTGTGTATAATTTTAGAATTATTAATATTTCTTTAATTTATTATTTTGCTGTCACAAGTTTCATGTTCTATGTTTAGGATATACAATGAAGTTTCATGCTTTTTATTAATTTTGTTTGCCGAATGTATTCAATTTGATATAATGTTACAAATAAACTTATTTCCAATAAACTGTGTGTTTAATTTACATCTTCCTTTGTGAATGGTGCGATGAGCATTCATTAATCAGTATCCCTGATCTATGCTTTGCTACTGCCATTTCTCATTTTTGTAACTTCTCACACGAAGTTGAAGAACAGTGGCCACTGGCCAACCACAACGTCTATATTCTTCATTAAGGTATACACATAAAGATTCTGTCACTGGTACCCCACACACTGAAATGATTATTGTGATATGTGTTAAGGCCATTTTAAATAATATTTCCTAAATGTGCTTGAAGTAAAAATTGACGGTCTTAGGTAAAAAAATGATATCTGCATTAGACAGTTAACATGTTTTGACCTAACACCATCCCAACAATGGACACACATAATATGTGTTGTCTACCTTACAACTTGGTACCTACACATCATCATTCTGACAATGCTATCCCGAAATAGTCCCTGATGTCTATAATAAATGGCCAATTTGAAAAATAATTCCCTAGTGATGCATTAAGAAAAATAACAACAGTTGTCTGTCTTAAGTTAATTAAGTGTAAAAATCTCAGATGCGACCCTTTAAAAAGGAAACGTATGTTATTTAAACTTTTTTTAAAGAATTTATACTTACTACAACGATGATGATTACATATACCCACTTACTGCTTTAATAAGCCGTTTGCATATATGCAACCCCAATTTGACATTAATTGGATTATTAATACCTTTTTTCATAATATTATTTAAATATTAGCTTCAAAATAAGGCAAGACCTACCCAATGTCTTCAAATCATTTGATACTATCTTCGATTTCACTATATTTACATATATATTTGATGTATTGCATCAGAGGAGTGTTGCTTATAGTGAATCTGTATGACAAATTTGAATTTGGCGCTCCAATCGCACAGCAGTCACGTGACCCGCAATACAGGTACCATACTTCGGTTCTGCGCATCCTAAAAATTTCTCTAGTTATTATTACTCAAAGAATGCTACTCAGTATTCTTGACAGGACATCTAACCGGACGTAGGCGATGAAGGGGGCGTCCACTATCCCGTGAGCTGAAAAGAAGGGGGGGGGGGGTCAGACCACAAGGGGGGTCTATTTAGTATATCACGTGTACTTTTTTCATTATGTAGATATAATTGGGAAAACAATATCTAGGTGCCTGTAAACTACACGTACATGAGAGCTGCTTGATTATCCTCAGCTGCTTGATTATCCTCGTGGCAGTACACAATAAGGCTGCTTATGGTGGAGGGGTTCTTTTACTTGGCTAAGTATGTCATAAAATGTGAAACCTCACCAATAATGTGTAGGAGGGGTCAATAATGTAAGAAAATGCGTTACGTAATACTTGAAGGGCCCCTTTGAAGGATTCACAGCGTTACAAATAAGCCATCGAGATATTTACTGTTTTTGACATTGTTTTATGAAAGCAGGTCGGAGCATAGTTGTCCTGGGAAGAGGTACATAAGAACGACTGCTTATAATAAATTAATTGATGATAATTGAACTTCAATAGTGTTAGAAATTGGGCTTCTGAAAGGTACATAATAATTATTGTGAAACTAGCTTTCCCGACAGACGTTGTCCTGTGTTCCAAACTATAAATATTGAATTCGAATTTGTATGGTGATGAATTAATTATCATTTGACCAATGTGATTCCGAACGATGCGCTGTTTTAAACCATGTACATTCCATCCGAATTCTGTCAATCGCACCAATTGACAATTTCTGTCAAAATTTCAAAAATGGAATAAAAATTCATAGGTAAAAAGTACTAATAAAGTTGCCTACGTAGAGTTTTCTTTAATTTTCTATGCATTTTTCTTTTTTTTTTCTTCTGAAAGGAAATTCCCCTTATAAAAGCCTACACGACAAAAAAAAGAATTAGCGAAATCGGTCCAGCCGTTTAGGCGCGATGCGATGACATCGGGAAATAGCTCTCCATTTTCATATATAAGATGTATGCCAATACCACAGGCCACAGTAACTCAGCCATTATGGCTTATTAACTTTCATCTAATAAAAATAACCCCGCCTTTATTAAAGAACAAGATGATTCGGCTCTTTTTAAATAATGGTTTTTCTTTGATTCCAGATCCTGGGCATAGTATGCGTAGGCATCATGTCCTACTACATGAACAGATACTATAGTAACTATGCTTCTCAAGTGCCTGAACTCTTCTTCCTGCTGATGACTGTGGCCTTCCTCATAGGCACCTTCTGTTTGCTGACATCCTGTCTTATTTCTTTAGGAACTTCCTCCATTATTTCTAAGACTATTTATGTAAGTATGACAAAATTCTATTTACTAATACTAGAGTTAGAAAAATTTACACTAGAATTAGAAACGGCATCAACTAAAATTATTCACTCCCTATATGAAACAGTGAGTTAGCATATTATAATCAAAAACCTTCATTCCATTAATGTGCCGCAGTGGAGTGCTACAGGAATCCGTTCTCGTTCCGATACTGTTCATTCTTTCCATCACAAACCTCCAAAGTGTCATTTCAACGAGTAGGGAATTCTTCGCTGATATTTTTTTTTACCAATCCACTAGTAAGCTCTCCCAGATACAGGATGACCTGTGCAGAGTAATTTGAACTTGAGCTGGGTGATAACTTTTAATTCTGAAAAGTGTATGTCTCAGGTTCCAATCCTAATCTGTCCTTTTATAATAGTAATACGAAAACAAAAAACCTCAGTACTAGATCAACAATCGTTTCATAAGCAAGTAAACACATTATTCCTATTTTTTATGACTTACTTTATTGTTGAAATTGCAGGAGGTTGTGTACCACGGTTTGGCGTGCATACTATACTTTGCTGCAGCCATTACGTTGCTTGTTGAAGTCAACCATAGGAAATACCAGTACAATTATGAGCCCTACCTTGCTGCTTCTGTAAGTATTCAATCATATAAAAAAACTTATTATAAACTAGTCGGTAATCTTTAAGTTTAGCTACATTGGGAAACGAAAATAGCCATCTGATATAGTTTTGACATAACATGACTGTTCATAGTGTAGGAGATTTATATGAAGTTATTGAAGGTCCACAAAAATAATCAGAAAAATGCATCATAAATGAGAATAATTATCTTGATTTTAAACAAATTATAAAAGTTAAATGATATTTCATGAGATAATCATCACATAATATGTATATTTTTCTATGTTTTTTTTTATTCTTTTATAGTTATTATCAATATTGTTATTATTGTTTTATCCATTTTTTCATGATTGCCATGCTTTGTGATTGTTGTAATTATGTGTGCTGTTACTTTTCAATTGTGATATATCTACTGCCTTTCATTTATATTATTTTTTTTTTATCAGCATTTTCTTGCTTATATATTGTCATGTATAAACATAGTATTGATTCTTAATTATTAATTTTCTATGTCTATTTATTTGAACTTATCGTTTTTGTAATTTTTGAATTGTTTTTATTGATTATTTATAACCTATTAAAGGCACAGTGGTGCCGTATACACATGAATAAATAAATAAATAAATATTGTAATACATCTTCAGAGTCTACTTGACCATGTTTTGTTCTTAACTTAATCCTAGGATAGATTAAGAAAGTGAGAAAGATTATGATAATTTGATAAACTGTATAATTGAATGACATTCTTAAACAAACTACATAAGTAAAGTAATTTAAATGAAACAATTGATTTGTTATTCTGCAAATTATTTAATACCTTGACTAGTTACGCAGGTACAGTACCTGTGACCATGCAGGACGTGCCTGCGAAACTAGTCAGGTTATTAAATATTTTTTGCGGAATAACAAATCAATTATTCTCCGGCCGATTTACTTGTGCATATTGGATATCCCCGTCTCATTTACTCGTCCCAACCTTTCGGTCTCGCATTCATAGGTAACTATTTCTCAGGTAGTCTTAAAACTTTCTTGTTATAAAATATAAATTTGTTTGTTGCAGATAATTGGTCTAATTGTAGCCGCGCTATATCTCCTCAGCACTGTGTTTGCTACGAAACAATACAGAGGAATTTAAAAGCAAGAATAACACGTTTATTATTTCAACAACTCTGAGAGATGATTCATTTTAACATTCGTTGTTTAGAGATTAAACAGTTCTTCGCTTAGATAGACTTTATTGTGTTGTAGGTATATAGTGAAAAATATCAAACATACTTACTATATTTTAAGTTATTGCATTTTTGTTTAGATTGACAGTTTTATAAAAAAAATCATTTTACTATTTTACGTAGAAATGCCCAAATCATGATGACAAAAATGAGTGGGGAAAATGCCTTATTTCATCCTGTCGTCAAAGAATGCCTCATCATTTCACGATTTCCTCAAACAATCAGTTTTCCATTTGTGACCCCACTTAGAATCCTAGGAAGGCAACAAGACCTCTCTATTGCGCTATGATTTGGGCAATGTCATTGACTTTCTCCCGTCAAGCTCTAAGTCAGCTCCGTTTCGTAGAAACTGACACAGTATGAGGGATTCTTCAATTTTAACTGGAAAAATGTTTTTTTTTTAAATTCAGTATCGAAGGCTAGATATTTTTATTTACTCCTAAATAAAAAATAGTATATTTTCAGTCATCGTTCATCATCAGCTCTATAAGTGTTACCATTTGATAAGTAAGAATGCTGTTTTTTGTCATGTTTTATCAATAATATAATGTTGAACAAATGACTCATACAAGTTTTTATTAATCGTAATCTATTTTTCCTTCTTTGTTATTTGATGTTAAATATTTTTTTATGTTTGTTGAAATTATATCTTACTTTTTATATATTTAAAAAAAAAATTCATGTTGAAAGTATTAAGTTATAAAAACATAATTATTATCTTGTATATTTTTAATTTTGTTTCTATTACTATGCATTTGCAATCTATATACCAAGTTTCTATGCTACCTCGTGTTTTTTTTTATATTTTTCATATGCATAATTTAAATGATTGATACCTACAATTTGGAACGATTTTTAGTAACACACAATTTTTATTGGTATCCTCTTGACATCCTGAAAATTGTTTATTCCATTCTTTGTTATTGAACTCTGTAAAAGCACATACATAAATACATACTTAATATGTTTTCCACTTTTTTTAACAAACAAGAATTTTTAATAAATGTAAAAGAACTTGCACTAAAATGTAGAAATCTTTTTTTAAGTGTTTTCCAATAACTTACAATAAATAATGTGCAAGAGTTTTATAAAAAAAAATGAATTATTAAATATGTGTGGTATAAAAAAAAATTAATCCACACTAAACTTATTAATTTACTCTATTGACCTATGGTAGAAAATTTTAAATTAAATGCTTCCAATTAGAAATTTTGCTGGTTTTTTTTTAGTAGATATTTCAGAATTGAAATATCCATTGAATTTTTATTTAGAAATATATGAAGAAATTGTTAATTTTCAACACAAATGATTGCTAGATTTTTTTTAATTGCCTAATTTAATATTTACACAAGTTCAGTTTTGGGCGTATAAAGTACTAAATATATTTTTGAAGTGATATTTTAACTAAATGTGCCTATAGCTAAATTTACATTTCACACAAATATTATACCTTACAACTTATTAATATTTTTTACATTTTTATAATATGTGTCTCATAATATTAATGTTGATGTGTTCAAACTTGTGTGTATCAATGTGTTATGTTGTGTGTATGTTATTGTGTAGGTATTTATTAACATTTTGTATATTATACTTCTTTAATACTTTTACAAAGACTTTAATTCTAAATTTGTTAACTTTTTATTTTCATATACGATATTATACACTTCAACTACTATCTTTGTATTCAGAAATTCTCTAATGATCTGATATAAATAAAGAAAATGCTGAATAAAGCTGTTTAATTTCATGTGCATCATCATCATCATCATTCTCCCTTTAAGGCCCTCCGCACACCGCAAGCCAGCCCGGAGGAGACAAATCCGAAGCAAACCCGTCCCGCACGAAACCGACTCCCCAGTTTGATAAAAGCAACAAACCAAAAATCCGGCCCCACACAAATCAAGTCCCCACGGATCCCCCCCCCCCCACTCAAACCAACTCGCAATGCGAGGGGCCTAAACCCCACTTAGGAGTGTGCATACCTACTTATTATAGTTTCATTAGGTAAGGCCTTGGTCAAGAGTGTTGCCAATAAAACAA
Organism: Mystacides longicornis; assembly: GCA_963576905.1. NCBI lineage: Eukaryota > Metazoa > Arthropoda > Insecta > Trichoptera > Leptoceridae > Mystacides > Mystacides longicornis. The sequence continues at coordinate 11,211,293 of OY756433.1, read as the reverse complement.
TAATGAGAAGAAGTGGTTGGTATCCTAGTGGTTAAGATGCCGGATTTCATACTGTTGGAACTTGTGGGTTCGATCCCAGGTGTCAATCATCTTCCTCTCATGACACAAGCTTTAAAAAACTAACTGTTAAAGCGTGTAATTGTGTGGTATGAACACATCCTGAATGACCACAGATTCGTTTTCAAAAACAAAATAAAATTAATACCTATGCTTTGGAAGGTTTTGAACATATTGATTTTATTGCGTTTTTAAAACAGTGCTAAAAAGCCTGTAGATATTATATCAATATTTGTTTTTTTCCGTACTTAGGTATGGAAAAAATTGACAAAAATGAACTAGGTATTTTTAATGTCCTATTCGTCCATTGTTTAAAACGAATAACTAATTTACAAACTACCTTCAAACAAATTAACACGACTTTTCGAGTTTTTTTTCTGGTTTATATTTAGAAGTCATATCCAGAAAAATATTGATGTTTCCAGATACATCACGGGTCGGGTACACAATATAAAAAAGACAGGAGACACTCATTGAATATTTTTTACCAAAAATCCGTCATCCAAAGAAGATTAAAATCAATATTTAAAAAAAAAAATTACGGAATGAAGTAAAATTGTATATGTAATTTATTTCACAAATGCAAGATTTAAAATGTAAAATATCGGATTTTATTCACAGTTCAAAAAGTGGCTACTCGCTTCACAAAATTTATACGAAAAGGCGGGTGTCAACGCCACCTACAGGAAATTTCTGACATCATAATGAGTTTCTCGTTAGAGAGTATATGTGTTCTGTGAGTTTCTGTGTCAAATGTACACTAGTGGCCGAAGGAATGGACACTTTAAAAATATATGAAATTTTCCATTTGGTGTAGTATTAAAATAAAAATTGCTATATATATGGGGTTTCTTATATTGATTATTGTTTTCTGATGTCTTTGGATAAAATAAAATAAAAAATTTCGAATAGTTTATAATTTAAATTAATGAAAATAATTAAATAACAAAAACTGACAAAACGACGAAAGAGTTGACAAAAAATTGGCAATAATTAAAAAAAAAACTTAATATTTTGTTGGATATCCACGATTTTCTATTACAGCATTGATTCTGCGAGGCATGGAGTCAACTAAATTAGCCAAATCTTCTGGATTAATCATACGAAACCAAGGTTTGATTATGTCCTCGATTAATTCTCTCTTGTTTCCAGGTTTCTCTTTCCTCACAAGTTTTTTCAGTCGAGACCACAGATTTTCGATGGGATTAAGATCAGCAGCCCTATTCACGAAAAAGTTTGAATCGAACTTCGAACTAAACTTAGACTTAAACTTTTCTTAAAACTTTTCTAAATATCTAGTCATAATATAAGTAGTCTGTGATCTGTCAGATTTACTCCGACTTTTCCAACTTTATTCGAGGGATAAAAGAAGCTTTAAGTATGATTATCCCCGTCAAAATAAAAAAGGCACTGATTTTGACAGACTCTCTTAGTTCTATAAAGTGTATTAACGGAATCGTCTGGCAACAACCGATGAACCGCTTGGTTTGTGAGATCCGACAAGAAATTCTCAATGCACGTTCCAATGGGAGCGAAGTTTGGTTGGCATGGATTCCATCGCACCAGGGTATAGCCGGCAACGAAAAGGCCGATCAATTAGCCAAGACCGCTGTGTTTAATGGAACAGTTCCTTCGTCGTTCTTCCCCTCCGTAGGGGAAACTTCCTTACTTTTAAAATCACGTGCAGTGAAATGTTGGAATCTTCGATGGGAAAATCCCGATAAGGGTAAATATTATAAATCAATTCAGCCGAATATCCCTCAGAGTCCTTGGTTTAGTAAGGGTAAATATCAGAAATCATCGGTGGCAATTATATGCCGGATGCGTCTAGGTCACTGTTTGGTTGCTTCGCATCTCTTCAAAATATGCATACTGCCTCACCCGTATTGTGAGTGTGGGCTGGATGTGGAGACCCTGGACCATGTCCTCTTCGGGTGTCCCATTTCGTCCAACCTGAATTTTTATGATAGTTTGGAGGGTTGTGAACGGCCGTTCAACGTACCCCACTTGCTATCATTAAATTCCCAGAAAATCTACAAACAGCTGGCACATTTTGTTAAGAGTAACCAATTGAAAATTTAGTTTTTTTATTGATTTAACTATTTGTTTTTTAACTTCTCTTTTTTATCTTTACGCTTAATCAATAATTCAGTTTTCTTTGACATATTTTGAATTTACGATCTTATAAATACAATAGGTTTCCGAGACCAAAATCACTCGAGTCTGGGTGGAGGTCTATAATAATAAAAAAAAACATCACCCGCACACCTCCCTCCCCTCTCACCTAAGTGGACACAAATTTAAAGTGAATTTTGTTCATATTAGCCCCTCTATATATAGAACTCTTTGAAATAGGCTTCACTTTTTGATTATGAAAAGATTTAAGAGTACTCCATCTAGGTAGTTATATATATATATATATATATACAGGAACAAAAATTACACGGGGAGGGTTTCCTGAAACATCACCAGGGAGGAGGGGGTGTCTAAAAAGTTGCAAAAAAACATCACGTTATTAATGGACGCCCCCTCTCTTATAATCGGCTGAATGTCCCGATTTTATTTTTTCAAAAGGTGGCAACCCTGACTAGGCTACCCCTTTCCAACTTATTGAGCTGTCAAAAATTCTGTCTGTTAGATAAACAAAGTGATAAACAAAGTTATTCGTTTACATTCAATTATAAAGGCTGAAAAAGAAATTTAGATGGGCGAAATGTACATATCTAACAGACAGAATTTTTGACAGCTCAATAAGTTGGAAAGTCGGAGTAAATTTGACAGGTAGTAAACACTAGATCAATATTATCTATGCACTAGATCACAGGCTACTTATATAAGGGCGCGAACACGTAGAAAGCCGATTCCGACACCTGCCGACCGGCGCAAAGAATGTTTCTATGCATTTGAATGGACGTGCGCACAATAAAAACAGGGGCCCGCTTTCAGGCACTAGCACGCGACGCGGGCATATTTACCGGAATGAATTGGACATTCTTTTTTGGGCAGGCAGACGCTGGTTCTGTCATTTTTTCTCTTGTTATGTGTCATTACTGTCATGTCGAGTCGTCAACATATTATTATAACTCGATGGATACCGGAAATTTTATTGCCGCGGGTTTTGCTAAAACTCCTATTTAAGATAATGGAAACAAATTGCACAGCAATAAAAATGCCGTAGACAAAAATGTTGGAGAGAAATCTCGATTGGTAAGTTTTAATAACAATTGATATTCAGTGTGTTTATGTATCTACATATTACAGTAACACATGGTTTTTAAATAAGAATGTGTGGATATTATTAGAGACCTTAAAGATCTTGCATGGGCATCACCACATTCCCAGCTTTAGTGAAATGTTAACAATGAATCAGGTCACGCACCTGTGGAAACACGAGCTTACTCGAAGTGAACACAAATACACTTTTGACGCCTTTATAAGACGAGTATTTGAAGAATAATTATTGATTTTGATTGAGCTAGATATGGGCACATCAGCTATAAACTGCTCGCCTATAGCTTATTTGAAACAGTTTCTCTAACCTCCAAAGTCAGTTGTAATGAATTTGTAAGAAGCGCCCAAGCGCCTTTAGAACTATGGAATAAAACTGTTTGTAATTTTAAAACGTTTTATCCTGAATGTTTTTGAAATGTTAATGAAAATTAACTGGAAGATATCTCTGTCCAATGATAAACTCACCCTCTGTATATTTAATTGTATAGAATTTTATTGTTTTGTAGAAATTTATAATAAATCATTCTTATTTCAATAACAACTTATTACATGTAATGTTATTTTCATTTACAGAAATTAAACTGAGAAAGAAATGGAAATATTTAAGGAGCCAGTTCGCAGTTGAATATGATAAAATTCTACCATTAGCTCAGAAGATCCATCAACGACAATGTACATAAATGGCCGTACTATCAATCGCTCTTATCTCTTAGGGATATAGTAAAACCGAGGCAGTCAAGTGGAAATAAAAGCACATATATCTGCAAGCATTCCGCAGTTGCAGGAAAAGATGCATGTCATCAAATATGTAAGTACGATAAGTCATTAGATATTATTATTTTTACTATTAATGTTATCAGACAGGCAGCTATGCTGATATGTTTGATCTCACAACAGTATTCACTTGTTCAGTCTGTCAAGTCCACACTTGAACACATTAACTCCTGAAGCAGAAGTTAGAGTGTCTCCAAGCAAATAAATATTAAGGATCATCTATTATCATTTAGAAGCAGGTTGCAAAAATTAGTAAAAGATTGTGTATACCAGTCAACATTTCCTACTCTATACTTCACAAGGGATTTATAACAATCACCCAGTACATGTGTTATCAATAGAGATATTAGCGAAGATGTTTATTTGGAAGAACATTATTTAGAAGAAATTTAATTTGTATGGAGGTGATTGGTAGTCCAATGGTATCAGTCGATGGCTTGCATACACACAGCATACTGAAGGTCGTGGGTTCGAATCCCGGTGCCGACCATTTCCACTTTCACAACACAACCCTTTGGTTAGTGTGAAAGATGTCAAAAGTGTATTTGTGTTTGCTTTGAGTGAGCCCATACTCATATTTTTAAATATATAGGTACATATAATTTTTATTCATGATTGTTGCTTTTATTTATACATTTGTATTGTCTTTCTTTGTTTTATGCCATATTCATAAGCAAGATGTCTTACTGTGTTTTGTAGAAAGTGCTTGGTGATGCTCGCATTTATAGGAGAAATCACACCATCTACAGATGAAATTCCGCCACCTACCGAAAATTTCTCACAACATTAATAGCACCAATTTAGCATACATGCAAAATAAGCAGTTTACCTTTTGATTCGACACAGGGATGAATATCAATTTATTGTTTATTTCACACAACAAGTTTTATTTATCATTATAATATTATGGAAAAAAGCAAGCCTTTTTTTATTTAATATTGAATCAAACCTTCTTTTCTCAATTTCATGTGATGTCAAATTAATATCGGTAAGTACAAGACTGAATAAATTCTTACCTCTATTCTAAAACTCGTATTTAATTTCTTTATTTGAAATTTGAAAGAGTATACAGGAGAACCAAAAACTACAATGATGGTCAACGATGGAAGTCTGCGCAGAAGATCTATGGAGAAGTCACCAGAAGTAAAAAATCTTCTTATTGGACCAAAAAACTGGAATCCAATAAGAATGAACCGAAGGCGCTTTGGGGTGACATCAATCGTATCTGCGGTGAAACACTCCAGGAAAGCGACTCAGTTTTAAACGCTGTAAATCTATTGCAGCAGTTTAAAACTAAAGTCGAAAACATAAGGGCAGAATCTTCAAATATATCCACTCAGAACCTCCCCAACCATACGTCTCATAACATTAGTTCCAGTACCTCAAAAACATTACAAAATTTCAAAAAAGTGAACCTAAATTTCCTGGAAAAATTGATCATGTGTCAGCCTAATAAACAGTGCATTTTGGACCCCATTCCAACGTGGCTTTTAAAATCGTGCGTCAAAGAACTCTTAAATTGTATTCTCCACATCATTAATTTATCTATAGAATTAAGTTTAGTTCCTAGCCTCCTAAAAGTGTCTATTGTTTCTCCCATTTTAAAGAAGGATAACCTGGACCCTAACGTTTCAGATAATTATCGTCCAATATCTAACATTCCATTCCTCTCAAAAGTTTTAGAAAAAGTAGTATCGCGTCAACTAACGGACTTCTTGGATTCGGATAAGTTCTTGGCTAAACATCAATCAGCTTATAGAAAGTATCATTCCACCGAAACTTCTACTACAAGAATCTTATCTGACCTCATCACTCAGGCAGAATCGGGTAAGTTGACTCTCATTTCATTCCTTGACATGAGCGCTGCATTCGATACGGTTGATCACTCCATTCTCTTCTCTAAGCTCCATTCAGAATTCGGGCTGCAGGAAAACTGCATAGCATGGTTTATTTCATATCTAACCGATCGAAAGTTTACAGTCAATTTCAATGGGGGAACAACTGAAGAGAGCACATCCTTGTACGGAGTTCCACAGGGATCTGTACTCGGACCAATTCTCTTCAGCTTGTATACAAATCAGTTGGAAAACTTAGTTCAACATCTTGGTTTCAATACTCATGCATATGCGGATGACCGAATTATCTATAAATCCTGTTTTCCCGAGACTAAACCAGAACTTATATCTGATGTATCTTCTTGTATTAACCAAATCTCAATATGGATGAGCATAAATCGATTAAAGCTAAATCCAACAAAAACTGAATTCCTCTGGCTAGCATCACCCCGTAGACAACACCTCATAAGTAAGGATCCAATTCATATTCAAGGAGCTGAAATAATTCCATCTAAGAATGTTAAATTTCTTGGTATTTATATCGATAGTGCTCTATCTATGGACACACATATCTCTTCGGTATCAAGATCTTGTTTTTACTCCCTTAGGCAACTCAAACCCATTCGGCGCTGTCTCTCTACAGATGCGGCCAAAACCTTAGTTAATGCGCTGATCGTCTCCCGAGTAGATTACTGCAATGCAATACTTGTGAATCTACCGCAATACCAACTCAATAAGTTACAGCTTATCCTGAACTCTGCTGCTCGCTTTATTCATCCAGTTCACCGCTTTTCCCACATTTCACCCACTCTTCACAATCTTCACTGGTTGAAAGGTCCAGAGCGCATTGAATTCAAAATATGTCTCCTAGTTTTTAAAGCACTCCATAATATGGCCCCAGAATACATATCAGAACTTTTCACCTTGTTTTCTCCCAATGACAGACATATTTCGCTTAGGTCTCAATCACAAGCAACTAATAAGCTCCATGAACTCAACGTAACAAATAAGCCAAATTACACGAATAGAGCTTTAAGCGTTGCTGGACCAAAATTATGGAATTCACTTCCCGTAAATATCAGAAGCTGCAAGAACTTAGACGAATTTAAGAAGGCATTAAAAACATTCTTGTTCCAAAAATCATATCCAGGTTATCCTTCATCTTGAATAATAATAATTATTGTATGTCTCATAATATGCACGATTGTCTATGAAATTAGATAATATTATTGAATCCATTAATGTTAATGTAAATTTTGTCTTTATATAGTTAGTAAGTACAGCGCCCTTGAGGTGACCTCTAGGCCACAAAACGGCGCTCTTAATATAAGTTATCTTAGTATTATTATTATTTACTCAAGCCGAGCCCTATTTCCTATAAGAAAACCAAACTATCTAACTTTCTCTAAAAGTCTACCCTCCTTATTATTCAAGACCATAAGAGCTCAAGGACCTAGTGACATTCTTGAGGAGACATTTATATATAGTTCTATCATAAAACGATTCAAACATGAAGCGCTTTTCAGAGACTACCGTCTCCATTCAATCAAATGTTTAATATTCTGTAACACAAGTTTTTCTTTATAAGGAGGGTAATATATTGCACTATAAATGTGTTCTATGAATGACAATGTATAGACAAAATATATTCATTGAAATAAAAAAATGTGTAGTTTCTTTTTTTTTACTGTAGAGCAGTCGACAAGAAGTACCACTGTGTGGATAGATAGAGATATCGCTTCCAACTATGAAACGAGGAAATTTAAATGGAACGTAACTTAACTTGTCTGCTTGATTTGTGTAACTTGACTTATTTTTGAATCTTGAATTACTTCTCATTGAATATATTTTATTATTTATTTACTAGATGTGAGAGTCTCTCCTGTCTGACCACATGCACGACATTTATCTATAATATTAGGTATTTTCTATATTATATTATTAGGTTCCTTACGGTTGTTTGCTCAGTCTTTTTGTACCAAACAACAGGGACATAATAATATGTCCCTGTTGTTTCCACATATTATGTTATCAAGGGTCTTATTACCACTGTATGGAGCCATTGAATATAATTGGAGGATAAATCTGTTTCCAATCTGGATTTTTTGTTAAGAGTACAATAAAGAAACCTATGACTTTTTATGAACTTAATAGAGTGGTGCTGGGGGTATCACCTACTTATTATGTATTAGTTTATTTTGCTGCTTTGGAGATAAATTCATAACTTTACCCTATATTTATACTTTTTATCTATAACAGGAAATATCAATGTAATTGCCACTTGCTAACCTGATCGAGAAATCGTTTTTGTGTACTGCTAGTAATGACTGTACAAGTTTATTTTTGTATATGTACTTTCATTAATTAACCATTATTATTTTAGGTTGAAATGCACTTTAGAGATCTACTCGTACTTTGACATTACTACCAATTCATTAAAAAAATTAGGTTCGTTAGCATGTTTTCTAACTGACCATACTTCTTCACAAGCACCCCCGAATCCATTTTACCCTCTGCAAACCGAACGTATTTGAATTTTTGGCTTGAGTAGATCTCTAAAGTACATTTTTACCTTATTATAGAGTGAGAAAGTTAAAAAAACATTAAAAGGACAAAAATGTATCCTTATCAACATAATGAAGCACTAATGCATTCAGTTGATCTCATCGAAGCAGTTAACTTTATTTAGAGAAACAGGAAAGAATTCATATTTCGAAATTGTACTAGGTGAGTAATCTAGGAACTACTTCATGTTCATAAATAGCCAGTGATAAAATAAATCCAAATTTAGCATCCTTAACGCAAACACGTCGAAGATTGCACCATAACACATCCTGGAGTACTGGTAGGAATCTTTCCGTGTCGTTCTTTAACTTTGCAAATTGTGGTATCCGCCATGTACAAACCGATCACAATTAATGGGATGAACGCTTGTAACTTTTAATTTTATTGATGGGCACTAGATGAGAAAAAAATCATAATTTGAAAAGTTTTTCATTCATTACTGCGGACGACAGCCAATTATGCTTGGAGGAATTAAGCAATTATGTTATTGACAGTTATTAACTTTGACAAGATCACAAGCATAGAGTATGGAGTATTTAACACAGGTTGCTAGACCACAAACAAACTTTGCCGGCGTTCTCTGTGTCCGTGTACCCAGCGCAAATTTAAGCGGGCAACGGTTTCTTGCAACCGGAAACCCGCCACCTGCTTTCTACGTGTTCTCAGCCTATGACTAGATATTTAGAAAAGTTTAAGTTTAGTTCGAAGTTCGATTCAAACTTTTCCGTGAATAGGGCTGCTGGTCTCATTTCTTCTCAAGGATGTCAGAAAATGCATAGACAATAATACTAAGAAAAAATGTTTCTGTTTTTATTGCTGTCAAGCTCAAGCATAGAAAATCTACACAACTAGCCGACCCTAGATAATATAATAATATACTGTTATAGATACGAAACTCCCGCCACTTTCTTCGTCATTGTGAACATGACTACTACTCCCTCTATCGACGTATTTAGTGTACTATTGAATCAACGAAACCCTCCTCGTGCCCTCCTCAGTCCTCCCTCCCTCCATATTTCCTCATAATATTCAGGAAAATATTGAAAATGAAACCAAAATATACTTCGCATCAAATAAGCAAACCTTTATTGCAAAAAAATGTATTGTATACACTAATAATAATAATCAATTTGTTCACATATATAACACCACCTCGGTCTTGTACTGCAAAAGGTTGGTTCATCTCATTCGACACTCCTTACCTCCTCATAAACCTTGAACAAATAAAACAGTATTATTGATAATTGCACGATATTATAATATTGGTTACATAATGAGATTTCAAGAGATGTGTTAAAATATGCTATTGTACTCGATAAATACGGGACACGTAAACATGAGTCAAATCCAAACATCAGTCATTAAAGAGAGAAAGGCAGACAATTTAAAACAATTAATTGTGTGTTCTTAAATAGAGGAATTGAAATAATAAATATGATTTCCACATACCTCCGGATATATTCCAAGTTGGCAAATTTACATCAGATTCGTGTTTTTAAAACGTCACTCGCACAATTCAACATATTATTCTAATTGGATTTTTCTTATACACCTTATTATTATGTCAGCAGAAGAAACAAAGTGTTTGCATTTTCCATAGTGTTCCAAACATCATTCACAAAATAACACGAACAAATTAAACTGTATTAAACAAATTTTTAAACAGAAAAGTAATAAAATAAACGTATTATGTGGAACACCTCACACTCCAACAGACAATACAAAACGTCAAACGTCATCAAATCCAAAAGAGCGTGCGTGTGAGCAGGACCGCATATACTAGGACTCGCGTCATACGCGAAAAAGAGACAGCGATATGACGCAAAGGTATTTAGCGCTTCGAGTGTAATATTTGGGAACTACAACTTTGTACGAAGAAATATGTATGAAGTTTCCTCACCCTGCTAGCCGACTACTTGACTTTACTAGTCGGCTATGACAGAACACATAGTAGTATGTATTATTGTTTTGTGATTGATACTTGATAGGGTTGTTGTTATTTGTTTATCTGGTTGTAGTATCAAAATATTACTTAAACCCTGGATATACGAATTTGTCTCTAATACTTATACAAATATGGATAAAGAATCTGCTAACCTCGGAGTGCAAGATATAGAATTAATAAAAAACCTATCCAGAGACATCTTTTTCAGTAAGTTTTTAATAAACTATTCTAGTTTTATGGTTCAGCAATATTTTTTATCTTTATCAAGTAATGTGGAACCTCGCTCCTTTCCACTAGGGTATAAGATGTACTTCAGTATCGAATACTGTAAATTTTATTCAAAGTATCTTACTGAAATTAATAGTACATTGAAGTGGTTGTTAGCCTGGAGGTTACGACGCTGGGTTCGATCCCAGGTGCCGAGCATCTTCCTCTTACACGGCACAACCTTTAAGAAGCTTACTGTGAAAGAGCATATTTGTGTTCACTTTGAGTTAGCCACAGATTCATAAAAAAATTGTAAATGTATGTCAGTTATTAAAAGAATTTACGAACTTTTGTTGTAGCTATGTAAGAATTTCATAAAATTGCGCTTAAAATGTTATTTTATTTCAGCTGGAAAAAAAATGAAAAGGGAAGGTTTGATGTCTATTATAAAAAGAATGAGAAATTTGCCTACATCAGAAAAATATGTAAATTGCGTAAATGAGTTGACTGATAATGATCTTATGGGTATTTTGAACCTTGTTTATCGTAGAAACTCTGCTAGTCCCTTTGAAAATAGTGAGCATCCACTTCTAGATGCGTCCATCACATTGGTATTTGTGAGAATGTTGATGAGAAAGTGGGATGGTTTTCAGAAACTGATCATACAAAAAGAAGCTAGTGAGAAAGAAATTTACGAGAAATTGGTTACATATTTGAAAATAAATTTAAATCACATATTTGTGAAAAAAAATGAAATTCTTGACAATTTTAAGAGAAAAGATTCTAACATGGAATTGATATGCGAAAATGAAAAAAGCGAGGATGAAAACATTGCAAAGACGTCAACAGAAGAAGAGAAGAATGTGGAAAAAATGGAGTTTATAGAAGTGCAGTGCCCTTACAAAAAATTGAAAACATTGTTTCTTATGGACTCTGTCAAAAGTGATACAAGTATTCTCAATGAATGTAAAGAGGAATCATCCACTGAAGAATGTAACTTCCAACTGGCCAAGTTCCCTTTCTTGTGTCTCTTCAACTGGTCTTATGTTGGCCTTACATTATTCACTCCCAAATACACCATCATCTGTAAAAACATCCATGCATTCGATTACAAACTTATTAAACTAACCCATAATTATAAACCTTCATTCCAGAGAAAAGAAGGGGGGATTGAAAAGAGAAAGATGGAATCTCCAAACACCATTCTATCAAGTGATCTGAGTACTTATATACATAGCGCAATCAAAATAAGTGGGAAGGACATAAGCGATGTACGGCAAGCCACTAAAACTGTGTTTTGTATCGACGAAGTGACAATGAACATTGGTAAAATTCTCAAAACAAACACAGTGTATACCATAGCTTCCAAAGACTGTTACGTGCGATATCTGGGGCAGCAAAAGCAGTTTAAATCAAACGGACCCATAGTGAATGCTGGCAAACAGAAATGTATTAACGAAAGTTGCGACGCATTAAATGTAAGACTACAAGAAGTCATTTATCCAGTTTTAACATTTTGTATCAGGGAAAATGCAGATGAAACGGAATATAGTCATATAAAAGTGGACTTTTCTTGTTCATTGTGCAATTTAATTTTTCAAGGCAGGGGGGCAGAATGGAACTTGAAACGACATTTAATATTGGAGCATGGGCAGGAACCCGACTGGTTCTGTACCTTATGTGAAGAAAGCTTCTCCATGAAGAAACTCACCATGCATAAATGGGTTCACACGTGTCCTGGGAAACCCGGGAAGATTTCCATGGGCTTAGTTTCAAATATTATATAACATATTCAACGCCTGAAGGAAATAATCTACTGAACATACAGACACATGTATAGATGTTTCATTGTACCTGTAAATAAAAATTAATTACCTACCCAATAAAATGGAATAGGGAAAACTGTACATTGTGTTGTTAACTCTCTTAGATTTGGTACTGAGGAATAAAAACAATGATTTTTGTTTATAAAATAAAAGAATGATCATTGATAATTTCATAAAATACAGTAGGCGCGCCGGTTATTGTGATCACTGGTTAATAAAATCAGCCGCTTTATAGAATCAAATGTCCAAGTCCCGGTTCAAAATGAAGAATTTCATACAATTTCAATCGGATAATAGAATCATATTTTCCATTAATAGAATCAATTGTTCAAAAAATTTACAACACTTTTTTATATTTTTGCCACTGACGTGCACGTTTTTTTGTTTTTTTTTTCAATCTCGACTCAATAGAAAAAGATTTATAGCTAATAGTCAAGGTCAGTTTTGAACCGTTTCCATCTGTGCGTGCATTCGTTTATTGGAATATTGGAACCCTGGAACAGGCAAAAATATAAAAGACTGAATAATTGTGGGCATTTTTAAAATGCGCTATGACTGCCTGATTACATTTTAGTTTTCCAGATGTTTTAAAGGCATGAAACACTTGTTAGTGATGTAGGTAGGTACATTTTTCAAACAAATGGTTGAAGTCAAGATTTTCGAATTTTTCGAACTATCTGAGACAATGGGACATACTCTTTTTTTCTCGATTCATTGTCGTTATTTTTGTCATAAAAACCTTTCTCATATATTATGTTTGTATGAAATATACGTAGGTATGTACTATGTACCTATATTCTAAATGGCCGCCGCTTAGAATCAAAACACACTGGGACAAACGTGATCACAATATCCGGTGCCTACTGTGTTGATAAAGAAGAACTTTTGTGTGAAGACAATTATGTAGTGGACGAAGTGAGGCTCTTAGCCTTAGCATTGTACTACGTACTCTTGTTGGAATGAATACGTTAAACTTTTTGCTGTAACCATAATTTTACAATAAAATTTTCAATCAAGCAATAACTTTTAAATAAAATTTTAAGAAATAACAAAAACCAACCCAACTACGGGAAATATTTTTCATACTTATAATTTATGTTGGTCGGTCAATATTTGCTATGGCAATTATTAAAGCAGATATTGACGGGAATTGTTATTTATTTAATAATTGATTTATACAAAACGTTAGAAATAAAGTTGTTGATATATAATCACATCTGTCTATTTGGGTAGTTATCCATGGTTTTAGCTCATCTGTCATATTGTGTTATTTTAGACTGGCCTCTGTTTCCTTTTCCTGTTTACTTTATGGTTGTGATTTGGTTGTGATAATAAAGCTAAAGAAGTGTGTTTGGGACTTACTAACTGACCTTGTTTTATTCTGCAGAAATCCCATAATTTATCAGCAGAGCGTGGTTCGATCGTTTTCGGCAGTGGGTTTAAAGTTTATACATATTTAAATATGGAAATCAAGGTTCCAGTGTTAGATGGAAAAAACTACACCGCGTGGTGTAGGAGAGTTGAAGCCGTTTTTGCTGCGAAGGATTTGGAGGCACACTTAACCAGAGAGCCAGATCCTGCGATGGATTCTGAAGTTAAAAATGCAAAAAATGCGTATTCAATTTTGTTGTCTTTCTTGGATGATGACATACTGAATTTGTTGAGTTCCGAGAAAACGGTATATCAAGTGTGGACAAAGTTGAAAAACACGTTTGGAGTTTCGTCAGCAGTAAGCCAAGTGTTGTGTAGGAAGAAGCTAGTAACCATGAAGAAAGCAGCAACCATCAGCATGCACGAGCATATACAGAACTTTATGAAAATCGTAAACGAACTGCGAAAAGGTAGTGCAGAAGTGAGCGAGACGGATATGATCATATATATCTTAATGTCATTACCAGATGAGTATAATACAGTGAAATCGGCGATAGAAAATTTACCTAATGACATGTTGAACTTTGATTTCGTGACACAACGTTTATTGAATGCGGAAGCGATGATGAAGGAAAATGGTGAAGTTGTGGAAACTAGTGACAATGCGGCATTTCATGTGAATAAGAAACAAATGACATGTTTTATTTGTAAAAAGGCAGGACATGTGGCGAAACAGTGCTATAAGAAACGCAAGTGTTTTGGATGTGGGAAAACAGGACACTTAAAGAAATTCTGCAGATCAGGAAATAACAATGCGGCATCAGCAGTAACTTTTATGGCTGGTGGACACGTGGATGATCAGTTCATCTTAGATTCAGGAGCTACAGCTCATATGTCAAGAGAACGGGAATGGTTTGATGAATTTAAACCATATTCGGCTTTAGTCTCTTGTGCTTCGAAAGAAACCAATTTAGAAGTTAAGGGAATCGGTTCTATTTCCGGATTTGTGAACAATCGATTGATCAAGTTGTCTGATGTGCTATACATACCTAACTTGAATGGAAACTTGATGTCTGTGAAAAGCATACAAAAGAACAATTATAGTATAACTTTCTCAAAAAATGTTGCTACGGTTGTGAGGAATGGTGAAACATTCAAACTGGCCGAGTTGAACCAGAAGGGCCAATACATGGTGGAATTCACACCTGCAAGAGAATCTGCAAACATAGTTCAAGATGCAAATCTTTGGCATCGGCGATTGGGACACTCGTCTAATGAAGTATTGAGAAAAATGGGTCTACCTTGTGATGACAAATTCTGTGAAGAGTGCGTGATGGCAAAGCAAACAAATGAACCTGTGGGTAAGGGACCAAGGCAAAGAGAAACTGCTCCAATGAGAATGGTACATTCTGACGTATGTGGACCGATTGATGTGGCACATGGTGGTGAAAAATATTTCGTCACTATCGTAGATGACTACTCTCGTTTTGTGGAAGTGCACTTGCTTAAGAATAGAGGAGACATAGTAGGTGTCTTTAGACAGTTTTTCAAGGAAAATACAAATGTGTACAAGATTAGATGCGATAATGCAAAAGAGTATGTGTCAGGTGGAATGGCAAGTTTGTGTAAAGAAGCTGGAGTGCAAATTGATCCATCACCGCCCTACACTCCTCAATTGAATGGAGTTGCGGAGAGAGCAAATAGATATTTATTGGAAAAGGCTCGTGCTATGATAAGGGATGCAAAATTAGATAAAGCCTTCTGGGGATATGCAGTGCAGACTGCTGCATATTTGAAAAATAGAATGTATAGTCAAAGTATTGGAGAAATACCATACCAATTGAAATATCAAGAGTTACCTGATTTAAGTCAAATCAGAATATTTGGATGTGATGCTTACATGAAAATAGATGAGAGTCAACGAAAGAAATTGGATTTTAAATCAAAGAAGACAATATTTGTGGGTTACTCACCAATGGGATATCGTTTATTCGATCCAGTCTCTCGGAGAGTTATTGTTTCCAAAAATGTTAAATTTAACGAAGATAGAAAAATGATATGTGTTTCAAATTCATCTCACTCATACCATGGGACGGTTGATCTTTCAGCAGGAAAAGATAATATATGTCATAATGAATCCAGCAACTCAGATAATGATCAATTGATAAGCAATGATAATGATGGTGTTGTACAGCAACGCCCAAAGAGAACTGTTGGACCGCCTACGAGGTTCAATGATTATCATATGTACGAGGCATACATGGCTGACATGACTATCTCATATGAAGACTTAAATAACTTGTCTGCAGTTGAAAAAGCTAAATGGAATACGAGTATGCAAGAAGAAATGAAATCAATGAATAAAAATAATGTATGGAAATTGGTTGATTTACCGAAAGAATGTACATTGATTTCGTGTAAATGGATTCTAAATAAGAAAAGAAATGGTTTATATAAAGCTCGTCTGGTTGCGCGTGGATTTGAGCAAAAGTGGGGCATTGACTATATATCAACGTATGCTCCTGTTGTATCAACGTTATCAATAAGACTGATGCTAGCAATCACATTGCAGAAAAATATGATTGTATATACACTAGATGTAAAGGCTGCTTTTCTGAATGGAACGTTGGACGAAGTCATATATATGGAACAACCTGAAGGATTCAAGGATGGTAGTAATAAAGTTTGCAAACTTTTGAAAAGTATATATGGACTGAAGCAATCTCCAAATCAGTGGTACAAGAAATTCAGTGATTTTGTATTAAAATTAGGTTTTAAACAAATAGATGTTGAACAATGTGCATTTGTTCAACACAACAATGGTGAATGTGAATCTATTTTATTATTATATGTTGATGATTTACTGATATCTAGTTGTAGTAAGATAAAAATTGACTTTATTATAGATAAGTTGCAAAATGAGTTTGATATGTCTAAAGTTGAAGTTGCATCAGAGTTTTTGGGACTAGATATTAAATTTTCTGAAAAATGTTTGTATTTAAGTCAGGAATCTTATATACATAAGATTTTATCTAAATTTCATATGAATGATAGTAATCCAGTTGATACTCCTATGATACCGAAGGCAACGTCCGCTGTTTTTATTGACAGTAATAAGTTTGATGGACCATATAGAGAATTAGTTGGTTCTTTATTGTATTTGTCGTTAAGTTGCAGACCAGATATATTATTTTCAGTTAATTGTTTTAGTCAACTTCAAGAGCAGCCTACTGAAGCTGCTTGGAAAGGTCTTAAAAGAATCCTTCGTTATTTAAAAGGGACTATCAGTTATAAATTGTGTTTACTTAAATCTGATGAGTGTATTATAAATGTGTATGTTGATTCAGATTGGGCTTCTAATGTTACAGATAGGAAATCAATATCTGGATATATAATAAAATATAATGATTGTCCAATAATGTGGAGAACTATTAAACAAACTTCAGTAGCGGTCTCTTCTACTGAAGCTGAAATAGTAGCAATGTTTAAAGCTATCCATGACTTGATTGTCTTATATAAATTTATAAAACATATTGTAAATTGTAATATTAACATTTGTGTATACGAAGACAATCAGTCAGCAATCAAAGCTGTTTTAAATGACAACTTTAATGGGAGACTTAAGCATATTGACATCAAGTTAAAGTATATAAGGGAAGTTGTTAAGTTGTATAAAATCAATATTGAGTATGTATCTACTGAAAACCAGTTGGGAGATCTATTTACAAAAAGTTTACCATTTGTCAAGTTCAATAAGCTTAGAGATAAATGTAATATTGTATTGGAATAGAAAAACATGCTTTTTTTTTTTTTTTTTGTATGGAACTTATGATTTATTTATTTTTTTGTTTACATAGTTTGGTGTCAGTTTATATATTTATTTAAAAGAGTGTTATTTTTTTTTAATGTTTAAATTGATGTGATTAAGGGAGGGTGTTGATATATAATCACATCTGTCTATTTGGGTAGTTATCCATGGTTTTAGCTCATCTGTCATATTGTGTTATTTTAGACTGGCCTCTGTTTCCTTTTCCTGTTTACTTTATGGTTGTGATTTGGTTGTGATAATAAAGCTAAAGAAGTGTGTTTGGGACTTACTAACTGACCTTGTTTTATTCTGCAGAAATCCCATAATTTATCAAAAGTACAACAATGTTGCCCAAATAGGCTAAGCCTGTGCTAGGGCAAACTTAAATGTTATATATATATATATAAGAAATATGCAATACTTGATTATAGGTTCCTACGAGAAGAAATGTCAAATTGTCCGCAGTCCTTAACGTGGTAAAATAAAACTTTTCTATACAGTATAGCCGGTGGAACTTATTGCCTGAGGCAATTTTTTCCAGTCAACCGGTCCCGTCCAATCTGAGACAGACCAACCCCGGGTAGAAATTTCAAGTGAAAAAACACTTAGAAAAACTCCGACCCGACCGAGATTCGAACCCGGGACCTCGGATCTGAAGTCCACACCAGTACAACTAGGCTACCGAGGTCGGCAGTACAACTAGGCTACTGAGGTCGGCATTAGATGATATAAATATACAAATTATCATTATAATTCACCCTTGCAGAGGCTACCGAGAGAGGGCAATCAGTTGGTTGATGTCGACATTTTTGCTCCAACATTGAATGTTTTTAAAAAACAGTTATTCTCGTCCTCAACCGAACGCCCTGTATAACTCTGTCTTTTTGAGGGCAAGTATGAATGATAGGAATATTAGTGCATGTGAATGTATGTGTGAGCAATATAGTGATGGATTATTTTTATTATTTGTGTGGGTGGGTACTGCAGTATTCCGTTTGTATTGTTGTGTGCATCACTTCTGTGTTGCATATTGTTTGCTTTTACTGCATGACGACTCATTCTAATGTTAAGATTGCTCCTTTTATTTCATTTCCTTATCCCTTATTCTCAATAGTATTTCATTTTATGCAATGTTAATGATTGATTTTAATGTTTTATCTTGTTTCACAAACAGTGCTATAATATATTATTATCTTATCTTTTTTATCATGTTTGGAGTATGTACTTATTTTTATTTTGATTATGGTTGTGTTGAGTATAATTGATTTTAATGTTTTATTTTGTTTAAAAAACAGTGCAATAATATATTATTATCTTATCTTTTTTATCATGTTTTAAAGTATTTGTTTTATGGTTTTATTGAGTCATTTTAATTATTTGCTGTTTTTTTTTTATGTGATTTGTTTGTATTGCTTGTGACACATTTAATCTTGTATTTTGTTATTCTTAGTAATATCAATGGATAAATTTGTATATACCTAATATGTTTTGTAAAAGCAACATTGTTGTTGCGTGGAATTTATTAAATAAATAAATAAATAACTGTTTTGTTGGACAATCAAACAGTCATCCTTTTCTATGCCTTGTGATGGGTTCTACTGGAGTCCCCAGGATACTCTAATAATTCACAACAAACTGACTCTATGAAGAACCCCCGTGGCCGCTCCTTCTGGAAAGCGATTCTCAGTTATGTTGGTCTTATCCAACATCAAAGCTCAGCCCAGTTAATCTCAGAATTGACTCCACTCAGGTCGTGGTTCTTTAGTATTGAATGTCCTCTAATCAAGCAGGGGAAATATTGTGAATTTTATGTAATGAAAGATTTCAGAAAGAATATGTAACAACTAAAAACTCCAAGAAATCAATACTGATGTTCGATTTTTTAAATGGAACAAACCACTAAGGGCTTCAGCTAAACTACTAACTTAATAAAGCCCGTAGTGGTTTGTTCCATTTAAAAATCGAACATCAGTAATGATTTCGTGGAGTTTTTAGTTGTTACATATTCGTTGAGATCTAGTCCTGAAAAAAGGTCACAACTCACAAGAATCTAGACATAATTAGAACGTTGTGCACCAACAAAGCCAATAGGCAATAAAGATGAGACATTTACAAAAATGGATATAGTCATATCCTGGCGCCAAATACATGGCATGTAACGTGTCAAAATAAAGAATAAAAGATAAGAGGAATGGCCGCAACACTAAAGCAGTAATTTATTAAAAAAAAAAAAAAAAATGTTTTAAAAAATTCAGCCAATAGAATGGCGACACGCGATATATGGAATTGACAGTTGTTCTATGCACCGTTTTCGCTTTGGCGCGAATTCGGGGCGTCACTCTTGATTCTTGTTCCGTGAGACGGACATGTGAAAATTTTGATCTAGAGGGACGCCATAATGGCCGTTCAGTTTTAACTTTAACCAGCACCGTAATTTAACATGTAAATAACTTCCACCCGGTTAATTAATTAAAGATAGCTATCAGTTCAATGTGTTGTCTAAAATTTATAAGTAAAAATAGATAAATATTGTCTCAGAAAAAGTAAAATTCAAAAGTCGACCGACGGTTACAAGTCGTGATAAAACTTGTATGTGAAAATTTTAATTTTATTTCTAAAACATTATACTGTCATAGTGTGATTAAGACTTTACTTGTCAAAAGGCAAGATAACTGTTGTACAAGATTAATATGGCATTCTAATTTTTGTGGAACAATAAATTTCTAAATAAGGTGAATTTGTGTTTGCTTTGGAACAATTCTACACTTGAACCTTCTCAGAATAAAAAGTGAAACTTGTGTCTTGATCGGTCAATTCTATTGATCCATCGACCCCGAGATATCATTGAGTTTTGCTCCAACCAAGAGCAGCCGGCAGTTCTGGTCTTCTCTTCAATGTTCCTGCACCAGCCCAGCTCCTGTTTCAGTTAAACGCGCCCTAAAACATCCCTGAGAGAGAGCTACAGATGGAGAGAATCGGTGAGGAGAACACGAGGAGGAGAGAAATCTAGGTCCCGCGTTTCATTGGCAGCCCAAAGCGTGTGGGCCCGAATTTGCTGATCTTGACTGAAGTTTCCAGAAAACCCTGCCCTGGAAGAATTATCAGGTTCGTTCGCTTTAAAAAGAATATTTAAATCAATCTCTTGCTAATCGATTTGCCAAGTATAAGTGATTTGTGATTTACAGTCTTAAACAATCATTTGTGACCTTTGTTAAATGCCAGCTATAATTTAGAAATTACTAGAGAAAGCTGGACAATTGCATAGTTAAACTGCCCAGAGTTCATATGTGTTCATAAGCTTCTTGCACCCTGTATTTCATTCATTGGTTGTTGGAGTGAGGCATTTTCTTCTCGTAATTGTTTAGAGGTTAGATAAATTAGTACAGCGTAGTTTGAAACGGCCAATTGCGTTCCAAAATATTCAAGATAGAATAACCCCATCGCCATCTATCGATTTGTGCATTGAACAATGTGTGGTAGAGCGCTGTGCTAAAATATACCTGTCGATAAAACAGTTTTCTCACTCGAACGATATTCACCCCGTTTGAAATCGTCATAAATCTCTGGAGACATCTATCGGAGAATAGACAAATTACCCCATTGATAAAAATGTTCTAGACAAGTGAAAATTTCTGGTCGTATGGTGAATTTCCTAGGTGACAAAAAAAATATTTTTTTTCACAATCAATGATTGATTGCTTGCATTGTTGTGTGCTTGTCTACTATTTTGAATCTTCTCTTCTTCTTCTTCTCGGAGCACATACATATTGAAAGGGGTCAAATTTAATACAAATGTTTTGGAATTTTGGAAGTTTTGTTATATCATCTCGTTTAATGATATCCTAGGTGATCTATACGATTCATCTTCCTCTTCTCTCATGTCCTGTCAATTGTTACAGCACCAAGAGAAACTTTAATTCGAGTTGTAAAAAAATTCTGGTCATATGGTGAATTTCCTAGACCACAAAAAATTTTCCTTTTTATAATCAATATTGATTGCTTACATTGTTGCGTGCTTGTCTACTGCTTCGAATCTTCTCTTCTTCTTCTTCTCGGAGCACATACATATTGAAAGGGGTCAAATTTAATACAAATGTTTTGGAATTTTGGAGGTTTTGTTATATCATCTCGTTTAATGATATCATGGGTGATCTATACTATTCATCTTCCTCTTCTCTCATGTCCTGTCAATTGTTACAGCACCAAGAGAAACTTAGTTAAAGTTGTATAGTGAATCAATAATCTTTTAATGTTGTTCTCACCAATCATTAGTGATGACTTGTCTTATTGCTACAAACAATCTGAAGGGGATCCGTCACTTTGCGAATCTACTAGTCACTGAATAAATTAATTTTTTTTTTCTCTCTTTTTCTTCGGTTGTGGATTAGAATTGTTGGCTTTTGTTCCAATAACTTCTTAGATTCGTACTGATGGGATTGAGTGATGATTGAAACATTTGGTGACTATCTTGTCAATTACATATAGAATCTTAGAAGGATTTTTTTTCTTTTTCATCTTTCTTCCTTGCCTCATAGTGTGGATGTGTGTATCACATCTTCCTCTTCTTTGTCCACAGTTCAGTTTATAATTCGCCAAAGACAGAATCCTCATTTTCGGTAGTTGCAAATACCGAACTGGTTTCCTTATAATTTCTGTACGATTCTTAAACTATTCCTCTTCTTCTTCGTCTACGAATATTCCCTTGAATTGACATCATGTCTGGAGTCATGGATTGTCAAGACCTCGTTATGGTTTCCTTGGCCAAGTTTGTCGTCCGCCTATACAGGTCACCACCCCTCCTGTTTCTCCTTAAACGATAAAGGAGTCTTTAAGTTTTTTTTTGTTATTAATCTTAGGATGATCTAGTTTTTAATCCTAGTTTTCACCATGTTTGGGAACTAGCAGAAAAAATTACAATTCTACAAAATTGTGAACTTTGATTGGAAAGTTTATATTACGCCTTGTGGTAATAGTCCACAAGCCGTGTGAACACAGTGTCAGTGTAAAGACAAGGTGTTATGAACGTATACAGAGTTATGCGTTGAGAATTCGAGAATATTCGGATTTGGTACACGGCTCACTATAAGATGAGCATGTGTGAGTTAATGACACAAGTTGTTGAGTGACTTGATCATGCGAGGACATGAATCAGAAAGTTAGTGTCATGTTTTGAGCAGATTGGTGTCTTCTAGAAAAGAACCAATAGGCTCCACATTAGAGCGATGCGGGCTTAAAATACGCAAATGTCAAATTTCTTTTTATTTTTTTTGCCAGGTTTGTGGAAATTGTTTCGAGAAATTATCTCTTAACTCGCAGATCCTCGGCTTAGATATAGTATTTATTAGAATAATTCTTCGGCTAGCTTAAGTAAACAATCGTTGGTATCTAATGGTCTCTAGTTAGACAATTAAAAAAAATACTTTTCGAATCCTTAGCTTAAGTAAATCAATTTTTTGCCAATGTAGTTGGTCTCGTTGTAAGGTTATATTAGGTTCGTGATAAGTTGGGACGCCTCTTATTCATGGGACCATATTGTTTGTTTTCTAAGATATCTTTAAGGATAGTTAATTTTCTATTCAGGGTTTTTCTGTTCCCTTTAGTAAAGACAGAATGGCGCCTTCCTTTCCGAGTTCAGCTCTGTATTTTCCATCAGAACATTGCTAGCCTTCGATATCAAGACCTTCGAATACCTCTGTAAATACTTGGGCAATACAGATTTTTATTTTTATAATGTATGTTATATTAAGTATAGACTCTGTGCATGTTGTTGAATGCTGAAAAGTCACCCTTGGCAAATCTTTAAATAGATCTCTCTAATACTTTGGAGCTACCATCGCTCAAGTAGGCTGTGTATAATAAAACAAAGTGAATACATACAGTGAGAAATAAGTGATGGCCTCAGTTCATTTTTGAATCTGTGGTACGCCAATTTAACATCAAAAACTAATAATATTCAATAACTACACAGATAGGGATATGTATAAGTGCTATCTGAATTTTATAATTGTTATAGCTGTAATATTTATATATGTGTTGATCCTTGGGTTCACATTGACCCACGGATGGTATTGTCTGACTTTTATACTTGTTATAATTGTGCTATTTTTATATGTGTTGATCGTTGGGTTCACATTGACCCACCAATTGTATTTTAAGATTGTTACTGTATAAGTTTATATGTATTGTTCGTAATGTACTGATCGGATACTTGGGATTCGCTCTTTGTTTAACGCCTTTAGAGAATTATGGGTGAAGTAAGCATGTTTTATAAATTTTTTTTTGGATCCAACTTAGTCTTTGTATGAATGTAGTAAGTGTAGAACGTGCGGAAGGATGCAAGAGATGTATGAAGAGTATATGCGAATGTAAACAAGTGTTTACCTATTTCTTCTCTCTTGGTACGGATTTTAGAGCCACTCCCCTTCCTAAGTTCGACCAGTGCAGATCAGATTTGATTAGTAATACCTAGATTATTCTATAAGTATGTTCCTTAATAGTAAGATTCTCATATATGATTTGTACGGAAGTTTTAAATTAACAATCTCCAATTATTCATTGTCATTGAGTTTCATGTTTCCTTGTTGAGTGTACAAGAAAAAAGGGAAGACCATTGTTCACCTATTCAGGGATGGCATATGGAAATTGTATCAAGTGTTCCTGGTGTATATGATGTTGCTTGACTTTTGTCACTTGCCTTTGTTGTGAGTTTGCAAATATCCTATGATACTGGAATCTTGAAGTTGTATAGTCCCTATTGAAACTGTATTAATGTTGGTTGTTATAATATGTGTACTGATGAGAGTTGGCCTCCTGTATGTTTGGCCTTGTGTATTAACCTTTGTTCACCATAACTAGCTATGTTGTCCGGCTTACCACTAGTTGCTGTTTTCTGTTTACCACACTGGCTTGATTCTTCTTTTTTTTCTTTTATCCGTTTTCTTTTTTTTCTTCCCACTAACCTGGAGTGGGGTGTAACGTGTCAAAATAAAGAATAAAAGATAAGAGGAATGGCCGCAACACTAAAGCAGTAATTTATTAAAAAAAAAAAAAAAAATGTTTTAAAAAATTCAGCCAATAGAATGGCGACACGCGATATATGGAATTGACAGTTGTTCTATGCACCGTTTTCGCTTTGGCGCGAATTCGGGGCGTCACTCTTGATTCTTGTTCCGTGAGACGGACATGTGAAAATTTTGATCTAGAGGGACGCCATAATGGCCGTTCAGTTTTAACTTTAACCAGCACCGTAATTTAACATGTAAATAACTTCCACCCGGTTAATTAATTAAAGATAGCTATCAGTTCAATGTGTTGTCTAAAATTTATAAGTAAAAATAGATAAATATTGTCTCAGAAAAAGTAAAATTCAAAAGTCGACCGACGGTTACAAGTCGTGATAAAACTTGTATGTGAAAATTTTAATTTTATTTCTAAAACATTATACTGTCATAGTGTGATTAAGACTTTACTTGTCAAAAGGCAAGATAACTGTTGTACAAGATTAATATGGCATTCTAATTTTTGTGGAACAATAAATTTCTAAATAAGGTGAATTTGTGTTTGCTTTGGAACAATTCTACACTTGAACCTTCTCAGAATAAAAAGTGAAACTTGTGTCTTGATCGGTCAATTCTATTGATCCATCGACCCCGAGATATCATTGAGTTTTGCTCCAACCAAGAGCAGCCGGCAGTTCTGGTCTTCTCTTCAATGTTCCTGCACCAGCCCAGCTCCTGTTTCAGTTAAACGCGCCCTAAAACATCCCTGAGAGAGAGCTACAGATGGAGAGAATCGGTGAGGAGAACACGAGGAGGAGAGAAATCTAGGTCCCGCGTTTCAGACAGCAGTCTTTAAATTTGGTTTCTCTCTTGTTCTTAATAATTTCCAACTTTAATCACTAAATTTCATTAACCCATTCCCATCAGAATCGGTGTCACACACCAACGCAAAAATATGTGCATTGACATCAGAATCGGTGTCACATCGGTGTGATGTGGGTGTGATCAAAGGTCACATGTACTTTTGAATTCAAATATTTGGCACACATGGTCACATCTATGAAGACTTTTAAGTACTAACGTTTGGAACTTCTCTATGCTTTCGTTTAAAACAGTTTTTTTCACGCGCGATTATCAGTCATTTTGGTTTCTGACGAATAGCTGAGTGCAAAGTTCCTCAACATGTTCCGAAATGCTTCATCGACTATCATACAAAGATAGATTTGTAAATAAATGTGTATACAGGGTGACTGGTAATTCAATACATTCCTTGTAAGGGGTTATACTAGAGAAAATTTATAACAATTTTGTTCCCATTAACCAGGGGTAAAATACCAGTGGTTTTCGAGTTATTTAACTTTTTAGAGTTTTTTTTCAATTTTCCACCTTTTGACCTATAATTTAAAATTGAACGTTTGAAATGAAATACAACGTTTTAAAATCACAATTCGTAGTTTTTTATTTTTTTTTCGATTTGTCTAACGGACTTACTCCAAAAAAGTATAACACACTTGATGTACAAAACACAAGAAAAACTTCCCCAATTACTAAGCTTTCAGAAAGCGTATGAATGTATTCTTTTTTACCACAGTTTCGGAAAATAAATCTTATTAAACGTTTAGAAGGCGCGGATTCCGTTCAACTTCGCCATACTAATGCTGGACTACCTATAGTGTAGATAATCATAACGAAGCGCAGCTTTGAATTTTATTCATGTTGAAGTAAAGTCGTTTGTATGAAAACGCCTACGGCTTTATAGCACCATCTGATCGTATAATATTGATTATTTTCCAAAACTGTAGAAAATTGGTAAACATTTTTACCTTTTCGCAAAGCTTATTGATTGTAGAAGTTTTTCCTGTGGTTTTTACGCCAAGTATATTATACTTTTTTGGAGTAACTAGCTTAGAAAAATCGAAATTAAAACTGAAAAAAACTGACTTGTGATTTAAAAACGTCATATTTATAAGGATTTTTGGAATTTTCTTCTTGATTTTTTACTTCAACCATTCTTTAACTATTAGAAAAATTTATTTTTACTTTCCTAAATGAAGTACTTTGTTCACAATTTTGATTTTCATGTCAAAAGGTAAAAATTGAAAAAAAACTCTAAAAAGTTAAATAACTCGAAAATCACTGGTATTTTACCACTGGTTAATGGGAACAAAATTGTTGCAAATTTTCTCTAGTATAACCCCTTACAAGGAATGTATTGAATTACCAGTCACCCTGTAGAATTATTTTAATCTATTTTATAATTAGTATTTTTTGTTTTTAAGGTCTCTGCCCACTACACCGTACCATACCATGACCGTGCTAGGAACGTGTCCGGCAAAAAATTATTCTTTGTATTGAAAAGTATGACACTACTCCCACTAGACCGTTCCGTCACCGACCAACACCGTCGCGTGCCATGCACGGAGCCTCAACATTTGTCGGCGAGAATATTTGCCGGTGCTGACACGCTCCGTGCATGATACGTGACTTTGCGCAGGCGGCGAGCCGGTGAATATACGGGTTGTAGACGCGTATGATGACCGTTGTACACACGTAAGTTCCATGGTTACTATGGAAATACTATCAAACTGTTCCTATTCGCGGTCATTGTTTACGGGTTGCATACGGGCAACAAACGGGGTGCATACATGCAGTATACGGGTACAGAACGCGGTCGATCCGTTTCAGTGGGCATAGTAGAGCGTACCGTGTTGCTTTTCGTGCCGGACACGTTCCTAGCACGGTCATGGTATGTTACGGTGTAGTGGGCAGAGACCTTTAAGCATATTTTTAAAGATTTTGTAAATAATTTGTAAATAAATTTTGTATTGTTTTAAGTAAGACCATAAAAAAATTGTTTTTCTATGACTGACAGTCCTAGAGTGTGGTTGTGTTTAAGTGTCAAAATTATTTCTGTTAGTTAGTTTGAATTAAATTTAATATTTGTGCCAGGAATTTGTTGGAATTGACCACCAGGTTTTTTGTTCTTTTGTTGTTTTTCTTTTTTATTACTTTACTATTTGTAATTACTGCTCTCAGGTGAGTTTTTTTATTTTTTTTTCATTTTTGTTTGTTATTTTTAAGTATTATTGTCGTCACTAGGACGGGTAGGTAATAATTGTCAACTTATAAACTTTATCATATTTTATTATGGAAAATAAGGATCCTTTTCCTCCTGATCCCCCAGATAAGGGAGGATCTGGAGATTATGGACTCAAGAGGAACAGAGGGAGTGTTTCCTCCGAGGAAAATTTATGTACAAAAAAAAAATAGAATCGAACCATTATCCTACACTTCTCAGGACTTAGGTCCTTTTGTTGTGCACATACAGATGAAAGGAGAAGGTCCAAGAAGTATTCATCCCATATTATTGGGGAAAGAAATATATAAAAACAAGGCTTGTGACCTAAAACAAGGCAGCATAAAAGCTCTTGGCAAGTTTACAGTTAAAGTAGAGTTTGCTTCGGGAGAAGCAGCAAATCAATTTGTATCAAGCAGCTTCTCTGAAAAATACAAAATATTCATTCCTACATACAATGTTACTAAAATGGACATTATAAGGGATATTCCTACGGAAATTCCAGATGAAGAGTTACTTAATGAAATAATATGCCCAGACGGTTATGGAAAGGTAATGCGGATCCGTAGACTCAATTATAGAGACCGAAATTCAGAGACTCCAAAGTGGCTGCCTTCAAGAACAGTTGTAATTACTTTTGAAGGTCAGAAACTTCCATCACACGTCTTCCTGAATTACAACAGAATCTCTGTTGAAACATACATCTTTCCAACAATTCAATGTTTCGGTTGCTGTAGATACGGTCACGTTAAGATAAATTGCAGATCGAAACCGAGATGTTTCGCCTGTGGGGAAGAACATTTTGGCGAACAATGTGATTCGAGGGAAAACCCTACATGCATCAACTGTGGTGGTCCTCACATGGCAACAAACCAATCATGTCCAGCATATATTCGAGAAAAAAACATTAAACATATCATGGCGGAAAAGAGCGTATCATATTCGGAGGCATCCAAAGAGGCGCCAAGAGTCAAATCATCCTTCGCAGACAAAGTGAGAATAGAGCCCCTTCAAAACACCTTGCGTGATGGTGTGAAAGATAACATTAAAATTCCTAGTTCTTCTTCATTCAGGAAGACTATTTTCAAATACAAGACTCCTACCCAAAAGAATATGGAAACAGCTTTTGACAGACAAGCATATAATGATTTACTTCTGTCTCCCAATGGTACCCCATTGGAGTCCAGTCGGGAGAACGGGGTGGCTCTGAAACATGACAGAATTGAGGAAATAGAGAATATCACCAGTTCCTTAATATCCTGTATAAACGTATTGAGAAATTATATAATTAATATGACAGATACTAATTCACCGAACAACGCTGCCGCTGATACAAATAACATTATTAAATTTAAACAAAATGAAACAAAAACGTCTGAATCCTGTAATCCTACAGTGGAATTGTAGAAGTATAAAAAAAAATAAAGACAACCTTTCTCAACTTTTGCACTCTAATTCAGTTTCAGTTGCAGCTCTGGCGGAAACTTGGCTTCATTCTACGGATCGATTGCATATCTCTGGTTATACTCTGATTCGTGATGACCGCGAGGACGGCTGGGGAGGCTCAGCCATACTTATTAAGAACGGAATTCCCTTTAATAGAATTCAAGTAGTACCTCTTGATAATTGTATGCAAATATGTGCTATAACAACTGCTGAATTCACTTTGGTATCGGTCTATTGTAGTCCTTCATATAAATTTAATACCACATGGTGGAATGATTTTGTGTCTTCCTTGCCATCTCCTCTCCTAATAGCAGGAGATTTTAACGCTCATGCCACCATTTGGGGTTGTAACGCTAACGACAAAAAGGGGGAAATTCTTACTGAAATTTTTATTGATAACTCAAGTCTCTGCGTTCTTAATGACGGATCACCTACTAGAATGCCTTACCCTAATAGAAAAGAAAGCGCATTAGATCTAACATTTGCCTGCCCTCAATTAGCAACAACTCTTTCTTGGCAGACCCTTGACGACCCATATGGAAGCGATCATTTTCCAATCATAATAAAAAATTTCAAGGCTGCTCACAAAGGCTTAACTCAATCCAGATCCTTCTTTAGAATATCCTCGCGAAAAGCAAATTTAGACGGATTTAAAGCAGATCTAGAAAGGGTTGCAAATGATTTCCTGCATCCTCCTCACCAAAATGTTTGTGATTATAACAACCTGGTTGATTTGATTTATTCTGTAGGGAAAAAACATATCCCATTTCGTCCTCCAAAAGAAAGGGAAAAACCATTCCCCGCACCTTGGTGGGATTCCTTATGTAATGATGAAGTAGATAAACGAAGGAATGCTTTTCGCCAATACCTATCTGACATTTCTTTTAATAGTTTTATTGAATACAAGAACACAGCAGCAAAAGTTAGGAGGGTTCTCCGAACAAAGAAAAGGGATGGATGGAATTCCTTTTGCAAAAATCTCTCCCCCAATACCTCTGTCAAGACTGTTTGGTTCATGATAAAAAGATACAGAGTTTCATTCGACTCGCCGATGGATGGTTCACCACTGAGTGTATCATGGCTTCATGATTTTTTAAACAATCTCGCCCCTCCTTATGTCCCCACAAAAGAAGAGTCAAATTTAAATGTGTCCTTCAAAATATCACCCAATAATGAATTAAACAACCCATTCTCGATGGCTGAATTGCAATTTGTCTTATCTGAGCTAAAAGACTCTTCTCCGGGTCCAGATGATATTCCATACTCATTTATTAAACTTGCTCCAAGAAGTCTCCAAAACTTGTTTCTAAACATCCTCAACCAAATATTTGCATCAGGAACTATTCCTGATAGCTGGAGAGAACAGTATGTGATACCTATTATTAAACCTCAAAAAGACCCTACTTTGGGATCCTCATACAGGCCTATTGCTTTGTCTTCATGTCTCCTCAAAATCATGGAAAATTTAATAAAAAACAGGTTGTTTTGGTTCTTGGAGCACCACAATTTGCTGGCGAGACATCAATTTGGTTTCCGTAAAAATATGGGAACTAATGATGCTCTCAGCTTGCTGTGTGCCGAAATAAGGATCGCATTTGCAAAAAAAAAATCCCTGACAGCTGCATTTTTGGACGTGGCTGGAGCCTATGACCACGTAAATATCCCAATTCTCATTAACAAATTAAATATTCTTAAGGTTCCTTCTAATTTAATTAAATTTGTGTATGGCATACTATGCAGCCGCACTATTAGAGTTCTACATCGAGGAGTTCCGGTCCTCTCTCATAGAACATGGAGGGGCTTGCCTCAGGGTTCAGTCCTAAGTCCAATTCTCCGTCTATACATATGATATAGAGCAGTCCCTACCTGAGGAGGCACATATGATACAGTATGCCGATGACTTGATAGTATACACCCAGAACACAGACCCGGTACTCGCAGCTAACAATTTGGAAACCTCTCTAAAAAGTCTTCAACTATGGCTAACAAATAATCACTTGCATATTTCTCCGGAAAAATCCAAAGTAGTCATATTTTCCAAAAAGCGGAAAATTCCCGAAATAAAAATTATATTTGATTCCACTCCAATACCAATATGCAAGGAGGTTAGGTACTTGGGAATGATTTTTCACTGTAAGCTTCTTTGGAACTCCCACATAGATCAGATTGTGTCAAAGTGCAATAAGGCATTCAATGTCCTGAAAGCAACAACAGGAGTTTGGTGGGGTTCTCACCCAAGAACTTTAAAAATGCTTTACAATGGGTTAATTAAATCTCGGATCGACTATGGATCGATAGTAATGGATCCCTTACCCCAATACCTGAAACTGAAACTAGACAGAATACAGAGCAAGTGTCTAAAACTAATTTCTGGTTGCATGCAATCCACTCCATCTAATGTGCTACAAGTGGAATGTGTGGATCAGCCTCTTGGTATCCGGAGACAATATTTGAGTGATAAATTCTTCCTTCGAGTCTATTCAATGAAATCTCACCCTCTAATTAAAAAAATCAAGACATTATTTACACTTTTTGATAACAATCCATGTTCACTCGTAAATAGCTTCCAAAATCTTTCTTTCTCTGCATTGAAATGCATCAGAACATTCAATAACCCAACATTTGACACATCATATGACTCTCTCATTCATATTCCAGATATTAGATTGAATGAAGATTGGTTGAAGGAAAACACTATACATTCCCAACCCCCCATTTTGCGCTCTCTTTTCGGTTCATTTGTGGAGAATTTTATGAGCTACAACATAATTTACACCGATGGATCAAAATCCCCTTCAGCGCCTTTTGTCGGGTGTGCATTCTTCGACTCAACATTGAATATCGAAGAGGGATTTAATCTCCCCAGAGAGGCTTCAATATTTACAGCTGAGGGAAGTGCCATTATGCAGGCATTAATTCATATTCATAATGAAAAAATTCATCATTCAATCATTTTAACAGACTCACTTAGTTTCCTTAAAAAATTATTGTCAAGTCCATTTAAGGGTGAAACAAATCTGTTGGTCAATAGAGTGAAATCTCAGCTGTATCTTCTACACTGCAATCAGCAATCCGTAGTTCTGGCCTGGCTACCTGGTCACAGGGGGATTGCGGGGAATGAGAAGGCAGACGAAATGGCAAAGGAGGCTTCAGTCTCCATGTGTGGGAAGATTAATCAGATTCCATATGCTGACTTGATTCTGAGTTGCAAGGGGAGTGCATTGGAAGAGTGGGGGAGGAGTTGGAGAGAGTCTCTGGCTGTGCGGGGTCGATGGTTTGGAGAGATCCAGCCTCATATTCCCAAAGTTCCCTGGTTCTGGAATATGAATATTCCAAGATGGCAGATTTCTCTGGTCTGTCGACTAAGGTCTGGCCACAGTCTGTCTCCTGCCCACCTCCACAAAATAAATATTTTAGATACACCTCACTGCGTTTGTGGCACAGAATTGGGTGATGCAAACCATTTGATCATGGAATGCTCTCACATGAGGGGCGCAGACTCTTTGATGGAGATGCTGGGGCGGGCGGGAGTGGGGTTTCCTACCCAGCTTTCGCTTGTTCTTGCGGATCCATCAAAGAGTATTGTGAAGTCTCTTGGTTGGTTTGCTCGAGAGAACTCTCTAAAACTTTGATTTTAATTACATTCTAGGTATTACTATAATATAATAATTGTAACTACTATAATTTAATAAATAGGCAATATTAAAAAAAAAAAAAAAGATATAATATGAACTTGAGACTGACCAAGAACGCCAATAAGGCGAAGGTCAAAAAAAAAAAAAAAAAAAAAAAAAAAGACCATAAAAATTGACTTTAATTTATTACTAGCTGGTACCCGTGGCTTCGCTCACATGTTATTTGGTTTCTCTTCCTAAACTGGCTGAACGCTAACACCTGTATTGTTTTAGCGTTCAGCCAGTTTAGGAAGAGAAACCAAAATGGTGTACTGTAATAAAACCTTAACAGAACCCCTTTAGAGATATTCAAATACCTAAATGTATGTTAAACGACTTTTTATAGTTACGAGTTATATTTTTTTTGTCGACTTAACCGATGGGCTACCGACCACTTCAAATAAATTTGTTTTGCTACGCAGGGAGCATTTTATCAATCGCGCCAACTATCTACTAACTTCATATTAGCCCGTAATTATCCACTGCAGGACATAGGCCTCCTCACGCTCACGCCACTCCTCTCTGTCCCTGGTCATCCCCATCCACTCTGTCCCAACGGCACGCACGATGTCGTCGCTCCACCTCATCGGCTGTCTTCCCACACTCCTTCGGCCAGTCTCTGGTCTCCAGTCCACGGGGTACCGACTGTAGAAGAATCATGTGCGACAGTTCAAGATCTTTTGTACCAACGAGATAATCTTTAATCTTTAATAATCTTTATTCAATAATAATTCATATACAAAAAAAAATGAAAATACAGATCAACTTATAATACCTACAATGTAAATAATTACCTCCCCATTTGAGCAGAGCTCGTGTTTGGGAAGGGAGTACAAATCCAAGTATATTAGATTAGGTATAAGTAGGTAGGTATATAAAGCAATAAGCAGGTCATAACAATTACTAAAACATCAGGCATAAGATGATAAGTCATATGTTATGGTTAAAATAGTCAAAATGAATTCACATATTTTAATATCAATAAAAATAGATCACATTAAAAAACCTCAGTGACACATTACGGAATAATAAAATTCATTATTTAATGTGGAGGGCATGATAAATCATGAAATAGTTATAGTTCTATAAAATAAAAACAAATTAAAAAAAATAAAATAGATCCAATGTAGTTCTCTTTTCAAATGTAAAATAATAAGTGATTATATAGCCAACATAAGTTGAGTTTATAAGTAGGTATCTATCTACATAATATTCAGATGCGAGTATTATGATACTATAGGTTGTCGTTAAAAAAAAAAAAAAATTGTTGGTCGGATATCGGCGCGCGGGCCCAATAATTATTTATTATTGTCACAACAGTACACCACTGTACGACGTCAAAGTTTGCGGACAAGATTCGTCTCGCCACTAGCCTATATCTTCCCCAATAATAAGTTCGGTAATTTTATTTTTAAACATTGTACTTTCAGTTATGGTCCGTATTTCATTTGGCAAATCATTAAAAAATTTTATCCCTAGATAGAAATAGTGATGCTGCATCATTTCTCGGTTGCATAAAGGAATTGGTATAAGATTAAGACTCCTCAGCAATCTGCTCGAGCTTTCATTATATCCATTTGTTGCCTTTTCCTTGAAAGTTTGTAATAGAGCTATTTTTCTGAATAGTTGGTGTATACTCAACACCTTTGCCTCTGCAAAAAGAAGAGAAGTGCTATAGTCTCTGGGTCTTTTATGTATAATTTTGAGTAGTGTTCTCTGTGTCACTAGCAATGGTGATAGTGTCACTTCATACGCGGCACCCCACGCTAATATCCCATATGTTAAGATTGATTGAGCAAGAGCATTGTGGCGACCCTGCTCATGACGACATCATCAACCAATAGCGTTCGACCCTGTTCATGACGACATCATCAACCAATAGCGTTCCTTCAAGATGTCGTCATCCAGTAGCAGCCTGCCACATCGTACAAGGCAGCACACCAACCATCAGTCACCATCAAGTCACCAACAAATCGGCATAGAGTCAACACGCACCATAATTCGTCTCGCGATCGCGGTGCGCCACTCGGCGCCCGCTCAATAGTATTTTCTGTATTCAACCACCAATACCCATAGTGGTGACCACCGACGTGATATGAACACGCATTAACACGCAACCAGCAACCTTCTGAAGCGCTGTCCTGCCGAAAGGATAGACCCAACATGGAAAACAAAAAATGGGTATTGCAGTAGAGTGCCTCACACATAGTGAAAATTAAACAGTGCTTACAACCGAGACACGGAAAAACCGGCGTAGCAGCCATCGCAACAGACTGGACAAGCCAGGCTTCCGCAAATCTCACGTAGCAACTAGCATCTGTATACCACGTCACATGAAGACTCAACTGTCTACATTTTTTCGAGAACTAACAACAAGTACGAGCAAGAAAGGACATTCCAAAGTAAGAAACATTACTTAGTTGTCTCTAAGCTCAGCAACTTGCACACTTCAACATGCTGTGAGTCATTCAACAATGTCTTCAATGAACTTCTCATTTTTCGCCACGATATTCTTCATCATATCAACATTTCTCAATGTTCAAACCGTCACACATATCTATCAGACTTGGAAATTTTACTTGTCAATAGATAGTGACCAACATAGACAACAACAAATAAGCATCCTCGCATCACCGCTGCAAAGGACTGCTTGCCTACGCCAGAAGAGACACTAGGTAGCAGCAAGGTTATTCTTCCTACGCTGGAACTTCAAATAACCATCGCTACTCACGATCCTCAGCAGCAAAAAAATGCCACTTTGAGCACGACGAACGACGTCACTCATTAAAATATGAATACTGCATCCCGAGTACACACGCTCTGGCATATTCATATGGCAGCACCCATAATTCGACATGAATTATTGACTAGCAATATATAGTCAGCAACAGCAACCAGGATCAGCACTTCTTCACTGGCACAAACTCAAAATCTATGTAATGAACAAGAAAAAAGTAATCGTGCAAAAATGACCCAGCAACAACTAATGCTTACGCAAGCAATAAGCAAACAAAATCAGTTTCGACAGCAGAAACAGCATATTATTAAAGTGCAATACTTCGTGTTATAAAAAAAATATCAACATTCATAGTGCAGTGCAAACATTTTTTTTACATTCCGTTCTCAAAAGCATCAATCTGTTACATCAGCATTTTTTATCAAGACTAAGACAATGCAACATGACTCATGAACTCGTCGCAGTGAATTGTTTACTTTACACAATCTTATATCTAATCAAAACACCGACCTACGGAGAAGCAAGCTGTGTAATATGATTCTCAGAACGCCAATAATTAAAATTATTCTTCGGCGAGTTGACACTTGCAGTGATATCAGAAATCCATCCGTGAATATTGTTTTGTATACAGTAATCATGTTACAACACTTCGTGACAATCTTGCTATTGTATAATTAATTAATAGATACTTATTATTATTTTATCATTTTTGCATTATATAGATTACTCAAACGGTATTGTACAACTACGCCTGCTAACCAGGGGTGTAAAACCTTTTGGTCGCGACTGACATAGATGACCAACATTTTTTTAAGAAGCATTATTCGTACCAATCTTTTTCAATCGCATTGGAGAGCAGATGACCTAATCGAGG
The DNA here is from genome assembly GCA_963576905.1 of Mystacides longicornis. Taxonomy (NCBI): domain Eukaryota; kingdom Metazoa; phylum Arthropoda; class Insecta; order Trichoptera; family Leptoceridae; genus Mystacides; species Mystacides longicornis. The sequence continues at coordinate 11,174,869 of OY756433.1, read as the reverse complement.
ATACCTTCCAGAAAACGACAGTTTCCACGCTGAACCTCGTGACTCCGTCACTTGGGGGGGAGTACTGTGGCGACCCTGCTCATGACGACATCATCAACCAATAGCGTTCGACCCTGTTCATGACGACATCATCAACCAATAGCGTTCCTTCAAGATGTCGTCATCCAGTAGCAGCCTGCCACATCGTACAAGGCAGCACACCAACCATCAGTCACCATCAAGTCACCAACAAATCGGCATAGAGTCAACACGCACCATAATTCGTCTCGCGATCGCGGTGCGCCACTCGGCGCCCGCTCAATAGTATTTTCTGTATTCAACCACCAATACCCATAGCATAATAAGCTATTTTTAATTTTGGGGGATTCAAAAAATTTCTCAATTCAACAAATACGTAATATAATTTTCTCAGCCTATCCTTCATTTTCTGGATTTGAGTTTTCCATTTAACGTTGCTATCTATATGGATTCCCAAGTATTTAGTACAGTTTATTGTTTTCAATTTATAGCAATCGTTGCAGTCGATACAGGGCTGTCTATGTAGCACTATGTTTAGTGTGTCCGGCAGTCCACGCTTATTGATTGAGAACGGGACACAAACAGTTTTGTCCGCATTTAGTGACAGTAGGTTAGTATTGAACCAGTTTTTGAGAATATTCAAATCTCTGTTTATAGTTTGCGTTACTTCGTCCCAAGACGAACCCTTTGTCAACAATACAGTATCATCTGCATATGAAAGAACAGTGCTAGTCAAATTCAGACTAAATAAATCATTCACATATAATATGAATAAAATTGGTCCCAGAACTGTTCCCTGGGGTATGCCAAACTCTGAAACTGCAGAATCACTGAGAGTCCCGCCCATCCTCGTGAATTGCCGTCTATTTTAAAAAATGAAAAACAAAATTTGTATTATAAATGTCTTATGAATAGTATTTTGGTACAAAGGATTGGTTCAGCGAAACCGACTGAAGTATTGATAATTATTAACTTCAGATGAGAATCAAGTTAAAAATTGATTGGAGAAGTAGAAATTAAACATTATTTTATAAACTATTTAAAATAATTAAAATTTAACGAAAATTTGTGAAATTATAATTTATTTTACTTAACAATATTCCATCCATAAAAACATCGTTATCCACCTTTTTTGAGTTGTATTCATTATTTTGAGTGAAAATATCGTAATATTTTTACCGCTGGAGAATTATATATTTTTTGCAATTTTTATGTCCTAAGAGCAGATGACCCGTTTTTCTAGGGATACTCCACTACCCAATGTGTAGATGTTCCTTTGTTCTACGGAATTGTTTTCCATTTTCATAGTCCTATCTTCATAACGACCTTTTTCTACGGACACATTTTAACATACACCTTTTTTCTACTAACTATTTCCGTTATTATATATATTTTTAAGAATGTTTTTATATTAAAACTTGTATATTGGTGGGGTGTTTCATTGAGAAAATTTTTTTTTACATATTCAAACGCATTTAATATATTTTATAATTTATATACAATATTTTATGAAACAAATCACTCGTATGATGCTGCAACTAAAATTTCGTAAATATGTGCCATTAAGCTTCTAAATACATTTGAATAATATATACCTACGGTTCATAAAAAGGTAATAACATAAGCCTAAGTTAATTTGTATGAATACGTGGTAGTTTTTAAGACACTTACTTTAATAATTTTAATTAAATTTAATGTTATACCTTTTGTTTCTTTTTTAAATAAATATTTCTTAAAACATTCCACGAAAAGCTAAATCTACTTAATATGCTTGAAATATAAACAATACCTAAAACTAGTGCTTGAAAAATGCATCAGAAGTAGAAAAATAATATGAGTAGGTATATTGTGAAATTACAACTGGTCCTATAAATACATAAATCCTGTTGGAAACACAGTTTAATCAAAAAATTACATCATATTTTATTCGAATAAGTATAAGAAGTATTAGCAGTCTGGAAATGTTTAATTTGTACAGTGACTGATGAATCAAATAATCGTTAGAATTAATTCAAATCTAAACACTAAAATAGTTTCCATATAAATGCTAACTTTCATAAATGGTGCAGAAACACCAAAATAAAAATATCCTATGCAGGAGAAAATCAAAATTAAGCACATCACTGATTAAATAAGAGTACTTAGATAATATACTGCATCTCAATTGTAAACTATCTACGCGAGCATAGCTTTAAACCTTACTGTTAACATACAATACTTACAAAATTTGTAAATATGCAAAAGGATTCATCATAATACACATTTCATATGGAAAAGCTTTGTGAAACAAGAAGTATGTAATTTAGAGTGTTGTTGATGTTAATATGACGCGATTCTTTAGTAAATAAGGTTCCAAAGAGTTATGACTTAAGTCATATACTTTATTGTTTTCCTTCCAATATCATAACGATGAGGTAATAGTTTTCACCATGAGTCCTCATTCCTGTTGAAAGCAGTGTGCCAAATCACCCTTTCCAAAGGCAAAAGGTGTAGATTCAGTAATTAAATATAAATGCCTATGTTTTTCAGAATCATATGCAGATAAAGTAGATACTTAACAAACTTTACATAAATAAAAAAATCTTATAAAATGGACCAAATATGTACACTGTATGAACAGAAAGAGAATAATTAGATTCCATACATTTAAAATATTAATTATAACTTGAAAGTATATATAACGATAATAGCTAGAAACATTTTTTGAACCCAGGCATAATCATAAATTAAGTAATTATGAATATGTCCTTAAATCTGAAATTCGCATAAAAACCACACCTACACGAAAAAGACACTTTATTTTATAATTTCTTTATCTGATGCATGTCTCAGCTAATACAGCAATTCAAAGATAAATTTAAAGAACTCACCAGCATTTATAATTCAGGAATAAGCCCCTAATTAATGCAATATATTTAAGTATTTATTGTATTATTAATAAAAAAAATTACTTGTGTTTGACATCCTGAAAGCAATACTGGTACCATAACTGGTATTCCACCATTGGATAGCATCGAGGAAATTATACTTGAAATAAAGTACCTCCATTTATAATACGTTTTTATCTTTAATGGTACTCGTGTTAACTTTATTATATATTTTTTTTTAATTTCTGCAATTCCACTCACAATTGAGTAATTTATATTTATTTATTTATAATATTTTATCTTTTGAAAATGTAGAAACCCATCTATTAGGTAGTCTATATCCGCGAACGGGTTATCTAAACAAAACAACAGATCACCAGGTTCCAAAAAAAGAAGAAGAAGACTTTTTCTAAAATTAACACATATTTAAAACCTGATATTTTTCAAAAAATAACATGCTTATAAAAGTGATATGGTATATTATGTGTTGCATCATTTTATTTGAATACATATATATTTTTTGCTATTTTATATGCGCGTTTGATAAAAAATAACCAAATCATAATGTGAGTATTATTGAAAGTACGATATTTTATGTTTATTTTAAAGAAAACCATGATTGTTGCACTTAGGACTGAACAAATAGTATACTATTTCCGTAGAATAAAGGTCTTCGTAACATAGGAACGAGATTTACGAGACGAAGTCCGTAGAAAAAAGGAACATCTTCACATAGGCTGAAAAATTTCCCTAGAATAACTGCCTATGTGATTTTTCTAAAAAAGTATACACGTTAGGGAATTTTTTAAGATGCTTAATATTAAATAGTTTTATTTCTATCACAAATTTTAAGTTTGAAGAATATAGCTCAAATATTTATGAAGGAATCTCAAAAAATGTGTATTGGAATCTTTAAACTGCTCTCCTGTAAAATGGACAAAAGTCACAAAGGCATTTTTTCTACGGACCCGACGAATGTATAGCAAATCAATCTACAACTCCTTTATTACATTTTCATACCGTAATACCAAGATTCCATTCAACGTTTACATGAGTAATTTTGTTTCCAAAAGATGGCTTACTGTCTTTTTGAGAAATTTGTATGAAGATTCTAAAAAAATAGAGTTTTTAAATAGCTCTAAATATATTAAAGTTAATGCAGCAAATTGTATTTAAGAACCTTCTCCAGCATTTTGTACGGCTCTGGACATATTAATATCTGACGTAGCATTTGTATTTTGAGCGTGATGCTCCCATATACGATAGAAAGCAGACAAACATTTCTGAATTATTATGTAGATTATTATTTTAACTTTTATATGTAAAAGGCGTTAACGCCGTGTATTAAGTATATAAATAAATAAATAAATACTTAAGTACTTAGATATGGAAAAATTGACAAAAATGAACTAGGTATTTTTAATGTCCTATTCGTCCATTGTTTAACGAATAACTAATTCACAAACTACCTTCAAACAAATTAACACTTTTCGAGTTTTTTTCTGGCTTATATTTAGAAGTCATATCCAGAAAAATATTGATGTTTCACGGGTCGTGTACACAATATAAAAAAAGAATCTTGACACAAGAGACACTCATTGAATATTTTTTACCAAAAAATCCGTCATTAACCCCTTACCGCATGGTGGTCTATATATGATCCAAAATATTTTTTTGCAAAAAAATACAAGATTTTATTAAAATATTCCACAGTTCTAGCAATAATACCAAAGCTTTGTCTATCGTCTGCATTATTAGTTATCAAACTGTGTACCTCTGGTTGCATTATGTGTACTCTCAATTGTTTCCAACTGGAATTTTTTTATTAACTGTAGATACGTGATATTCAAAGGTGTTTTTTTTCTAGTTTTTTTCTAAATTTTAATGGTAAAAAAATTGTAATACACTCCTTTACTATTAAATTGATTAGATAATTAATAAATTATCACTTTTATTCAAAATTATGCATGATATTGTGTAAAAAGTTTTTGGTCCATATATGATCCATCATGCAGTTGTATCAATATTTTTACGCGTTTCGTCAAATAAGTTGTAAATTGCATGTCAACTAAAGTGAATTTTTTTAAATATGGATGTTCGTTTATTGCACAAAACTACACAATACGTAATAGGAATACCAAAATGGTATTATCAGCGAGGATGATTTGTCAGATAATGAGGATAACCCTCAAATACTCCCAAACTCCCTAAAAGAGTACTCCCAAAAATGAAATAATTCCCAAAATTTAAGAAAGCAGTTCTGACGAAGAAAATGTAATCCAAGAAACTCCTTCAACTTCTGCTACCAATAAACTTATGTGGAGAAGTCAAAATCACCAGATGTTGTTGCATATTATTGTGAGATGGAGGGTTTCCAAAGACTTTGATAATAATGGTACTCTTATCCAGTATTTCAAATATTTTTGATGACTGCATCTTGGATCAAACAGTTTTCACAATATACTTGACAAAGCAAAGGCCTGTCAAACCAATTGTATTGACAAAAAATGACTTGGAACAATATATTTGAATTTTCATGAGGTCTATATCGTTCTAAATATGATAGGCGAGCCATGTGGCCAAGTGCCCGGACCACAGATGGACCAAAAGAGTGGTGGAGTTGCAGCCTATACAAGAAAGAAGAAATGTAGGTAGGCCTCAGGCCAGGATGGACGGATCGCCATGATTGCAGGTTGCGCACAAGGGCGGATCCAGCTTTGGCACCAGAAGGGGGTCACATAGCAAAAAAGGTCATTTCCAAAATCTTGTATCTGGAAACTAAACTTTTCCTAAAAAAAAGTCATTTCCAAAATTTGGTATCTGGAAACTTAACTTTTCCTGAAAAAAAAAAGGTCATTTCCATAACCCAGGGGGGAGGGGGTCATGACCCACAAGAAATCATAATTTTGTTATGATCATTATAGAGTTCATTAAAGTTGGTATTTTATTAATAAATGTAAGTACTGTACTTTAAAATATAGGGCCTGGCCCAGTCCGGGGGGGGGGTCATGACCCCCGTGACCCCCCTGGATCCGCCATTGGTTGCGCATGGATGAAGGCAGTTCAGGACATGGATGATTGGAAGAAGAGGGGGGAGGCCTATTTTCAGTAATGAATGGAAACAGGCTGATGAAAAAGAAGAAGAAGAAAGTCTAAAGTTCAGTTATAAGCTGCAAAAAATGCAAAATAAACCTCTGCCTGAATTGAGACAGAAATTGATTTAGAATCTTTCACGAAGAATAGTGTTTCAATTATAATTATAATCATTTACTTTGGTATTTTTGTTACTGTAACTGCATAGCGTGCCATATATGATCCAAAATATTTTTTTATAATTTATAATAGTAAAAATCATTTTTTTGAAAAATGAAAAAATACGTGTCTTTTTATTTCATCTTTTACACATTATATATTTTTTTCGCTAATTTTTAAAAAATCATGCAGTAAGGGGTTAAAGAAGACTAAAATCAATATTTAAAAAAAAATATCAAGGAAAAAATTCCGATAAACTCGCCATACCCATATTGTAGGAGGAAAAAATATTTCGAAATGAAGTAAAATTGTGTATGTACCTCAATGCCTTCTATAGATATAGTAACTATAGGTGGCATCTACCAATATGCTAAATGAGATCAACAGGAGCAACAAGTCGAACTTCCACGACAGGGCCTTCAGCGTAGCAGGACCCGTCACCTGGAACCGACTTCCCGAAGATCTAAGAAAGGACCAGCCCATCAGCACATTCAGGAGCAAACTGAAGACATTGCTTTTCCCACAGAGTTTCCCGTGCGCCCTTGAGATGGAAATCCATTAAATGGCGCAGAACAAATCATCCATCATCATCATCATCATCATTGATGTACATACCTACTTTATTTCTCCAATTTATACGAAAGGCGGGTGTCAACGCCACCTACAGGAAATTTCTGACATCATAATGATTTTCGGTGTCAAATGTTTCCAGAAACAAGACCAAAGCTGATAATGTAGACACAGTGGGATGTAACAATCAATAAGCTATGCAGATGGCGCTTTACTCACACCTCGACGAACGGTTCACCTCTGCAGTTATTTTTTTCAATGATTGTTTCTCCTAAGGAAAAGCATTTTTGCCTAAAGAAAAATATATATTAGGAAATTAAGGTTTTAAAACAAGATGTTATTTCATGTTGCTGAAGTTTGTTCTTTATGAATCTGCTTTAATACTATTTTTACTCATAGTATATAGAATATATGAGTCTTGTGATCGGATTTCAAAAAAAAAATAGATTTCGATGAAATTAATTTTCTCGACGTTTTCGAGGGTGTAGATTTTTTTAGAAGAGGAAGAAATTTTCCGCGTACACCAAAAATGTGTGCGCACCCATAACTCATAGTAATTCTTATCCGATTTGATTGAAATGTGGTAGAACGGTTAGCCCCTCGATGTAGATGAGTCAGTAAAATGTTGAGATCTGTACCTTCAGGGGAACCCTCTTAAAGTATCCAAAGTAAATTTCACTTGGCTAAAAAAGAAAAAAAAAGTCTTCGATTTTCATAAAATTTGGTATACGGGTTGGTCTTATGCTCCTACACAAGCACGTAAAATTTGAGGTCCGTAACTTCAGTGGGTCCCCCTTAAAGTACCGATTAATATTGAATATGTTGTTCTAGAGAAGATAATAATTATTGTCTTCTGGCTGTTATAATATACTTCGACTTCTGGGCTACCCTAGATTAGCAGCTTTTTTTTTCAAATTTCGAACCGAAAAAGATATTACTAGTGCTTCAGAAGACTACGAAACTCATATTAACAAACAAGTACCTATTAGGTATTATCTATGACGAAACATGGAGGTTCCTTATGAAAATCCGTTCCATCGTACCTACTTTCTATAGCGCTTTTTGTAAAAAATTGATTAGCTTATTACTTAATTTTAAATTTATTTGTGTGAAATTGGGATATCATACGATACGCTGCATTGTAATAAAGATGAATAGGTACCTACATGGTAATTAGCAGGTATATTTACAGCAATGCCTAATCCTTGAACTAGAATGATGATTATACAATAAACGGATTATAATTAATTATATAGGTATACCTATCTACATAAAATATTGCGGTCATATTTCACCATTGTTTTATTGACTTGTTCTCGTCTAGGTTAATACTAAACTTAGATCTTATTAGGTTTCTATATTAATTACATATCTATTTGTTGAGTTATAACATTACCTACAATAAAAATTATAGAATCAAAATTAACATCTCTATTGTAAGGTGCTGACAAATCTGCGTTACGAACACTAAAATGACCCAAGCGCCAAATTCCGGATGTGCCAAGTCCAAGAGACGGAAAAATCATTCTTAAATGCTTTTAAAGTGGACTATTTAGTAGAATGGTGCGAAAAAAGTCAAGTTAATGATATCGATTCGCTATAGTGCGTAAACGTTGCGATTGGCAATTACAAGGAAAATAAAAAAATAATTATTCAAATAGGACTTTTTCTTCCGATCCCGCAAGCCCCATGAAATTTGAAAAAAGTAAATGAAAATAATTTCAGTTTTAATTTCAGGATTTTTTAAAATTTTACGCATATTAATTTTTGATCGCTTTAGTGAAAAATAGTTACAGATTGTACAGTTCAATAATAATAAAAAATATTGTTGCGTTTTGAGAATATCTTCAGATCGCACATTGCTCATTAAAAATTGAGGAAAATTCATTTTAGAGTGAATGTGGTGAATTATGTATGGAATCTCCTGAAGTCAGTTTGCGGTATCAGATTAAGATTTATTAACGGATAAGGATTTAAATCTAAATTAGATACTATTGAGCATGTAAGGCTATTTTTAATCAACCCTGAACTATTTTTAATCATCTCCAAACTCCGAATCTGCTAAAGACATTGTATCATGTCTAACTGAAAGGTTTCACTAGAATAATTTTATCTAGTAGGCTGTGATGGTCCAAATATCAATAATAATAAAACACTTTTCTATACAAATGTGTCAGTATAGCCGGCGGAACTTATTGCCTAATTTTATCCAGTCAATCGGTCCCGTCTAATCCCAGACAGGCCAACCCCGGGTAAAAATTTCAAGTGAAAAAAACACTTAGAAAAACTCTGACCCGACCGGGAATCGAACCCGGGACCTCGGATCTGAAGTCCACGCCAGTACCTACTACTAGGCTACCGAGGTTGGTTGATCAATACTGGATGGAAAGGTGCATCTCGAACAACAATTGCAACGGTCTGTTTTTTTATTCCATTTTATTGAATTACCTTTACGCCAACGTTTGGATGGTGAAACAACTGGCCCAAGATCATTTATGGACCAATCACACAAAATCTCATTGGTTGTTAGAAGCCCTCAGTAAAACGTTTCTCTTGAAACAGTCTGCCTGGCTTTTAACACTTTTCTTAGTCATAGCTATCTCTTGTGTCTCCAGCTCTACAGCGAAGTCCTCCATGTACATATGTTCTGGATTGTTTTAAAACAACCTTATATTCCAATAATATCTTATTTAGGTACATTCTTAATCTGATACCGCAAACTGACTTCAGAAGATTCCTTACATAATATTTTATAAAATTCACTCAAAATTGAATTATTCTCAATTTTTAATGAGCTGTGAGCGATCGGAAGATATTCTCTAAACGCAACAATATTTTTCACTATAGCGATTAAAAATATGTAGGTATGCGTAAAATTTTTGAAAAATTCTGAAAAAAACCGATATTTTAATTTTTTTTCAAATTTCATGTGGCTTGCGGGATCGGAAGATAAAGTCCGATTTGAATAGTTCTTTTTTTGTTTTTCTTGTATTTACCAATCGCAACTTTTACGCACTAAAAGTTAGCGAATCGATATCGTCAACTTGACTTTTCGCACCACCCTACTATTTAGCTTTGGCACTAGGCGTATTCTATCCTCGCTACGGCTCTGGGCATTTCGCAATCCGTAGGTATCCCTATCACAGCGTAGGGATAGCGAAAAGTGGCATGACCCGCTTTAATAAAATCTGGAAAGATCGAAATATATCCACAATTCTGAAAGTAAAACCTGTGCGCACGTTAAGACTTTCGTCCTTCTGTCTGTCTCGAGCGTATACTCAAACACTTTGGTCACGTAGTTCGCAGGGGAGAGCAAAGCTTAGAAAAGCTGATATTGGTTGGGAGAGCACCGGGAATAAGACGCACAGCAGAACATCGCTCCGCTTCATCGCGCTGTAGGTACAACTGGCCGCAGACAGACAAGCTTGGAGAACAATAATTGTCTACTACATAGGCCACCAAGCATGATGACGAAGGTAAGTTTCTTAGATAGCTCAGTAGGTACCAACTAATGATTTTCAGTATTTCAACAGCTTTATCTAAATAAAAGCCAATTTTGACGGTACTTAAAGCTAAAGAATTTTCCTCTAGTCAACCAGTCCAATCCATCAATAATTTCCCCATTTTGTGACCCTCCTAAGGTGGATAGGGAGACATAAAAGCATTTTTTTCTCAGCTCGATGTGGCGCAAATTTAATGACCTCCTTTTATACCATACCCAAATGGCTCAACTCTGCTTTAAAAGAAATTAAGTACCGGACAATGAGGGCATATTATTGTAAATATGATTTTTTATAGACTTGTTTTCTAACAACGATTGACCTAATAATGTGTGATATGTCTTTAACACAGCATCTGGAGCCGAGAAGATTAGTAGATATGGCACGAGCGCCCCCCTAGACAGCTGATCTATTTTGGTCCTGGAGTACATCGCTCTTCCTTCCACCAACACAACAAACAAACCACACATGCTTCGGGATGACTTTCGTTAGAACTGTTCCCGAATATCAACAACAGTCTGGTCCAGAGTGTGCCGGCAGACAAAACTGCCGTACATGTTAATTACTCGTTTCCTATTTAAATAGCCGGTCAATGACTCACAGCATAATATTAGTGCATTGTGAAAAGTTCTTTTCAGTATTCCAGGATTCATTCATAAAGTAAGTGAGTAAATATTACCAATTATTTTGTGTTCTTGTGCAATAACTGTGTTATCCTTTTGTTTTAATTCGTTGTGGGTGGTCTATAGTAACGTTTTCATTTTCGTATCTTCAATCTTCTCCATGTGTCTTCACGGCGCAAAGTCTAAACTAAACGTCTATCTTCGACAGGTTCTCTGTGTCAATCATTTTGCCATTTATTGTCTGCAAAAGGTGGCTTTTTTCCATCACAGCACATGGTCCAAGTGAGAAATTTTGCGAACTTTGATTATTATAGACAGCAACTTTCCGTCTCTTTAGTTCACTTAAGGACTTCCGTATTTGTAGGTTATCATCTCTGTTCAGGGTGTTCTGCGATTGAACCATAAGTATTTCGAATGCTTCTTATGTGCTCTTAAAAATTAAAGCTTTTACAGTTATTGCTTAGTATTTTTAATACCCGATATTATTTTAATTTCAACTCTGGGCTTCTGAAGTCTTTAGATATTACCTAATTTGTATTTTTGGAAACAATAGGTAAGTAGGTTAAAATTTAAAAAGTTTGGACATATAAATCGAGGAAATTAACTAAAAATAAACCTTGGGAAATATTTTGTTTCTAACTTTGATTTTTATAACAAATCAATCTCCAATTATTTAATTACATTTTCATACGGATTACCGTAAACCAAGATTTCATTCAACGTTTACATGAGTAATTTTGTTTCCAAAAGATGGCTTACTGTCTTTTTTGAAAAATTTCTGTGAATAAGATCCTAAAAAATACAGTTTTTTAAATAGCTCTAAATATATTAAAGTAATTGCAGCAAATTGTATTTAAGGACCTTCTCCGGCATTTTGCACGGCTCTGCGCAGATTCATATCTGACGTAGCATTTGTATTTTGAGCGTGATGCTCCGACATGCGATAAAAAGCAAACATAGAAACATTTCTGAATTATTATGTAGATTATTTGAAGTGCCTGCTAGCTTAACGATTCAGTCGCCGACTTTTGTATTGACGTAGCTTCTGCAGGTCGTGATTTCGTTCCCTGGTGCCGTTTATTTCCTGTTACGATACGAGAGATTTAAAGTGTAAAATATGTCAAAAGTATGTTTGTGTTCCTACCTACAGAAAAAGTAGAACTCCTAGGCATACAGTTGCGCACGATCACATTTTTAATTTTATATTGTAGATTTTTATTTTTTAGTCGATCCATAACATCTAGTAACCAAATAATTTCTAATTTAATATCGATACTCTAATAAGTGATTTTATTCAACATAAACGAAATAATCACCCAAATTTACGAATGAATAAACATAAGTTTCACCAAAATAAAGTTACGTAAAACCATAACTGTCAATAACGTGTAATAAATAATAATATATAAAAAAGTGAAATAACATTTTATAATAGTATTACATTATTGGTACTTTATTATAAAAGATTTAATTTGGGAAACAACATCAATAAATAATAATTTGATATTTTCACATTGTATCTACTTACGTAGGTGTTAAATTCTCCATGAACAGTCATCAAATCAACAATTTTCCAAAAAAAGCTATGCCGTAGCCAGAAAGTAATAGAAAAAAATGAACGGGTGGTATTGATACCTACCAAAGATCGGATCAAAAAACCCCCTGGCTTAATCAGCTCTGAATTACCGTTTCCAAGCCTTGGTATACATAACATGAATATTTGCCATAGCTTCAGAAGCACAGCCACGAGTTTAATATGTGTGAATAGATAACGACAGGGTCATCGTATTTCCTTCAATCGCACTTCTACGCAATATTGTATGGTTTGGTCACATAACAAATGTGACTAATTAATATTTCAAGCTAGGTTAGGTATGTATACATTATTGAGAAAAAAAATAAACCTTTGTTAACATTCGTATTTTTAACTTTTTCTTCTTTACTTCAAGAACTTACTCGAAGCAATTTTTGCCAAATAAGCCACATAAATGGGGTTTTAAGATAAATAAGAAGGTCAAGCGAGTCAGTTCAAAAAAGGTCTAAATATACCTAGATATAAATAACTTTTTAAGTTGATAGCAAAGTTTTCTACAAAGTTGCTCACGACAAAAAATAAAAAGAAAGATATGAAAATATAAAAAGTGAACAGTTGATTTTCTTGCTACTCTACATTTTCGAAAAAATGTTTGTAGTCGATCGCCAAATGTAATTTGTCTAGGCCTGCAGTTCTGGCTCTAGCAAGAACATCGGTGTTGTTTAGCATATTTGTTCAGGGGATACGCAGCATTCTTCTACGAATCCACATTTCGAATGCCTCTTGGCAATATACGTTCATTTGTGTCAAATTTTAAGTTCCTAAATTTTGTTTGCAGATTATTCTATTGGAATTCTACCTGAAGAATCATAAGGATGGCTGGACGAGGTCCTACCGTGATAAGAATGGCCTCGCCTCCGAGGCAGGGGATCAAGTGTTGCTGTTGCATGTGCTGTGCCTGCATGGACTTCAGTTACCTCAAATCCACACATGGCCTCTTTAAGATAATAGAAGCCGTAAATATTTAACTCGTTTATAAGCACATTTCTTTTAACCTTTCCATAAATAATCTAGCACACAGGACATAGAAGATGTCCCTAACTGGATACTGATTAACTGAAGAGTGTACATATTCATAGCATTTAAGAAAATATAGACTCTTGGTTCCAAATTAAATTAATTATGAACATCCTTGAGGAATAATTGACTAAGCCAGTGGATTGGCTTTATTGGTTATTTATTTGAAAGAAACAAAATATTTAGTTTTTTTCCACAATATTTATAAGCCAACCGGTTTATTAAAAAACTAAATAGTTTGTTTCTTTCAAATAAGTGCGAAGTATGTTCCACCAAGTAGCCTCGGTCGAAATGATAAATTATTTTTATTGGTTGTGCAATAATAGCAGATTTGCCATGTTTTTATGATTTTTTTTGTTAAAAGACCTCCACCCGATCTCGAGTGATTTTGGATAAGTAGTATTTTTATGAATTGTCTACCATGCTTTTTTATCATAGATTCTCGGTCGTGCAAGAAATTTAGCAGGTTTTTCACTTTGAAATTGTGCACGAGAAAATTTATACAATTATATATTTACACAGGTATATGCAGTATGTTTAATGAAGGTTTAATATTTACACGAACAATAGTCTGCTAAAAATGAAGTTGTTAGTAGTTTCCATCTTGCGTCTACGTTGTTTTTAAAATCTTCACAGTGTCATTTGCTTATAAACCTAAACTTATAACTTGCTTTTGATTTCAGTTGCTGGGAGCCCTTTGCCAGAGCATGCTGGTGGAGTATGGACTTCCAGAGGCTGGCGCCATAGGTTCAGCCTTCCATGGCTTCCTGACGACAGTGTCTGCCTGCGTCCTCACCACCACTTTGCTGATTATATGTTACGTTTTTTCACCCAAAAGCCAAAACTTGATTCGACAATCTTTATTTGTGAGTAGGTATATCTTACATTTTTTCTTTTAGGTAGAGGGAACGGACCTCTACTCTTTTCATTTCTCATACAACCTTTCCTATTTCTCTTACCTCTGACTTGACCTTCCTTGAGAACGGAATCGATCGATATGTTCGATCCACGCCATTCTCGGTCGGCCACCCATTCTTACACCTTCCCTTTCAGGCTTATAAATTTTCTTTTTCCTTCTGTTTGCATCCATTATTTCCACATGTCCAAACCATCCCAACTTATTGACCTTCATCTTTTTCACAACACTAACTTCAACACCACATTTCTTCCTAATATTTTCATTCTTTTCCATATCCCACAGAGTCTTTCCACAAGATCGAGTGTCGTATATATCTACGTATTTAAGTACATAATTTTGTCTTGGTAATGTATACAAAGTTTTCAATTCCTTTAATTTAGTAACTGTATTTTTTATTTCAGGAATTTATCTTTAACGCCGCAGCATGCTTCCTGTATTTGAGTGCAGCTTCCTGTCTCGCAGCCGCAGTCAACATTTACCTGTATCCCAAATATGTGGCACTCAAAATGTATTCGGCCTACCCCTCAATGACTGCCATTTATGTGAGTTAATCTGTCTTGCACGTACTACTAGATCAAACCAAATCTTACAAAATAAATGCATTCATACTCGTAATTAACACAATTTTAGTTACCTACTTTATTCAGTTAACTTGTAAACGCGAAAGAGTTTACGTCAAGGTTTTACTTATCGCAAAATGTTGCGATAATTTTGACAATTATTATTCGAAACGCTATTTTTTCAAGTTGTTTACCAAATCATGAAGCGACGTCCGTGTTGTCTTAAAAAACGGACATAATTTATGGTTTATGGGTTCGAATGTTCAAAACTTCGCGACACACAATATGCATCATTCATAAATTCATTCGTAAATAGCCTAAAAAACAATACATAACCTTTATAAGAATGCAACACAAATTTATAAAGTAAAACAACATATAGTTAACATAAACAACAACATTAAGTAAACATTTTAAGTTACAGAAATTGAATTGACAAAAATAACTGAACACAAACTATTAAATTAAAAAAAAAACTTGCTATATAAGTAATTAGGTATATGAGATTACAGGAAAAAGGATTCGGTAATCGGTACGTCGTCGTATCGAATAAAAACGGTTTAACTGAGGAGGTACTGAAAAAAAAATGGTTAGTCAAAGCGATGATAGAGTAAAGAAATTATACAATTTTGAAATTCATACATCAAATTATTTGCAAAACAAATTATTGTTTAATATTTTAAGATAGGTTTGCATTGAACCCAAGCGTTGAAAAATGTCTCAATAAATATGCAAATATCTGCAAAACGGCTTGGTTTTTTGCGAGACTTGTCTAACAAAATTCACCGTTAAGTATTAAAATATTAAAAACGAGTTTTTATTCATTCGGCAGCTGATTTCAAAACAACAATATCATGACAACCGGTATTTCCTCAAATAAATTGTTTAGGTTTAGCAGACTCCTCCTGTACACCCTAAATAATATTTTGTATGAATTTAACATAAATATCTCTTTGTCAAGAGAGCGTAATCTTCCGTGAGATAACCCTGATGGGGTTCATGGATATTTCCGGTTGAGTCATCTACATGTACATCAATTAGAGATATTGGCGAATTTTTCATATCATTGCTGAATCGTGAATTATCTCTACCAACTAATCATGAGTAAGTTTATTTTCTTCCTCCTTAGATTTCTTTATCTTTACTTTCATGCTGGCTATTCTTGCCTCAGGTTGTATCAATGCCCTTGTATTTACATCTATGCTGGCTATTCTTGCCTCAGGTTGTATCAATTTCCTTATCTTTACATCTATGCTGACTATTCTTGCCATAGCTTTCTATAAATTCCCTTGTCTTTACATACGAGTATATACTGACTATTCTTGCCATAGGTTTCTATAAATTTCATTATCTTTACATCTATGTTGACTATTCTTGTCATAGGTTTCTATAAATTTCATTATCTTTACATCTATGTTGACTATTCTTGCCATAGGTTCCTATAAATTTCATTATCTTTACATCTATGTTGACTATTCTTGCCATAGGTTTCTATAAATTTCATTATCTTTACATCTATGCTGACTATTCTTGCCAGAGCTTTCTATAAATTCCCTTGTCTTTACATACGAGTATATACTGACTATTTTTGCCATAGGTTTCTATAAATTTCATTATCTTTACATCTATGTTGACTATTCTTGCCATAGGTTTCTATAAATTTCCTTATCTTTACATCTATGCTGACTATTCTTGCCTCAGGTTGTATCAATTCCCTTGTCTTTACAGATGTAATATGCAACATAGATATGCTGGCTATTTTTGCTTCTGATTGAATCAATTTTCGTCCCGGTTTTCGTATTCTTAACCGATTAATCACATTTTAATTCTCTATCGTATTCTACATTATATATCTACCCGAGATGCAGCATTTTGAACGCTCAACAATGAAATGACAGAGTCCGGAGTCGGCACTTGACTTTTGGAGAAAAAAGTATCTTTCAGATATATCGATGGCAAAGCTCTTCAAGACATATTACGGAGTACAAAGTTAATTCCTCAAATTAACATAGGCACTTCTTTGATGACCTCTTAAAATATATAAATATTAACCGGGAGTCCATAACGCAGAAGGCAAATGCAGAGGTATAATGATAACAAAAGTGTAACAAGCTAATAGGTCTGTGAACTAAAACAGTCAGAGGGCTTTTTGGGGCTGCTCAAGACAGGGGCAAATACTCTCGAGTGACTCAAAATGACACATGGAGAATAAGAAATAGAAGAAGCATCGTCCACCATATCTAAATATATAGACATAGCAAACCTTACCATGTGGTGTACGCTTTATCCTCTGGTATGCGGGATCTTGTTATGTGATTATTTCAATATCGAATCAATAGTTCCTTGGAACAATCATGCACCTCTTATGAATCACGGCATGACTCCTTGGTATTCGTAACTCACCCATTGTCTGCACGATGTTGTTTTTGTTGTACGATACGTGAATGCAAATTAGCTTATAATGATCGATTCAGCTGCGACTCTAAACATAACAATTACATGCGTACAATCACTGTTCTATCATACTCGTATCAACATACACGTCTCACACATATTCATCATACGCAATTTGCTGTCTCAACTATGCGTTTTGACTTTCTTTTTCTCTCTCCTATGTCACATTATTGATTTGAGTTGGCTCTTCTTTTCTCCCATTTTTGTCAAATGATAAGTAGTTAGGTACTTATTCTTATCTACTGAGAATCAATGTGTCTACACTACTATTATAAAGAGGAAAGTTTTGATTGTTTGTTTGACGGGAATAGGCTCCGAAACTACTGAACCGATTTGAAAAATTCTTTCACTATTGGGAAGCTACACTCTCCCCGCTGAACATAGGCTATATTTTATTTTCATATAGCCTTTGATCCTTACTAAAACTCCAATAAAACCCAAGGTGCAAAAAATTTACCTAAAATATTTTTTACATCGCGTACGCTGCGAAAACTATTGAAGATAGAGTAAAATAATGTAATACGATTTTGTAGATGAGATCATTATTTACAAAAAATGTCGCGACAGCATATGTCTAACTATTATAGTTATGCCACAATAAGTGTTAATTTACTTTAAAAAATTAATTGAAACGCCATTTCATAATTTGAGTACTTAACTGTATCTAACAAGAATAAACATTATTATTTTATTTCAAATTTCAAAAAATATTCTTCGATTGTCATGTAATGAATTAAAATACCTATGTACCCGTGCGAAGCTGGGACAGACAGCTAGTAATATATATTTTTTTTATTTATTTCAGTACATTGGCGGAATCCTTGGTCTGTTGCACGGGTACGACGCATACAACGCATACCGATACTACAAAGGGTACAGATGAGCGGAATGACAAGATACGCCTGGATTAATGATGTGCAATGACGAATACCACACAGACTTATGTATATATTGTGATAAACTAGTCAATCAATTATTATACATTAACAGAATAAGCTGCTAAAACATTGAATTTAAAGGCCTGTTTAAAAAATGGCGAAAATCGTATTATTTTGGGGAAAAAAAACTAGCCCTCCATTCCTTGTCCATTCTTGAACATACTCAAACATCCACCACAAGAAACTTTTCAAACACAATCAGACCAGAGTTTGCCTGAAACCGAACCGAATTACGAACCACCCCTTCTAAACTGCCGGGTTTTATTAATGCCTCCCCTTCTTGATGTATTGAAAAAATGGAACTGAAATACGGTTGTCTCATTCCTAAACATGGAAGTATAATATAGCTACAAGTAGGTACTCTTCCAGCAAATAACAATGAAAAGACTTACGCAGTCAAAGAAAAATCACCTAGCACCTTCTTCCCAAAACATGGAAGAACTCTACCAGCAGTTGTAAGATCTGTGTTAACCTCACTTCTTTGCTAAACCGATAATAATTATGTAACTAAGAATGTATGGTTTTAAGTATCAGGTGGAAGGCTAATAAAAAAAAAGTTAATATCAGTTCTGTAATTTGAAGACAACTATACACATTATTGAAATTGACATTAAGTCCCTACCTACTTATGTATGTACGTAATTTGAAACACGTAATTTTGATATTTTTTTGAGCTGTGAGATATCGATTTAGAATGCAAATTTCAATACAAGAAAAAATCTTCGATCCTGTTTGAAGCGGTTTGAGAATTAAATGAGTCTAATAATAGCGAACGATAAAATTACTAAATTAACCATTCAGCAAGGGTGAAGGATGTTCAGCAATTGAATTGTATATCGAATTTTGAGAAGGTAATCCTTGGTTACCTCACATTTTGAAAACTTACAGCCATAGCATCGAAATGCAGACAAACTTAATTTACTTATATAATATATACTTTATTACTTACATATTATGTACGAGTATTAGAGTTATTTCAGATTAAGTTTATTTTTGTATTTATTTACTTTCATATTAAAATATGATGAAAAACATTTTTTTAAATTTCTATTATTATTATTATTATGGATACCTACTCAATTCTTCAGATCAATGCAGTGTTGACCTATGACGGTGTCCCATGAATGAATTCGCCAATCGTAAAGATACTTCAACTCGAGGGAGGAACTCATAGTCGAAGATGTCAGCCACAGCTCACCCCAAATATTGGATGAAGCAGTGGGCGCCAAATAGCTCTTATGATGGACATCGTCGCCCGGCTTTTTTACGGTTGCTCAATAAGAGTAAACAATAATGCGTTAAGAGTAGGTAATTCATTGTATTCATAAATAAATTCGGAGAAATTTATGCTATACGTGTTTTGATTATGGATACGAGGCATACATACCTCATGTTTGTTGGTACCTACCTAAAGCTCTTGTCTACAGAAATATACATATTCAGCGTTACAACTCGTGGTGGGTCTTAGCTGCCTCCAAAAAGCTTCTCCATCCTGATCTGTCACTAGCTGCCACCGTCCAGAGCCCGACAGTCCGCGATAACGCCATCCAGCCAACTTAGCTTAAATAGGTCTTCCGACACTTCTTCTACCGATTGGGTTAGGTATTAAACAACACCCTTTTTGGGAGCTCCAGATCCTCCAAACAGTGCAAATGACCCAGCCAGCGCAGTCTGTTTATCTTAATTAACCTGACTACGCTGAAGATGTCTTACAGAAATATGGCGAGAGTTTTATTAGAATTCTTTTAATTCAAATTTTCTGTATCAATTCAATTCAAGTGTGTGTATGTGAGACTCGAAGTGATGTTATGAGAAAAAATAAAATATATACTTAATTCTGTTTTCGTAAGGGATATCTTTCTTCTATTAGCTGAAATTGTATTATTTACTAAACTTAACCCACACTGAACCATATAGGAAGAGAATTAAATTAAAACTATTATGAGTGCATAGATTAAGAAAGGTAGGTATTTCTTTGTGTCACAAAAAAAAGCATTATCACGAAGTATGCTATAGAATAGAACACATTTCCATGCCATTGCAAATGGGTTTTTCCGTGAAATGATACCATAGCAGATAAAAGAACCGCCTAAAACATCTCTATGAATTATAACCACTAAACCACTATCAATGTAACATTATTGTTTCGATATGGTTTCCTAGTATAAACTAGATTTTCCTTATCCCAATATGCAGAATGAATGATGTGTCTATTATCTAACAGTCACATGACAATTATTTATTACTGTCAAAAATAAAATATAACAAACTTCAATTATTAAAGTTGAATTCAGCAATTTAGAGTAGGTAGGTACTTAAGTATAAATTAAAAGGTGAAAGTTTAATTACATTTTACTTTTAACTTCTGACAATGCTCCCTTTTTGTAACGAGTGTGGGAAATCAACCGAGCTGTCTTTAAAACGCTTATGAGTACAACATAACGTATAAAAGAGTAGTTATTTTGTATGAAAAAATATTTTGTTATAGGAAAATGTGAAAGAGATAGGTACATCGAAAGAATGCCTCCCCGAGTCATAAGAATTAAATGCTGAAAGATGGTGCCACGAAATTTTGCAAACAAGTTTTATCAAACAACAATATTGGAGATAGGTAATCCCAAAAGACACCGAAAATCTGACAGTAGGGCTGAGATCTGACAATTAGTTTTACCTACTCCACACAATTCTATACAAAAGCTAGAACCTACAAATTTTTCACCATTTTTTGACACTTTGGTTGGCAAAAAATTTATGTTTATAGTAGAGTCGACTAAAGATGTTATTTTTTTTGCTTTTTAGTAAGTTGAACTTCATGTCTACCATTATTAAAATAAACATTCCTTTTTGCCAACCCATCTGTCGAAATTGCCGGTCAATAAGGCTTAATTTTTGCTATGAAAAGATACAGAAGTGATCCATCCAGGTAATTATAAACAAAGAAATTTGATTTACCCTATTAATCAGGAAATGTCCAACTTTCAACTCGAATGTAATGTCTTCTCGATTTCAATATGTGTTTTGCTGGCTGTGATACAACAGCAAACTATTAGATGTAGTTGGCACTAATAATTTATCAAGGGACTGTAGCTGATAGTAACAGCTGTTTATCTCCAGTACTTGTATGGTCACAGTCATGGTGTTATATTGTGAATACACGTGAAATAAACGCCTCAATATTATTACATAAATTACGCGTTATTATTATGTACAATGTTATGTTCATGTACGATAAAGAATATTATGAATGTAAATTTGCTTAGCGAGTGATTAAAGTGCATCGATGAATGCTAGAGGAATAATTAATTATTGTTCAACGTGGGGGATGAATAACTACTGCTGGTCATTGAAGGAAAAATTGAGGATATAACAGGGAGGTGGTTGGTAGTCTGTGGTATCAATCGGCGGCTTTCGTACGTACAGCGTATTGGAGGTCGTAGGTTCGAATCCCGGTGTCGAGCATCTACTCTTTCACGACACAAGCATTTTTTAGTAGCTTACCTACTGTGAAAGAGTCGAAGAGTGTTCACTTCGAGTGAACACAGATTCGTTTAAAAAAATAAGATGTGTTAGAAGGAAGGATGCGACATAGTTGAAAATCATTGATAAACGCTGCAGCCAGATTCTAAGAATTCACTAATTCCTGTTCTCTCCCCTGTACCTGGTCCTATCCTGATTCTGTAAAGAAGAAGAGAAAATAATCACATATGATGTGTGTCTGAATACCAAAGAATTTTAATTTTTCTCAATTTCTGGGATGTGATGGCAAATATAAAGTCAATAAAAATCTCTTTAATTGATCATAGGAGATAGGTCTTGTGACTGACTATACATAGCGCAAATGTCTCTCATTATTTTAATGAAAGTGTGAAAGAAAAAAATCAATGAAAAGATGAAGACCAGCCACCGAAGACAAATTCAAATTAGCGTTCGACTACAAACGAAAATTTCACCAATGTACATATAGTGCGAAAAAATTATCTGTCCACTGGAACATATGAACAATAATTTAATGCAAAGAATGACACTTATATAAAAATATAAAAAGTGGACAGTTAATAATTATCTTCCTACTCTACATTGTCGAAGAATTCGTTTGTAGTCGATCGCCAAATGCATTTTGTCTAGGCCTACAGGTAAACCCCTGACTACGTGGATGTCCACAATACAAGAACTTGAGAGAGGCAAAGCTTCGTGAGGAAGATGACTGGGACAGAAGAACTTGAGGATGAGGACTATAGGAGAGCCGACCCCACGTAAATGGGATAAAGGCTAGGGCGAAGAAGAAGAAATATGAATGAAAAACAGTAGGTAGGTACCTACACACTAAACTTTGACACTACAACATAATCAGAAAGAATATAAAATATAATAACCAGTAACCACTGCTTTCTGGATGGAAAACTGATTGAATTTTTCGGAACAAAAATGTCAATTTTTTATGGCATATTTTGATTTATAATGTACGAAGGTGAAAGGAAACGAGGGGAAAGATGAGTAGTGACTGTGTCAGAAAATCACCATAGGTAGTCGGCGCTATATTAATTTATTATCATGCCAAAAATATGAATAAAAGAAATTATTCATTATAGTTACACCAGGCCATTTGTAGCTTTAAGCGCTAGTGATATTTCACAAGGGCGAAATCGATATCGTAATTTTTTCCAACCCCCATCCTATATTCGACGACCATTCATACTTCTTAATAATCTGCAGATTTGATTGTCTGAACTCATAAAACAGGTGCATTCGGTCTGTTGCTTCTAAGAATTGCTCGTGTATTCTGGATAATTACATATAAACACAAACCTCCGCGCATGTTGCTCGACCCGAGCAAGTTTCTTGAGAACTAGTTTCATTAATATCTTATGGTGCACCCGGCACCAGCAGGTGACTGCTTACATGCCACTGTGGATCATTTTTCTTTCCATCTCTTCAGGCAGTCAAGACTCATATAATATAACCAGTTCACAAGTAAGTTGTACTTCATCAACGTCAATTCAATAATACTCGTATACACTTATAAAGAAATGCAAAACTCAAACTAATTTAATTTATTTTTATATAGTAACTAGCTTTCCCGACAGACGTTGTCCTTACGATGAATACTGGTTTCAAATTTGTAATTTATACACAAACAAATACGTTTAAACTATGTTGGAATGTTAAAAAATTATTTCTGAAAGCTTGTAAGAAATTCTATTAAAAATCTGCGTACCTACATTGTTTTGAAACTCAATGGTTGTTAAGGAAATAAAAATTGTGTTGTTATGGAGTTTTTTTTACAGATGGCGTTGTTGTCAGTAATACCGTTCCACGCTAACTTTAACATTATATTTTATAGTATTTCTTATGGTAATATTTTATAGGATTATTTTATAGGATTTCTTAAACTTTTTAATAGTTAGGTATTCTGTTATCTGGTGCGGAGAAGAATCCAATAAATCAAACATCGGAAGAATCTGTTCAGTCGATCTTGAGTTGTGTTCGAGTGTTCGCACTAACTCGACTTTCTTTTATATCACCAAAATTTTTCGAATCCCACAAAGACTATGTCCGTCATTTCTATGTCTATAATATGCACATTTTTCTACAATAAGTATAACTTTGGAAGAAAAACGACAAATTTCACATGCGGTCATATTATACAAAAT
The DNA here is from genome assembly GCA_963576905.1 of Mystacides longicornis. Lineage (NCBI taxonomy): Eukaryota > Metazoa > Arthropoda > Insecta > Trichoptera > Leptoceridae > Mystacides > Mystacides longicornis. Next base: position 11,150,906 of record OY756433.1, on the reverse strand, counting down.
AACATCAAAAACTACTCAATTTCCAACAAAAATATTATAAACCAAATGATTTAAAATGTTGACCATGTTCACTGAGAGTAAAGTAGAAAAACAAAGAAAATTATATATTTTCTCCTCCTTCCAAAAAGTCTTTATGAAGGCTGATCGAACACACCAATTCGGTCATCAAGAAAAATCAGATAAGGCAAGAGTCCACTCTTCTTCTTAAGGAAGTCCGTTTTATCTGCCTTAATAAAGGTAGATATTATACACTACAGATATTTTAAACTCTATATGTCTGAAGAATCTATATTGACCGGTGAGAGATGGAGGACACTGGCGCACTCGGTTTAATTGTATGATGATATCAACGCCGCAAATTTTATAAAGCATAGCCGTCTCCACCGGCTGGACCATATTCAAAAGATCTAGCGAACCGTCTGTTTTCAAAGAAATTTTCTGTGGGAAACCTGCTGGAAGGAGGAGCATTGGAAGACCTAGGCTGAGATGGCTGTATGGAGTGGAGAGAGACCTCAGACTGCTGGGGGTGGAGGGTGGCATGGGCAAATCTTCTGAAGGAGGCCAAGACCCACACAGGGAGTAGCGCCACGGATGATGATAATGTATAAATTTTGTTTCTAGAAATGTAAACAGCAGTAAGACGAATCTCTAGTTTCTAGTAGAGCTAAAATGCTCTCAATCATTTTCTCCCCGATGACCAGGGACCCTATTCTCGAATGTCGATCGATGGGTTTTCTAATACATATTTAGAATTTTTATGACTTTCGTATGTTTTCTTAAAGAACTCATACGAAAGTCATAAAAAAATCTATTAGAAAGCTCATACCAGTTTTGTCCGACTCCGAGACAGGATATCAATCCGGATACGCAGGTGACATTTCCTGAAGTCTACCATTTTCTCAAATTGTTTAGTTTCGATTGGAAGTGGACCATTTGAGTGATGAATACCGACAAATTCAGAATTTATGTCGAGATCATTAACAACTGTTTTGTCGGTCAGTGTTATTATTGTTAACATGAATGGCGCCACATTTTTCTTACTAAACATCCGTTCACATAAAATGCAAACGGATTAGCAGGGAAATTGTTTAGGAGTGATGAAGTGTTTCCTCCAGTGACAACTACTATTGTTTCTAGCTGTTTCAGTTTTAATCGTTTATTATAATGAAAAGATAAGGGAAGAGTAAGGGAAATGGTAAGGGATTCCAAAAATATATGTTAAAGAAATTCTGGATCTTAGTAGAATCCGAGAGAAAGTGAATTGAAGACTGGAAAAAATGCTAAAGAATAAGGAAAAATATGAGAATGAATTGAAATTTACAGTTAAAAATACAAAACACACTAAAGCTTTACGAATAAATATGAAAAATATTGAATTGGTAATTTACATAGAAATGTTCTTTATTTGAATATGCAAGGTGAACGCTGACGGCCGACATCGAGTGTGAAAAATTATCAAATTAATTTTAAAGTAGGAACCAATTTATTCCCAAAGCAGTAAAGATTGTTTCCGTTTAAAGTATATGACTTAAGATTTGCATCTGCAATCGTGGTAATATGCCACATAGTGGTCAGTGAGAGTTTTGTAGGTACCTACTCATTATAAACTTTTTCCCAATATGGAATGAGTAAAAATCAAGACAGTTAGTAAGTGGGAACGTATAAACACAAAATACCATCGGCTCTCTCATTGGTGGAACTTTTAAGAATCTTTAAAAACCCCTTAAGAATCTCCCAGCAGAGAACAAAGGTCCGCAAGTATCCTATACAAATAATATGGAATATTCTTACAGCACGTAAATTCTACCAGGTAGCTGTATAAGATCATCTTGGAAATTTAACTTTTCAAATCACCCTAGTAATATAATAATTACCTGGCTTAATTTTGTTTTGCATCAACCAAATATAGCGATATATTTTCTTTGTTCCTGATGTGGATTTGTTTGTGTTATCGTCTCATTTGCCAGCTTTGAAGTATTGGAATCTTTTTCCTTCACAATTATTGCCTTGAAGGGTGAGATTTACTTGCTATTCTTTTGTGTAAAATTCTGACGATGGGTTCAATCAGAATCAAAAAGTTTAGTAGTATTGTATTTAAAAATTCTTGCAATTCAAGTTATAGGCATAAAATCCCTCCATAAACATAATCAAGACGGGGAATTCCAGTAGTAAACACGAACAATGGGTGAAATACAGACCTGATGGCAACATTATAATATAATATGCCGTTTAACACTATGTGGCCTATATTTGGAACACGAACTAAATCAGCAACAACAAAACAGCCATATAACATTATGCTGTATAAGGTACAAAGAATAATCGCATCGCACAGTACAATATAGTGTGTCGAACAGCGTGTAAAGATTTGACACAATGATTGTACAGTTACCTACTGCTCAACTCATTGTTCACCTGACCTACGTATAGGTGAACATCTACCGGACGTCCATCCATCGCTTGGAATACGTGCACATTAGACACGTATGATGGTGGAGCGATGCCGCTTTATATGGTAAAGTTCGAATTCCTTGGCCAATTCCTGATTCAATTTGTGTTTAACCGTAAGCCTCTACCTAGGATTATTGTGCTTTTTCTAAGAGCTAGACAGAATCTGACGAAAGTTAAAATCAGAGACGATGATGTAGAAGTGATTAACTCAAATATTGTATCATCGACTACTCTCTACCCTCTTCCAGTTAACAACGTTTATCTTTTATTTAAAAAATCAAGGATAGCGTTCATTATTTTCCGTTTTATTCAATTTTCGATGCAAAGGTATGGGTCGGTGCTTTACGTCGGCGTCGACTATATTAATTTTTCTTAATGAACCAGCCACATATTATGATCTGACAAAGGGTCCGGAAAAAATAGATCTGACTCTAAATCGAGCCCTTCACTCTTAGTCAGGAGTTTGGCTGCCAGAAAACAAGACCAACGAGACCCTAAATATTTAGGTAATTTTATATCTAATACAAATGTGGACGAGTTGGTCGACCCCAAAAAGATGAGCCAATAGCCAATGACATTATCCATGTCGCGCGTAGAAGGTGACAATAAAGCCCAAGATAGAATGGAGTGGAAGAAGATGGAGGAGGCCAATGTCCAATAGTGGAGAGATGGCTGAAGAAATAGAAAATCTAAACTGGCAGTTTGAAAACGTAATAGGTGATCTCACCTGAACCATATCTTTCTGTAGCAATTCTATACCAGAGCTTTCATTTTTTTGTGTCTATCATTTTTCAGACACTTTTATAGATTAACGATCGTACCCCTAGTATAAGTTTTCGCTGACCGAACGATCATCGAAAGAGTTTAAAAAAAAATCCATACAAAATGATCGAGCGATTCGATCGTTTGATACAACAACACTACTTGCAAGCTCTTGCAAGCATGCAATAGCGATAAAAATTTTACTAGCCCCACTGTTTCAATGAGGCTCAAATCTGATTGCTGTTACAATGAGGTCCATCAGTAATCAATCCATTTTTTTGAAGCTCAGTTTAATGATTGGGAACCTTTTGGGACTTACTAGTCTACATCACGAGATAATCCATTTTTATTTCGCCATACCCTTCTTTCTTGTACACTCCAACTGGGAGTTTGGTAGACTTAGGTTCTAAGATTCTCATCATTGGGAAATTTGTATGCTCTTATGGAGTACATGAAACAGTATGTGAATTTCATGTTTTTAGATAATAGGTGGAAGATGCCCCTTGTAATTAAAACAATATCTGTATATAGTAATGTATGTATGTAACTGAGTATTGATTGAGACGTTGGATTTCAGGTCAAAGGAAATATCTGCAATAAAGCATTAAATATGCAGAGAAAGATTTATAATTGCAGTAATAAGACAATGAACACGATCTTGACATTATTATGCTGCTCTGCATGGCACACTTATAAGACTGCCACCTCTGCAGAATGTCATCCATTTACCTACATTAAAATAACAATTATCTACCATTGCATTGTCTGACTCTCTAGGTCAGGGCAGGACTTTTAGCTATTATTCTCGTTACGCCTTTAATGTAAGCCATCGTGATTTGCCTCTTCTGTCTGGACCTGGAATCAGGCACTCAGGTCCGCTCTTTGCAATATGTTCGAAGGAATGATTGGAGGCAAAAACCACAAAGTCCGCCTTGGAGATGATTAATTCATAGATATGGTAATAGAGGACATGCATTGTAGCTCCAAACAAAACCTGAAAGGGGTGATCAGTGACAGGGGGGTTGTCATGCTTGGAGCAGAAAGTTCTAGGATTTTAACCAGAAAAAATAAGAAGTGACCTGCTAAACCTTTTCGCTGAAAAAACGGACTTTCGATATTGGGTTAATAGGCGAGCAATCGTGATCGAATAACTGCCTATTCGAGTTTAAGGATCAAAGCTATAATTTCAAAATACCAAGAACTAGGGTGTTTCTTCACGCATACTTGGGCTGAGCAATCACGCCAACTCTTGAATCCAATTATTGTTTCAACGAAATTCTACTTTGTATCAATAATAATTGTAACTATGTTATTTTATTACTTCCGGTCTAACTTTTTGTCTCACAGAAATTAGAAGAGTTTTTTGATAGATTTTTCCTGTGCCGAGTCAATTTTGTTACGTAAGCACATAACTGTGCATTATGAATAAAAATGCAGACTTTATATTCGATTTTATTCCTCGCAGTTCCTTAAAAATATACATACTCGTGGTAACAATGGATACAAATTAAGTTTTTAATAAGATAAACCTGATTAACCGAATCAATAACGTAAAGCAAGACGGATATGAGCTAGTGACAAGATTTGAATAGCTTTTCAACAGGCATCATCAAGGTTTGGATTATCTCTTCTCTTCAATAGCGCTACAGTCCAAACCGGGTCTTGGCCTCCTCTAACTTTTATCTGCAACATATTCTGTTCTCCTACGCTGGCTCCCTGAAACAGTTCCTCCGCATCTTTACCAACCTCATCCTTGTATTTAAGTCTTGGTTATCCCACCCTTCATCTTCTCCGAGTTTTCTGTGAGCATTTTCTTTATAGCCAGCGAGAGTTTGGCATCCTCTGTACTATATCAACCTTTATTTTTGCTGAGATTTTTTGATTCTGTACGGGATTCAGATTCTCTGAATGTAAAAACCAAGAACACATTTTGGGATAAAGCATAAACAAAACAAGGTTTACTGTGAGAAAACAAATGGGTATAGTAATAAAAAAGGATAAAATTAAAATTATTTTGTCTTAATTACGGCCGGTTTCATAAAAATAAAGGAGACTTTAAACTCCCTTTAAAAATAACGGTTTTCATAACAACAAAACGACATTTAGCTAAAGTTATTGATTATTATTTTTAGTTAAGTCGACATTAATGTAGTTCAAATTTTTACCACCGGAGTTCACAGAAAATTTCGTGGCGCTTTCTCTGTCACAAAGATAAACGTTATTTTGTATGCGGTGACACTGTGACATCAAAAATTACTAAAATAGGGAGGAAAACATACCGAAACAGGAAGAAAAATATTGTTTACAGATTTCGTTTACTAATTCATAAACCATAATAATAAATTAACACAAAAAACGGCACATTGATGCTCTATTGAGAAATGAAATTGACAGATCAACAGAAATTCCGCGAAAATATTAGTAAACAACCTATGTTTTCCACAGATTTCCATGGTAACACTACCAACTGCTACCAACTTTAAAATATTTTTTTGACAATTCAAATTTTAGCTGGAATATTTTTTATGAAACGCTTAAAGGAGTCTTTAAATTTTAAAAAGAACTTTAACTAAAGTGTTCTTTTCTTTTGAAGCTTTTTATGAAACCGGCTGTTAGTATTGTTTTGTTTCATTATAAGAAGAGGTGGTTGATAGACCAGCGGTTACGACGCCGGCTTTCGCACTGTTTCGCGTGGAGGTCGTAGGTTCGAATCCCGGCCGTGTCGACCATTTTCCGCTTTCACGACACAAGCATTTGCTTACTGTGAAAGATGTCAAAAGTGTATTTGTGTTCACTTCGAGTGAGCACAGATACATTAAAAAAAAAGACTCCATTTAGTGCAAAGGGTCAAAAAAAAGACTCCATTTAAAAATTAGTTTACTATTGAAGTATGTAGGTATCTCACTTCAACTTAAAACTTTCTCCTTCAAATGACTCATGCGTAAGGCAGTGTAAATTCCCTCGACATAATTCGACGTATTCGAATGGTACCTTTTTGAGAAGAAATACCAAGAAACTGGCATCTTCGACAGAAACGAAGACCAACAATAATACAACAGATGGATTCATTGAACGCTCTCCTGTTTACTCAGTTGCATGACTAACTCCGTGTAAACTAAAACATACCTCAGTCGGTTTCATTAAACTGGTTCGTGTAGACGTGCTACACGCCGGTGCTTGTGTTTAAATTCAGTGCACAGTCGATGTTATAATTTCCAATAGAACGTTCGACAACCATTTCAAAAAAAACAACTTAAACAATGGAATGTATAACGAATTAAAAACACAAACTAGTGTTTACGTCGGAAAAATGCCTTTCCTGTCATTTATTTAAACTCTCATTGTCTATTGTTTTTTTATAGTGTTGTGTAAGCGCGCTATTTTGAAAGTGAAAGAGGTTTTTGTACTTACATATGAAGTGATGTTCCTGTTTTAAAATTTTCCACGCTCAAGTGTTTTGTTTAAAAGTTAAGATAAATTGGACTTGATTTTGACTGAAAAAGTTTGAATTAAAAATGGTTGATTCTCTGATAAAAAATTTACCATCTCAGAGTGGATATGTGCAATTGGGCAACACCAAACAATGGGAAGACGGTAATTAGTTAACTATTTTGTATCAATAAGTACTACATATATTAAGTTAATTTTTTAATAACAATTCCTCTGCTCACAAGATAATGATTGTGATATCTGTGGCAAATTTCCGATTTCTTTCCCCTGATTTATATATGTATATTATTTCCAAGCAGAATCTCAAATAAAGAGAGTTTTTAGATTAAAATTCAAAAATATACTCCCGTAACTTTGACCTATGAATGCTAAATAATTGTCCCAAGTCAAGAAAACGCGTTCGAATAAACATAAAGGCTCCGGCTTAAATTCGTGGAAAATTTTTCTGCTTAAAAAAACTCTATGAATTTTTCACAAGCAGTTTACTTCTCTTTCTCATAGATGGTTATTAACCTGCATTCATTCTCAGTTTTTCATTTGAATTAATATCTCTCCCTCCTGAAAATATTATTTGAAAATACGCATTGAAGTGTTATTGTATATTCTATTTTGTTATTCTCAACACATGTGAAAATAACTAAATAAAAAAAACACATTAATTAGGTAGGTACTCATTTGTTGTTCATGTTTTTGAGAAAATGATTTGAAAGATTGGATTTTTTTAAATGACCCTGTCTCACCCAATTTTAATACAAATACCCCTTCGACTTATTTCAAATATTTGTTTGCCTTAATTTATATGATTTTTGAAGTTATAATTTCTCATTGGAGAAATTACCCTTATATTACTGTGGTGGTATAAATGGATCTATTCTCAATTTCTGGAAAGAATGACTGAAAAAATATGTATAGGAATTTTTACACACCGATCAGGGACATCTGACTGACGAGCGTTTTCATTAGGCGAAATTGCACCGAAAGCCTTTAATTGCGCAAAAAAGTTGGAAATTCGTATTTTTTTTTGTTCGTTCTCTCCAGAAATAGAGAATAGTATGAGTAATTTGAATTTGGACCAATGCTCTTATCTGTTATCATATTATTTAATTACTAAAGTAAATTGCCCCCACAGCTGTGTGCTCACACTACTTGTACTTTATTCAACGTTGTTTAAACAATAAGGTATGAGACATCTTGTTTCTTTGTTTTGTTCTGATAGAAAATTCTTAAGAAATTGTTCTTAGTAAGTACATACGTACAACGTACATTACACACGGTCTCAGATCATATCACAATTTTGGGTAGGTAGGTACATAACAGATTTTACAATTCAAATTTTAAAAAATCTATTATAAAGCTGTCTTTTTTTGTCTGCTTTAATGTTTTGTGAGGCTTTATGTAATCGTTTTTTAAACCGTACGTCGTGTCACTGAAAAGGGAAGTCAGAGAAAACGTTACTCTACTGTTTTGTAGCTAAACAAAGTTCTTTTTCTTCTTCCACTCACGTTACATTTCTCATAAAAAACTCTATTTCTTTGACCTAAACTTTTATCACTAGAAGTACTACTTGTATTGTATAACCTTATTTTTTATACCATTTTTTCGTTAACAATGTCGGATTTAAACTAGACATAGGTACGTGAAACTTTTTTATGCTTGTTAAGCAAAATCTAAATGGTCTAATAATGTTTATAGTTATTACTAATTCCAATAAATGTGAACATTACGAATAGGGAAGTTGTAGGTACCTCGTTACTAGGTCCATCACAATCGTATATATTATGAGACCTTACAAACATTGATGGAATCATATCTCTGACTTCAGAATCTTCTAAGGAAGGAGAGGGAGGTCTTGGGCCTCCGCCTGTTTTTTTTACCTCCTTGGTGAAAGTTGAAAAGGCCTTTTTACTTGAAATTTTCATAACTTTCCATTGGTTTTGGATGTTCTTAAGGGACCTCTCCCTCTTACTTGCTGCATTATATCTGAAAAAGAAAATGAACAATAAACTTAAACATATTCCTTTCAAAATGCAATAAGCTTCACATAAGGAATTATCATGAACAATAACGGCATTGATGGAAAATGTCCACTTACTCAAGTGTGATTCTCTCCCACGCTTCCTTCTTTTTACTGTTATTTTATCAACGTGGATGTACATTTGTTCTCCACTATTGACAAATATGGAGTTAAAATAGTTCGAAGTAAGCTCTGTAAAATAATGTTATTTAACAATTAGTACGACAAGTGGAGACAGGTTATAAAAATTGGTTTTAATTCCTATGAGTACTAATATTATGGAAATTGACAAAAATGTTAATGAAATACTTACTCTTTCTTCCAAATCCCAATTAGGACACCTCGATCTAGGACTATTTTCCATTAGAAATATTTTATATACCAACAAGAAACACGCACGTTACCACGAGTCACAAAGCCGCTGTCAAATTTATGTATAAATGCATAGAAATACCATAGACAACTTTGAAAAATGCGAGGTTGCCAAACTATTCTGTAGTATAGCAAGAGAATAACTATACCGTGGAATAAAATTGATTATTAGTAGCGCTTGGAATAAGCGATTTATGCCGGAATAACTATTCCCGTCATAAAGGTGTTATAACGCAGTTTCTATTAGTACCACTGATTGAGATTGGAATTGGGATGTATTTGCGATGTAAATGGCAACACATTTCCTTTTAAAATCTGGTTAAATAATTATATCTGCTTGTCAGTATGGAACACCCAGGCGCTTACCTCCATTGCCTGGAGGTAAGCGTATCAGCACGGCTTAGCTACGATCGAAGGTTCGATTCTTGCCGGGGGCATGGGATTTTCCGACATGATGAACATGTCAAAGATCCCTATCATGATTGATGTCGGAAATTCGAGGAATTTTGCCATTTAATTCGCAAATGTTTGTTAACGTTAACTGATCACATTATGCCAACCTTCAAACAGCTGTAAAAGACGGATAGGCCATAACATCAGGCACCCGGGTCTGCTCTTTACTATCGTCGAAGGAATGATTGAAGGCAGAAACCACAGAGACCGCCCCAGGGATAACTACATAGACCAGGTAATCGGAGACATGCGCTGCAGCACCTACCAAGAAATGAAAAGGTTGGCCAGTGACAGGGAGGAGTGGAGAAGAAGAGTCAGCATGCTTGGTGCAGACCAATCCTAGGATTGTGACTCAAAGAAGAAGAATAGAGATACTGCATTCAATTTGTTTTGTTTCTACGAAAAACGTTCTATTTTATTTGAAAAATTTCCATTTTGAAGTAAAAATATAAACATTCAGCTGACGTTAAATTGGATAAAAAAATCAAACCAAAAGAGGATGTTTATTTGCATTCGTTTTCGATTTACCCCTCAACTTTGATGTCCAAGATCCGACTCGTTGTTTTTCGATATTGCTCCCCCAATCGTTTGATAAAAAAAATGTTAATCAAATTGGAGAAATAAATGTAAAAAAAAATTAAAGGTTCTCCGGAAACAGCGGTCGAATGCATGTCATGACGGGGCGAAAAAATGCATTATTTCCGCTTTTGTGAGTTTTGATCTTACCATAATAATGCAGTAAAAATTTGATTTAAATGGGGTCTATTCTTTCAACAATATATACAATAAGTTAACAGGCTTCATATGCGATTTATTTCCTACTACACCGTCATCTCTTGGATTTTTTTAAAAAGTAAAGCAATTGTACAGGAATCGTTTTGATTGCAAACTTATGACACATCGAACTTCATCACGCATCCGAATCAACGATAACTACTATTACATAATGCAATAAATTATTAGCTAAATTTAATTAAGTTTTTATGTCGTAAATCACATTTTATTCATGTAATAAGTCAACATTATTTTTTTATTCTGGGCTAGGTCGAAGGTCGACGGGCGGGTCAGCTAGTTTAATATATTTAATTTTAGTATAGTATACTAATTGATTAAATTAAATATAAAGAAATCAAAGAAAAAATCTATTCGCATTCTCTTTACGATTCTAGAGAGAGATTGTCATATTACTAGCTAGTATGGACACTTTTTCATACTTCACAGTTGACTTACACTATTAGTTTATTATTATTGTCGTGTATGGTTAGAATTTCGTTTCTAGAAAACTGACCGAGTATCGCCGGCAGTCTTGTCGCAAATGAAAACCTCTTTGTTGGTAGAAAGTGTTTTATGGACAATTCGTGACACACCTATTATCATCTATATACACTGTGTATCGCATTACTTTTATATCTAGCAGCAAAACCTGTCGGACGACATTCATAAAAAAGGGTCATTAACAGTTCTTTTGTACCATAAAAGGTCACAATCTTACATTATCCTACGGCCAATTTGACATTCTTCCCGTAGAAAGTTTTGTATCTAGGAACCCTTGATCAAATATCACAATGGCATATTATTACTTCTTCAATATTACATGTCTATTATTATTAATTTTCATAGCAACTTTCGTCTTACCGACGAAAATTATAAGTGCGTATGAAAAATATTTCTCGAAGTTGGATTGGTTCTGTAAATAAAAATTGTATGAAAACTATTTCGTGTGGCGACGTTGAACTAATTCCCTCCTTCTGATCATTTGATGTTGTTTATTTTCCGAAACTGTAGTAAAATGGGAAACATTCATACGTTTTCGGAAAGCTTGAGGAAATTTTTCCTGTGGTTTGCACTCCAAGTGGAGTATACATACTATACTTTTTTGGAGTTACTCCCTTAGAAAAATCGAAATTTAAATCGTTGAGGTTTTTGAAATTTTCTTCTAGATTCTTTACTTCAACCATTTCTTTATTCTTTAGTTATTAGAAAAATGTATTTTTAGTTTCCAAATTGGAGTTTTTTGTTTATTGTTTTCAGTTTTAGGTCAAAAGGTGGAAAAAAAAGTGAAATAACTCGAAAACCACTGGCATTTGACACCTATTTAATGGGAACAAAATTGTTGCAAATTTCTTCTAGTATAATCCCTTGCAAGGAATGTATCGAATTACCAGTCACCCTGATGTATACGTAACATTTTTCCTATACAAGTGTATTAGTATAGAGTATAGCCAGCGGAAGAAATTTTTTTAGCAAACCGACCCCGTGCAATCTAAAATCTGGGTAGAAATTTCAAGTGAGAAATTCAGACACGATTGGGAATCGAACCCGGGACCACAGACCGCCTATACCATCAGGCAACCGAAGTCGAGTTATCCAGGGGCTGGTTCTGTGTTCGATTACCATTGCTTTTCTTGCAAAACGCTACCTCAGGGTGGTTGGTTGGTACTACTCTGTGACTTATCGCATTTTACCACGATACTTCGCCAACGTTAAAAAGCGTGACTATGATGGCATAAAACAGCACGTGCTGTTTTATTATATCCCTAATCACACGTACAAGATAATTGATGTTTTCAACCCATACAATCATTGTATGTAACCATTGTGTTCTTGCATAGATAACAATTATAATGAGATTCTACGGTATATATGTATATCTAATAATAATAATATAATACAAAGCCTTTATTGATAAAATATACAAATATAAAAATAACATGCTTACAAATAATTATTAACAACTAAAATATACTTAAACAAGATACCTCCCGAAAATGAGTACCTATATACTCGTGCTTCGGGAGGAAAATACAGAATAGACGATTGTGTATGAGCTAATAATATTTTTAAGTATATAATAATTACAGTGTCTATAACTCAATAATGATGAATCTGATAATAGGTGTAGCTAATGTAATGATTAAGAATGGAATATCTTAAAACCCCCTTCACTTTCACTCGATCCGTCCAAATGGAGCGACTTCACTCCAAAAAATGACCGTCAGTGGGGAAAACCAAATGGATGATGTGGAGTGATAGGGTGAGTCGGATATCCATCAGTCCAAATTCAATCTCGTCAAACCATTCGTCCATCACTCTAAACGGCTCGTCTATGAGGAAACTCGAGTGGACGTGTTCCGAGTCATCACGTCGCTTGATCGTCAGTGTTAAAAACTTGGCCCAAATTGTCTCATTTTCTCATTATCTTTCCACCAAGGAACACGTATTGTTTTAAATTTAAAAATATCAAAATGCGTGTATTAATGTAGTGAAATTTCGTTAAAATGATTTGAAAAAAAACTCATGTTTCACATCTGTCAAAATGGAGTTATATATGTTGAATATTATTTACTTAGAGACCGAAAAACGAATGGTTTGATAAGGGAAAAGACCAAGGTAACAGATGTGACCCAAAGAATCGCAGAGCAGATGTGGAGCTGGGCAGGTCATGTGGCGCGTATGTCTGATGGCAGGTGGACGAAGAAAGTGCTGGAATGGAGGCCTAGAACAGGACGCAGAAGCGTGGGTAGGCCCTAGACAAGATGGTCCGACGACGTTAAAAGAGTAGCTGGCCTGCACTGGAAGAGGGTGGCGTCCGACAGAGATGTACCTATGGAAGTCCAAGAGGGAGGCCTTTGTTCAATACTGGACACAAGAAAGGCAAGAAAAAAAATGGAGTGATATCGCTCCATTTGGACGAATGGAGTGATCGTGAGTGGAATATCCATTTGGACTTTGGAGTGATAGTGTACGGGGGCTTTGGTATGATTGTAAGTAATGTTTGGTTCGCATCGGCCATACCACGAGGTGAAAGTGCCCATTTTGGACGATGTCGCTGATTATCTAACACAATCATTGTTCAACACCCAAAGCAAATCTTAATTACGAGAGCAATGTTCGGAATTTTCTGACGCTTCATTGCTCATAACCACACTAAAAATTTTGTACGAACCTTAAGTAGTACGTTTCAAAATTTTATAATGCACTAGCTGAACCCTTGAACCTCGTCCTGTCTGAGAAACAATAACCGTTGTGTTTAACTTATTAGCTGAATTAAATTAAAAATAATGATTTGACAATTTTCATATAAATGAATTATTTGCGCATTAAAACATTTTATCAATTTTATAAAATACTAGCTTTCCCGACAGACGTTGTCCTGTGTTCCTAACTATGAATATTGAATTCGAATTTGTATGGCGATGAATTAATTATCATTTGACCAACGTAATTCCGACCGATGCGTCTGTTTTAAACCATATTCCATCCGAATTCTGTCAATCGCAGCAATTGAGAATTTCTGTCAAAATTTCAAAATTGGAATAAAAATTATAAAGTAAAAAGTACTAATAAGGTTGTCTACGTAGAGATTTCTTTAATTTTCTAATTTTCCATGCATTTTTCTTAATATTTTTCTTCTAAAAGGACATTCTCCTGATAAAAGCCTACACTACAAAAAAGAATTAGCGAAATCGGTCCAGCCGTTTAGGCGTGATGCTATGACATCGGGAAATAGCTCTCCATTTATATATACATATATAAGATTTATTTAAATAAATAGGAAGGTACCTTCTTATTTAAATAAATATTTGCTAATAATAAAAATATTAACTTTTTTTATTTGTACGACTATAATCTGTGGTAGAATAAATAAATAAAAAATGACAGATCATCGTGCGAGCCTCATCTTATCATCTTGTGCATGGTCACTGATGCCTTGAAATTCCCCACATTTTTACGATATATGTATAATATTATCAAACTCGCGAAAATGACGCCATACAGTGGTGTATTAAATAACTACATACCTACTTACGTAATTTTTATTTTGTGGTGAAATAATCAAGTTTCGTTTGGCTCCCTATTCACGAGCACTCCAAAGTCCAAATAGATGTCATCCACTGTGACAGATGTGAGACGTGAGTTTTTTTTTCTATCATTAGGTATAACGAAATTTCACGACGTTAATACACGTGATTTGTTATTATTAAATTCTAAACAGCAACACGTGTACCTACCCTGGTGGAATGATGACAAAATGAGATGAATTTGGACCAATTTTTTAACATTTCAAATAAAGTGAGGTGACGACTTGGACCGCGTCCATTCTAGTTTCCCCATTGACCATCCGTTTGGAGTGTTGGCTTGACGCGACTGAACGACTGATGCTTTTTAAAATTTAAGTACTTTGTTGTTTAGATCTTTTCCACTGCAATGTATTCTCTCTTATTGTTAAAAGCGTTTTTGCCGTCTACTTCTTCTTTATCAGCCTGTTTCAGACCATTGTTGAACATATATCCCTATGTATTTGCCGTAAAAAGGTGATAAATAAATGTAAGAAAGTACCATGTAGGTACGTTCCTTAGTTCTGTTTTGCTTCACTTAATTTTCAATAGATGGCATTTTGGATATTGACAGCTAATGCATGGCGACGGTATAAAACACGTCGTGTTGTAGTAAATAATAAATTAGATAAAATCAATTTAGTTACATAGTGATAAAGTATAAACATCAATTGTCGTTTCTTTGTTTTTTCAGAAGAAACTAAATTGTGTTTTAGTATATTTCACCTCCAGATCATAATCACATTATATAAATTAATCTATATTATGAAAATGGAGAGCTGTTAATGTGGTTTAAAACAGATGCATCGGTCGGAATTACAGTGATTAAAAGTTAATTGATATATCATAAAACAAATTCAAAATGATTACAGGACAACGTTTCTCGAGAAATTTAGGTTCTGGTAATGCGAGTACCTAAATGGCAATTAGTGTTAAATAACTAAAAACGGGACGTTCGATGGGGCAGCTAGTGAACAATATAAGTTCTTGTAAACAATAATAATATACTTTTTAGCAGGGCCGTCGCGTGGTTTTCAGGCGCCCAAGGCGAGGCTTTAATCTGCGCCCTCCCCCCCCCCCTCATAAAACTCGTAATTTTGTTCATTCCAGTTTTGTTTCAGGATGATCATAATCAGCGCCCCCCCCCCCCCTCCGCCCTATAAAACTCGTATTTATTTTTATACTACATATTTTATACTATCTGATACCCGTCTTGCTTTTCGTCGTTGTTTCCGTTAGTCAGACTCGTTTAAACAGATTCTAGTCTAGAAGCTATCTCTCCGCGATGATAGCATAATATGGGTGTTTATTAAACTTTTTATTGAAAATATTGCATTCTTATGGCTTTTCTCCGCTATGAAGTCGCTCTTTCCTTAGATTGGCGTCGTCTCTTAGCCAAAAAATACCTGTTGCTTGCTCGGTTGCAATGAAAATAAAATTTAGTTAGTTTTTTTAAGATTTAAATTTAAAATTGATTAAACTTTTTATAGCAAATATTGCATTCCTTTGGCTTTTCTCAGCTATGAGTTCGCATGTGAATCCCTGGAATGTACTACAATCAAAATGGATTTTTTTTGCCCACGGCGGCGCCCCTCGAATCGCGGCGCCCAAGGCGACCGCCTCGGTCGCCCCACCCACGCGACGGCCCTGCTTTTTAGGAATCTTCTGTTCTTCTCTAATTATTGTTGTGTTTCATCACGATTCTTTTGTAAGAAATTGTCTCCCGGCGGACAACAGAATCATGCGCATCTACAACCCCTATTCTAAATTGCCGTTAGATTTATTTAACCTGGCGTAAAGTAACAAATTTTGTAATGGAAACGTGAAAAGCGCCACTACAGAATGCTTAGGTAACCTCCACGGCCCATACAAAATTTCCGTGCATTTCTCACTAAGGTTAGTTCGGATAAGGGGAACTGATGATTTTTGATGTTTTGTTTCATTATTAAGCTTTATTACAATTTTTTTTGTAAATGAATCTGAACACAAATACACTCTCAAATCTTTCACACTAAACAAATGCTTGTATCGTGATAGCGGAAATGGTCGGCACGGCCGGGATTCGAAGCTACACACGACCTCCGATACGCTGTACGCACGAAAGTCGCCGATTGATACCTCTGGACTACCAACAACCTCATTAAGTGTGGTTAGGAAAAATGAGGACACTGATGGTATAGTTCCTCGCTATTGTCCTAAATGCAGTTTTTCTAAGGGGTGTTACTGATTCCATCAGTTTAAAAAAATAATAGAAATTAGCAAAGTCGCCAGGCGTCATTTGAATGTGAGGCGACTATGAACGCTAACTCATAAAAACAAACGAGTTAACTCTCGGTATGATAATACCAGTGCAACGTAACGCCAGTTGTGATAAAGTATAAAAAATGAAGCTGTGGCCTGTACAGGTCCATCGTTTGGTTGTGGTGGTTTATAAGTTGGCTGTACCAAGAGGAGACGTCTCTTGCGTGAACGCTTTAAAACAGGTCTCGACAACCTTTTTTTGATTAATTTAAATTAGTTAAATTACTAGTGGCACTAATGATAGTGTTGTATGTCAGATAGACCTACCAGTTAAACTGTTGGTAATAAAAAGAGATAATAATAATAATTTTATTTACTTATAAGAATACAATCCATACATTACATGACACATCTCACACATATGCATCTCTTTTTTACCACCACCATCCCTCTAATAGAGCTGGGCTCGTGTACTGCTTTCTCTCTATACATAATATACATAATACCTGTACATAATATATAAATACATAGCACTAGATATTTCAAAGGGTTACTTAAAGGTACATCTATTGTTGATTTGGTGCGAAATGAAGCTTGACTTTCACCCACATCCTAAAATAACTCATTTCTATTTACAAGTTACAACAACAAAAAAACGGTTCTTTATTGTAACACATCCGGCACGAACACATTGTATGGAAAAATAAAATTGTTATATTCTATTCACCTAGCAATTTTTCCATATTTTCTCACCGTTTAAAAATACCTTGAGAAAATACCTTGTATTCAAAGCTCAGGCGGGAACAACGTGAGAATATAATATGCGCGCGCATACATATTCTACCTCACCTATGAAGTACCGAGACGAATGTGCCCGATAATTTTGTTGAATTAGTATGAAAATGATCTAAAACGCTCGAGACGGTGGAGTAAGTGGGATGTGGTACTGTAAGAGCGACAATCACGTATGCGAGAATGAGAGGGAACTACCTGCGAAGGCTTTGGCGGGTCGCCGGTGATCCGTTCCATACTAATTTAAATACTTAAGTATTATATTTTATATCATTTCTTACCCATTTTTTTTTCAACTTTTTTGTAGTTATTCTGTTTTCCGGAGCAGAGAAGAATCCAACAAATCAAACATTGAAAGAATCTGTTTAGCCGAACCTCTGTTATAAGTGTTCGCACTAACCCGACTTTAATTTATATTAGAGATGTCACATTATGGCTACTTTGTTGGTTCAAAAAAGTTTGGCTGACACAAGCACACCAAGCATTTTGAAATCTGTTGAGATACGTTCGGCAGTTTATTTCTACACATTCTATTTTTAAATCAATCTAATATGTGTGAAAATGATGCAGTAAACTTTATTGAAAAAAAAAAAACAGTTACAAAAAACTGTTTACGGTGTAAATCAGTACAAGTAAAAATGTATATAAAAAAGTTAAATGCTAAACTCAAATGGGTCCTTTGTTGACCCACGGACCAAAGGTTGCCGAGGGCTGACGGACTATAGAGGACACTTAAGCACCCAGTAATTATATTGGAAACGTGTTTAGAATAACAAAGACTCACGGATTTTGTTTCCGGGATAGGCAAAGAGTATACGTATTGTGCTACATTCTACAATTTTTGTGGTTGTAGAAGATTTTTGGTTGTACCCAATAATGAATATTTATTGCTCAATTCATTCAGTTCGCTATGAGAAAGGCAAAAGAACCGCTAAATTACCTAATCTTTTTAAGACATTTTCTCAAAAATTTTACCATAGGAAAAAGTCTTAAGAATTTGTTCGTTCATATGAGAAGTTATCAATCGTTTCCGCTTTTGAATGGCTAACACTACAGAGGGTTGCGACTGTTGTTTCAAAGTCTGGTTTTGTGTAAAAAGGAAAAAAATTAAATTTCTCACTTTCACCCATGCATCATATAACGTCTTTTAACCCTTTGAGGACCAAGGGAAGCATGCTTCCCAAAACTATTAACGATTTTTTTTTCTATTTAGGATTTTATTTAATTTATTATATAACACAAAACATGTTATAGAAGGTTGAATTCATCGTTATTTATTAAAACAAGTAATAAAGTATCACTAAAAGTGTCAAAATATTTACGTTGAAAAAGTAAAATTTCATCTGAAAAAACTTTGGTTTTTCTGCGGTATTGTGGGAGTAACTATGCTGTGTTGTTTGTGTATTTTTACATCATTTGATAAGTTGGCCTTCTCTTTATCTGTAGAAATCAAAAGATTATTCCAAAATATTGACAAAGGTGGAAAAAAATACTATTTTTCAAAAGGGAAGTATGCTTCCCTATGGTCCATAAAGGTACTTTTTATGTTTTTATTAAAAGTTTTTAATTTCATAATACTTAATGTTTTATGTATTTAGACTAATTTTATTGATTGAAATAGCAAGAAAAGGGTACTTAATGTTTTTAAATTTATGATAATTAGAGAGTTTAGTAGCTAATATCCGATAACAGAGGTGGAAAAGATACGTAATCATGTCGTACAACAGCACTTGGCAACTTCTAGTCAACCGATGGAGAACTGTCTAGATGTACACATTATAGCAAACATCATGTCTAGGGAACATTTGAAGAAGCTTGATATGTTTCACATTTTTTTATAATTATGTGACCTAAGATTTTTGAGAAAAAAACTTTAGAAGAATAATATAGGATTTTATTTCAACTTTTCAAGCCTCCACGATTATAGAACTCGGTCAATTGATAAACATGTGCTGAACTACAATGGCCACTATATCACAAAAAGTAAACATAACATAAACAATACCCATAAATTTATAAAAGGTGGCCCAGTGGGTATTCAAAAATTGTTATGGGGCCAAGCCATCAAATGGATATCTTTTTCAGTTTGGTGTGTAAGTACATGATCAAAATCTCATAACTGTCATGATTCTTGACCAGGGGATCCATAACATACAAAATAAGTGTGAACGCAATGAGTTATTTAGGTATTATATCTATTTTTCTTCGGCAAAAATTTTTTTTTCTTGGCTACTATTCCTAATGGTAATATACATAATATATGTATTATATACTTACTATATAAAAAGAAATGACAAGTTAAAGTCATTTTCTATCTTTTATGTTTGAAAACATTGTAAATTTTGACATAAAAGTAGTTAAAATAGCATCCAAAACATAACTCAATTTTCAATATAAAGTTACCTTTAAGGACCGTAGGGAAGTATACTTCCCAATCATTTTCTAAAAATCTGAAAAAAAAATTCGAGTTCTGTTATATTTTTCTATCATGATACATCATTTTTGATAATAAAACCCACTTCAATGCTTAAATTTATTTCTAGAAACCTTACGGTCTTCAAAGGGTTAACAACATATTGCACTTTGCACTGTTGAGTTGTTGAGTGTAAGAAGTCATAACCATCATAACCAAGTAATTAATAATTATTATTTAAGTTAAGTACATATTAAATTAAACTATTGCAACTAAAAACAGAGGTGGACGATCACTTTAGACTAGATCGGCAATGCCGACTAATCGGCCGATTAATCAGTAGGTAATGTGAAAACCGATTATTTAGTCGGCCCATTTCTGTTTTTTTTTTTTGTAAATTTCTCACAGGACTAAATCTTAACATATCTTTCGCTATTGCAGAAAATATTCTATAAGTGAATGTATTTAAAACGACGATTGGTTTTTAATAAAAAGTGGTGATTTAACGTGGGAGAGTAAAAGAATGGCGAAAGGCAAAGCAGTCAAGTCGTCAATGTAATGATAAGATGATGTCAATGTTGCAATAATTTCTTACATAACATCACTAAAATAATTACCATGTTTTTATCGTTAACCACGAGTACTTAATAATTATTAAGTTCCTATGTAACTAAATCAATTTTTTTTTTATTTAAAAAAATAATAATACATACATAATACACAATAAGATACATAATACACACAAAATAAAGAAATATACAACTATGCATAGAGAACAATTCAAGTAAAATGGGCCCCATTAAGTAATTTAAACGGCTTGTCAATAGAACCATATCTACATAATAATTCAGAAATGTTTGCGTGCTTTTGACAATACTTTACCGTATATGTGAACATCACGCTCAAAATACAAATGCTACGTCAGATATGAATCTGCGCAGAGCGGTGAAATTTGCTCGAGAACGTTCTAAGATACAATTGGCAACGTTAACTTTAATATATTAAGAGCTATTTAAAAAACTTTATTTTTTTAGGATCTTCATACAAATTTTTCAAAAAAGACAGAAAGCCATCTTTTGGAAACAAAATTACTCATGTAAACGTTGAATAGAATCTTGGTATTACGGTATGAAAATGTTATAAAATAATTGGAGATTGATTCGTTATACATATAAAAGTTATTCAAATCTTATTATTCTCAATAAATAAAGATTTAATGAAAAATTTTGGAAAAAAAAATCCTCCATTTTGTAATTTGACACATTTTAAAAAATTTATGGCCACATTTTGTGTAAAACCGTCATAGCCATTAGATGAGTAATAATTATGTAGCTACCTGATAAAATCATATTCAAATGTAGATAAGTATAAAATAATTTAGCAATAATAATTGTTGAATCATTTTATATTTCTGAAATATAAATAAAGTTTAAATCTTAAAATCGTCGTCGTCGAAAAAGATTTGCAAGTAAAATAATAAACATTTAAATGGGAAGTTTTCTGGGGAGCTTCCGATAATACACACTAGGTGGCAGAACTTCTAATCAGGTCTATTGTCAAATTCAGTGCTGCCAACGTAGAGATGTTTTTATTCCTTTTTCTGCCACTAGAGGCGCCCTCGCTAACCCGGTCTATGGTAAATGTCAAATTAACGTTTATAATTTCAATATCTACATATATAATATTAATACGTGAAGGAAAAAGCAATGGTAAAAATAACAAAAATACAGTCTCAAACTGACAAATCTCCGAACGTATTTATGTTTTAATAACCAGCTGTCATATTATTATAATATTTAGATGAGAAGCGCTGCTACCCAGTATAATATTATTATATTATCTATGCTGCTACCTACCAAATGGCCGTAAATCGGCCCCGTTGGCCACACTGAATTTGACAATAGACCGGATTAGCTAGGGCGCCCCTAGCGGCAAACAAGGGAAGAAAAACTTCCCATTGGTATGAACATTCCATAGACAAACTGGCCAGTAAAACAGTTGTCGATAAATTAGATCATTAGGGGCCCCTTGCGCCAAGCTGATTTAACCCTGGTTAGTGGAAAAGAAGACGACGAAGAGACAACTAACGAAATTTCGTCTTGCACGACCACTGACCAGAGATCAAACGACCAAATAAATAGCAAAAAGTTAAACCACCAAAATAGAACGGTTTAACATCGCTAGTCGGGTACAAGTTCGGTGATTTCGAGTTGTCAACTGTCAAATACGTTATTATGTATAAATCAATGGCCGCGGTTTTTGCTAAAACTACAATATCAAAATGACGTGGACAAATGTTGAAGAGAAATTTGGATTGCAAATGAAGATAGTAAGTTTTAATAACATTTAATATTCAATCAATTCTTTTTTGTATTGTTCATAATATGTAGTTATTAGAAACGCAAGAATATCTTTCATGTGCATTACCACCTTCCCGGCTTCAGTGAAATGTTTACCGTATATTATATTATTATCTAGTATGTTTACAATAAATGGAACTAAATTCAATTCGGTAATACTCCAATTTAGTCACTCCTAATGATTTCGAGGTTATCTTGTATACGATTTGAATATAACCTAATGTTAAATCTTATTGTTGAATTTCAGAATACGCCGGCGGATATGGAGGAAGTGGCGGTTATGCTGCTCAATACTCTGTGCCCCCACCAGCAACTGGGGTGAGTGCCCCAGATGCCCACGGCGCCCCAGCTAGAATTGCTCCCAATGGGGAAAACAAGGTTTGTTTATTTTTGATTCTTTTATTTACAAAATTGGTTTCTTTCTCGTAATTCGCTTAAAATACCATTGGAGTCTTGGTGGCTAATGTATAATTGACCTCCTACCGAGTCCTACAGTGATGTTGGACAATTGATAGGCCTGAGTTGGCTCTCACATAGCTATCAGGGTTGAGAATTTGTTTCAGACATTTTCTCTCAATATTGTTTCCTTGAAAAGTGTACCTACCCGTGCGACTAAAGGTAATTTTCAAAATTACTAAATACTATTGCAAAAGTTTTTTTATTTAACAATTTGACGTCGTGGTTCAGAGCATTTTATTTCTTTGTACATGTCTAAAAAAGACTTTGTTCGTAATGTTACAGTCGCTTTTCTAGAAAATAATGCATTATTATCCTTTTGTTATTGCCAATGGATGAGTTACTGTTGGGCATACTTCCTCATATAAACATGATTTTTCAGGAGCAGACTACAACAAGGGAGCTTATAATGTAACACCAACTGGCATAGGCTCCTAAGGACACGCTAACTCTCGAGGGTAGGGTGGTGCCAACATCAAGAAAGGACAGTCAGGTGGTTATAGCGGGTCAAATGTCAGCGAAGGTGACAGGGGCTGCAATGCTGGAGACGGCCAGAATGAGTATGGGGCGCCTCTGAAGGCAGAGGAGGGTATAGAAGAGCCAGTGGGGACAATGAGCGTGGTTATGGAGGCGACAACAAGGGATATATGGAAGTAATGAGAGACGAGTATACAGGGGAGGGGGCGGAGTAGGATATGTGTAAGTTTTTCTGCATCATATTTTATACACATAATACATGTCATATTTCGCTGGTCAACTGATAACAAACTTATTTCAATAACAACCTATTACATGCAAATGTATTTTTATTTACAGAAATGAAACTGAGATAGAAATCTAAATATTGAAGGGAGCAGTTTGCAGTGGAATTTGGTAAAATACTACGATCTAGGAATATGCATCAGCGACTGCAGTAAATGGCATTAAATTTCTCTTAAGGATTATAATAAACCCGAGACAATCAAGTGGAGTCCTTAGAGGTCCAAATATCATCATCATTCTCCTTTTAAACTCTATGTGAAAATGAAGATGAACGTAATTATGTAGTATGTTCTTTAAAAGTCTTCTTCCATATACAATGAAAAATCATCAGGATCAACAATTATTTATCATTTAGTAGCAGCGTGTAAAAGTTGGTACCCCGTTATACAGTCAACATCTGCAACTCCTTATACTTCACAAGGGATTTAAGACTATCACCAAGGAGATCATTTTTATTAAAATTAATTTATAGTAGGAGAGACCCGTTTAAATTTATTCATTTAAAGGAGAATCAAATATTAGTATCCTTAAAAGTTAAATCTTGTATTGATAAAAATTTTATGAAATGGTATAATTATTTCACTATGTGTGTTACAATTTTATACATAACGTTGACTAAAAAAACTTAGTAATGGGTTGTTTTCCTATGGATATGCTGCTACTATAAATAGCGGTGAATATGTCACTTGAGAACATTGTCAATATTGTTTCCGTATTAACAAAAAACATTGACATATAATTTTGAAAGACGCCGTCTTATCAGACGACGCACCGTTCCCTAGGAACTCACTGCATAAGGGATAGTTTTGGCCAAGTATGTGTACAATAATATGATCCATGGAGATCATTATACCCCTTATGATTGCCATATGATACCATAATATATTTGATTAACAAAACAATTAAGTAATATAAAAATTATAATAAGTACTAAGTAAGCATGTTAGAAGGTAAATAACAAGAAATAAAGAATAATAATATGTATAAAAATATTCATATTCCTGTTCCTTGGTAAAAATGAGCAATAATTTCTCAAATTCTTTCATGAGCTAAGGAACATTTTTTCTCTTTTACCTCCTTTTTAAGGACATCAATAGTACACTATTTTATACTATGCCCCTTATGTTTTATTTCATTCAATTTGTATTGCCTTTTATTGGTTGCCATAATCTGTAAATTAACGAGCAATCCTACTGTGTTTTTGCTTTTATATCAAACGAACATAGACCCAGAGCTGGAAAATAGAGTTTTAATCGTTGATATTGGACACCATGGAAACTACGAGCAAGAACCAATTAATGGGCGACGACAGTTCTTTGTCATTTTGTTTCTCGTTGTTAGTTTCTTGGTGACTATATCAACGATCAAGAACATAATTTGCTCTATTTTCCAACTCTGGGTTTACATTCGTTTGGTATAAACACACCCGAATAGATCTTCAATGCTTTGGGCAGAAGGTGCTTGCTGATAATCCATTTCAAAAAAAGAAAGTCTTGTGTAATTCTATCACACAATGTAATTTCAACAAATTTTCTGAGAATGCCATCTCCTTTATGAAATGTAAAAGAGTTTTTTTTTTTAAACTTATTGTTTTTCATATTATGCATAGCACTTATGTTATTATTTTTGTAATTAAAGAAAATATAAAAAAAAAACAGTGGATAGTTTCATTTAAGCCATAGAGCAGTTGACAAAGAAATGGTGTCGCACAATGGAATATCTTCCAGTTAAAGCGTAGGTTCTCAACGGAGGTGCTAACATACTCCTGTGGGAATTTGGTACTTTCAAGAGGGTAGTAGAAGACCCGGAGAAAATGAAATGGTAAGAGGGTAGATAAAATAAAGTTTGAAAAGGAAAAAAGTCATCCTTCTCAACATAGCTAAGCACTTGTGCATTTAATAATTGATCTCATTGGAGCAGTTTACTATCTACTAAGAAATAGAAGTCTTTGTTGTCATCACTCATCGCAAAGGCGAAAGCTGTTGAGAGGTGTTTATTTTAACTGTAATAAAGAAATAGGTGAGTGATCTAGAATCCGGTTCATGTTCCTAGATAAGCCAGTGATCGTATAGAGAAACTTCAAAGAATTTCAGGCGAGCACAAACGTATGCAGACAAATAACGAGTCAGATAAATCTAAAATGAGCGTTCCTAACACAACCACATTGAAGATTACAAATCTAATATAACATGAGATATTTAAAAGATTCCAGCTTTCCAAGAAACAAAAATCATTTTGAAACTCGCATTATAACACATAACTTGACAAACGTCAAATGGTTTTAAACAATAACAACGTTCGTGCGCATGCGCGCATCTAGAGTGACCATAGTAAAATAATTATTTAAATTTAGGATATTATGCTGCCACGTTGGTCTCTAGAGATCATAAAATCACTTTTCGTGAGATTAATTGTCATTTAAAATATAAATATTTATTAAAACTTAATTAAGGTTAATTTTACAATCGATATAGTTTATGTTATCATAAGTATATTTTTCGATAAATCTCGAGAAGTAACCCATTTATCATTATACACCTGGCATCCCAGAAATAGTAAACCATAGATCAAAAATGGCTGGTGCAAGACAATTTTATTTGTAGACTTGATCTCTGGTTTACTAGTTCCAAACTACGCCATATTTAGTCCGACTGGTGGCGCATGCGGGCCCTAGGTACAGTGAACTTGACTGAATTGTTGAGAGAAAGAAATAAAATTGACAATAATTGAGAATCTTTAAATGGTTTCAGGATTATAATCAGTTTAATAAAACCTTTGTTTTATCCACAAAATAATTTAGAAATATAATAGTAAATAAACTCAAAACTATGTTAGCTTATTTATCATATATTATATTATGCAAAAACAATAATATACAAGGTTCATTTAAATAAAAGACTGATGGTATTGTTGCCGTGAAAATTTGTTTAAAAAAACAATATGCGTAGAGTTTCATCATGACAAAAGAAGTATTCTTGAAGAAAGCAATCAGTGAGATGTATGATGACTTGAAGCTTTTCTTAAAACTGTCCAAGGTTTGTGACAAATCATTCATCCTAGAACAAACACAAAAGATATAGGTACCTATAATGACGGATAATATCATTTCATGAATTTTTTGGGCTAGGTACACATTAATATGTAATCTAAAGTCATCTACATAATATTTTAGTCTGTTTATATTTTTGTAATGCAAAATGCCGGAGAGCGTTCTTAAATACACTTTGATGTATTTAAGTTAATATTTGTATCGAATTTTGTCACAGACAATGGTGGTAAATATTATATTGAATCTAAATCGTTATGTAGATAAACGCAAAGTATGGTAACTTATTTATCATATGTTATATTCTTTAAACAAAATACAAGAAAGATCATACCTATTGTTGTGGTAAAAAATCTTAATAGATGTAGGACGATCATCGTGTTGAATGAAATATATCCTTGAAAGACAGCAAAATGCAGTGATCAGTAATGTTTAGAGACATTTTCTTGACGGAACCTCCAAGGTTCCTTCAATCCAAAAGAAAACCAAAAAGACTATGGTCATCCCATCCTAGAATAAAAACAATAAATTATGGTAGATAGTTATTACATGGCCACCATTATAAAATATGAAAACTTGAATCTATACCTGTAGATATATGATATATCTCCATTATACATCCATTCTCAAAGTATGCTCATAGCCTCATGTTGATTTTTTACACCCAACGTAAAATTTATTCCAGGACAAGAACCATTTATCACATCCATTGGGTTGTATAATATGTAAGTAATATAATTTTTGGTTGATGCTGGAAGACAAGGATTTCTATTAAAAAAGTGTTTATTCTACATAATTTAGTAAATATTACGTAGGTAGGTACATAGGGTAATCTAAATAAATAAATATTACCAGGTACTTACTTAGAAATATATTAACAGCAGCTATCAATTAAAAAAATATTCGAATTTTGAAAATGTTTTATTGTTTGTCAAAATATCGATGACAGCCAACGAGCGTCTCCAGACTGTACCACGGCCACCAATAGGATTCCATTATTACGAGCATGCGCATAGGACGTATCGAAATGTCAATATTTGGCGGGTTACGAGGATCTGTTCGAAAAATTTTCCGTTGTTTTTCACCACCTACCTCTGTGCTCCCACTTCTCGTCTTATCCGAGTGGAATTTGCTGTGTTTTTTTTTTATTTACTTTAAACTTAGCAAAATGAATAAAAGCGACGATTGTGAAAGAGTATTTGCTTATAAGAAAGGTTTGATAAGCCACCAAAAACGAAATTGTGGGAAAAAAAAACATCTAGGATAATATGTGGAGAATGTGAAAAATCATTTAACACTCGTATTTCCTTTGAAAACCACATTGAAAACCATCATGGCGTTGTCCAAGACAAAGTTGAAAAAGAATTTGCCACTTTTGAAGGTACTTGAGTCAAAATAATCATATTTCAGTTTAAATAAGTTCAGTAATTGTTAAGTTCACAGACTGTTTCGACTTTTCAATTTTTTATATGAAACATAATATATAGAATTTATATAAAAATTGGTAAATAAGCATTTAATGAATTAATGTGATAACAATTAATTGAAAATATAATAACATCACATACGATCACAGAACACATATTATACTCTCTAACGAGAGCATACGATAGTTTAATAGAAATTTGACATTCCATCTGATGAGTATTGAGTACGAACACAAAGTGGGCAAACACTATGCTGTGCGCATGCGTTATAATGATGGAATCCTATTGGTGGCCGTGGTACAGTCTGGAGACGCTCGTTGACAGCCAGTACGCCATAGATATCATTACGCCAGTACCATAGATTACCCATAAATTATTTGCGGTATTTTTTTGTGAATGAAAATTAAATCATGATATTTTTATTGAATGTTTTTTTTAATTTTCAGGTTTAGGATGTGTGAATTATAAACATTTTATATGAATTCATTTTATTGATACTTTTCTCCTTTTTAATAAATTCCGATAATAATTTAACACTAACTAAGAATATTTTTTTAGTGTGTTTTGGTTCTATGGTTCATTTGATACGTTATAAAAAATCTATGGATGTGTCTAATTTTGTTGTCAAACTATAAAAAAATGTAAACATTGAATTTAGATATAAAATCAATTTTTGGGATTAATAAAACAGGTAAGCAAAGTTAATGAGTAAATATTATTTCAAATAATCGCGTAATTACAATGCAGCTAGCCAATTACATTAATTTATTTTCTGTTACTATATTTTTTTTACAGGATAGATTACAAGATATTTACAACAATATCAAGAATGAATTTCTAAAATGTACAAGTATGCATTTTATTACTGGAATAAGCAAAGCGGTAAGTCCCGTATTATTATTTGATAATTGTACATCATTTCATATGTTTGTGTATATAAATTCCATAATGTTTTGTTACAGATTAATTGTACTGCTTTTGTGCGTT
Source organism: Mystacides longicornis (assembly GCA_963576905.1). Lineage (NCBI taxonomy): Eukaryota > Metazoa > Arthropoda > Insecta > Trichoptera > Leptoceridae > Mystacides > Mystacides longicornis. The sequence continues at coordinate 11,122,082 of OY756433.1, read as the reverse complement.
TGACTTCTGGTGCCGACCATTTTCAACTATTACAACACAAGCATCGTTTTGTGTGAAAGATGTCAAAAGTGTAAATTTGTTCACTTTGGGTGAGTCCAGATTCATTTGTATAAAAAAATGTGTTTTGATGAGCTATGACATGCTAGAAGCAACATCGGATTCATACATTTAGTATGATTAGAGACACATTATCGTTGAGCATTGTATTTTTATGAAAAAATAAGCTTTTGGCGTGCCACAACACAATTGTTCACAACACGTCTGTAGGCCTAGACAAAATACATTTGGCGATCGACTACAAACGAATTCTTTCACAATGTAGAGTAGGAAGAAAATTAACTGTCCACTTTTTATATTTTTATAAGTGTCTTTGTTTGGTTTAAATAATTGTTTATATATTCCAGAGGACAGTTAATTTTTTCGTACTATACATTGGCAAAATCTTCGTTTGTAGTCGAACGCCAATTTGAATTTGTCTACGGGGCTGTTTCTACTGTAAGATTTAAATGTGAAATTTATTATGGAATACAAATTATAGCTTTTGGTAAAGAAGGTGCCCATATGATTTTCTATATTCTGTTTTTATTTATTTTTTTCTATTTTTAATCTGCTAGATCTAACAAATTATGTTATTTAATTTTACAAATTGGTAGTTGTGTTTATATTCATTGAAATATATGTAATTGAAATGAAATAAACAGAATGTTTTCATTTATTTATAACCAGAAATAAACTGAAAAAAAAATACATATTATAGTGTTTTAATTTTCTATAAAACATCTAATAATATATTATTCTCCTGAACCACTTCCAAACAATAGATAATTTTATAATAATAAAATAATTTTATATTGATTTTTTTAGTTTTAGTCAAATAATCCATCAACGACAAGTTAATATAAAGGATGAGAAGTCATGGATTTAGCAAGTATATTTTCAAATAAGGTTACTGTGTTAAAATATCAAATAATGTGATATTTTAAAACAACTTACTACCTATACTATTATAGGTGATTGTACTAGCAAGTCATTTCATTTACATTTCTTATAAAAACATGTCCCATAAACAAAGAAACAAATACTCCCATAAAATGGTACATATTTCTAACTTTTGAAGCTTGCCAATTATAAAAGCATTGTAGTTACCTATAACTTACCAAATAATGACTTTATGACGTCAAGAGGAGCATATCAGTTTGTGAGATAGCTACATGTATGTTTGAATCATGCACTTTTCACCATGATTACAGGACATCAGATTTATAAGAAGAACCACCTACGGAGAATTTATAAATGTAAAAGTAGTCACATCTCAATGTGTTGTTATTGCACTTAAACGCAATAGATCTGTTGATGAAAAAGCTTAACGCAGGTTTGAAACTTGACGTGGGCCTTAAATTCTTCAACTGTTGCGTTATGTTTTGATGATTGGGTGCCGACTTCTTAGTTTACTTATATTTATAGACATATTCCATAGTGAGAAGCTTTACTTGAACAATTTTTTATAAGTTTTATCCACAAACAGGTTGTTGGAAGTTCGGTGGTATTAGTCAATGACTTTCGTTTGCACAGCGCACTGAAGGCTGTGGGTTCAAGTCCTGGTGGTCCCATTTGCACTTTCACAACACAACCCTTTGGTTAGTGTGAAAGATGTCAAATGTGTATTTGTGTACTTTAAGTAAGCCAAGATTCATTTTCTTAAAAAAAAATCATAAAAATCTGTACTAAAAAGTCAAAACTTTTATTAATACAGTTATATATTTTTATTTTATTCTATAAAAAATATGATTTTCAAATAAGTATGAATCCACCTTAACAATTTGTTAAATATAAGGAACAAAAAGCTGTGTTGGTACATACTTAATTGCAGAATAATAAAATCAACATTGTGGTGAGAGGCCATAGCTCACCACATATAAATTGAGCACTCTGTCTTTTTAACTATGGGGCAAGCATAGAGAATAAGTCAGCAGTCTATGATTATGACTTACAGCGCTTTCTTTTTGCTGATGAGGTGTGACAAAAAAATTAAGTCCAATTAATTATAAGTAGGTAGGTACACCACACTTTTATAAAGCTCTGTATGTAAACTTCCATCGATCAGATTCTATAACTCCCATTATTCTACAACTTTTTATTATTATTGTAAACCTGTTTTTTTTTTGTTGAAATTTAGTTGAAGTTTCTATAATCAGACCTCTTTTCCTGTAACATCGAAAAAATTCATATTATTACAGACTGATATATTCAACATTACACCGTTATTTATGGTCAATTTTAAAATGCCATTTTTTTTTTTAACATTTAACCAGTACTAACTGGATTATGACTTTCTTCTCTTGCTATTTCGAATGGCTTTGTGTGATGACTTCACGTTAACAACGTTCCTTATTTAGGTGGTCAAATTGAAATCCTTGAGTATTCGACAAATTCAACAATCTGCCAAGATGCTAGCCACCGGGCCAACGGCCCGTTGCATTTATGCCTTCCATAATTCGTCTATGGAGCTGAGATTCCTAGGATTATATCTTATAATGAATGCAATGCCAAAATGTCTACAGAATTTTAAAATGTGTCAAAATTTTCTAGATATTTTCTCACAACAATAACATTTACATGTTTTGTATATCTCTTATTAATTGTCAACTCTTGGTATGACTTATATTAAGCACCTATGAGAGATGAGAGTTCTAATTCTCTAGAAGTACCTAAATATTTATACTCAAAATTATCATTTATTAAAAAGTTTTACCCTGTTAAATGAAGTTTATCAACTGCAAAATACCTTAGTTATTTATTACTAGCCTTTTTACCCGTCCATAAAATTGTTGATGAAGTTGTTTGAGAAAAATGTGAATTACAGAACCTGATTTATGGATTAATAAAATATGGTACCTATAAAGTATGTCCCTAAGTGGGGTCAAAAAATGGAGAATTGATTGACTGATCGAGTTTGTATTACCTGTAAGTCTGAGGATTTGAATTGGTAAATAGGTAGATATAATTAGATAGTATGATAAATTTGTAGAATTGCTGTGGAGGCAGCAAAGGTGATTCATAAACATAGCATTTTTATCTATTTTCTATACCTTCCCCTTCAAGTACATTTAGATAGAACACTTGATTTCTGTAAATGCTTTAGTTGTTCTTCTGCAAAAATATAATTATGTACCTACAAAGCTTTATTTATTCTTAATATCAAATTTAACAGGTAGGTACATAATTATTTTAAGTGTTAAGACCTCTACCCGAGCCAGTGATTTTGTACCTGAAAATCTTTTGTATGAAAAATTGTCAGTATAGCCAGCAAGAAAATATTGCATAAAAAATTCCTATAAATATTCTGACCCATCTGGGAATTGGAACCAGAAATTTCTTACCAGAAGTGGGTGTTATTTATTTTGAGCATAGTAAAGAATTTTGTGGCCAAGGATTCGAACCTGCACCTCACATCCAGCCTTCGTGTGAATAGAAAAATCAGTGTAGATTGCTTATTAAAAATATAACACAGGAATAGGGTAATAATAAAAATTTCAAGTTGCTATGGCAATTATACCACCAATTTATTAAATCCCTATGCCCCTAAGTGGGGCGTAAAGGGAGTTTGGATTTCAAAAATTAATTTTACTTACATTAATAAAACAATCAATACAATAATTGGTAAAGAAACACACTTTTATAATAAATAACTAAGGTATTTTGCAGTTGATAAACTTCATTTAACAGGGTAAAACTTTTTAATAAATGATAATTTTGAGTATAAATATTTAGGTACTTCTAGAGAATTAGAACTCACATCTTTCATAGGTGCTTAATATAAGTCATACCAAGAGTTGAAAATTAATAAGAGATATACAAAACATGTAAATGTTATTGTTGTGAGAAAATATCTAGAAAATTTTGACACATTTTAAAATTCTGTAGACATTTTGGCATTGCATTCATTATAAGATATAATCCTAGGAATCTCAGCTCCATAGACGAATTATGGAAGGCATAAATGCAACGGGCCGTTGGCCCGGTGGCTAGCATCTTGGCAGATTGTTGAATTTGTCGAATACTCAAGGATTTCAATTTGACCACCTAAATAAGGAACGTTGTTAACGTGAAGTCATCACACAAAGCCATTCGAAATAGCAAGAGAAGAAAGTCATAATCCAGTTAGTACTGGTCAAATGTTAAAAAAAATGGCATTTTAAAATTGACCATAAATAACGGTGTAATGTTGAATATATCAGTCTGTAATAATATGAATTTTTTCGATGTTACAGGAAAAGAGGTCTGATTATAGAAACTTCAACTAAATTTCAACAAAAAAAAAAACAGGTTTACAATAATAATAATTCTGAAATTAAAATAATAATATATCTAAATTAAAAAAAAATTAATAGTTTGGAATTTAGTTAACAATAATTGTCCTCCAATGCAATCACTTGTAAGTTAATGATGTTGCTAGGTTCTTTTAACAAATCTATGAATGCTCTTTTTAGTATTTACTTAATACACATAATCTGCAAATTAAATATACATAGGTAATCTTCATATTCATAAGAATAATGTTAAAAATTGTGAAAAATTTATAAGTAAATGACGTTTTAATCGGCCTGGTGTTGGTTATTTTAACATAATATCTATAAATATTTCTTCTTCCGATGGCGCTACAGCCTAATTTAGCCTTGGCTTCCAATACTGGACGCAGAGTCAACCTTGTCTCTACATCTGTCCTGATTTCGTGGGTCAAAAAGTTGCTCGGCATCCCTCCTGACCACATTCTCTCATTGCAGCCTAGGTCTTCCAATTCGGCCGGATGTTCACCCATAATTCTCTTTGGTGCTCGCAATGATGGCATTATCTGCTCATGTCTGGCCCAGCGTAGTCTTTATCTATAATAATAAAACCAATATTAGGATGGGATTTTCTAAGGTTAGACAGGTATCTCAAAATTATCTTACGCATAATTTTAAAACAAATAAGAGATTACACTTTTTAAATAAAGTAATGGATATAACATGAGTTTAATAAAAAGAACATATTTTAGGAGTGAGAAGTAAAATTAAATGTACTGAATATAAAATTCTAAAATAAATATATAATTATTTTAAACAAAAGTTGATATTGATAAGTTATTATTGAGAAGATTCAATACTTACTTAGAATTGATTTGTGTTCAAGCAAATTTATATTCATAATTCATCCCTTAGTCAAAATATTATCAGATATTGCTCTGCGGTCTCTGTGATTTGTTGCAATGAAATGACTGGCTCCTTGGCTAGATACTTATCTGCAACAAAAAAATAATGTGTGTTGACAAATGTTTTAAATTTGCTGCACTTAATGTCTATTTCTTTTTATAATTTACAATGAAACATTGGAAGGAATTTGGAATAATGTTCCACAGGTTTAAAATGTGAAACTTAAGAAGTAAGTGAAGGTGATGTTTGTATCTGTATGATAATTATTTTTAGGTTATAAATTATATGTTTTTTTAAGCTATAGGTTACATACCTGAAATCCAATATTAATCAATTTAAATCTCAGTCCATCCATCAAACTCTACTGATTTAAATATTTTTCCAAGGAATGAATCAGTTTTGATGTCTATTTTCGACAAACCACTCTCAGACTCTCACAATTGCCTCACAATTTCACGCCTAAAAAATTTGACAGCTCGTGCGGAAGTACCATAGATGAAGATAGTGCATACAGTTCAGAAATAATTCATTATAAAATTGATTATATTGAAAATATGTTTTTTATTCATATAAATAATTAAAACCTTTTTTATTTAATAATTAATTATGACGTAGCAAAATTACTAATTAATTATAGACGACATTTTATTCCGCTATACATATTTTCTTTTGATAGTGTCTGTAAAACAAACCTTCATAAAAATATAATATGAAGTAGATGTCATTTACACACAAAATATAATATATAAATTGGTTAAGTAATATTATTATTTTATTATTCTTAGAAAACCCATCCTGGAAGAATGATTTGTGAAAAATACGCTGCTTTATTTTAATTAGGTAATCATAGATTTACTTATACATAGATCAATAGAATTCATAGTCAATGTCACTTGTCACTCATTGTTGATAAATATTGATATGTCAAAAAACATAAGAGAGTGATATAATGCTTCCAATTTTGAAAATATAAATACATAAATATGAGTTTGCTGCTCTAATAGATTTTTCGGTAGGTACCAAATGTTGTTTATTAAGATTATAATCCCTTCTTTGTAATTTTTAAGTATTGGCTCAGAAACATAAAAAAATATTGACATTTTCTGTAACATTCTTTCCATCGCTATGATTTTATTATTTTTTAGTTTAAGAATGCATGAATCACTTTTAAATGGTAACCAAATTGAAAACAAATGATCTAAGACTTTCATACTCTTTTTCAAAATATATAAGCAATATGATGTATGCTAAACTAAAAGATTTGATTTTAAATTCAACCATTAGTGCAAAGGGGGTTAGTAAAGAAAAATAAACGCAAATATTTATTGACTGATGATTAATTTATTCATTTTCAGTGTCACAAACCTTGGTTACTTTTATCTGTCATCAAATTGTGCTGTGACTGAGATACCTTTGGGTTTTTTTGCGTCAAAACCTGTCAATCTTCACAGACTACATCCAACGATTGCAGTTTTGGTCTTTCAAGGATTCTTTATTCTACATGATCATGTTTGAGATGTGTAAAGAGAATATGTTGTTGACGGAAGAAACTACTACAGCAATAATCCATGAAACATATGTGAAGATTGTTATATTAACGCAATAAAATATTAATATATATTTAACATTGTTTTTAATTTATCTTCATACCTATTAATTAAGAATTTAGATAATTTTGTTATTATAATAGCAAATAAAGTGATCTTCAAATAAAGTGATATTCGATGATTCTGTCCACAACAATCTGTTTTATGTGATTAATTGAGATATGGATATTATACAGTATTTCTTATTTATTATGATGTGGATAAAACAAATATATTTTTTACTATAATAAACATGCACACATACCTGACAAATCCATTATGATTTTGATAAACAGGAACGTCATTAGTTCCTGTCAGATTCGCTTTCTTTCAGAGTTCTGTTTTATCGACCAAATCTACTAAAGAATTTTTATACTCATTTCAATTTTCAAAAATCATTTTTACGATTAATATATTTAAATGTATTATGAATTTAATTTCATGTATCTTTATTATTTACCAACATTTAATATGATTTTATCAGGTACTTACTCATCTAATGGCCACGACAGATTTACACAAACTGCGGCCATAAATTTTTTTAAATGTGTCAAATTACAAAATGGAGGAATTATATTTCCAAAATTTTGCATTAAATCTTTATTTATTGAGAATAATAAGATTTGAATAACATTTATATGTATAACGAATCAATCTCCAATTATTTTATTACATTTTCATACCGTAATACCAAGATTCCATTCAACGTTTACACGAGTAATTTTGTTTCCAAAAGATGGCTTTCTGTCTTTTTTGAAAATTTGTATGAAGATCCTAAAAAAATAAAGTTTTTTAAATAGCTCTTAATATATTAAAGTTAACGTTGCCAATTGTATCTTAGAACGTTCTCGAGCAAATTTCACCGCTCTGCGCAGATTCATATCTGACGCAGCATTTGTATTTTGAGCGTGATGCTCCGACATAACGGAAAGTATTGTCAAAGGCAAATAAAAAAACATTTCTGAATTATTATGTAGATAAAAGTGTGTTTCTTTACCAATTATTGTATTGATTGTTTTATTAATGTAAGTAAAATTAATTTTTGAAATCCAAACTCCCTTTACGCCCCACTTTAGGGGCATAGGGATTTAATAAATTGGTGGTATAATTGCCATAGCAACTTGAAATTTTTATTATTACCCTATTCCTGTGTTTTATTTTTAATAATCAATCTACACTGATTTTTCTATTCACACGAAGGCTGGATGTGAGGTGCAGGTTCGAATCCTTGGCCACAAAATTTTTTACTATGCTTAAAATAATTAACACCCACTTCTGGTAAGAAATTTCTGGTTCCAATTCCCAGATGGGTCAGAATATTTATAGGAATTTTTTATGCAATATTTTCTTGCTGGCTATAGGTACTGACAATTTTTCATACAAAAGATTTTCAGGTACAAAATCACTGGCTCGGGTAGAGGTCTTAACACTTAAAATAATTATGTACCTACCTGTTAAATTTGATATTAAGAATAAATAAAGCTTTGTAGGTACATAATTATATTTTTGCAGAAGAACAACTAAAGCATTTACAGAAATCAAGTGTTCTATCTAAATGTACTTGAAGGGGAAGGTATAGAAAATAGATAAAAATGCTATGTTTATGACTCACCTTTGCTGCCTCCACAGCAATTCTACAAATTTCTCATACTATCTAATTATATCTACCTATTTACCAATTCAAATCTTACAGGTAATACAAACTCGATCAGTCAATCAATTCTCCATTTTTTGACCCCACTTAGGGACATACTTTATAGGTACCATATTTTATTAATCCATAAATCAGGTTCTGTAATTCACATTTTTCTCAACAAACTTCATCAACAATTTTATGGACGGGTAAAAAGGCTAGTCATTAATATAGAAGAATCGTAATATCATTAATGTGCTATTAACTAAAAAATACTATTTGTTCAAGTGTATTGTTTGATTTACACTTTGTTAGACAATAATTATAAAATAATTAAATTACATTAATATATTTTTTTTACTCCGTTCAAAGTCAAGGGTGATACAAAAATGCCTATCAACATCAATAAATAAATCAATTAACACTTTTCTATACAAAGGTGCATGTCAGTATAGCCGGCGAAACTTATTGCCTGAGGCATTTTTTACAGTCAGCAGGTCCCGTCCAATCCGACACAGGCCAACCCCGTGTAGAAATTTCAAGTGAAAAAACACACTTTTAGAGAAACTCTCACCCGACGGGGAATCGAACCCGGGACCTCCTGATCTGAAGTCCACGCCCATACCACTAGGTTACCGAGGTTGGTTTTAAGGAATACCTTTTTTAACCTAGGTTGGTGTTTGGTAGCCTGGTGGATAGAGTGCCGATTTCTTCGTGATTAGCCGTGTCCAGACAGACCGAGCACGGCTCGCGATCCAATGTCTCGCCCGGTATGGACGTGGCTCGGGCTGCCTCAGGGATGTTGCCTCTGCCGAGCGCCGCTCGACCGCGAGCCGTACGTTGTCGGTTTTTGCCAACTCTCAAATGCGCCTCAGTCTGAGCTGCTCGAGTGCACAGAAAAATAATACCCTATTACATGTGGTGTGGACGGATTGATCGATACTCGCAAGCCAGTGCAATATTATGGATAGAGAAGCTTGTATTCGTTTGATACAACTTTATGGAAGTTTCAAAATGCTATGGTATCTAAAGATCCAGATCATTTGAATAAAAACAAACGAGTAGATTGCTGGAGAAAGATCGCCAAGGAAATGAACATTGTTGTACCTGAGTTGAAATGCTCAAACTGGCTCACCGTGGCAATTTGCCTCGGGTGCCACGGCTCGCGAGCCCCGCTCAGACTTCCTGCTCGCGAGCCGTGGCACCCGAGGCAGTCTGAGCGGGGCTCGCGAGCCGTGCTCGGTCTGTCTGGACACGGCTATTGAAGTCGTGGGTTCGAAGCTCAGAAAATGCAGTACAGACGCTATATACTTATACATATCTATTGGGTGATTTTGAAAGGATGCGCTTTTTGGGCGATGACGGCATGTTTTAGTTTATTAGTTTCTGTGGTTTTATAGGTTTAGCGGTTTTACACTGTGTTCTATGAGAGGGAAACCTAAAAACATCTATAATCGTTGTAATCTTACCATAATTATTCAGTAAAATTTGGTTTTAATGGGGTCTATTCTTTCAACGGTAGTATATACCTGCAATACGGTAACAGGTTTCACATGTGATTATTTCCTACTACACCGCCATCTCTTGGATTTTTGAAAAAAATAATTCAATTATAGAGGAATTGTTTTGATTTCAAACTTAGGACCCATCGAACTTCATTCCGCATCCGAATCAACGATAACTATTACATAATGCAATAAATTATTAGCTAAATTTAATTGAGTTTTTATATCTTAAATTGCATTTTATTCATATAATAAGTCAAAATTATTTTTTTATTCTGGGTTAGGTCGACGGTTGACGGGCGGGTCAGCTATGTAGTTTGATATAAGTAAGTAATTAAGTGTGCTGGAAGCTGGAATATTCTTCTAGAATCATTAAACTTTTTTCATATTCTAGCAATCTCATAAGAGATGATCATTGTAATATACCCAAGACAATATACAATACATTCAAATGTATCTAATAATGAAAAAAATATCTTACACAACTAATTGCAAGAATTATGCTATTTTTATGATACATAGTAGTTGCTTATGTTGTAATATAATATTATGTAAATACACCTTATTCCTGACAGTGATTACAATAATTCATATATTTTCATAACACGTGACAAAGAATTAAAATGGTTTTTCCAAAACGCGAGTCACTATTTTTTCTTGTTATACCTACCTACTTACGTATAATAAAGACAAAATATAATGGAAAGCACTAAAATATAAAAAAATGGTATTTAGAATTGAAAAATCCATAAAAAAAAATTTTTTTGTCTATATTACAAAAATGTAACTCTTGTCATCGCATCGCGCCTGAACCGATTTCCCTAATTCATTTTTTGGTGTGTTTGCTATTTTCAGGAGAAGGTTCTTACGACAAACTCAAACAAAACCATTAACAGAAATTAAATTGCTTAAATGAGTTTTTTTTTATTATATACCAATTCGAATTCAATATTTAGGCAAGTAATGTTAAAACAAGACATGGATCACTTCAATTTGGTATCTATTTTTATAAAGTACCTACCTATGCCAAAATGTATCCACATTATGAAGATGAAAATTGAAAACATTTCTGCAGTAATGATTTCGTATCCAGCAGAGTTCTATATATGTAAGCAAGGGCGGATCCAGGCCTTTATGTTTAAGTACAGTACTTTTATTAATAAAACTAGCTTATACCCGTCTTGCTTTACGTTTTTGATTCCGATTGTAAGGCTTGATCGGTAGGTAATTAAACAGGTTCTAGTGTAGCTTCCCATTGCTTTGTAGACCTCTATAACTGACATAAGCACAGAAAAAGAAGAATGACACTTTTAATGTTTATTAAAATTTTGTATGAAGATCCTTAAAAATAGGGCTTTTTAAATAGCTCTAAATATATTAAAGTTAATGCAGCAAATTGTATTAAAGAACCTTTTCCGGCATTTTGCACGGCTCTGTGCAGATTCATATCTGACGTAGCATTTGTATTTTGAGCGTCATGCTATGACATACGGTAAAAAGCAAATAAAAAACATTTCTGAATTAGAATTATGTAGATAGAGAAGGAGGGGCTAATGCGAGTTTTATTTAATTTCCCAATTTACCACGCTTTTTTCTTAATTTTTTCTTTCATAAGAACCTTCTACTGATAAAAGCCAACACGACAAAAAAATAATTAGTGAAATCGGTTCAGCCGTTTAGGCGTGATGCGATGACATTAGGTAAAAAACTAATAAAAAAACATTTCTGAATTATTATGTAGATTTACCACGCAACTTTCTTAATTTTTTCTTTCATAAGAACCTTCTACTGATAAAAGCCAACACGACAAAAAAAGAATTAGTGAAATCGGTTCAGCCGTTTAGGCGTGATGCTCTAACATACGATAGAGCAACGATAAAAGGCAAATTAAAAAACATTTCTAAATTATTATATAGATACCTACTTTTCTATTATAATTATAATTTCTTGTGTTTCATGACCCCCCCCCTGGATCAAATGTTTAGATTCCAGATATCAAATTTAGGAAATGACCTTTTTTGTAGGAAAAGTGTAGTTTCCAGATACCAAATTTTGGAAATGACCTTTTTTACTATGTGACCCCCCTGGCGCCAATGCTGAATGCGCCCTTGGATATAAGCCATGTTTTAAGGAGCTCACTATGTGTAGAATAAATATGACTTACTCAATTTGATTATATCGGGTCAATTACATATTGCAGCAGTATAAATCCTCAGATTTGATTTCGGGTGAGGAAGTGGAGCAGACAGGATGCAGGAATCATGACTCTCTAATACGGGAGCATGAGAGTAACAAATTAAATTGGAGGAAATAAACAATAAATATGTTCAGAGATCAATGATTTTTATTGTTGGTTGAAACAATTACAGTATTATTATTGTTAGTTTGTAAAAAGAAAAGACACCTACTTTTATTTCAAAGATCCTTAAGCTCTGATTTCCTAAAAAGCAGTGCTGTTCATAGCGGCCGTAATATTAAGGACGTAATGAAAACAGTAAACAATTCGATGTCAGTTATGCAATAACTCTACAGAAAAGCGGACCTCCCATTGAACTGCGGTGATACAAAGATAAATCTATTTTTTAATAAGTAGGTTTTACTAATTAAAAAAATAAATAAATCTGTGTTCACTCAAAGTGAACACACCCTAACAGCACATGGATATCCCAGGGATGTCCCGAATGTCCCGTGATATCCCTGGGATATCCATGGGATATCCAAATGTCTCGGGATATCCCTGGGACATCCCTGGGATATCCCGCATATCCCGGGATATTCGGGATATCCTCTGGATGTCCATGGGATATCCCGCATATCCCGGGATATCCTCTGGATGTCCGTGGGATATCCCGCATATCCCGGGATATTAGGGATATCCTGCATATCCCGAGATATGCGGGACGTCAAGATATTCAATGAAATGGAAGTTGAAAGAAACGCACTCGAAAAAAGTTATCACTTATTGATACAGACAGTGTTCATGTTCATCTTATTGTATTGTTCCTTTCCAGTAGGTGGCTGAATTTGGCAGACTATTTGGTCGTATATGTATATGGTTGCTCATAATAATTATTTCGCAATATTGGGTAAATGAATGTGACAATATGGCGTTAATACTGTTAGTGTTTAAAATAATATTGTGTTTAAGGTCTTTCTTTAAAGGGTAAGTATTATATTACTAATTATTGTAAATTATGCATTAATTCATGAATGCATTAAATATTTTAGTCATCATATTCGCAGTTTTACTATCATTGAAGAAATCTTGCCAATTCTTACATTTCGTGTTTGGACTATATTTTGCCATTATCTATTGCTTTTTCATTTGCTAAGGTCAGATATTCTGACCTCCAGACTTACCCCCGATGTGGTTTTTCAGCCAATCGGGATATAGAAGATGTTCTCAAAACCAAATGAAAAAAATGCTTAGGTATACTACAGTAATATTATAGATTCTATAATTGTATTTTTTGTTGTTGTTACAGACATTCTGAACCGAAAACTGAAGAGATAATCTTTATATAATTTCAAATGCGGTAATTTAACCGGAATTAAACCTGAATGACAAAACGGACTGCGAGTGACCATTACCACTATTGGTGAACACGGGGGTTGAGCCTCCCATAGGTATCAGTATGGAAAGTGGAGCCCTCAACTACATGACCAAAGTATGGAAAGTATCAGCTTTTAGTGGAGAGAGGACATGTGAACTGGTTCATAGGTGTATGTTTCCAATTATTCACAAAAAATACGTCATACGCCGGCGCAGTACATCATTTATACCATCATGGAGAGAAAAATATTTTTATTTACTATTCACAGAGAACAAACAGCAATAAATTTAAATACTCACCTAATATGTATATAATATATCAATAAATAGACATTATTGAAAAAACGTACATTTATTTAATATTCCTCTAATATTTTGATATCTGAGATTCAGGATTATTACACAGTAATTCTGAATATTCAGGATATCCATGAGACGTCGCAGGGATATTCCGGGATATGCGGGATATTCCAGCAATGCCTACGGGATATTCGGGATATCCATGAGACATCGAAGGGATATTCCGGGATATGCGGGATATTCCTGCAATGCCAGCGCGATATTCGGGATATGCAAGATATCCATGGGACGTCGTATGGATATCCCGCATATCCCGGGATATCTCTGGGATGTCCCTGGGATAACGGGATATAAGGGATATCCATGGGACATCACAGGGATATCCACGGGACATTCGGGATATCCCTAGGACATCCTGAGGATATCCCGAATATCCCGGGATATTGCCGGACATTTGGATATCGCAGGGATGTCTCAGGGATATCCCGCGGGATATCCATGGGATATCATGTGCTGTCTGGGCAAATACACTCCTTGACTCTTTCACAGTAAGCTACTTAAAGCTTGTGTCGTGAAAGAAGAAGATGGTCGCCACCTGGGATCGAACCAGATTATATTGCAAAAGTTTTTAAATGTTACCTTTTTACTAAGTTGCTACATTTCATTTCAATAACCATCTTGTTCTTGTTTATTGCAGTATCCAAGCTATGCTTAATGATAATGAACGTTAAACTTACACATCTTCTTTCGCAGTTGCATTATTAACTGCCAGCAGTGAACAAAGAATGCTTTGTAATCATGCCAGATTTTTATTGTACTTCTTTTGTTGTTGTTACAGATTTCCTGTCAGAAGATACGGAAGTGAATGCATCCGTCCGCAGTACATTTAGTCCACCCGTCCTCATGGAAGCAGCACAAAACCTGGGGGCCAGTGCCACCTCCACCATCCTGACCCTATCCCTGGTCATTTTAGCTGTGATATTAGCAATTGCTGCCCTCTTTGCATTAGCCTTCTTTATTGACTATAGGCAACAGTAAGTTCTATGTAAATTTTTACTACAACTGTTGAGTTAACCCTTTTCCAAGACTTATTAGGCACACTATTTTCAAGTAAAATTCTAGGCATTATCCTTGCAATTTCCAAAAAATTGCTCTTCAGGCATAAAAAATGTCAGAACAAAAGATATTCTCTATATCTTTTAAGGACTGTTTAAAGGATACATAATTATATTTCTTATCAGGCATTGGGAGATACACTGCTGCTAACTCAACTACTGATTGATTCCATAATCGCCTATAATTCATCATCCTTGACCAAAGTGTCCGGACAACCAGGTGGTTCACTTTTCAAGTAAATTTTTCCAGAACGGAATCGGGTAAACCAATAGCAGCTGTGTGTTCCTTTATAAAGATCTCTCCATAAATGTTGTTGATGTTACATGCCGTTTGTGCCGCGTTGGTGCCACGATGGAACTCATATTCCATAATTACACTAATTTTTAAAGTATCCATTATGACGAAAAATGACCAAATGTAATGAAAATACAACACTTATCAATAAAAAAAAGACTGACTTTGTAAAAAGAATGTCATCTTTTTAAAACAAAAATAATTTGAATTTAGAATTCACAGGCAATCTAAACTTTTTTTACTAAACTAAATATTTATTTTTGCAGCAAAATGGCAGAACAAAACAAAATTAAAAATTCTCTGAAAAGAAGGAAGAAATATCCGAGAATCAATCTGCCAAGATGTAGGAGAGCTGGAGATGACACAACGCAAATAACTAGTAATGCCGAAGAGCCTGGAATTAGTCGTCCTCCATTGGAAACTATCATGGAAGATGTTTAAGGAAAGCCAAATAGATTTTAAGAGCGTTTTATAATCTTATGAAGCTATAAGACATTTGTTAGACTCTAGAAATAGTGTGATTGGTAAGAAATTTTATATTGTCATTTACCAAAGTATCGATTAAGTACCTATATATTATGTTAAGTGCAATATATAATTTTGGTCAGATGAACGAGTAGCATATTAGGTACTTAAAGCAGATGTCTTTTCACGTTCTAAGATTTGCAATAACTGGCATTCTAAATGGGCAATTAGCAGATTATTTAAAAATAAATATGCAAAAATGAGAAGTTAGGTTGGAGTTTGTTGATTTTTATAAATTCTCATTCTTGTTTCTTTGTCCAGTACAAATCTTGCAATCATTTTTCAAGTAACTTTCTAGCTAGCCAGTTAATTCATTTTCACATAAATTGTTTCTATGGAAAATTACTTAATTCAGAGTAAAAACTAATAAAAATCTGAAGGTGGCACCTAGTAGAATATTAATAATAATATGAAGTAGACCAATTTATTATCTTGTTTACGACAGATTTCTAAAGATGGCGGTAGGTACATCATTAAAGTGGTTTTGCCCATATATTATGTAGAAATGCCAAGTTTACATTATTAAACAAAAAATAAAAAAAAACTACAGTAGTACCTACCCGTTTAAATAAAGTTGTTATCTAGTAATTACTATGAATATTTCTCATGAATTTGTTTAAGAGTTAACTGAAGGAAAAACTGTGATTGTTTAAAGATTTGAGTTTTATTATTTTTAACTTGTACAAAATTATACACTTTATAAATTGTTTTCTGTATTTATATGAATTACTCTCCCAAAAACTCCTAAAAGTGTAAAACAGTGGAACTTCTGTAATCTTAATTCCAATGCTACAGGAATATGTTACAAATATAATATATAAGAGGATAGATAGGTACTAAAGTGAGTTTTCCCATAACTAATAATTGAAAGTAGTCTATTCCCAACTTGAAACAAAACCAACAATAATTTATTATATAACTCCTTAAATAAATAAAGTGAAAAGATGAATGGATAAATATAATATGTAAGTGCAAAAATAACCCTAGTACATAGGTACTAATACATAAAAGTTCTCATCAATCTGAAGAAATTCTTATTCAGCACATGAGATCCATTGGTTGATCTTTAGAAGAACAAAACTTGTTTGAACAAAGAATTTGTCAAAGTTTTTTAAACAAGAATTCGTCAAATCTTCCTGAATTAGTCAATCGCATTATCCTTAAAAGATTTTTTATGCTGCCATTCACCCCGATTCCCTACCAGATCCGTTAAAGCTTCCAAATCCAATCCAAACTCCCTTAAGGCCCCACTCACTCTCCTCGGCCAACTGTCATTCCGCATCCTTAACACATGTCCCAGCCAAGTCCATCTCCTCCACATAATGGTAGAAGTGATGGGCTCACGCTGGGTGCGCCGACGTATAGCGTCGTTCGCGATGCGGTGGTATCGTCTTATACCCAACATTGTCCTGAGGCACTCCATTTCGAAGCAGATACTTTTTGTGCCTAGGATTTGGTCAGGTGCCAGGACTCACACCCATACAGGATAATCGACACAAAACGTTCGTTAAAGCTTAGAAACTGCCAAAAAATATATATGAAAGAAGTAAAACTTAACTAATTGTTTCACTTAAAATATCATAATCCTTCTAAAAAGAGCTGCTATTTGATTAATTTAAGCGACACCTTAGAAAGACCCGCCAAAATTTTAGAGGAACCGCTTTTATGTCAAAACTACTCTCGTCAATTTTTTTCTCAGACACCTCTCTAACAAAATAATTAATTATTTTAAGCAAAAATATTATTTTCTCATGTTTTAATCATAAAAGATACATTAATAGTGGTTATATTTCTTGGTGCCTCCCTATGCCCCTAAGTGGGGTTTAGGCCACCCGCTTTGCGGGTTGGTTTGGGGGGGATCTGTAGAGGGCTTGATTTGTACCGGCTTTTTGGTTTGATTGCTTCGATTGAACTAGAGGGTCCGTTTCGTGCGAGTCGGGTTTGCTGCGGATTCGTCTCCTACGGACTGGCTTGCGGTGTGCGGGGAGCCTTAAAGGGAGAATCTATCTATATTTCTTTATCAAGATGAATTTGTTTCAGAATTTGGCGGCCATTATGATAATTTTGACATGGGGAAATAATTCCCTTGAAATCAGCTATATTCACTTGGATCAACTTCTTAAGCAATATTGTTCAGATTGGTTGAAATCACTTGACATTTCCCGCAAAATGCAAAATTTTATTTGATGCTGATCTGATAGGCAATTGGGGTTAATGTTTGTTATTTTTCTTCTTCTATCACTATTAAATGGATGGTTGTCATTTTTGAACCATTATCTACCAATCCAATCCAAACTCCCATTAGACCCCACTACTTAGGGGTATAGGGAGGCAACAAGAGCTCTCCATTGCGCTCGATCTTGTGCAACGTTAATGACCTCCTCCCACATTATCTACATTTTATTAAAATTTCAGCATGTGCAAAAATAATATATATAAGAGGATCCAATGTATGTTCACCTTTGAGAAGAATCAAAAGAGATTAATTATTGATAAACATGCTTTTCGATTGTGATGTCACCATAATTAATACAAGATAAACTCCTATAATCATATGCTAAGAACTAAACTACAAGATAATATTAACTTTTGTTTATTTTATGCATATGAAAAAACTGTGTATTATTGCAATCAATTAGGATGATAATCCTGTTTCCTGTAATCGTGGCGAGAACAGAAATTCCATCTAAGAAAAAAACATACTATTTTTTGCATATGGAGGTGACCATAATCTTAGAATACAATTTGTCTTAAAAATGTATCAAATCTATTTGTCCTAGGTTGCTTCCTCCAGTGCTCCAAGATCCTTTTTTAGGCTCAGCAGTATGTGCATGTAACCTTGATCTTACCTCATTCACAAAAGAAATATACTTTTTACCACATTTAAAGGTAAAATGCTTAGAAGTTGGTGCAACCAGAGAGTTCCCTAAGATGTATGTAGAGAATTTTTTTTCCTTCACAGATGACTTCCAAAAAAGTGAACCTACAGGTTTTTTTTTCTTTGACAAATTGGATTTTTTTTTCAAATCAAATAAGAGATAAACACATAGATAATTTCTAACCCAACCAGGAATCGAATCCGGGATCTTTCGATAATGAATATTGTGCCTTATACTACCATAATCACTAGATATATGTGTTTTATTCAGGATATTTTCACTTGAAATATTTCTTTCCCGAATTGGTCTGCCTGGGATTGGAAGAAACACAATGAGATTTGATTTATCCAATTTTAAGTAAAAAAAAAGCTATAGAATTCAAAGGTGATGAATTTTTATGTCTTATTGCTATCTTCAATAATATGGCCATAATATCTGAATCAAGAAATTGCCCACCCATCTCCTTGCAAAGGTATGAACACAGCTCATAGTTTTACAAATTTGATGTGCATAAACTTGAAACTTTTGACAATTAAGCTCTGATTACCTAGAAGAGTGTATCGCTATACAGCGGCTGCAATACAGCAGTGAATTATGTCGCTGGAATGTTGTTTGTGTAAGCCAAATGGCAGGCATGGTAATCTAGAGATCGGTAGTTGACACCATAACTGTTTACTTTGAAATCGGAGCATAATTAAGAAGGGCATAAAAAGACCACTAGGTACTGAACTCCGAGAAAACAAGAATATGTATTAATACTTAGGTATGTAGAATGAAAAACCTATATAAAAAAACATTGTTTGATATACTTCAATCTTAACAAAATAATAATAGTATAAAAATATAACTAGGAATGATATCAGGATAAATGCACTTACTACATTATACAAAATTAGTGATTTGTTTTTTAGGAATGCTTGATGTTGATCTAATACAAAATACAGTCTTTTCTGGGTGACATATTTGGAACAAAATATACAAAAATAAATGTGGAAATCCTTAATTTGTGATTACTTAGTTTCAGACTTTGCAAAGAATCATAAGAATGTAAAATTTGATACAATACTGTTTATTATGGATGGGATGGTTAATATCTATGTGTGATCTATAAACTAAAAAGAATTATATAGTTTATCAGAGAACAGAATGAGCTCCTAACACCATAGCAATTAAAGCCATCCTCACATACATCCCGTACTCGGCTTGTCTGAAGTAGGCTGCTCTGGGATCACTGTCAAACTCTTTACTGATTTCATCCACACGAGGTAAGGGGTGCATGACGACCATCCTTCTTTTCGCCCGAGTCATGAGTTGTGGAGTAACTACGTATAAACCACATGCCTGAAATTAAATATATGAAGATATATATTGGCATGTCAGGTATTATAAAATTATCATCTCTATTATCACAGCGAGCGTTAATAATTTATCACCCTTTATGGCTTTCTCCTGGAATCCACTCCAAAGCCATCGATTGTTTTTGCGAGATCCAATACCTTTATTTGGGATAGGATTTTGGATTTCAAGCAAATGGAACAACAATTTATGCAACTCGATACTAAACAATAAGGCGGCTACCACTGAAGAAGCTTAGAACAAGAACATTTGGACCACTAAGCTTTAAAAATAATAAATAAAAATAAAAAATAACCACACTCTTCACTCCTTTTCTCAGATTTTCAAAGACTATAGTAAGTAACTTACATATACGATATGGGGGTTTTCCGGAAAACCTTCCTAGAGGGATTTTTTAAATTATTTTTTAGGTTACTCCTAAGCCCTATAATACTACCCACTTTAAAAGAAATTTTCATGAATTTCCGGAAAAAATGGTTCCAGGTCGGTCTGGGTTAAGTAATATTGTGGTTATAAATGTTTTGATTTTAAATGTAAAAGGCTTTCAGCCATATATTCTTTAAATAAATAAACTTTAAATATTATTTAAGTCAGCATTGTAAATCTTATGAATGTTAGGCAGAAAACTCTCTTTTCAATTTTAAACATAATAATGGTTTGGTTAAAGTTTAACCTATTATTAAACTTTCAATGACATACCTTTTCATATTCAGCCTGAGTTTCAAACCTCTCTCTCTGTATTCTCGTCATGTACAGCACATGCGTATCAGCTAGGACATCCTCTAAAGAATTGTAAATTTTTTGCGTAATTCCTTTAGAATTCACATAATCTATAATATGTTTGGGCATCCCTAAATTCGGAGGACTGACATAACGCAACTGGACATCGTACAAGGTCAACAGCCTTGCTAGAGAGTGTACGGTTCTGCCGTTCTTCAAATCACCAACCATCGTTATTGATAGTCCATTCACAGTACCAATTTCTTCACGAATAGTGAATATATCTAAGAGGGCTTGAGTTGGATGCTCCCCAACGCCATCACCAGCATTGATAACTGGCTTACGTGAATACTTTGCAGATTTCTGAAAAAATAAAATATAATAATTTTTAAGTAGGTAATGTAGGCACCAGTGGAATGGCTTCCAGTTCTTAGCAACATTGCGCCACCAGAACTACGTAGAAGGGAAGCTACTCTAAGGGAATGGACCAAATGTTACGCCTATCCGGAACTGCCCCTCCACCAAAACATACCATCTGATCACTCCATGCGCCTAAAATCCAGGTGCCCTTCCTGGAAGCTAGGTAATGACCTTATTGAGCGGGGCTATAATGTTGAACAGGTTTGGCGGGAAAAGTGGAACGACCAAAATCCCGACGTTGGACAGCTTGTCCTGGACCCTACAGTCAGACAACCCGGGTTTGACTTGCCCCGCAGGCAATGGACAACCCTTAATAGGATTCGGACTGGTCACGGTAGATGTGGACACCTTTTAC
Organism: Mystacides longicornis; assembly: GCA_963576905.1. Classification (NCBI taxonomy): domain Eukaryota; kingdom Metazoa; phylum Arthropoda; class Insecta; order Trichoptera; family Leptoceridae; genus Mystacides; species Mystacides longicornis. Next base: position 11,100,648 of record OY756433.1, on the reverse strand, counting down.
ACAAGTGGGGTAAAAGGGATCATCCCCTTTGTGAATGTGGCCAGATCGAGACTGTTGGACACATTGTTCTGAGCTGTCCCATTAAAAAATTCGAGGGATCACTGGAAGAGATCAGCAGCGTGACACCTAGGGCACTAGATTATATTAAGAATATTGACGCGGAGCTATAGTTCCAACAAACAAAGGTCGCGCGCATACGAGAGAAGAAGAAGTAGGTAATGAATGTCACAACGCAGTCCTGTTACCATCAATGATATATGGCTGTGAAATGAACATTGATAAAAAAAGAGAATGCAGTAGAGATGAGAAAGACTCGGACAATGACATGGAAAAGAATGATTATATAAGGAAGGAATCTGGTTCGGAATTGTGTTGTTACAAATATAAAAGTTTAAGTTTAGATAGTTTGGGCAATTGGGCATGCTGAAAGAATGGATGAAAATGGCATGAGAAATGAGTAGGTATAAGAAGAATGGTACACAGAGAAAGCCATGGATTGAAACATCCACTCCGTTCTCAAGAAAGACTAGGTTAGAAGCAAAAGGAACAAGAAAGGTGGTATAAAAAACGTAATGTCAATGGAAGATGTGATAAAAGTGTGCCTGGAATGAATAGGGTAGATATTCGTTATCTCTGCCTACCCCTTTAGAGAAACGGCATAATGGGTAAATAAAAATAATTAGTTTGAAACACTTACAGAAACAGCTCCCGGTTCTGGATGCCTCAGTACGACCACATCGGCATAACTAGCCATAATGGTCACACTATCTTCCAATGTTTCTCCCTTTTTAGCTGAAGAACTTGTAGCATCTGTATGGATCACTGTGCCACCAAGTCTCTGCATGGCAGCCGCAAAACTGTTGCTTGTTCTGGTACTGACTTCATAAAAGATGGACGCCATAACTTTTCCCTTCAATACATCATCCAAACATCTGCCCTTTGTTACCATATTTTTCATAATCTGCGCTAAGTTGAATATTTCATTGAGGTTCTCTTTGCTAAACATGTCAACAGACAATATATTTTTACCCACTAAGTCCATAGCAATCAATTTTTGTCTTCCCAACATAGGCTCCTTTTGTGACATATAATTGGATGAACTGTCACATCTTTGACGATAACCAGGAATGGGAGAAGGTGATCTAAGTCCACTTTCAGCAGCAAAATGTACCAACTTATTAGAATCTGGATAACCTAACAAGTTTTTAGTAGGGTCATTCTCCACATCATTATCACTGGATCTGCTCACATCACCTGATTTGATGTAATCATTCAACATGAAGTGGAAATCTTGGGCAGAACCCGGTCTACTCACTTCCTTCTCTTGAGGCGGTGGTAACATTTTCTTGAGTGGCCAGTCTTTGACGTTTTGCCCAAATCCAGGTGGAACTAAAACCTGGCCTTCTACATATGCCACCTCTCCACGCAGTACAACTCTATGCACATTACCTTTAACTTTCATTCCAGCAAATGGGGTCCACTTAGATTTAGTAAAGTGCATTGATTCTGGAATCACCCATTCATCATCTGTATCAACTTCGATATAAGTATCCGGTTGTTCTGGTAGATCAAATATCTTTCTAGGATTTTTATGGAATTTGTTAACAAGATCTTCCATGGTTAGTTTCCCTTCTTTAACGGCATTAAGTAGTAAGGGCAAAACTGTTTCTAATCCTGGAAAACCAGGTGGAGGATTGCTGCTGTTCTTCTCATCGACAGTGTGTGGGGCATGGTCTGTAGCAAAGACGTCGATAATATCTATATTATTCCACAACTCTGCTTGATCTTCTGGTGAACCCAGCATAGGACGAACCTCGGCACGTTTAGCACCAATTCGGGGTAAATCATTTGTAGATAAAAACAAATGGTGAGGACATACTTCACAAGTTACTTTCATGCCTCGTTCTTTAGCAGCTTTGATGATCAGGATCTCTTGCTTCCTAGCAACGTGACAAACATGGATGGGTCTATCTGCGATGGAGGCCAATAATAATATTGCTGCTGTAGTTTCATTTTCGGCATGTACGCATATAGGTGCCTTTTTAGGCCAGTTAGCCAAGTGTTTCTGCCAAACACTCATATCATTTAGTTTTAAAGTAGTGAATGTTTGATTAAGATACATTTTTAGAGCAACAGCTTTAGATGCCAGTTCTGCTACAGTATTATAATTTGTCAGCGAAGCACCAGCATATAAGGCGTAGTCGCATCGAGCTCCAACTTTCGCCAATTCTTGAACATACTGCATTGATTCTTCGTCCACTACGGAAGGAGTGGTGTTTGGCATAGCACATATCATTGTGATACCACCGGCTAAAGCGGCTGCTGTAGCTGTGCTGAAATCTTCCTTTTCAGTAGCGCCAGGTTCTCTTACATGAACATGGACATCTATAAAACCTGGAAGTTTCACAATATTTCTTGAAGTCATACAATCAGTGTGGGTTTTCATTGGAGCTTTTACACCAATTCTCCTGATAGCCTGAAAATTTACAAACACCATCAATAAAATAGTTTAAAGAAATATCCTTAAAAATTCATGTAAGAGGTCATATGGTAAAGTTACCTCAACCAACAGCTTGGTACATTTGACATCCGTGATGAGCGGCACTGAGTAGTCCACTGCGAGACGTCTTGTACGGTAGCCGTGAGTCGTGAAGGATGAAACTCTTCTAGCTCCTCCATTCCTCATGGGAAGATTGATGACTAGTTCAACTTGTTTCTTGGCTAAGAATTCTGCCAAGTGCATGAGGTCATCATTCTTGTCAATGTCATCAAATGTCCACTGTACGCTTTCAACCTGTAAGAAAGATAAGTAATCAAAACTTTTGAGTTTACCTTAAATAAAGTAGGTACCTTAAATCAGTTACTTGGAGTATGATCATGTCTTGCAACTCCTAATTCACCACACATTCTATTTAAGATTATTTGTCTTCTTCTTTCTAGCTCACCTTTAGAAAGTGAGCAATGAGCATAGAGGAGGTTATTTGGACAATCACTGAAAGTGAAATCATACAATGCTTTTCATTCAGGTGAGTTGGTATATGTGTTTACTAGATAGTTTTTACAGGGTACAGGGTAGATACTTCTCTGTTACAATTATACCTCTGATGCTAGGTCGCCAGAGCCTTGATAGTTTTCTAGCAGGGACTACCACATGTTAAAATTTTAATTGTTATTGCGAATTTTTTATACACGGTTTAACTATTTGCTGGATTTTAGAGGTACATTTAATTAAATGAAATCATTTTTTTGTTTTATGTTTATTTATTTATTTTATCATGCATACATCACAATAAAAGAGATATAGTAGGTAGGTACATAATATGTATAAAAAAATAGTGTAAAGAAAAGAGAACTTCATTATTTGCAAGATTGTTGCTATAGTAAAACAGACAAAAGATTGATAAGTGGGAAGATTGTATCAACAAAAAAGAGTATCACGGATGAAGGAGTTTTTGTAAAATTTTAAAAAAGTCCGTAAAGATTTTTTGCTATATTTTTATACTACTTGTTGATTTAACAAGACTATAAAGTGAAATTAGAGATTGATTCTTAACGAATGTAGAATAGTATCGCCATAGCAAAGAGACTCGTATTTGTATTAGTGGGTTCTAGACGTATACGTATAGGGCCAATGTCATTGTGTTAGTTTATACCCACACGGGGTTGGACCTAAGATGAGCCCTTTGTTGTTTACTGGTTTGCGAGTCAGTACGTTAAAAGCACTCGAAGTGGTGGTTGTTTCCTTGCGCGCGGTGACCACACGTTGGACCGCTTTACAAATAATAAAAATAATCTTATCTACATACTTCGTAGAAGACTTGAGGCCACGTGGTCACCCTACCGTTTTTGTTACTAATACAAATACGAGTCTCTTTGCTATGGCGATACTATTCTACCTAGGTATAGGTATGTTAATTAACACTGCCTCCTTGAAAGATTCAAATTTTCGCCAACAGTTCAAAACTATGCAGGTATTTTAGGAAAGTACTGGAACTTCAAGGAGCAGAAACAGTTGAGAATCTCAAAGAGCAGTGATTTTGGTTACGCAATTCTAAGAATATTTAATTACAGTTTTAATTTATAACAAATGGTCAAGTAGTTATTAAAAATACAATTACATTACAAGGTAAGATAGAGAGGTAGGTAGATTGGCCACTCTTTTGATATTGTGTGTAAACAGTTGACATGTGATCTTTTTCAATAGTAAGTAACAATTTATTCAACTGTATCCAGCAAAAAATGTCGAACTGTGGTATGGGAGAAACTTAGAATATTTTTTTATTTTCTTTATTTTATGTCATTTATTACATAATAAATATTGACGCGATGTGGGGTCACCAATAGTCACCATAGATTTTTATATACAGAGTGTTATGAAGAACGTCCGACAAACTGATATGGTATATACAGGGGACTATTTGCAACAAATTTTGTTTACTTGGAATATCGACTATCGTTGGGTTTTTATTTTTAGATTTTGTGTGCATACATGTTGTATACCGTTTGAAAGAGAACATTTTTAAGGAGATTTTAATTTTTCAATTCATTTTCTAAATATTTTTAAAACTGACTTAAACATGGACTTGATTTTTTTTCCTATTCATTTTTTGGACTTTGTTGGGCCATATTTTTTTTGAGCTGAACTTTTTGGAACAGACATTTACATTTTCTAAATAAGAATTTATCTGAGATATAATCGAGTCTGATTGGGTGGTAAATAGAAATGTTATAGAGGTTAATAGACAAAATTTTGGGATTTTTCCAAAATTTCCTAAATAAAATGGAGCTTTCTATATACCTACTTTGTTCTCAAAAGTTGTTGCAAATAGTCCCCCGTATTTACCATATCAGTTTGTCGGACGTTCTTCATAACACCCTGTATAACTACCTAGATGGAGTACTCCTATATTTTTTCATGGTAAAAAAGTGAAGCCGCAATGGCCGGCAATTTCGACAGTACAGTAGTCAAAACGGAACGTAAAAAATTATGTTAATATTTTAAAAAGAAACTTAAAAATGATCAAATTGCACTTATTTCAAAGTAAAAATGATTTGTTATAAAGAACACGAGAAAAAAACCAAATAAATAACGAACGAATGAACGGAAGTCGAGATTCTAGGTTATTGTATTGAATTCTGTGGGGGTCACCAACTGAAGGTACCTACCTAGAAAGTTTGATGTGGCATTATGCATTTCTTTTGAAATTCATATTAATAACGAGATTAATAAATTTAGATATTTTCGTCCGAGAGAACGCGTCGCTTTTCGATTCAAAAATCGAGCGATGAACGAAAAAATAAATACACGTGATATTCATACGATCCTCGCCACCTCCTACATGGTCTGCTTTAAACAGAATTAGAACTTGCCATGGCATGTGCATCGATTTCGCCCATAAATATGGATAACGAGAGTCTTTTGATTGCGACTGCAAAGCCGATAGGCCAAGGCAGATCATCAGCCACATACTTAGTCTAAGAAAGTAGCCACAGATCATATACAATGGTGGCCTCTTTCATGCATTGACCAGCGGAGCGATGGACTGCATCAGAGACTTGGACTTGACCAAAAATAAATAATTAAAAATTGTTAAATTTGAACTAAAATGGTGATAAGTATCCTATGTATAATGCTCTTTTTGACGTTAAATCTAGAAGGCAATAAAAAGTTTGACAGTCACTGAATAAAAATTACTGTACATACGCAAAATAACGTGGCGACCATAAAGCGTGAAGCAAAATTTCGGGCGCATTTCATATTCTTTTTTCACCATAATTATTTTTAAAATAAATTAAAATAATTAATCAAACAAAATATTTATTATTAAATTACACCTAATGTAATGTACATTCTTTAGAATGTGATGGCGAAAATAATTATTGTTAGAATTCAGTTTGATTTCGGCAACGGTTGGGGCGGGAACGCGAAAACATGGCGGTCAAGTTCTAAATTTAAAAAATAAAATCGACCATAAACAAAAATCGATAATAGATAAAAAAAAAAAATAAAATTCAGTGCGTTTGTGTTGTGCGAATTTTTTAAAATTTCTTAATAAGGATACTAAATTAAAAAAAATGGAAAAAGAATGTGTAAAAGGTATCTATAATGGCCCTCCATTAAAATATCTACTAATTAAGTATTTGCGAAATATCGTTTCGTAAATTTGAAAACGATTTAAGTAGGCTATTATTACGTCAATTCGTTCATACATAAAGGCAAAATCCACACAAAATGGTGAAACCAGCGAAAAGTGAACGGTACTGCAATTTAAGGACGATAGTAGGCATAATTAGAGAAATTCTCGATTTCTAATACACGAGATCAATCAGCTAATACTCCCTTTATGACCCTAATAGAGGCACGGCGAGGCATTAAGGACTCTCCACTGATTTTGATCTTGCTCAATATAACGACCTCTTCCCATTACGCTTCATAATTCCTCAGTTCTACTTCAGAGGAATGGAATATTTTAATTCCTCGTCTTCGTATATACGATAATGTGGTACCTATGTGTTATTTCGCTTTCGGATTACCGCGGGAGAAATTATTAAAAAAAAAAACTGAATTGAGGTTCACGGTTACTCACGAAAAAGTTTAAGTTTAGAACTATGTAGTCGAATATTTGACACTTAAGGGTGATCTGCACCTAAATACCCATTTTTGCACTTTTACCTAATCGATTTTACTCAATGAGTCCTTATAACATAAGGTTTTTGTTGTAGAATGAGGTTAGGTATATTCAATACCTTCGCTATAGTTTAGGATACTTTTCGAGTAATTTTCTTTTTTCTGTAAACGTCTCTCAAAACTTTCTCGATCCGTAACTCAAAAAAGGTAACATTTATAGACGCGTAAATTGTGAAGATTAATAATAAATAGGAAAAAAGTACCTATACCTAGTTTTTTTTTGCATTTGATATAACAATTTTTGAGAACGGCTTAAGGCTAATAAAAAAAGCCGTAGAAGTCTAAGTCCCATTCACGATCACTCCATCCGTCCAAATGAAACGATGTCACTCCAAAAAATGACCGTGAGTGTGATGTGGAGTGATAGGGTGACTAGGATCCATCAGTAGGTACAGAATTCAATTGCGTCAAGCCATTCGTCCATCACTCCAAACGGATGGTCTATGGGGAAACTCGAGTGGGCGTGGTCCAAGTAGTCGTCACGTCACTTGATTGTCAGTCTATTGTGATTGTCACTTGGTCCAAATTTGTCTAATTTTGTCATCATCCTTCCACCAGGGTACACGTATTGCTGTTTTAAATTTGATAAAAGCATAATGCGTGTATTAACATAGTGAAATTTCGTCATAATAATTGCAAAAAAAAAACTAAAGTTTCACATCTGTAAAAAATGGAAGACATCCATTTAGAGTGATCGTGAATGGAACTATTTTTTTATATAATCCGAATGAATGACTCGGGAGTGACCATGAATGGCGAGCTTAATAGTCCAAGCCAAGAGAACGAATCTTAGCTATCTAATTCAGGGTGGTAAACCAACGAATTATGTGCATAATGTTTAAAAACAAGATATCTGCTTTACACGCATGTGTTTAATACAAATTTATTATTATTTCCTTATAACATTTCGTCCTTTAATCTATCAGCGATATCTGTTGCAATACGTTTGTTTTTTTTTGCATTATGTTTTTGCAACAGTCAAAATGCTGAGTTTTCAAACTGAATTGAAAGATGTCCATCTGTATTGCATCACTTAAGTATCTTTTATCATAAATATTTATTTGGTGAATTAACAATGCGCCCGATTCTGGGTTTTATGAGACTTTCGTAACTAGATTAATAATTAATTTGGTTGCTTTGTTAGGTACAAAGACGGCATGATTACATCGCTAATTATTATTGTCAATTATTATTCCGCCATTAAATAAAAATTTTATTACACACATTCTTTTCCATCATTATTTTTATTTTATTACACAAACGATAACACAATAATTATTATCATGGTGTGGTCTTGTCTGTGTTTTATAACTATGAATAATTTACAATATGTTACACGTGTAATATAATAATATGATGTCCAGTCAGATAGTACTTAGCAAAGTAATTGGTATAAAGGATAAATATAAAAAAATTACACCGAGCAAAATTTACACAGGACAAAATAACATAGTATTGTATTACAAGACTAAAAATTACACGAAACTGAATTACACCGAGCAAAATTTTCACAGGACAAAATAACATACAAGACTAAAAATTACACGAGACTGAATTTCACCGAGCAAAATTTACACAGAACAAAATAACATGCAAGAATAAAAATTACACGGGACAGAATTTCATACATTAATGCAAGGAATAGAACACTACACTGAGCAAAAATTACACGAGACAAAAACACATAGAACAAAAATGACAAGACGGAATTACTAAGACCTCATTAATTGGTATAACAATATAATATAAACTATTTTTCATTTTATGTAAAATGGCGAAAAACGCCAATGTTACATACTTTTTAAGATTTCTCCACAATTTAATTTTATTTTAGAATTAATATAATTTCAAAATATTCATATTGAGTATATCACCATAAATAATCTATAAAAGATTGATCTCTGGAAATGAGACATATCACTTTGATACTCGAATATATCAGTCCTCGAGACATGCTACCGTTCTCGCAAACGAACGATATAAGATTATAACCCGTGAGATGAGTCAATCAATCATTGAAAAAGTATTGAATAAAACATAATTTAAATAGGGGAAAACATGATTAAAAGTATCATCACTTAAGATAGGTACACAAACAAGCTACCTCCTCGAAGCACGAGTTTTAACTCATTTGGAGGGAAAAGGGAAATTTAAAGGGTTGTTATTAAACAAAATCACTAGACGATACTGAGTTTGTCAAATCTAAACGATACGAGGAAATAACTTCTGTCAAAAAACAATTTTTGAAAATGCTTACGTGGATTCAAAATATCATAGGGCACGACAAGTGGATTTACATAATATGTATGAAACAGAATTACAATGTGTGAATTTTCGATCTTTAATAAAATTGGTAATTCATTTCAGAGTTGTGGAAAAGAATGGTGCTTTTATCAGAAGTAATGTCAAGTATGAGAATCTATAGGAGAAATTGTATATAACTACTTAGTTGAAAGAAGCAACATTATGCAGATTTAATAATTCATATTTTTCAAAGAAAAACATTGTCATACGATCACATAATACCTATATCTAATTAGATATGGTCTCTTATCTGGTCTTGAGAGATTTCGCAATTGGGGTACTGAAATTTGCTAAATTTAATATTCTTAGACCATTTAAGGGCAGGTATTTAAAACAACTGAGTAGCGTGCGGTTTACGAGTCTATCAGTTTCGCAAAAAAATATACCTTACCTACCTTAAATTTACGAGAATGTAGATTATAGATGATCAGGTTCGTATTCCTCTCTGCCTACCCCCTTCGGAAAACGCGTAAAGGTTCGTATACGAGGGGTTTCGTTGCCTCTGTACAAGGCCAGGGGGGGGGAGGGAGTTTCACTCTACCCCTGTGAATAAAAAATACGCTATTTTATTCACGAAGTATCAACGTTACAATGCGACTAAGCTAAACTGCTTTCCTTATTTTCTGGCAACGGCCTTGTCTCTCTATACACTCAAGTGAATCGATGAAGTAAAATACTTATGCATTACATAATATACATTGAATGCATGTTTATAAAATAATATGCATCTGCGCTCACTCAAAGTGAACACAAATACATTACTGGACTCTTTCACAGTAAGCTACTTAGGGCTGGTGTCGTGAAAGAGGAAGATGGTCGGCGCCTGGGATCGAACCCGCGACCTCCAGTACGAAGGTCGGCGTCGTAACCGCCAGGCTGTCAAACAGTTGAATTATATATTTTTTTTAAATTGATTTTTTAATAGATTTTTAAAGTGAACACAAATACACTTTAGACATCTATCACATAAAGCAAAGCTTGTGTTGTGAAAGTGGAAATGGTCGGCACCGGTATTCGAACCCACGACCTGTGTGTACGTATGAAAGTTGTCGACTGATACCACTGGTCTACCAACCACTTCGATAGGTAATGGTCTGTTTTCCTAAGAATACGGTACTGCTATAAACAGCGGTGAATGTGTCTGAGGGGAACATTATCAATATTGTTACCGTAGTAACAAAAAATATTGTCATAATTTTGAAAGACTGCCGTCTTGTCAGACGACAGACCTTTCTCTAGGACCCCAGTGCATTAGTACATACATATACATAGGTACTGAATGGTGATAATTTTTTTAGTTATAAATAAATATAATTTGAAATTTAAGTAATGCTGCTGTGACCATGTAGGGCGTAGGGTATTAAAACTGCAAGAGATCGAGCGCAATTGAGAGCTCCTGTTGCCTCCGTATGCCTCGAAATGGGTTCAAAAAAGGGAAATTAGAATTGAATCTGTAGACTTTAGACGTGTGGCTTAGTCTAGTCAAGACAAAAAAATAGTTTAGACGAACTTAAGCAAACCGAGAATGAACAGAGTTGAAAACACCTGTGGTAGGACTATAAAAATATCGGAGAAATATACAAAAATGCGGGATAACAATACAATATATCCCAACGTATCATTTAAATCTTTTTATTATTAACAATTAAGTAAATGTTGGTAGTTGAAGTGTATAATACTGGAAGCATCAGATAAAGGAAACCGACGATGTTTCGTGAGCTATCGTTGTCTTATCATTTAATTCAATTTTATTATCATTGATAAATTGGCTTAGGATTAAAATACCTCGTATTGTTTCATTATATTCTCCCAACCAACCGACAATCTTTAAACATTCGTTCCTCGAGTGATTCGAGTGCAATACGTAAACAACAAAAAAAAACGGCTCGGGTTAATAAAAAAATATGTGTCTTATTGCTGATTTAAATTACAGATGAGGTGTCTAAATAATTATTATGTTAGTTCGGCTGTGATGTATAATAATCTCATCATAATTATTAGAGTTAAATAACTGTCAAAAAATACGAGTGAAAGTGTGACGTCATTTTTTTATAATTAATTGGTGTGTTTGTTATTAAAAAATAAAAAGATGGGGAATTTCTCGAGTAAACGCATGCAGACGCAGAATAAAAAGCAAAAAACTAAAAAATCGAAGGAGCCCGAAAGCTTTTTCGACCGTCAGAAGCAGCTGCAGTACGAACGGGAAAGAGAGAAACAGTTCAAGTTCGAAATGGCCAGAAACAGTAACGGAAGGAGGGTCCAGAGCGAGAGGAACCCCAGTATAGTTTCGAGGAGTAATTCTATAGACCCGTCGGTCAGACCACCGAGACCCCCCAAAGACCAGATGTCCTACGACCAGGAGATGGTGGAAAGGATCAAGCATCAGCTGCGAGCGGACGCCAACGCTTTCTTGCTCAATAACCTGATGCTTTCCGTACAGTTTTTCGACAACTACGAAAGGTAAGCATATTTAATTGTTTCATTAAAAAATCACACGCTTAAGTATGGTTTGATCTCATAAATAATATTATCAAGATACGAGTATTAATATCCATGTTATAACGTAAAAAATAATCGAAAATTTCAATGCATGCATTTCGTTTGCCCTTTGAGAAACAGATTTAAATTATACCACAGACTCTCAAATGTAGAGTAGGTACCTAACGAGTGTGGAGTATTTGTTGGGGTTGGGTCAGATGTTCCCAAAAAAATGAGGAAATAAAACACGTACCTACTTACAAATTAATGAATTTCAGATGGCAGCGAATCATCCGAATATGGATGAGTTGCCAAAAAAGCATACATTCTTTTTTTAATAAAAAAAACATAAACGAGTATAAATGTCTCTCATTGCAAAATTATTTTAAGACATTAAGAGTAGATATGGACAATCAATGTATATATGCAAAATTAATGCTTACATGAACTACCTAAGAATACATTATTTATATTTTTATTTAAAATAGATAATAACAGATTTTTCGAAAACCTATTGTAAATCAACGTTGCGCTCAGAAGAGTCCAGTGGGGCTAGTACGAGTTTCATCGAAAGCTATTTGCACGCTAATAAGCGCTTATTAGCGTGCAAATAGTGTTCTAAAATCAAACGATCGAATCATTCGATCATTTTTGTATGGAAATTTTTCGAAACTCTTTCGATGATCGTTTCGATATTCGATCATCGAAAACTTACACTAGTGGTACAGAATTTTTTTCTGATTAAATCAATTTTGTTAAGATTGCACTGAACTTGAATATGAATAGGTACATGAGTCATTTTTATGTAGGTACACCGAAAAGTCCCTAGCCATTAGATAGAGCATTATTTAACAGAATTATCTTACACATTACTATAATCTACCGTATCTATATTTATATTGCGTTAATATCCGAAATTTCATTCAGTTCTTTCATTCGGTTTTTTCGAATGAAATTGAAAACAATTTCATTCGAAAAAACCGCAACAAAGTTTTAATAAATTTAGATAGGTACATAATACAATACATACTATGTTTTTTTTTTCATTTTTTTTTTACCCATCACGCCGTATCCCGAAGGGTGTAGGCAGAGAGTACGGACTTCCATTCTTTCCTATCCAAACAAACCGCTTCCTCCAAACACATAACATTCCGCATACATGCTCTTCATTCCTTTTGCTCCTGACTTGGCCCTCTTGTAAGACGGCACCAATATGGTCGGACCATGTCATTCGAGGTCGGCCTCGTCTGGGTGCACCAAAAAATAAGGAATACGATCTTTTTAAATTGAAATTTTCGTATTATACTACCCTTTCCTTTTCGAAAAAATGAATAGGTAATTCTCTTTTGTGGTAACCACTTTTATTGAGTTTTTGAGCCATCGCTATAATGTGATGTATAATGAAGTGGTTGGTAGGCTAGCGGTTACGACGACGACTTTCGTACTGCTCGGTACTGGAGGTCGTGGGTTCGATCCCAAAAATGCCGCCCATCTTCCTCTTTCACGACATATGCTTTGAGCTGTGAAAGAGTCAAAGAATGTATTTGTGTTCACTTTGAGTGAGCACAGATCTAAAAAAATGTGTATGTTTTTTCATTACACTTATCTAAGTCTGTATTCCGACAGGTTTTGTTGCTAGTAAGCAATAAAAGCTATTGAAATCAACTTTCCAACTAGTCTAAACTTAAAAAAATGAACATAAGACATCTCAATAAATGTTTAATTCCATGCAGGGTGTCATATCAATTAATCAACAAGTACAATACTAATGGAGGTATTAAAAACTATCTTATTGATGTTTCTCAATTTCCCCATCAGTGTAGGTATAGGTAATATTCAGCATATTTACTATGAAAAAGAAAAACCTAAGGTTACACTGTTTAAGGTACTCGATTTTCCATTACATACACTTATTGCCTTGTCAAATTGTTTCATATTATCTTTCAAAATAAACTATACAAATTATATGACCTTGCATGATAAAAAAAAACATAATAGGGGTGCGTGTTTATTGAATCCAAAGATTAAAGAACTTTTATACATTCTTTAAGTAATCATACAAATCCTTCGTTTCCTGTGTTGAATAGTTCTGCTAATCCAGTCAAGTTTCTAGACAAAGATTAGTTTTATGGCATTCTAGATAAAATGGAGTGTCTCATATCTCAAGGTGAGGGAGCGTTGTGCTGTATTTAGCAGACACTCGAGAGACGTGTCAACAATAGACAATAGCTTAGTCAAATTACATGACAGCAGTCGCAGTCTTTAAATTTGGTAGCTCCCTTGTTCTCAACTTTTATCTCTATATCTCATTAATTATATCTACTTGTTGTATATATGAGATTTTTCGACATGTTGAATATTTTTTTTATTTTTTTTTATTTTTCATAATCATACGGCACAAGTGCCTTTTACAAAACAACAAAAAAAATATATAAGTATAAAGATTATAAAAAAATGTTACGGATAACAAATTAAAAACAAATGCAATAAGTATAGGCCATGATGTACAGAATAAACAAAAAAGACATGCAGAACCAAAATTAAGCAGGTTTTAAAGGTAATACATAAATAAAAATATATAGGTACATGAAGGTTAATTATACAATTCAAAGCGATGGTATAGGCCATTATGTATAAACTAAAAAAAGACATGCAACGTGCAGAAACAAAAATCAGTAGGTATTAAAGATAATACAAAAAAAAAATAAAAAAAGGTATATACATGACATGCAGGAGTAAAAAGCAATAGGTATAGGTAGGCTGGTATAGTTCAATATGTCGAGAATTCTCATGATTAGGAGTTTTGAAAACTTAAACATTACCACCTAATGGCGTGCGTTGTTAACGATAAGTGATCACACTAAGCCAGCCTTCGAAACAACAGTCGAAGACGGTCGTAAGCCCATACCTAGTTGTTTGTTCCATTTAAAATCGAACATCAGTAATGAATTGTTACATATTCGTAAAGTATGTTCCGTTTCTAGATTCGGCTCTACATAATACGAGTATGTTCGTTTGGTGCTCGTATAAACGCATATTGATTCGACTGCCTTGGAACCTTAGTGGTCAACGGCATAGGATGTGGAAATAAAACGGGAAGCTACCACATTAAAGGCCCAAGTGGCATCCCAAGAACCAGCAAAACATGATTCAATCTCAAGTTAGACGTGCGATGCCAGTCATGTGTACATATTAAAAGAGCCGCACAAGACAGGGAAGAATGGAGGAGAAGAATTGAGGGAATTGCTGCAAACCAATCTTAGGATTGAAACCAGAGAGAGAGAGAGCCTTAGAACATAGGAGTATTCACGCAACAGTTAAGTTCGAACTAATTTTCTTAAGGTTGTATTGTAACGCTGAAAATAAATTGGGTTTAGGTGTTTGAGACGATTTGCAATTATTATTATTATTATTAAAATTTTAATCTTCACATTTTTCCGCATCTAGCGTATCTTTAAGTATTGCATTTATTGAGTTATGGATCGAAGAAAAATCGAGAGACATTCCAGAAAAAAGAAAATTACTCAAAACACATGTAAAAATTTGCTAGCTATTTGATAATGACTCATTCTACAATGAAACGTAAATTTCAGTTCAGGACTCGCGGAATTATAAAGAAAAATCGATTAAATAAAAGTGCCAAAAAGAGTGTTTTGGAGCAAAGCCCTCTTAAGCCTCAAATATTTAACTTCTTTATTCTTTTTTTAAAAAATGAATCTGTGCTCACTCGAAGTGAACAACAAAATACACTTTTGACATCTTTCACACTAAGCAAAGGCGTGTGTCGTGAAAGCGGAAATGGTCGGCACGGCCGGGATTCGAACCTACGACCTCCAATACGCTGTACGCACGAAAGTCGCCGATTTATAGCACCGGACTACCAACCACCTCAGCTTGTGTTTCATGTTTCATTGACATCCCGTTATTATGTTTTTCTGTAGGATCATCATTCGTCGACCCTTTTTGAGAGTTACCGAAATCGCTATTCATTTTAATTTGTCCCATCAATTCGGTACCTATCCCTTTTGAAATTATTGCGGTCTACATTACGTAACGTAGAGTGTTAGTAAGCGTACGACATCTTGCGAGACCATCATCGAGCGATAATACAAAGATAAAACAATAAAGGGTGATTTCACCGCCGAAGTATGCCACAGGTAAATCCTAGTAATGGAAACAAAGTTTAATGGCGTAGGTAGGTACTAGTACCAGGTGTGACGTCTGTTCAGATAAAAATTAATAGATCAATAATCATATTCGGTAGATCCCTGCTGAAAGAAACGTACGCTTTTGGGATATATTATCTACTCGTAGTTTTCTGCTCTATCTGGAGTTCCGCTTAGCAGCAAATACGTTTCTCTATACCAGCTATATGCAAATTAAATATGGACAATATACATGCATCTACTCTTAATAGACGTGATTTTCTATTCTTATAATATGCAGTTTAACGCTTGTTAGTCACTAGCTGACCCGCCCGTCGAACTTCGGCTAAGAACACGTAGAAAGCCGATTCCGACCCGCGCCGACCAGCGCGAAGAATGTTACAATGCATTTGAATGGGTATACCCACAGAAAAAGCAGGAACCCGCTTTCCGGCATGCCCATTTAAATGCATTGAAACCATAGACAACAATCTATGAGCCGGTCGGCGCGGGTCGGAAACCGCTTTCTACGTGTTCTTACCCTTCGACCTGATCCAGAAAAAAAATATACCTATATATACTCCTGGTTTATGCAATGTTTGTTACATTCTAACCTTTTCTACTAGTAACTACCCTCCGAGGAGTGGTATTGAACTTATATTCCGCTTAAACCTTCCCGGACATTTTTTTATATAAAAATGAATATGTGCTCACTCGAAGTGAACACAAATACACTTTTGACATCTTTCACACTAACCAAAGGGTTGTGTCGTAAAAGTGGAAATCGTCGGTACATCCGGAATTCGAACCTACAACAAGTTTCATTGAAATACGTTCACTGGTCTTTGAATCTTTCGAGTACACGCATACACAAACATTCAGTTTTATATATAGATAGACTAACTGCGGTTATCAAATTTACTACCTACCGATTCAATCAAATTATAATTGGAATTGACTGTCGAAACGTAGAGAAATGTAAATTGTTGTTTGATATGAAAATTTAAAAATAAGAAATCCGTAGATATTTGGAACATCAACAGGCAACAGAGACAGCTTAAAATGGATATAGTTACCTAATATCCTAGCGCCATCTATTCTTAGCGGTTGCTAATCAAATTTGATTGCTTTAATGTTCACATGTCCGTGATACAATAATAACATGTGTTACAATAAATAATTAATACATACAGTGCTTGAGCACAGATTAAATACGGTGTAGGTACATGGTGAAAAATCGCATGATGGGAAATTTCGGAATTTGAATTTCTTCTTCTGAATGGCAGAATGTTCTTTGCCCGAAATTGTTCAAATTTGAAAAAAAAAACAACGTTTAAAAATCGAACATCCATTGAACAACCATCATAATAGTAATAGTTCTACAATTCTGTTCGTGGAGAACGGCCAAAAACGTGTACGAATTTGATACTCTTTTAGGGCAATTGGTTTTGCTACCATGATGCAGGGGGGGGCACTTGCCCCTCCCGACCCCCCTGGATTGATTGAAAATAGTCAAATAATATTACTTTTATTTTAATCACTTCGTGTTAGCATAAAGGAGAGTGAAAATATATATTGCTCCCCCCCCCTAGAAAATTTAATTCGGGCTACCATCTTTACCAAATACGTAACAAAACGTCGGCAAAACAATAAGCCTATTGAGCACGAACGTATTCCGAGAAATATATTTTAATAATATGTAATCTAGATAATATTTAAACTTGATAAGAATGCAAGAGAAAAAACCCTTGATCTAATCATTTCAACATAGATGCAAATGCGATAGGTACTGGCAATCTGCAAATTGGAATCTATTCCAGTCTTGTACCTATTTATATACGAAGCATCATAATCGATTATTTTTTATTAAAATTGCAAACACTTAAATGCAAAATATACCAAATAATAATATATGCAGACGTTAAAAAGAAATCGAACGTATGAAAATTCGCAGCTAAATGTTACACACATCAGTCATCCAAGCATGACAAAATAACATCATTTCGAATGCAATTTTTTTACCAAAAAAAAAACTATAATAATGCATGTGTTAATATTTTTAATGTATGCAATGAATGTAATGGTTTACAGTTATTATAAGAAACTATAAATTTAATGCATATTAATTATTAAGAGATATACCTACTTAATATGCAATATCCTATAATGTGGGGTTAACAGCAGAAGACGAATGCGGGCGTGTAATATACACAAATTAACTTTTACCATACAAAAAAATAATAATTTCATAGCCAGATTCTTTCCAATTCGAGTAGAAATTTTGATAACATGTGCATTTTTTTTAAATAGAAAATGAATCTGTGCTCATTCGAAGTGAACAAAAATACACTCTTTGATACTTTCATGGTAAGCCATACTTGTGTCGTGAAAGACAAAATACTTTCATGGTAAGCTATACTCATGGTGAAGGAGAAAGTTGTCACCTCACCTGTGATCGAACTCACGACCTCCGGTACTATTTACAGTACGAAATAGTACGGAAGTTGGCGTCCTAACCGTTTGGCTACCAACCACCTCCAAAATGCGAATAATAATTTGAAGAAATCTTATCTAAGATATCTTAATCTAAGATTTATTTTCTAACTGAGGTCGATATTGACAGGAAGAAATTTATTAAGGAAAAAAAAAATACAAATTTTCGCGTTCTAAGAACATTCGAATAGCAGTATAAAAAGAGAAATTCAGGATTGGACTATAACTAACCTAACCTTTGACGATTTGAAAGAGAGAGAAGGATCATTTCAAAAAATAAAATATAAAAAAAAGATTTCACAAAAAAATTTTGTAACAACGTCAAAAACTATACTTATTAGTTGAAATTTTTACTTATAGGTATGTAATAAGTATGGAGGAATTTAGACAACTTAGAAATTTCATATTTAAGTAATACCAAGCACAAAATAAGGCGTATATTAACTGAAGAAAAAAATATATTTTCCAAATAACATACACAAAAGGATTATTCACTAAGATACATAGGAATTAGGATTTAATAAACGTGAAATCAATGATAAACATGATGGATGATCTAATTTAAATCCATTAAATCGTAAGAAAATTCCCAAAAGAATTCAAATCTGCAGATGTATAATTAAATCCAAAAAAAATCTGTCCGATTTCATTACAAATACCAACAATGATATACAAAAATATAAACATGTTTATTTTTATACCTATATATTTTTTCAGAGTGATGTGGGATTTGAAAAACAATTCGGTGACAGAATCGGACCGGATGCTCAACGATAAAATGGCCCAGCATCACAAACACATCTACCTGCCTGACAAACTGCAGGACGAGGTTCACGCTCATGTACGGGTCAAGATGGTCAACGCAGAAGATAAGTCGGGACGAAAAACGCTCGAAGCCCTGCAGCCCCAGAGGATGTATGTAATCCACGACAACGTGGAGGTGAACGAGCCTGGAGAAGTAGTGGATTATTCCACAGTACTAGACGCACCCTACTACAGAATGATGATGGAAGAAGACGATGAGCCAGGTTGGTAGCCACATTTCCATTTTTAACCAACTTCCTGAGTAGCTAGAAACCTTCTAAATAGCTCATAATATTATGACAATGCATTATTTTAATTCTTTAAGCTGAATTGAATTCATTTTCAGTAAATTTTGTTTTGTATGGAACATGACAGTTGATGGCTACATTTAATTTTAATATACAAAGCCTTATCAGGTTAACAACTTCCTTTTGCATCTCATATCCCAATTCTTGTAGAACTTTTAAAATCTTATGTATTTAGCTCGTTCATAAAGAATAAAAGCCGTGCTAGAGTAGGATTTGCAATAAAAATTTACTGTATTAGGTGATTCAAAGAGACATGCAAAACATATGGCGATAAGCCACCTTAGTGTAACATTTCTAATAAAAAATCACTTAATCGTCAATCTGGTGTCCTTTGCTCCAAGAGGCATTTTTGCTATTATATTATATCAAAAAGCATATAAGTCAAGTTGATTTATAAGAGAATTAAAAATGTGGTAGGTTATAAAAAGGTTCTTTTTATCTTGTATTATCAGGCCTGTCTAACAACATTAGCTGTGAGGTGATTCATTCCTCAGCAAACCTGGATAGCATGCCATTAAAACAAATATAAGATCTTTAATTTGTAAAATGTATTATATTTGTGATTACAGGTTTTGTGAGGCTCAGGAAATTAGATATAATTCAAAATAAATTTGAGCCGACTGAGAATGTCAAACCAGTGACAGCTCAACCGAAACAACAACAAACATCCTATTCTAGCAGCGAAAGTGATCTGTCGGATGAATCTGAAAAGAGCAAAGAGGGTCTGACAGAAGGCAAACATTTCATGAACGAACTCAAAGAACAAATAGGCAATAAACCTAAAACTATCTTTAAAAGACCCGAAAGCGTAGTCATTAATACAGAAGTCACAGAAATACCAAACTTCACACCTAAAAAGATAACAGAGGAGGATATAACTAATGAAAGACGACCCAGTGGAATTTTAAAGAATGCAAACAGAGCTGTGGAACTAGGGAAACTACAGCAGACAAACTCGCCTAGTAGACAACGGAAGCGTCAAAAACGTGAAAATAAGAAATTAAGTCCCAACGGTAGTGACAGTTCCGGATACAAAACAAACCACGCATCTCCTACAGAATCAAGTAGCGAGTCAGATTACGGGTATGCCAAAATCACCGCAGAGACCACACCAAAGAAATTAAAGATCAGTGAATCAGCCAAGCTAACAGACAATACGAGCGTGATCCCTTTAAAATGTATCACTATTGTGGAGGTCAAGAAGCATCCTGCAGATGATAGCGATGACGATGATATAGAAGAAGTGTACAGAGCAAGATACGGAGAAATGCAAAGAGATCTATACAGAAAAATGTATTATTTAAATTCTAATCTATTTATGAGTAACTTCACAGACATGTTTCTTTTAAAGTTGGCCCATTCATTGGGATTCACGGCTGATCTTCTCGAGGATGCTTTAACTCAAGGAGCCAGCATATACTGCACACGAGGATCTAACAAATCATATGTTGAAGTTCTCCCATCGTTGAACACAACTTGGCCTAATATGGCTCAAGGCTGGGTGGTGAGAAGACGAAATATTATAAGAAATCCTCGGACGAGCTACGTATATCAGTGGCCGACGCAGCATATGGTTGGAAAAGCAAAGAGTTTAGGTTGCCTTATAGTCCCACTAGGATTCAGGCCTAGTCGAGGAACTAATAAGGATATGAGTTTACAATGGAGGCTAACATTCCCGGCCATTGAAAGATACTTAGAAACATGCTTGGCTCATTCACATGTCAGATGTAACCTTTTCGCCACACTTTTATTCAAAATGTTTATTATAAAGAATGAAAATTCAAAAGTTGGCCTAGACTATAGCCATATTAGAAACCATTTATTTTGGCAATGCGAAGAAAATTACGCCATGTGGCCAGAAGACAGACTCGGTGAGACTTTGAGAATATTTTTGAAGTCCTTCTACCAACAGATGATGAAGGCAAATATGCCCGACTACTTCATTCCGCAGTGCAATTTGTTAAAGGGAATCCCCAAAACTAAGCTGTTGAAACAGCAGAGGATATTGGCAGACATTCTTGAATCACCTGTAATGCATCTGATCTCCGCTTTGAAGAATCTCAAATATGTTAAAAACAATTTCTATCCGGTGCTAAATTACAAAAAATTATACCAAATATTGACATGTGAGGATGTTTTGGCATACATAAATCCAAATCTACCATTAACTGAAAAAAATGAAGACGAAGAATCTGATGGAGAATATCATGAGGATCTAGGGTTTTGGAATGAAATCAAAATGAAAGATCCAGGATACAAATGGAGGAAAGAACAGTTTAGACAACACGAAGCCAAGAAAGCTGCCGAGGTTTTGGTTAACAGCAGTAAAGGTTCAAAAGAATCATTGGATAGAAAGGTAAATAATAATATTCAACTACTAGTAGGCTTAAATATATCAAATTATGCAGGAGTATTAAAATAATTGTTTTTTTTTTAGATAATTTTGCCATCTTTTATGGAACCACTTAGAAGAAGATTGATTTTGGAGTTATTCATCCCGCACTTCATGTCCATGGCTGAATATAGTGAAAGCTTCCAAGCCATGAGACAAGGAATCATATATCTGGAGCACGCATACAGGTTATCCATTGTTTTGAGGGATGAACCTGGTGGAGAAGGGCAAGGCCGAGAATTCATGGCCGTAATACGAGAAAAAATAGACATTTTGAAGAGTAAAGTAGCCAATACGGATGCGCCAAAAGTTCCAAAAAGAAATGAGAGTTTCAACTCTAATATCCTCAGGCCGGGCACTAGTATTTTGAGAAAAGCCAAATCGGAACAATACATCAATCTGGACAATGTAAAAGCGGAAAGTCCTCAAGAAGTAAAAGAACAAGTAATGTCAAGTTCAAAATCCATGTCTAGTATAGTCCTGGCTGATGTCCATCCAGACAATGAGAGACCCAAATTGATCAGAACAGTATCATTTCAAACAGTTAACGAGGAATCGGAAAATGAAGATTCCGATGACGGCATCTTCGATTCTAAGTTATAAAAGTAGGTAATATTTTAGTTTGTTAATGCTTTATTAAATATTAGAAGAGACAGCTGTTATTGGAACATGTGTGTTGTTAAAATGTGTGTAAATGGTACAAGTGTTGTCCTACATTCTGTCGATGTCTTAACTTATAATTAACTAGGAGCTGTGTTACAATCATACAAGAATAGGATAATATATTATAAGAAAACTCAAATTTACTTTTAGAATGTACTAAGTGAATTATTATCATTGTTTTAATTATGTAAGTAAGTAAATGTATTTATTATGAATAAAGTTTTATACTGAATTGTAACATATTGCATTATAAAAAAAATATTTAGTGATACATAAAAATATGCAACAATTATTAATTTTAATTTACTTGATTTTTTGTTTATTCTATCACATTTCCTATCTGAAGGTTTTGGTTTCACTAAAAACTTATAGAGTGTAACAAAATGTGTACTTACTTGAACTCCGTGCTCGTAATAGAAATCTCCAGTTCCCATACTGGCATATAGCTTGTAGCCCATCTTGTACAACGCTCGAACACTTGGTAATAGTTCAGCCTTATGCTGCAATTACAATAAAGACAATATGGGAGTTTTACATGTATAAAAAATTATATTCACTGCCTATTTTTCAAGGAATTGTGGACCTTCTATAAGCTAGTTTTGTATGTGTATATAATATTCCCCAAAATCCCTCGATTTCGGGTGGAAGACCTCAATAAATTTAAAAAAAAATATATAATATTCCCAGAAGTCCAAAATTTTTAACTTTTACACAATAAAGATTATACAAGATAGACACTTTAGCAAGATTATTTTATCTTTATGATTTCGGAGTTTGATCACTATTGTTCTCAACAGGCATTAATTTTAGTAAGGAAATGATAATTTATATCAGCACAATATGTATACAAACCTTGAAACTCCCAATTGAAAGAAGAACGGACTTCTTCGGAATGTGGAAACCAGTGCTCATCAATCCTTTCAAATAGGCTTCATATCGATTATCACCAAAGCAGGCCACTTCTCCTGTTGAAGCCATTTCCACTCCTAATGTGACATCAGCACCAGCCAATCTCGAGAAAGAAAACTGTGGAACCTTAACACCAACTTTCCCACATCCCATCAAAACATCCACAGGTTCAACTATTTCACCAACAATCACACGAGTTGCCATGGCCACAAAATCATGGTCCAAGGTCTTGGACACAAATGGAAACGAACGAGATACTCTCACATTACATTCTATCACTTTTAAATCGTTGTCTTTAGCAATAAGTTGCATATTGAAAGGACCTGTTACATCTAGCAGTTCGGCTATCACCCGAGCAATCTCTTTTATTTTCAGCAATGTTTCCTCATTGATATCTTGAGGAGGAGTTACCAATGTTGCGTCTCCAGAATGAACACCAGCATTTTCAACATGCTCCGATACGGCCATGCATAAAATGACTCCATCAGCTGCAATTGCATCCACGTCTATTTCTTTAGCTTCGAGCAAAAATTTCGAAATGACAACTGGATGATCTTTAGACACATTACTAGCTGACTTCAAATATGCTTCGAGATCTTGGTTAGAGTGAGCAACGTTCATTGCAGCTCCGCTCAGTACGTAAGATGGCCTTACAAGGCAAGGATAACCGACTTCCTCACAAAATTCTATAGCAGACTTCAAATTGGTTAACTCTTTCCATCTTGGTTGCAAAATTCCCTTTCTGTCTAACATTCTGGAAAATTTAAATCTGTTTTCTGCCCCGTCTACACTTTCAGGGGATGTTCCTAAGACTTTGGCCTGCTGCCTGTGCAAGTCCATTGCAATATTATTAGGTAATTGGCCACCCATAGAAAGAATTACACCTTCGGGATTCTCCAAATTATATATATCCATCACAACTTCAAAACTAATTTCTTCAAAATACAATCTATCACACATGTCATAATCTGTACTCACTGTCTCCGGGTTACAGTTGATCATTATTGTTTGTCTTCCTAAATTACGCAATTCTCTCAAACAACCAACAGCGCACCAATCAAATTCTACAGAGCTTCCAATCCTATAGACTCCCGAACCTAATACCATTGTATACCCTCCAGGAAATTCTAAATCGTGTGCAGAAGCATTGTAAGTCACATATAAGTAATTAGTATTGGCCGGCCATTCTGCAGCCACCGTGTCAATTTGTTTAACATATGGCGTAATTCTAAATTCACATCGTTGTTTTCTCACAGCCAGCTCTGTGCTTTTAACAGCTTCAGCTATTTGCTTATCTGAAAAGCCCAACTGTTTAGCCAATAACAATGCGCTATGGGTCAATGTTTTCTGATCAAAAGACTCCAAAAGAGTGTGATAATCTATTATGTTTTTCATTTTTTGTAAGAACCATTTGTCTATTTTAGTTAAACCATACAATTGATCAATTGAATATCCTTTCTTTAAAGCAGCAGCTAAGACAAACATTCTTTTGTCTGTTGGCTCTTCTAATTCTTCATCATTAACATCTTTGATATAAGGATCAAGTCCAGTTACATTTTCATCAACCATTCTCAAAGCTTTTTGGAATGCTTCTTCAAATTTTCTGCCAACAGCCATCACTTCTCCGACACTCTTCATTGAACTTCCAATTTTAGTACTAACTTTAGTGAATTTAGACAGATCCCATCTTGGTATTTTTACAACGCAATAATCTAAGCTTGGCTCAAAACATGCTGTTGTCACTCCGGTGACAGAGTTTTTTATATCAGTGAGAGATTTTCCTAGAGCCAGCTTAGCTGCAACGTAGGCTAAAGGATAGCCTGTGGCTTTACTAGCAAGAGCAGAACTTCTGGACAATCTTGCATTGACTTCAATAATAAAGAATTCTTCGGAATGTGGATTTAAGGCATACTGAATATTGCACTCACCGACTACTCCAAAATTTCTAATGACTTTGATAGCAGTGTTACGTAGCATATTATATTCTCTATTGGACAATGTCTGGCTAGGTGCAACAACTATGGATTCTCCAGTATGGATTCCAAGAGGATCTACATTCTCCATGTTACATACCGTGATACAGTTATCATAGGCATCCCTAACCACTTCATACTCGACTTCTTTCCAACCTTTAAGGGATTTATCAATAATAAGTTGATTGGAATGTGAAAATGCTTGATGAGCTAACATTTTTAATTCTTCTTTATTATTGGCAAATCCGGATCCGAGGCCACCGAGTGAGAATGCAGCCCTCGCCATCACAGGATAACCAATTTTTTCAGCAGCTTCCAAAGCTTCCGCTAAAGAAGACACTGCAGCACTGGGTGCAACTTTTTCTCCAATGGAATGTATTCTTTCAGCAAACACTTTTCTGTCTTCTGTATCTATTATTGACTGCACTGGTGTTCCCAACACAGTAACATTATATTTGTTGAAAACGCCTGATTTTTGTAATTCTACGCCGCAGTTTAACGCTGTTTGTCCTCCAAATGTTAATAAGATACCAGTTGGTCTTTCTGATCGGATCACTTGCTCTACATAATCCGGAGTGAGAGGTAAGAAATACACTTTGTCTGCCATTCCTTTAGAGGTTTGCACAGTCGCTATGTTCGGGTTGATAAGAACTGTCTGTATCTTTTCTTCTTGTAAAGCTTTGATAGCTTGAGAACCAGAATAATCAAATTCTCCAGCTTGACCAATTGACAAACCACCTGAGCCCAAAATGAGAATTTTTTTGGGTTTTTCTATTGGAAGAGTTGTGTATAACAATCGTTCGGTGATCAATTCCTTTACAGATTTAACATTCGTTGTGCTAGATTTATAGGCTTTTACGGAATCGATAAAGACATCGAATAAAAACTCCAAATCTTCAGGACCGGCAGTGTGCTCAGGATGGAACTGAACACTAAAATATGGCAAACTGGAATTGATGATTCCCTCATTGGAGAAATCATTCTTATTAGTGAATAATGGTTCCCATTCTTCGGGTAATTTCTCGGCGTCTACGGCATAACCATGATTTTGGGATGTCATGAAACATCTTCCTGTTCCTTCGTGAACACATGGAAGATTGTGTCCTCTGTTACCATAGCTACAACAACAACAAAAAAAATGAATGATTAATTTATTCACGGATGTGGGTCAATAAAAATACACTAATTCAGATAACATGTCATAAATAATATTTGAGATAAATACATTCTAAAGAATTCATTCACGTAAATTGATAAACTGAAATTCGTTTATAGTTTCGTGTAGTTAATCTTCTCACTAAAACTTGTGTTTTTAAAATACAAACATACCTCATCTTGTATGTTTTGCATCCGACTGCAGTGGAGAGTAACTGATGTCCAAAACAAATGCCAAATATTGGTTTCACAACTTCGGACATGAATAACTTTTGCAGATGTTTAGCTGGCTCTTTACACATAGAAGGATCTCCGGGACCGTTACTTAAGAACAGTCCATCGTAACTTTTAGGATCTAACGGATGGTTCCACGGTAAAACAACCACTTTGGCGTTTCTTTTAAGAAGACAACGAATTTGGTTAAATTTTAATCCACAATCCAAGACAGATATTGTAGGTGATCCGGACGGATTGTAAATCACTGGTTTCTGAAACAATAAAAAACCAAACAAAGAATAAGAATTAAGTGGTTTCTTTCAAGAATTTACTTATGGCTACAGCAAACCAAAAGAACTATCACTCCTTTGTCAATAATTCATATCTGATAAAGATTAAAGAATTTTCTCTCGTAGTAATGTATGTTTCAGTAAAATTCACCTTCTCTTTATACGTATTACAAGAGGTGATAAGCATTTGGCATATAATAAGTAATATGCACTTATATGATAAGTTTTAAATGAAGTGTTTTGTCTAATCTTGTGTTGAAACTATCTAGACTTGACTCAAATTTAGTTGATAGCACTGAAAACGCTTGAGCTCATAAAATCATAGAAACAATATACACAAGAAATTAATGATAAAAAAGCAAAAATGACAAACACACCTTAACAGAAACTTCGGCTACCAAATTTTTCAAATTGGGATTAACAAATGGCACACTAACTCCTGGTTTGGGCACACCTTGCACAATTTTACCAAGAATACTCCCGTGTTCTCTCAATTTCTTTGTAAGGGCCCTGGTGTCAATGCCGCATATTCCGGGAATCTTTTCGGCTTTCAGCCATTCGGATAATGTTTGAACACTTCGCCAATGACTAGGTGAGTGACACCATTCTCCAACTATGAGACCTTTTGCCCAAATTTTTGTTGACTCGAACCACCTGGAAATAATTTTTTTTTAACATGTTACATTCTTTGAAGTTGTTCTTAGATTCTTAACCTTAACTTTGCACCAATGCAAGTTTAGTATCATATTTTTAATTTCGAGATGTTTGATACATTTTTGTGTAGTCTGATCCTTCCCCTCTATATCAAAGCTAACTCGAGGTTCATATGTTCGAAAATGACAATCTGATCAGCGAATACTTACTTGTTTTTTTTTTTTAACTTTTCTGAGACGCTAAAAACTCCATGGAGATTGGAGATAAATTTCTCAGCTCCATAGTTACTGGAGATTAAACTCGGGTTACATATTACATGCTTGAAACTAAAAGGCAGTTTCAACGTTGGCGAGACATCTCTTAGCCCTCCGTTAAAAGTCCAAAACCACAATTTAGCCATGAAAATTATGGCTTCCGTGTTTTGAGATTGGCAACACTTATCTTTCTCAATGAGTATATTTTAAAAGTACTAAATGGATAAATGTAAGTAATATAAATTACCGTGGTATTCCAAATTCGTCTTTTTCATCTGAAGGCACTCCGTAATTACCAATCAAAGGGTAAGTCAGGACGAGGAGTTGACAGTGGTAAGATGGATCTGTCAAAGACTCGGCATAGCCCACCATACCGGTTTGGAAAACTGAAAAATGATAATATGAGTTCAATTTTTCGAAAAAATCTCAAGATATTAAAGAAGAGAGAACCATTTGAGCTAAAATTCTGGCTTACCAACTTCTCCATCTACAGCGCCTTGATAGCCAAAACTTTCTCCGAGTAGGACAGTGCCGTCTTCCAACTCCAAACAGCATATTTGGTCCCCCATTTCTAGGTTATCTGCAATCAGAAAAAAACCATCTGTTTTATTAGGTACATTTACAAAAATATACTGGCTGTCTTGTTAGATAGAAAATTGTAGAGACCTATACCAAAATTTTGGGTGTTTGAACTATGTGTAATTTCATGATTATGTATCATCATTGAGATAGCCAATTAATATCATCTCAACAATTTTTTTTAAATTTATTTAACTTACTTAAAAAAAAATTAAGCTACATTTATTGAAATATAATATAAAAGGCATAAAGAGAAAGGTAGATTATCACTGACAGATTTTGCAGACACCATTAGAGTAAAAAATGAGAGGTTTTAGCTGGTAGGAGTCTGGCACCACCTTTCAAATATCCTTAGAAAATTTCCTTCATTATTTAAAAAAATATATAAGTAGGTAAATAGTTTTTTTTAACATTTCATTATAAGCAAAAAATGAGTAAATTAATAAAATCTTTTGAATCAAAATGGTGAATCCAAAAGATTCTCTAATAAACTATACATAAAAGTTGAAAAAAATATTCCTACCGTTTAGGAAGTGTTCAGTCACACACACACAACAACTGAAGAAATTTATATATAAAGATACAAAGGGGCGCAAATTTCTGTAACTTTTGGCTAAGGGACAATCTATCTAGTAAGTAGTAAATCCCCATTAGGAATCTAAAGAAATAAATAAATTTACACTTTGTCTATACAAAGGTATAACCGGCGGAACTTGTTGCCTGATGCATTACTTTCCAGTCAACTGGTCCCGGTACAATCTGAGTTAGGCCAACCCTGGGTATTTCAAGTGAAAAAATAATTAAGAAAAATTCCGAACAAGTCGGGAATCGAACCCGGGACCTCTTGATCAGAAATTAGCGCCTACACCACTAGGGAACCGAGGTCAGTAAATCTTACAAAATGATAACTAAGTATGTATAATCAAGTGAAAATTACTAAGCAAGTGAAGTACTTACTTATGTTTGTTCTAATAACTTCGATTAATCGGGTGTAGCCGCTGGTGGTAAGATTTATTTATTTATTTATTACAATTATAAACGGCAATAGCCTTTGAAACAAATACAACAATGTAAAAATACAGAAATGGCATGATGCAAAAATATATAAAATCAAATAAGACAAAAAAGGTCACTGTGCCAAATATAGAATCTAGGAAAAATTTTACAGAATACAAGCAGTAAAATAGACAAGTGTAAATAAAAGAATGCAGCAATATGCAAGATGTCGTAGCAATACAATATCACAGCGACCTTGACATTTTATCACCGTATACTTGTGAACAGGGCTACCAAATTAATCTTTAATAATAATTAATACATATTATTTTTTTTATAAAAATGAAACTGTGCCGACTCAAAGTGAACAAATATACACTATTTGATTCTTTCACAGTAAGATATTAAAAGCTAAGCTTGTGTCGTGAAAGTGGAAGACGGTCGACACCTGGGATCGAACCCACGACCTCCAGTATAAAGGTCGACGTCGTTCTTAACCGCCAGGCTATCACTACTTCATAATATTGTAAGATTCAATCAATCCATCAATCAATACTCCCTGTTTGACCCCATTTAGGGGCATAGAGAGGCAACAAGAGCCCTCCACCGCGCTCGATCTTTCGCTGCTTCAATGACCTCCTCCCACAGCATTCCCAAATCCCTCAGCTCTGCTTCAAAGGGACGTAAAAAGGTGTGAGAGGGTCTTCCTCATCTTCGGGACCCTGATAGGAGGAAGAAGAGCGCTCTCCTCGATCAACTGTCTATAGTTGAACGCAACACCACCTATATAAGAAGGCCTTAGCGCTGGCGGCCATTTTTCCTTTAACGTCATACCCGAAGGCCCAGGACGCCGCCGGCGCTGTATGACTTTTATAAGGACTTGTTCAGGACTTATATTATAATAGCTATTCACAGATATCATTCTGTTTTACAAACTTTTTGTGTTCAAGGTACACCTACCAAATCAATAAATTTCAGAGGTACACCAATGAAAAACAGGGATGGTTCAAATATTGCGTAACGCAATTTTGAGATTTTTGACCCCTCTCCCCATTAAACGCAACATTGTTTCTACCCCTTTTTTTAATGAGAAAAGTGAAACTTTTAAACTAAGTACAGCAGGCGATCAAAAAATTTGGAGGAATCTTTAATAACAGTTAATTTTTTCTGCTAACAGCTCCAAGTGTTTCACTACCAATGCCTGTACTTTTTTCTGAATCAGTCGAAACATTTCGTAAGGTACCTACCATTGACAACGTACCTGATCTAAACTAACATAGTGCGAAATCTTTCAAATTTGTCTAGAGAGAGAAGTGTTACTATCCATTCTTTTCTTTTGAACACAGAATCTGAACCATGAGCCTCTACAAACACTTGGGTCTGATTTTTTCGCGGTACACCAACTGATGACCACGGCACACCCTTTGCGGAACATACAGATATAGGTAAGTTCATACTGGGCCTTCACATGTGACGTCACAGTCTCAGCGCTAAGGCCTTCTTAGGGTAAGAACACGTAGAAAGCCGATTCCGTCCCGCGCCGACCGGTGCAAAGAATATTACTATGCATTTGAATGGGGATACCCACAGAGAAAGCAGGAACCCGCTTTCCGGTAAATGAAATTTACGGTAAAATCTATGAGCCGGTCAGCGGGGGTCGGAATCCGCATTCTACGTGTTCTTACCCTTATATAGGTGGTATTGGGTTGAATGGTAAACCATTTGGAACATCTTGTGGGTACCTACTCAGGTGCCAACCAAGGCAATTACAATAAAAAAAAACGGTAAAATGTTCTCTTGAACTTCAGGAACAATTTGCCGATTATGCATGATCCGTTGACAACCCTAGTTGTGGAGATCCGTTTCGTTATTATGAAATGATACTCACTCAATTGCAGACATATTATCTGATCGAACTATGGGTTATTTCAGATACGTAGGGCAAATCCATATAGAAAAAACCTGACTGGATGATCACCAGCAAACCTGATATGGAATACAATACGGTAGCAAACACCAATATTTAAAAGAAGCGTTGATATTTTCAGAGTAAATCTGGACTCTAGCACCACTACAGCTGGCTGGGATAAAATCATAAACACGAGGGACAATTTTTTTTGTACCCACAACGCCGTGTCCAACACCACCTATATAAGAAGGCCTTAGTGCTGCGTCATATCGTGAGGCCCAGCATTCGCTTGCCTATATCTGTATACTTACCTGTACGCTATGATATCTGTCTACACGCCGCACTAACGAGCATTTCGACTCGAAAACCGGACAAAAGTGAAAAATACAAAGTACATTAATTGTCACTTAAAAAGTGATTTTTATATACATAAATAACCATTCTATCATAAACTTAACTAAGATAGAGTCTACCCTTCTTGCCAAGGCTCTCCAATCAGTTGGAAACTGCTCCTCGTTCACTAGGCGCTCATGCATCTTCGTTACGCTCTATTTTATTCAACTTGGGTTTGGTCTTTGACATTGTCTAATGTGAAAATGTTAAAAAAATTGTTATGGAATCTGAAGAACAAGGTATGTACCTTATTTTAATCTATAATATATTTAATTATATGACTATTTAACATTATCATGATCTAAAAAGGATATGAAAGAAAACATTCTTGTTTATTGTAAGTTATTTTTACAAATTGGTGTTTTTGTAAATGTTCCGAGTGAGATCGCCTTATTATTTTATTTTTGTAATAAAGCATAGAGATTCACCATATCATATCGTTCAAAACCTTTTCCACATCTTTCCACCAATTAAAAAAAAAGTAATTTTTATAACGCAGGAACTTTTTCAAAAATGTTGTTTTCTTATATGAATCCTTTTTTTATGTTTACAGATTTGACATCAAATCTTATAGATATACATGCTTTAACTTCATACCTGCTTTTTTAAAGCAAAATTTATGGCAAAATCCCAATCCCAATTCCATTTTTTGTATGTTGTTTTGTAAGTTCGAATCAAATATAATATTGTTTCGACATTATGCATTTTGATTGATTTCCAATAATAAAATAGGTATAAATAAATTTAACGTTCTGAACATCAAAAGAAGATGATCGTAAGCCCGTAGTGGTTAAAATTTAAAAAATACCTCTTTAAAATCGAATTGTTTCAATTATTGCACCAAATAATTTTGTCCGGTTATTGAGGTAAAATGCTCGTCAGTGCGCCGGCCGACGGCCTGGTGACACGAGAGGAAAAAATGGCCGCCAGCGCTAAGGCCTTCTTATATAGGTGGTGTTGGCCGTGTCTGTTTTAAGAGTAGGTAACTTTAGGCAGAGAGAACGGACTTCAACTTTTTCTATACAAACACAATACATTCGCTTCCTCCACCGACATTACCTTTAAACTTATACCGTATTCAAAATAGACCTGCATGCATACTTTCATGCATATCAACCAAAAATCTTATGTCTTTTAGTACTAAAAGTATAGATAGACGGTCGACATTGAGATCGGGATTGAGTTTCAAGAGTAACCCCCCACACCATCCTTGAGGACACAATCGATGTGTTGGATCCACGTCATTCTCGTTTGATTACGCCTTCTTACACCTTTCTTTTAATGTATAGTTAAGTGAAGAAATTTTAGAAACCTCTAGAAAAGAAGAAAATTTCCCAATATTTTTCACATTTTCATCTACGAATTTTTGTGTATTATTCGCAAAATTCGTTTGATAAAATGTCGAAATAACACAAATTGTAACGTTTGTCGCTAGCAGTGTGTGACATTCGATTTTTTATTTTTAATATTTTAGCGTTAACACAGAGGAAATTTATAGTTTAATCATATAAATAGTTAAAAGAAGTACCTATTAATTTACGAATTATTATTGATAGGTAATTTATCTTCAGTCACGTGACTGTTGAATAAAGGAACCAATTTTCGGTTCTTTTTTTTTTTTTTGGCATTGCATCCATTTAGATGAGTTATGCTTCCAATAAATCAAAATGAATCATCCACCGTTATCAATCAATTTTGTAATTAAAACGTAGTTGTGCCGGGTAGGTACATATAGTTACTAAATTAAATTTTCGGTTCTGCGCATTCAAAAAAGTTCTCTAATAATATTTGTACTCAGTGTATCAAACAGGTAGGTACCTATGAATGAAGTTTTTTTAATAGAATTTTGTCAAAGTAGGTTTACTAAAGTGCCTTTTCTATTACTACCAAAGAATGCCCTGTCACAAAAAAATCCATAAATTATAACTTTATGAAAAAAAAATTGGGTAAGAATTATTCATTCTAAGTATTATAATCTAAAGGTGCATTTATATTAAACGAACAAAGACCCAAAGCTTGAAAGTAGAGTTATTTTCCTAATGGTTGATACTGATGGACACCGTGGCCTACTAATTAATTATTAGTAGGCCATGACAGTTCTTTCCAACACCACCTATATAAGAAGGCCTTAGCGCTACGTCACAGCGTGAGGCCCAGCATTCACTCTTCTATATCTGTATGTACTTACCTGTACGCTATGATATCTGTCTACACGCAGGCAGCCGTGACGCGAGAGGCCAAAAATGGCCGCCAGCACTAAGGCCTTCTTATATAGGTGGTGTTGGTTCTTAATGGTTATTATTTCCTTGGTGACCATATCAACGATTAGGAAAATATACTCTATTTTCAAGCTCTGGCTCTATGTTCGTTCGTTAGGAAAATGTCGGGATAGAAAAATCTCGATAAGCATTCAGTAGGTAGGTAAGTATATAAAAATATCTAAGTTTTTTATTTTTTGTCGTAATTCTTAAATTGTGGGAAATACTCCGAATGACCTTTTTTTAGCGTATTTTGATTTTTCTAATTAATCTGGGCTCACTTAAAGTGAACACAAATACACTTTTGACATCTTTCACACTAAACCGGTGATTCCTAAACTATGGTACGCGTACCACCAGTGGTACGCGACAATTATTAAGGTGGTACGCAAGAATATTTAAAAAAAGATTATTCGGAGTTCAATTGGATAAGGAACACATTCGTTTCGGATCTGGATAGTGTTGGTGAAAGTTTAAGTGTGAGTGAAAAGGAATCTCTGATAGAACTATCTTGCGATGGAGGTTTGCAAGCGAAATTCAACAAAGTAGAGCTGTATGAAGTTTGGCTATAAGTTAAAAATGAATATCCATCGCTGTCCAGAAAAGCATTACTGTTTCTGATTCCATTTACAACCATGTATCTGTGTGAGAGCGTGATTTATGCTATGTTGATAATAAAAAACAAATATCGTATGTAATAAACTTAACGTAGACCCCAATTTGCGCTTAAAATCAAGTATAACTGAGCCAGATATTTCCTATCTTGTCTCGAACATGCAGCACCATTTTCCCACCAAGACTATTGTATTTTTTTCCTATAATTAATAAATGATAATGTTGTCATACAGTTGTTGCAGTTTTTATTACTTTAGCATTTTGAAGTTTTTTTTAACGGTTACAGTTCAGTGGTACGCTACTGATTTATAATTTCGCGTGTGGTACGCGAAATTAAAAGTTTGGGAACCACTGCACTAGACAAAATAAATGTTTGTGTCGTGAAAGTGGAAATGGTCGGCGCCGGGAATCGAACCCACGACCTTCAGTTGTTTGCCGTACGTACGAAAGTCGTCGACTGATACCACTGGGCTAACTCGATTTTGGATACTGAATAATAGGAATGATCTTTTGTGGGTCATTTGGCTTTTTTACTACTATACTACATACTGGTACCAATATCGTTATTTTATTAGTCTGCATACATCGATAATAATATTATGTTTTAAACCTATCAATACGAATGATACGGTAATACCTATATCGATATTTCTTTTCCTTTTGTCCATCCCTATTAAAATGCTTTCAAACAAGTAGGTACCTACTTAATAATGGAATTGTCAAAACTCAAAACGAAATCATGATAATTTCGTCAGTATACAATAATATTAGTACAGTAGTGCTGGGTGCTGGTCTGTGTTTGGGAATCAAAAAGTGGTTTTACAGACGATAATTGAATAGAAAAGATTATTACAATAAAAAAGACCAAAAATTACTTAAAATATTAGCCATGTCCT
Source organism: Mystacides longicornis (assembly GCA_963576905.1). Classification (NCBI taxonomy): domain Eukaryota; kingdom Metazoa; phylum Arthropoda; class Insecta; order Trichoptera; family Leptoceridae; genus Mystacides; species Mystacides longicornis. The sequence continues at coordinate 11,065,276 of OY756433.1, read as the reverse complement.
ATGTCACTACGTAAGTAATGTCATTGTATTGAAGGAATATGTTCATAAAATGTCAAAACAATATTGGTGCTAATTTTTTAAAGTAATAATATGAGAAAATAATTATTCATACGAATCATGCTAAAAATTCAATTTAGGTTATATTTTTTATTAATTTGAGTAAGCTGAACAATAGTTTTAATGAAAAATATGTAATATGTAATATAGACAATAATAATTAAAAATTGTCGATGCCATTAACGCTGACAGGCCGGTTGAATCAATATTGTTTTTATGTCAAAAAAGGCATTAAAATGAAATTTGAACTCACCTGTTTATTGAGATCCGTCGCTTTTCAGGATATTTTCACTTACAATAACAAATAATATATGGAATACAAACAATTTTGCGAAGATAAAAAATTAACCACGTGTTTTTTAAGACCGACCGGGACGAACAAAACGCGCGTCTATCAGCCGCGAAATTCACCGGCGGACTGTTTTTTTTTTTTCTCGAAGTTGCAGCGTGGTTGAAAAAGATAACGTCACAATACAGAGTCTCCCAAACTGTGATCACGCGAAATAATGTGTTTTACAATTATTATTGATTGTACTAAAAAATAAAAATTTTCGCAGCGATACAATCATTTGTGCTTTTACTTTTACCTGCATGTAAATTTTTATTGACAGTGTAGCAAATTTTTCTCTGTTTCGGCGCAACTTGCTTGGTGAATTTTTTTTCAGGATTTTTGCAGGTTATTTTTGAAGATAAGATCTAAATTAAGATTTTAAAATGTAATTTATTTTTAGATAGTAATTATTATAAGATTTAATATTAATTTATTTTTATGATTTTTATTATTATGCATGCAAATTTTTATGTTTAAAAAATACTAAAACGCTTGGTAAATTTGAACAAAATTTACCAAACGAGTTTTTACCATCGTAAAATTTCCAACAATTTGATATTCTCATTACACCAGTCGTGTTAGAATTTTTAATGGTTAATAATACACTACAGGCTGACGACCGTTTTCTACAGACTGTTGTTTCGAAGGCTGGTTAAGTGTTTTCGCTTAAAGTCAATAACTTTCGCCATTAGGTGGTCAAATTGTAAATCCCTGACTCATCATTAGTGTTATCCGCTTTGTTTTTTTTTAAACTTATATATCTCTAATTGGCATTACAGTATACAATTACCTTTACGCTTGTTAAACACGCTGAAAAATCCCATGCCTCCAGTGGGATTCGAACCTTCAACCCTAACCATAGAGTGTCGAAACGACTTCCAGGCCATCAGCTGTGTTAGCTGGGAAGCTGGGTGTGTGAATCTGCCAAGTAAGTAGTTGGATGTTATTGTTGCATTAATTAAATGAGTCATCTGTTGACATTTAATTAATTTATCTTTAATAACAAACTCTGGTGTTTCATAAACCTAACATATAATATCAAAAAAAGAGGACCAATAAAAAACAGTAGATATTTATTTAACGCAGTTGTCGAAAGTTGGATAGCCAATGGGAGCGAGTTGGGTGAGACGTTCGTTATTTTTTAGCTTTTTTTTACCATGTGGGCTCCCTAGTTGGAGCATATGGATTCCACAAGTCCTCACTTTACATGCTCTTCCTTAGCAGTCTCAATCGCCTCATCAGAATGTAGTTTTTTTAGAGTTAATTAGGTATACATATTATTTTACAATCAGATATTCAAATACAATTCAAAAAAGTAAACATAATCGCGCCACTGTAATTTCAATGTTCAATGTTCTTTTATATTAAGTAAGTAAGTTTCTTAAAACTATTATTGGCATATTTCTTTTTCTTTCAACCTTACCTACTACATTGCTGATTTTTGGCCACCACTTGTATTGTTTTCCACTTTTCTCTCTCCAAAGTTTTTTCATGTTTCCCCCGCCACTATGAGATTATAACATTATCAGCCTTTTCCATTTTATTACTCGATACATAAATAAATAAATAAATATTCCAACCAAAAAGAAACAGTTTGTAAAACACTGTTCCTCATTGTGTCCGAACTAAACGTGTCACGCTGGTAAAATGATAAACTGGATTCAATCAGGATTTAATAGGTGTTTGTATTTTGTATAGGTACATGGGTGTATTAATACCAGGTTCAGCTTAATCAATCAATACAATATTGAAAAAAATAAAACTCCTTCGTAGACGATATTTTAAGACGTTTTAAAAATTGCCAACAGTTCAGTTTAAAAAGCTTAAGGTATGCACAAGCTATAAAATAATTTTGTCTATGACTTTTCAAATCTTCACTTTGCTGTCAAGTGCTGTTTAGTTGACGTATCTGATAAGAAAGCCCTTGCAATATATCCGTTTATTTTATTTTCCGAGGAATGAACAAGATATCAATGATATTATAATAAACCATTTGCGGAGAAATAACAAGAATCTTTGAATCCCTCTTTATTTTCCTTTTCTTCCTAATTTTATTATTTTCATAAACTAATATGTCTATGAAATAAGCAAAGGCTGCATCACCCGAATACGGGTGCAAGCCTCAAAAAAAAAAAAAATTATTTTGTTTATAAGGGGCCGTTCAAATATTACGTAAGGAAAATGTGGAATGTGAAAACGTTACGGCGCGTTACATAGGGAGAGGGAGAGACAAAAATCTTCGATACACCGTAATACTTGAACACCCCCTGAGCACTTATTTGCGAATATTGGTTCAATGATTAAAAAAGTCGGTAATTATTTACTTCGTGGACTTCTTCGATTTTTTAAATGGTAAATAAGCATGTTATGGATCGATCTGACATTCAAAATTTCAATTCCGGAGGTAAAATACCCCTCCAATCGGATCTCCGGGGAGGGGTGCCTGTCCGAGCGACTCATCATGGTAAGAAGAAACATATAGAGAGAACTAAACATTTTAAGGTAGGGACGTGGAATATCAGAACTCTCTCCGACTCTAAGACATCCTCCCACCCGGAAAGACGCACAGCACTTATCGACAGAGAGCTTACAAGAACCAATGCCGACATCGTGGCACTGAGCGAGACTCGCCTGTCGGACGAGGGATGTGTTGAGGAGAAACATTACACCTTCTACTGGAGGGGCTACCCTGCAGAGCTCAGAAAGGGGCTTCATGGCGTGGGCTTTGCGGTGAAAAACGAGTTGGCTAAGAGATTTGAGGAATTACCAGTCGGTATATCTGAGCGACTAATGACGCTAAGGTATAAAATATCAGAAACGCAGCATGTATTTGTTATATCCGTTTATGCCCCAACATTAGACTCTCCAAAGGACCAAAAAGAAATATTCTACGGACAATTAGAAACGATTATATCTAAAGTGCCAAAGACAGACCATATCCTTCTGATGGGAGATTTTAATGCAAGAGTAGGTACAGAATCGGATCTGTGGAAGGGTATCATAGGAAGGAATGGGATGGGTAACATGAATGAAAATGGAGAATTACTTCTGACGAAATGCGCGGAACATAATCTCTCAATAACCAACACCTTTTTTCCGATGAATAATAAATTCAAGGGTACATGGCAACACCCGCGATCCAGACATTGGCACACTTTGGATTACATCATAGTAAGAAGGCAAGATTTAAGATATATCACAAAGACCAAACCAAGAATAGACATTGAGTGCTGGACCGACCATCGGCTTGTCTTGTCCAATATTGATATAGTTCTGAAGCCTAGATTCTTTCGTGCAACATCTACAACGAAGAAGCACTTCCAAATTGCGAGGTTGTCCGACTCAGAAGTGAGAAACGAGCTGTCCTCCTTGGTCCGAGTAAGTCTGCCTGCTATAGAAGAAGACAGCAACTCGAGTGGGGTCTGGAACGGCATTAAAGAAACATTAATAAAAGCCTGCGACGTGACCCTGGGAACTTCTAAGGGCAAGAAAAAAGAGGACTGGTTCAATGAGTGTGATGCTCTTTTGAAACCAGTTCTGGATAAAAAGTATCAGGCTTTTCAAAAGACTTTAAAAGACCCCAGTAATAAAAAATTAAAAGATGATTATATTGAGGCCAAGGCGGATGTTAGACGAGAGTTAAGACTGGCAAAGAATGCGTGGTGGAGGAATAAAGCTGACGAAATTCAAGGTTATGCTGACTGCCACGACCAAAGGAGCTTCTATGAGGCGATTAAGCAGGTATACGGTCCGAAAAACAAAAGTACGAAACCCATACTCGACGAGTCTGGAAATTTGATCCGAGATGAGGGTAGAATAAGCGAAAGATGGAAGAAACACTACTCCACTGTAATGAACTGTTCCTCGGAGGTGGACTGGGATGCGATTAACATGTTACCTCAATACCCTACTAACGAGGCATTAGACAATCGTATTGCCACGGAGGAGGTGGTGACTGCAATCCGACAACTGAAAAATAACAAAAGCACAGGATGCGATGGAATTCCTGCTGAAGTGCTCAAGGCTCTCTCCGGCAACATAGTAGAACATCTAACTGCATGCTTCAATCTTATTTGGGAGTCACATGACGTTCCCGAGGACTTTCGCAAAGCGGTGATAGTGAATCTGTATAAAAATAAGGGAAGCATCTCAGACTGTAATAATTATCGAGGGATCTCTTTACTCTCTGTGGCGGGTAAGGTACTATCCAAAGTAATGGTTAATCGCTTGGTACCTGTTCTGGAAACAATTCTCCCTGACTCACAATGTGGTTTCAGACCTAACAGAGGTACAACCGACCAGATTTTCGCCTTAAGACAGCTCCAGGAGAAAGCGATCGAACAACAAACAAAAATACATGTGGCCTTTATTGACTTGACCAAGGCGTTTGATACGATTAACAGAGAGGCCTTATGGAGGATTATGAAGAGACTTGGTATTCCTAATAACTTTGTGGAGGTATGTAAAAGCATACATACAGATAATTTTGCTCAGGTTCTGTGCGGCGGCGGTATGACCGAGCCTTTTCGAACGAACACTGGTGTGCGCCAGGGGTGTGTTATGGCACCGGTTTTGTTTAATTTGTTTATGACCGCGTTATCGATGATGGTCGATAGGAGACTATTGGTAAGAGGCATCGAGATCCGTTATAGACACGAGGGAGGACTTTTTAATCTCAATCGTCTGAAAGCCAAGTCGAGCAGAAGAAGATACATTACTGATCTGCAATACGCAGATGATTGTGCATTAATTTCGCACTCTGCTGAAGAATTACAGCTAATACTCGACGCTTACACTTGGGCATATGGGGCTCTAGGATTGAAGCTCAACGAATCGAAAACCAAGATACTATCTACGCCATCGGGTCCGATCACATACAACCTTACTGCTAATGGTCAAACCATCGAGGAGGTGAAGCACTTCAACTATCTGGGAAGCATTGTGAACGATAAGGCCAATATGGATGAGGAAATTAAGAACAGAATGAGCGCGGCATCTCGCACTTTCTGGAAGTTGAGGGAAAGGGTCTTCGACAGTCATGACCTTACGCTGAGCACCAAAATCGCGGTGTATAAGGCTGTTGTTATTCCAACTATGACTTACGGATGCGAGACATGGGTCAATTATCGACGTCACACCAAGTCCCTGGAAAGGCTTCAGCAGCGGCATCTCCGCCAGTTGATGAGAATACGTTGGTTCCATAAAATTTCGAATGCTGAAGTACTCAGACGATCAAACTGCCTCAGTATCGACACAATCTTGTCTCGCGCTCTCTTGCGTTGGTCTGGTCACGTGGTCCGAATGGAAGATAATAGGCTCCCAAAAAACATCATATATGGAGAGTTAGCTAACGGGAAGAGAAAACACGGTGGACAGCGCAAGAGATATAAGGACAACTTACACACTGCGCTGAAGAGTGTCGGTAGGCAATCGGACTGGGAGAGTATTGTGACCGATAGATCGAAGTGGCGGGGTGTCGTTGCGGAGTGTCAGGGGACAGATAATGTAAGAAAACGTGGTCCAACGGTCGGAGGTGAATACCCGTGTCCAGAGTGTGGTAGAATATGTTTGTCCTGGATTGGACTCCACAGCCATATCGGGTGGCACCGAAGACACAACTGCTAGATTCCTGTTTTGTATACCTAACGTCCGTATTACGGGCAATGGGCATTGAAAAGCATGTTATGGATTGATTCTTGATAACATTTGAAATATTTTATAAACCAATTTTAAAATTTGCCTATTTTCTCATACAAACTTTTCTTTCATGGAGTGACATTATTTCGACTGTGCTCAGGTGAAAGGCTTCAATCCACATTTATAAAATTTTACGCCAGAAACAAAAAACATATGCGAACCGATGTATTATTGAAAATGCAAAATAATTATATTTATCGTGTGTAAATATGCTTTCTTTACCACATTGAGCAATTTAAGACTAAAAAATTAATAAATAATCGAGATATTAGAAAAAACATGATTAAAAGGTGGTTTAAGTCCTTTTACATCACCACTGACATATTTTGTGTCCGTCATAAAAAAAACTATCGTTTTCATACATCATGCGTCATGTGGCTTAATGCCTTTTACCTGATCCAACTAGATTATTGTGGCTTAAGTCCTTTGACATGGTTGCGTTTTGCGTTTAAGTCCTTCTTTTTGCAATCATTTGCGTTTTTATGTAGGAAATAAGTGTTTGCGGCTTAAATCCTTTTACCGGAATGTGTCTGAGACACACATTATTAGTTTAAAATAATAAAACCAATTTTGGAAAAAATGTGGATTAAAGCCTTTTACCTGAGCACAGTCGATTTTATTTTTTGATTCTAAAATTGGTGTTTTTGTCTGAAAAAATAAAGATATTGTTGGTCATTGTCGATTAGTTAGTCAATTTGGATATATTAGAGGATTTGATAACATCCTCGAATTATAACACTACGATTTGAATAGGTTAGGTTTAAAGGTTGGAACGTAGTTTTTAAGGAGGTTGGGGGGGGGGGGGGTAGAACCCCCCATACCTCTTCGGACACCTCCCCGAATGATAACACTACACTCTGTTAGGTTGAAACATATTCATTTAGAAGAGTTTTGTCAAAAATCGAAGAAGCCCGCGAAGTAAATAATTACCAAAAAGTCAATTAAACCACTTTATTTATGTATTTACTTTTACAAAAAACCGAGTATTCTGTAAAAGTGATTAATTAATTCTGTCATTTTGACGGCTGGCAGTCCTGGCACTCGGTGGGACACAATACGATATTTTGATCCATTAAAAATCAACCTGGACAAGTCAGGTAAACAAACAATTTTTAAAGTGATCTTTGTCAAAAGAAAGTAAACACACAAACCTTACAAAAAAAACTTTGTCAAAAGATTTGTTTTTTTTTGCGGTACCCGGTGGTACCTTGTTTTGTTCGCAGAAACTTTGGATTCACCTTTGGATCTTTAACTCAGGTAGATTCTTGGCTTTCATAAGCATTATTCATTGCAGTTACCTGTACCACCACCACCTGATTATTTCTTATTCCCCACTATTATGGGGTCTTTGTAGAGCTGATTTGTATTATTTATGTTTTCCTTTTGTCACCATCACAAACATTGCCTTTTGTTCTCAATGGTAGTAAAGCTATATTAAGCTAGAAATGGCTTAAAGCAATTTCTCAAACGTGATTTCCTTCAGTCAAACGCTCAGTTTCATTTGAGAAAATATTAAAACACCTCGAGAAATAACTAAAAAAGTTCAATTAAAATATCTCGAGAAATAACTAAATAAGTTCAATTAAAAAATCTCGAGAAATAACTATGTAAATAAGTTCAATTAAAAAATCACGAAAATAATACGAGTGGGGTGGAATGGAGCTCTTTTTTCAGAAATGTACTTCATTAGAGTGAATTTCATTTCTCAAGATCAAAATGATACAACACTCTAATGACCTGCTTAGGGGCACAAACCCAAAAAGACAATGCAATGACTTCCTTCGTCCTCATAATTCTAATCCTTTGATTCTGCTTTGAAGGTGCGATACACATTTCGACCTTCTGATGGGGAAAAACAGGGCTCTTCTCAGACAACCGTCATTCGACATCCTTTACACACGTCCCAGACATTTCCACCTCCCCTTCATTATGACAGAGGTAAAATAAAAATGTACATTTAACTAAAACTATATCGTAAATCTATTAAGTGGATTATCTTAATCATAATACATTTTCGAGAATGATGGAATTTCAAACACCAATAGGCTTATTCACGAATTTGACAGAGAGTGATTCTGGAGCACTCTGGAGTTCCAACACGGTCAGGGTGTTCCATTCTGGATACTTGTTGAAGTAGACTCCAGGAGTGTATAAGGTCACTTGGGGTCCTTCTTTGGGCCAGTACCTTCCCAAATGCCGGTCATTCACCCAAACATAACCCTAAAAATAACAAATATACCAGTAATTTGTAACTAGTGTTTCATGAAAAACAAAAGATTTCGAATCAGGATAACATCCACGGAGGTGATAATGTCTCGTTTCTGCAGTTGATCATTGAGTAAAAGATCGAGGGAATGCGAGGCGTGGGTAGAAGACAAGCTTCATAATAATATTTTCTTGGATTAGAATCCAACCGGTGTCGGTGGGGGAACTGATTAATTGGGACAAGGAAATCTTGAGCAAGTGACAGAAAACGTCGAGGGGACCTGACTGGGCATTTCATAAATAAGATGAAAAGCATTAAGTCAGCTGAAGGTACTCCCAGAATCATAGATATTTTCAGAATGGGTTTTGAACCTCTTTTTCTTCATTCGTTTCATGTAGCTACTTATTTTGATTTGTTTACTTCTGACCTGACTTTCTTTGAGGATGGAATTATTATGACCAATACAAGTAATTATCATTTAACCACGCCTTCTTACACCTAACCTTTCAGTTATATATTACTGTATTAACGTCCATTCTTTCAGACATATGCTGAATCTCCACATTTCTTTCAGAGAACAAGGTGTTTTAAACGACGGTATGTAGATACCTATATATTTTTCACAAACATAACAACTTAAACAGTGGTCAAAATTACTCGATTTTGGGTGGAAGGCCTCAAAGAATATTAAAAAAAAAACCTAAACAATAGAAATAGTAATGAAATATTTTCATACCTTTCCCCAATTGGACATATCCAGATAAGAATCCAACAAAACCTCCGAAGAGTCGTTAACCAAAAATTTAGTGGTGTACACGATAGGTCCTCTCCTCAGCAGACCCACTGTGACTCCCTTGGTCTTGTCCAGGCGAGATTCTTCCAAAGTATCCGTGACATTTTTATCAATATTCTTTGCTAGATCATGCTCGATCTTTTGCAACGGGAAACTGGTCACACTCCAATAATTATTCATAATGGCATTGTTCAATGTAACGTTTCCTTGGATGCCCTGAAAAGATAAAGCATTTGAATTTTATCATTTTGTAATATAGCTGTTTGATGAGTGTGTTTTGCCCATTCTCCTGTATGGGTGTGAGACCTGGCGCCTGATAAAAGCCCAGGCACAAAAAGTCTCAGCTTTCGAAATGAAGTTCCTCGGGATAATTTTGGATGTAAGATGGTACCACCGCATCACGAACGACGTAAGCCGGCGCACCCAGCGTGAGCCCATCACTTCTACCATTATGAGGAGGAGATGGACTTGGCTGGGACATGTGTTAAGGATGCGGAATGACAGTTGGCCGAGGAGAGCGCTATTCTTCCTCCCTCCCATCAGGGTCCCGAAGAAGAGGAAGACCCTCTCAGACCCAGACCCTCCGCTCCTTAGAAGCAGAGCTGAGAAATCTGCACACGGTATGGGAGGAGGTCATAAATATTGCGCAAGATCGAGCGCAATGGAGAGCTCTTGTTTCCTCCCTATGCCCCTAAGTGAGGCGTAAAGGGAGTTTGTATTTTTGGAATATAGCGTAGATCCACCCATCTGTAATTTGGACAAATTCCATTCTTTTTTGCTCTCTGCGGGATTAATTTATTCCACAGAAAGCAAAAAAGAGAGATCTGTTGTGCTACCCTTACTTTTTAATCGTGTTTCCCATTGGGGCTTCCTACATTTCAGGACATCCAACACTTGGATCGTGGGAGGAGAATTAATATTCTGGCCATCTAACGGAACTTACATCCAAAAATTTAATTGTCGTTGTATCCTACTTGATGTAAAAGACAAAGGAGTAGGTTTTTAGTTGCATGCATCATAATTTATTGAGATTTGACTGACATGCATTTTTATTGGACGAAAGTGCAATGACAACTCTTTAAATTTTTTACTCAATCTCTCCAGAAATAGAGATAAGTTATAGTTAAAAGTTAAAGTAGTAGGTATACTTAGTAAAGTTACAGTAAAAACACTACCCAACGTATGCATGTCGCTGGGTAGTGTTTTTACTGTCTAATTGTAGCAAAATAAAAGACGGTCGCCATTTTCCGCATATGGCTCAAACATTGGAATTTCCTTTGCAGACTGTAAAGGCGTGCCTGAGACCTTGTTATCGGATGTCGATCGAGGAATTTGCTAACATAATTTTTATGACTGTGGTATGTTTTCTTTAAGAACTCATACGAATGTCATAAAAATGCTATTAGAAAGCCCATCAATCGACATTCGAGAATAGGATCCCTGATCCTACAACGTCTATGAACATATTCCTATTTTTGGAAGCATTTTTTTAAAATTAGGACGTTTCCTCACCTTAAAATCGTTAACGATAGCTCCGTAATTGATCCTTCCTTGGTTTTCTACCAAAATCTGTACATAATTTCCTTCATCCGCCAAAATAGGAAGTGTATATAGCTTCTTAGTTCGGCTTAAAACTCCAACATAATGCTGAAAACATGGAAAAATACTATTCACCCTTTCACGACCCTTGCAGGATATTCAAAGAAGATATTATAATATTAAAGAATAACAACTATAAACGAAATGTAATGTTGTGCTCAACACTTTTACTCACATCGTTGATATAAATGAGCGCTCTATCCTTCAATCCGTATACTGTTAGACCCGAAGGATCTGGTCTTGGTGAAGGTAATAGTCCTTCATAAAGTATTAGTCCAGACCTTTGAAGAACAGCTTCCATGGTTGGAACGATTACTCTGGTAATTGGTGCTCTGCCCAATCGTTGTCTTCCTTTGGGACTCAACAATTTTAGGATAGGTTCCAAATATATTTTTTCCGATGACCATTTGTTTTTGATTTCTGGTAACGGAGTGTTTGGTTTGGGCAAGTACTGAAATAAACAGGAAGAATTCATTATATTTATCCTCCTTCCATCATTCATTGCCGTTACATATCTTCCATCTTATAGAGCTTATGCTAAGTTTGAAGGTATACAGTATTAGAATGCCTTTCATCAAAGACATGCTTCAAATAAAATATAAAACAGCATGGCGGCAAAAGTGAATTTATTAGTCAACTGCGTACTCCGCGGTTGTCATTAATTTGGTATCCTTAAGTAAAGTTCACCAATTTTATAATTAGCTGTGGATCAACACTATTATATTCTGATAATTAATATGCGTTTTATGCGCAATTGTCTTCATCAACATTAAAAAATATTCGAAATAAACAAATTGTACCAACTTTCAAAACTGTATTGCGGATTGCAAAATATTTCTCAGTTGGATCCCCGGCCTCAGTCAGAGGAGCATCATAGTCGTATGATGTCAAATCGGGGGTGAAGGTAGGCCCATAATTGGACCCTGAAATAAAGAAAGCGCAGATATAATATTTTAAAATATGTGTGAGATATAATGCATTAGGTTCCTCTGGAGCGGTCCTTTCGTTTGTTCTCCTAGAAAAGAAAAGTAACCGTAACAATACGAACGCAGTATTCTTTGAGGCAAGTACAAAGCATTATAATATATCTCTTTCACTGCCGGCAGTAAAATAATGAAAGCGGGAAAGAGACAGTGTAATCTTGACAATTAGCGTTGCTTGGATACTGCACTCAACAGATGCCCACTGAAATAAAACGAATGAAATAAGTAATAAGGTTAATTTCAAAAACTTTAAAGCAATATTTAAAATTATAGATTCACATTGTAAAGCGCCGTTCAATCGGGGTCCGCTCTTCTAGAAATTCAATACAATATCAGTCTCTGTTGCTCTAATTATTGTGAGCGACCATAAGAAGAAAAAGTGAGTGGTATGCGGTACTTTCTTCTGGCAATCTATTACTAAACAGAGAGTTGTGTTATTTTAGCACCTGCAGTATATTCAAAGTTGGTCCCCCCATGAAACATGTAAAAGTTCACGTTTCCTCCCAGCTCCAGCATTGTCTCCAGGGTCTTCACCACTCCCCTTGTTCCCACTCTGGCTATGGGCTCCCCCCAGTGTGTCAGCCACCCTGGATAGTATTCGGAATTGATCATTGGGCCATTCCCAGAGAATTTTCGCATGGTTTCCCAAGCTTTTGTCACATTTTCATCTGTAAGAAAACGATTCTAATTACCTATTTCATTTATTCACTGAATTGTAACTGTTTTAGTAACGTATGATTGGTAATTGTATTATTTCTTAAATAAGTAATTGTAACCAAGAGGCACATTATGTTCGTATTTTTTTCATTTTGAAATTTTTACATACTTAGTGAATTAAGGTATTTTGGTACTGATAATATGTGCTAGTGTCTAATTTTCATAGGTGCATACTGCATATTCCTGTGCCTAAACATTAATATACTCTGGTTTATTTGATTTAAATATTTAATTAATAAGCCCTCTATCTAGTTATTTTAATCCACAACATGAGATCATCACAATTAAAAACAAACATTAAATAATAGATATATGTACAAATATGGGATATTGAGTTCATCGCATACATTGCTTAATTGATTCAATTATATTGTGTTTCGACGTAAATGCATTTCGTACTAAAAATATACAGGATGACTTAAAGGGATATGTTGTAATTCTACAGCTTATTATCTATAACGTTGTCCCAATTATGAACTTGAGACTGACCAAGAACGCCAATAAGGCGAAGGTCAAAAAAAAAAAAAAAAAACGTTGTCCCAATCTACTGTGGGTCTAAAGTTGGTTTTAAAGTTATTTACCTATTCTTTTTTTTTTAATTCATTTATTTATTTCGTTAAAACATTGATGTGAGGGATTTATTCATATGTGTTGTTATTCAAAATATTGTTAAGTCATTATTTGAAAGTTTGGGAGCGCGATGGTAAACAGTTTGAAAAACAGTTGCTTATTTGTTTATGCCGGATTAGAAAGTTTTGAATTTTTTACGCACTGAAGGTATGTCCAGAAAAGCATTAAAATTTTTATTGCTTACAGCGATTAGTATAGAAGGCAAATTCTCCGGTTTTGAGATGAATGCTTTGATTTTTGGACTTCAGTTCAATATCAGGTCTCGTTCAGAAAACAGTTTATCGCAATTTTGTGTCCTTGTTAATCAATTTATAATAATTATTTCCGTCGCGTTTTATAGTTTTTGTAGTAATTTTGAAGTGTCTGACTGTTGAGTTATGGTGTGTCACATATTTACGAGTTTTTATTCTTTAGAGTCCCGCGTTTTTTTTAATTAAACCTTCCGTTTCATTATGGTTTATTATGTATTGAAGATTTTCCGATCCGGGGTGGCGTGGTATGAGGTTGGAGAGGAAAAAAGTGATACACCATACCTCATATGTGTGAATGTGACGTGTTTGTTTTCTTTTTGTCATTGTGCTAAATATTTGAAAGTACATTTGCTGAATTTCGGGTGAGTTGACATATTTTTATTAGAGTGTATTTTGTTCCGTCGCTGGCAGCTACCCAGGACGATTATCGGGCACAGAGATATTAGGTATCGACGTAGTATTTTGTACGTTGCTTGGTTGCCCCGCCAAGCATGCTTATGAGCAAGTTACTCGAAGTGGTTTTAGATGAGAGATGTATGGCAGTCGCGCTACGGCATATTTATGAATGTTTGTGATCTCTGTGTGCCAATGGATTTATTGTACGAGTATTGCAGCCTGTACCTACTTGTATTGTTTTCACACGTCACCTGTCAAACACACGTCGCGAATTGTTATCCGTCATTCGCGGGTTACCCTATTTTCCGATACCAGTGGTGTGACCTATCTTTAATGTTGATTTTTGAATCCGGTTAGGAATTTCATATTTAGAACCTTCTAGTAAGCTTAGTGTAGAATTTTCATTTGTAAAAGTAGATACATTGGTGGGTTTGTTCCCCGGGAGAGTAATTTTATTCAGTCGAGCTAAGAATGAGTTGTTTACTAAAAGTTCGCGTCTGTCCGCGCACAGATAGAGTTTGTATTTTAGTTTTCGCCGCCGTGATAAACGTAAAGTTTTAAAACCGGTATGTGTAGGAGGGCTGTTGGCGCAAGCTGAAGACCTTCCCCACATGACTGTCTATGAGAATGGGCTGTTGCTGATTTGGACGCTTTTCAGCTCAGTTCATGAGGTTCACTGGCGAAAAGGTCGCGCGCAAAGACCGAAGCAGTTGAGCGATTTGGAATTCCAATGAGGAAGGACTTGCGGTTTAATGACAGCCCGTACGTATTTTGACTAGAAGGTTGATTTGTTCGTCTATAAAGTAATTGAACGTTTATTTTGATATTGAGATAGATAATCATTAAATACACGCGAGGTAGACAGTAAAGTAGTAAATAGGCAGGATCTACTGTAGCTAGCCGTGGCATAATTTTCGCGTAGTAAAATGCTGTCCTATTTTGAGTCTCTGCCGGAAGTACGTTTAGGTATTTAGAGACAAGCGTTAGATAGTTAAAATATAGCTTTCAGCCCCTGTAGTCTGTACACCATCAGGAACCTATTTCATTTGTCTATACTCACTATATCTTCTAGCCGAATTTTGGCCCCTTTTTGGTACCTGTTCGAGGCGTGAGGTTGCATCGAAATTGGGCCAGTCTCGGACCTTCGGAGTTTTATTTTTGCCTGAATTTTGGCAAGAAGATCCGTTTGACATGGAAGGCCCTCTTTCGGTGGCTAATTCCTCCCACAGACATCGATCATGCTTTTCAAAATAATATGCATTTTCACAATACAACGCATTGGTAATGAAATTGGTAATGAAAATATGTCCCTAATTCCACCCTAAAGTTACTATTATTAAAAAAACTTCCTTCTACATTCTGAGAACTGTAAATAGATTTTTCTCGTAGAAAAACACAAATAAAAAGCTTCAAACCAGAAGACAAGTTATCTAAAAGTGATCGCGCGATAATACCCCGTGAATCTTTTGCAAAAAAGCCACAAACCATAACAGCTGCTCTCAAAGCCAATAATCCATCGTATATCTTTGCCAATGGGTGGCAACTTCAGAAGACAGAGATATCTGCTGCGATTGTTATATCTAATTTAAAGGCAGGAAGGAAGCGTTCAATGAAAGAAGTTGTGAAAACCCATTTGCGTTTGCTTTGAAGAGCGGTATACCTTTATTCTTTAATCTCAGGTGTTGGTTTGTACACCTTGTACCTAAATCTTCATAAATGTATAAGGTTATGTAGCTTACTCGCTCCAAAATCCACAGTTGGGTATGCATCGGCTGTACATCCACACGAAAGGTATTTGGTTCCAGACCCGTCTGTTGTAAAAAGCACAGCGTCCTGTTGAACCCAATACCTCGTTAGGTTGGTCAACCAGCTCATATATGAAGAGTCGCAAGCCGTAAAACTTCCGTATTCATTTTCAACCTAAAAAAATAATGGTTAAAATTAATTCTTACGGTTTGAATAACAGGGATTTGACCATGATTTTATTTGACACTTTAAGTGGAATAAGTACCTGGACCATAATGATAGGGCCGCCTTTTCCAAAAAGATACGGCTGGATTTTGGACATCAGTTGAGAGTACCAAAGGGTGACTTCAGCTTTGTAATCTATGGAACGAAAAAAATAAAATAAAAAAATAAAAGATTTCTTATCGCTTAATAATTCTAGTCTTCCGCATCAAATTGTGGCTTCACATTATTCTTCCGCTGCTCTTGATAAGAAATAATCCATATTTTTCTCTATCCGCAACAAACAGAAAAAGGACGACGTGAAAAAAATTACACGTATTCGCATCCAGAATTTTTGTCAGACGATGGAGGCGAAGGACAAGGTATTGGAGAGATCACATGGACCACAAGGAGGAAGAAACATGTATATAAAAAAAGATATTGAAAGACGGCTGGGAATTTACACAGGCACAATCCAGCATCTTAAAATTGGATTAAAAGATTAAGATCTTGCAAGACCATTATTTGCCTTTGAATTCAGAACCGGTACGAATATAAAATGTGCGGCGCAAAGTAAGGGAAAATCCATTACCTTCATCTGATGTTCTCAATTTAATGTTGGGGTAGTAGTACAACAACCAGTACGGAAATCCTCCCTGAAAACAGATCAAAACATCAAATTGTTAGATTTTGACTAACATAGTTGGCTAATGCTCTGGTTTCCTAGAAAAGCGGTCCCGTCGAATAGCTGAAATTACATTACGGACGCAATATTCTTTGAAACATGCAATTTAAGTACAAAGCATTCTATGTTTATCTCAATCACTGCCGGCGGAAGAGTAATGGATAAATTTTGGCAGTGTGGGAAGACGATGTCGAAGTCCCGTCTTGGCTTCATATAACGCGAGTAAAAAGGAATCTCCAAATTACAGTAATACTCGGGTGGCGGAGGGTCTGATTCAATGATAGTAATAGTATGCATGGGAGTCCTGGAGCTCCCAATTGAGTGTTGAAAGAGCAAAGTTATGTTATTTCGAATGTGTTGCAGACTTTTTGGGGCAAAGAAACTGAGATGTGACTGCCAGTGATATTCATCAAGCAGCTAAATTCTTATATCGAAAATATTAAAAAAAGATGAACATTAAAATTTCGAATAGATACATATAAACTCTTTCACCATATCTCTCTCAGCGCATATATAAGGGCCGGGTCTCAAAATGACATACAGATCTTCCTCTTGGGCCAGCTCTATGTATTTGATCAGGTCCTGATCTCCGCTCCAGCGATAATCTCCTTTTTCCGGCTCATGGAAACTCCATTCTACGTATCTGAAAATATCATTCACAGTTTTTACTGCACCGTTTTGTTTTATTGTTCAATTGGTACATAACCTCTTTTCTAAGTTCCTGTGACATTTACGCTGGCGTGATGTTACCATTTTTTTTTATGGGAACGTGTATAGACGAGGCCTCCGCAACAATAAATTGGCTGTCGCTATCGTTTGTATTGACTGTGTAAAAAAGACAGCCATCGCGGAGGCCTCGGTATGGCGCCCTTACAGAATACTTCTGAATGCTCCACGGCCCGTACAAAATGAGTTATTTTATGTGCATCCCGTGAGTTTCTCACTAACGTTAGTGAGTAATGTTCTGGAATAGAGGTACAGAGGTAACGTTAGACCAAACATGAAAGCGAGATGTTTGCTCGAGAAAATAAATCGTAGGAATCCGACCACCGACCTCGGCAGCCTAGTGGCAAAGGATCCGACTTCAAATCAAGAGGTCTCGGTTTCGATTTCCGGTCGGGTCAGAAATTTTCAATGCGTTTTTTCACTCGAAATTTTTACTCGGGGTTGGAATCTTGTCTCAGATTGGACGGGACCGGTTGATTGGTAGAGAATGCTTCAAGCATTAAGTTCCGCCGGCTATATTGACACCTATGTATAGAAGAGTGTTATTTATTATACTCTCCTCATGCAAGGCCAAGTCAGAAGAATTAAGAAACTGTATAGTTTTTTTTCTAATTTAGCTAGAAAGATATATTTCGAGTACAGAAGTGTTAAAACAGCAGTTACATACACTTTTATATTTGTTCGCTTAAACCACTCAAGCTAAAGGTAAAATTGTACAGTATAAAATATACGTGGTTCTTCTCACACTTTTTTGTACAATATCACTGTGCGCGTCTCGTGTACACTTGATTAGTTTATTCAAAAACTCTTGATAGATCACCGAATGCTCTAGCTAGTGAAAAACAGCTCTATAGTTTATACACACTTCTATTCATGGTAGATATTGCATACTATAGCTAGATTTAACTTTCTTCAGCTTATCGGCACTAGAACTGTATGACATATTGGTAGATAAAAATAATAATATAACCATACGTTGTAACAGCATTGAGTCCAGCAGCTCTCAGTGCCCTTAGTCTGTCCCTCCAGTATTGGTGTGGAGTCCTGAAATAGTGCATGGAGCCAGCAACGTAGCGGAACGGTTCTCCGTTCATCAGAAATGTGCTGTTAATGTAGTCAATCGTGAATGTGCGAGCTGAGATCTGGAAATAAATGAAGTTTTTATTTTTGGCCAACCATTACTGACCAGCCATCCACTAAAATATCTGCAGGTGTAACTCAGGATGAGAGTAAAAAGGATTTATACCTACTCGTTATCGTAAAGCTAAATTCCTATCTACATTTGAAAATGCGTTTTGTGCAACTTAAAACGGTTGAAAATCCGTACATATTTGAATCATAAATACTCAAATAATCCAGAAAGTGCTAAAATATGAAACATCTGAAAATCATCAATTTATGTTCTTACTGTTTCAAACTGAGATGGTTCACTGTTTCAAACTGAGATGGTCCACTGTTTCAAACTGAGATGGTCCACTGTTTCAAGCTGAGATGATCCATTGATCTGTCCCTAAGAGATAAGGTTCAAAGTGCTTCGTGCAAGCCAAGGGGTGACATACATAGTAGATAGTACAGAGGAGAGGCAGTTGAGATGGTATGGATAAATAGCGATGACCGCAGGAGCATATTGCCAAACTAGTAATAAGCATGGATGTTCCGCGTTCGGTGAATAGAGGGAGACCAAAAAATTCCTGGGTGGTTAAAAGGCGTGATCAGATGAAAAAATGTGGTCTGTTGGAAATGGTTTAGCAGAGAAGAGTGTACAGCCTGAGGATGAGGAGAGTTGACTCTAACAGTCAATACAGACGTTAAGATGGGAGCGAGCCAGAGAGAGAGTCAATAAATAAATAAAAAAATATCTAAACATACATAAGTCTAACTTTTCTCATTTTAAATTAATTAATAAGTACCTAACTTCGTACAAATGGATGACGTTCGATTTATTTATATAAAAAAATGTTTTGGACACCTGGTATACACAAATCTTTAGCCAAGTGCTAGAGTAACATTAATATTTACACTATCGAAGTGTTCATTCATCAGACGATTGTTAATGGATATGAAGCAAATTTTAGTATAATTATAGAAATAAATATTCGGCAGACACACTGAAAATATCTATTTCTATTTCAAAAAATGTCTTGTGTAATGTTACCCGAATAAAGAAGAAATGTTTATGTAGATTCAATTTTAAATGGGTTAATAATTTAAAATACTATGTTCCAAAATCTGTCTTATTTTCGAAATTGAATGAATTGTTGGTACATGTCAGGCCAGGAACGCCCAGAATGCTCAGAAATACTTTCCTTTCTATGATTGGAAGGGGGTGGATATGACCGTTTTCAAGCACCCTATACTTATTTTAGAAGGAATTCTAAGAGACATCTACATGATGTGGATGAAGATGATAGAATTAATTGTAAGAGATATGAACATGATTTGGAATGAGATTAATGGAGGAATTCGAAGAGATATGAACAATATGATCATGATGTGGATTGAGATTAAAAGAGGAATTCTTAGAGATACGAACATGATTTGGATTGAGATGATAAAAGGAATTCAGAGGGATATGAACATGATGTGGATTGAGGTCATTGAAATAGCACAGTCCCGGTTGTATTGGAACACTATTTTTCTCTTCCTTGATTAAGTAGTATTGGATGATTAATTGATGGACAAGTGCGCTGTTTCCTGTTTTAAACTAAACTACTTAGTTAAGTTAAAGTTTTTCAATACGAAGATTATTGTTATAATATACTCTGTTATGGTTCTCGAGGTGAATTATTGAATTAATTAATAGTTCATTTTTCATTATGAAAACTCTCGTTTAGACAAATGATAAAAAATCTTTATCACCTGATTTTTTTCAGAACTTTCCACGATTTGTATATGGTCTTCTAAACTCGTAGCCGTCCTTGGCAAAATTATCACTATTACCATACTGGCTATGATTTTGTATTGGTAGAATACCGCCAAAAGTCCCATGGTTGGAATTTGAATCTGAAAAAATATGTATTTACAATTTTAAATTAAGTAAACACCCCAAATTATCAATCGTTTGTTAATATTGTGGGGGTTAAAGATGAGGTTTATGTTATTTATGGGATGGCTGGAAGAGATCCTTCGAGATGAGTTTGCTCTTTGACGCTTTTGTTTGGAAGACTATTTGTTTTGACTTGATGTTTTTTTTTATTTCATCATGTTTGTATTTTTGGGACAATATAGTTTTATCTATTTACCTATTGTTTAGTTCTCTCTTACCATGTTCACAATTTGAAATATCCATTTTTCAAAATTTGCATAACCAGTTCTTTTTGTTTTAAAGGTCTGGATATTTTAAAAGAATTACTAGCTTCATACGTATAATTGAAATGAATATGTTAAATTGAAAGGCGAATGAATAATTCATAATATTTTGGTTTAGCATGTTTATTTTACATGCTTAAACAACTTTATTTTCTTGAAGTATTTTAAGTAAGTTTCTCAACCCAAAATTTATCCAGAAAGACTGATACTGGAACTGCTGAGAGGCCTATGAATAGCAGCACACGAATCAAAAGAATTTCAGGGGGAATCCAAAAGGATGGAAACCTTGATTGTTGAGAATTTAATTCGCGGAGAAACGTATGTATTTTCAGGCAAACAAATATTTTAAATTTTATTTAACTGTATAGAACAGCCAGTTCCCATAGGCATAAGACAAAATTCCTTTTGAAAATTAACATTGTTTCTCCCGAATAAATTTAAAAAAAAAACTTGAAAAACAGGGAGATGAAGAAAAATCTGAATAAATTCGATGCAGTAACAATATTTTTTTTTTTAAATTCCATACTTATTAAAATTAGTACTTAATACAAAATATATTGTATTAGAAATGAAAAAACGAGTCTAAATTTTGTAATACCACGTTTTATTTTAATTATACCGGTTTTCGAAAGCGACTGCTTTCTTCCTCAGAAGGAGTTAGACTAAATACAAAAATTTTGATTTTAACACAAATGTATAAAATACAGAAAAGTGAGTAGATAAGAGAACAGTTAAAACTAAGGTACATAGTAAAAAACACTTATACAGGAAAGAGGTTATAAAATGTCATTTTTACATAAGGAAACAGTCGTCTCCTGTAGTGCTTCTTTTGTGCTTCAGCTAGCCAGGTCTTCTGGGCGGCGATTCTGCTTTTCCTAGCCTCTGGAGACGAGCTAGGTAGCCTGATGTTGATGAACTTAGGAGACACTCTTTTTGATGCACACTCACGAAGAAACCACAAATGTTAAGTCGATAGGCGTAACTTCAGAAGAAGTTTCCTATAAAGGCTGGCCAATGTACGCGTACAAGCGTTTTTCAAATGTTCAATTGTTTGGGCCGAAGGTGCTTGGTGGTATTTATTAATTGTATTAGAAATGAATGAAAAATGAATGAAGAACGTCTCCTTTTCCAGGTTAACCTGAAGAAGAAGACGTTCGGTCCACCAAGAAGTTACGGTCGAAGTTATCATAATTCATACTTATAAAATCTTGTGATCAATTCTCACGATCTTTAAGTACCTATGCAAGTCGATAAGGAGCAATACTCCTTGAAAACTTTTTAAGTTTTGCAAAAGACAATGCACGATTATTGATTATGAATGCTATCAAACTTACCTCTATAATTGGTCAAAAAATAAATATTGTAAATTTTCTTCTTTCTTCCATAAGTTAAAATAATATCACAGAAACCAAGCTTATCTTTGAGAACTTTGTAAATAACTTATCAGCACAGTTTGATGATAAATACTTAATAGGAGTCGGTGGCGTCTGCAACACGTCCAGACTTCGACTCCCGACTAACGGTAATAAGCCAACAATATATAAGTAAGAGAGTCTCTCTGTGGTGAGTATCTACATATATTGATCTCTAAGGGAATCTCCTCAACAAAGCTACTATCATCACATCCGTGTGTATCACGAGTGTTATAATAGTGATAGCCACTGTTGTACAGGGTGTTTGGTAGAACGTTTGACAAACTTTTTATTTTCAAAGGCAATCCACTGTGACAGCGATTTGTGACTCAAGTTTAGACAAACTGAAATGTTTTGCTATTGAGGAGACTGCATGGGGTTGGTAACATAACATTCTCCCTTTAAGGCCCCCGCATACCGCAAGACAGCCCGGAGGAAACCAATCTGCAGCAAACTCGACACACACAAATCAAGCCCGGCGCGGATCCCCCCAAACCAACCCGCAATGCGGGAGGCCTAATGCCCGCATATGGAGGCACCAAGAGCTCTCCATTGCGCTCGATGGCGTCCGAGGCTTATGGTGCCTTTTCTGACTGGTTGAAGTTTAAGGACGTGAGGTGGTCAACCTCACGGTCTTGATCCAATTTTTCAATTTGGACGATAACAATATTCAGTCAACTGTCACCCAATTACTCATGCATCCTTGAAAGTAAAACATAGTAGAATAATTTCACATGTTAGTCTCTATCGACATGGTTTGGACATGTGTTAAGGATGCTGAAAGGCCGGGGAGAGCGTTGTTCTTCCACCCATAAGGATCTCGAAGATGAGGAGTACCCTCTCGTACTGTGTTCTGCTCATTCGAAGCAGTGATTTGGACCAGTTGTCGGGAAGGTCGTATTCATTGCACAAGATTGAGCTCAATAGAGAGCTCTTGTGGCCTCTCTATAGTCCGTATGCCCCTAAGAGGTGGTAGGTAGCCCATTGGTATCAATCGACGGCTTTAATACGAACTGGAAGTCATGCGGGTTCGAATCCCAGTGCCGACCATTTCCACTTTCACGGCACAACCATTTGTTTAGTGTAAAAATGACAAAATTGTTCAGCCTTCAGTTCAGTCAAAAAACTCAAAAGTTCATTTATATTAGATACCTATGTACAACATCCCAGGTGCTGACCATATTCCTCTTTCACGATACAACGATACAAGCTTATTGTGCAAGAGTCAAAGAGTGAGCACAGATAAATAAAAAAAAACAGTTTGGTTATCATACTAACATACACACTGTATTGGAGGAAATTCTTCACAGCGTCATAATAAGTGACAGTGAAAGATTACACCCATACTGGAAGTTATGTTCTTTTGTTTCAAAGTTGACATTGACGCGAAATGCATACCGTTTGATGCGTGTCTATGTATGGGGTCCTAACATTCTTCAAAAGAACAAGAGTAAAAAAATCAGCAACTGCTTTCAGATTTTCTTTTTTTTTCTTTTCGGGTATTTTGTAATAGAGGTCCGCTGTGGTCGCTCATGATGTTTCCCAAATTAAGTTTCCCCACCAATCCCAGACGATTTAAGAAGTCTAACACCTTTCTATCATATGTTTTCGACGAGTTAACAGCTGGGGTAAATTTTATCCAGGAATCGAACTTTAGTCAGGTGTTCAAACTACAGAAATCAAAATCAGCAAATATTATGTGATAATAATTGCCGTGAAACTTTTGACCCATTACAGCCTAAAATTTCCTCGCTAAGATAACATCAATTAGATAGCCGTTTTTATATAATTTCCCTAAATTTGGAAAGATCATGAACGAAACGAAAGATCATGAAACAAAAAGAAATGAGCGGGGGGGGGGGGGGGGTGGCCGGAGAGTGTTGGAAACTGATTATACTGTGTCGATGGTAGATACTAAATAGACCTACTTTTTCATATAGGTATTTAGTACTTAATGTTACTGCTTTTATTAAGATTTTATTGCCTGAGATGGCATCTTTAAATTCAGTACAACTAGCAGTAATATTAAAGAAAACGCACAATTCACTTTTTTCAACAGTATTTACGGCGAAACGATTTCTTTCTTCTGTCCATACATTTCCCATGACACTAAAGATTCTTTCTACAAAAGCATTAAGCTCGGTACTCCCTTGCGCCGCGAACGTGTATCGTTATATCAATTTTATCAAAAGGGCAACCCTATTGGTAACCCGTAGTGATAATATTTAGAGATTTATTACATAGATGTCACTGCTATCCAGCTTTAAACTACTACACATCAAGAAGCCTTCAATTTGTAAAATTTCACAATACAAGTAGGTACTTATGAATGTTTCTAATTTTGACGAAATATACCTATATTTTTTCTTTCGTCTGTGCTTACTTACTAAAAATTAATCACTCCTTGTTAAAAATACAAAAAAACTGCACCTACTTGCACAAGGGCGTCGCCAGCCCGTAATATTTAAGCCATTCATAGGATATTCTCCGTATACCCTATGTTATGGAGGATGAGAAAAATACGAATTTTAGGTATAGTCAACAGTATGAAGAGTTTATAGGATTTATCGCAAAGCACGGTCTTAAAACTTTGGTTGCTTTGCAGTTGGCTACATTTTTTTAATCTCTAGGGGGAGGGGGGGGGGGGGGGCAGCTACCTAATAGATCCCTAACTTTATCAAAATATTCTATAGGCTATGTTTATCTGGAATAATGTAGCATTCTAATGGTCCCCTCCTGTCTTGCCCGTACCCCAGTGCCGCCTATCTCTGCCGCATTTTAATTACATTTTTTTTAAATAAAAGAACACTTATTGTGGCATAAATATTTTATTATTATTATTTTATTCTATCATCTATAGTTAGTAATTTTTAAACACCTTGGGTTACATTATTGGAGTTTTAGTAAGGATCCGAAATATTTTTGATAATTCAATATTGCCTATGTTCACCGGGGATAGTGTAGCTTCCCAAAAGTGAAAGAATTGTTCATCGGTTCAGTAGTTTCGGAGCCTATTCAATGCAAACAAACATACAAACAAAAGATCAAAATCTTTCCTCTTTATATATTAGTAAGTATAGATAGATTTATTTTTTTAACATATATTAATTCAGAAAATAATAAAAAATAACAGTATTAACATTAATTAAAATAATTTTTTTTATTCAACATTTCGTTAGCTTGAAATCCCAATTGGTTTGTCCACGAATTGCATTAATAAGGATTGTGGAGCATTCTGCAATTCCAACACGGTCAGGGTGTTCCATTCTGGATACTTCTTGAAATAGACTCCAGGAGTGTATAAGGTCACTTGGGGTCCTTCTTTGGGCCAATAACGTCCCAAGTGTCTATCATTCAGCCAAGCATAACCCTAAAAATGCAAATTTCAAGTCAACTTTATGATTTTATATTTCAGTGTTGTATCGTCTCTATTGCGCTGCATAATCATTAATAAGGCCCTGTTCTAATTGAAAAGTGATCGCGCGTCCGAGTTTGAACGGTCCGTCCGCAATTGAATAATATTATAATCACGCTCGAACGCTTTCGAACACACACTAAGGGTTGCGCCCTCCCATACCCTGAATGTTTCAGGAATATTAGTTCTCATTTCATCCAGACTTATAAACCAAAACATTTTTTTGAGAAGATGACAGAAACAGTGCAATGTTTCAAATTCAGATGTCTGAGAGACTTCATCTGACGCGACATGAAAAAAGAAGGCTCGTTTAATATGTAAATTCTTAAGATAAAATTAAATAATTTAGTCAATTCTGATTGAGAAGGAGAATAAATAACATAAGTTGCGGATATTTATATTTAATCTGTCTTGAAAAAACCATTAATGAATTTTCCTAATTACTAAACCCAACTATATTATTCAGTTTTATTTCTAAAATAGTACGCACACAACACTACAAAAAATGACAAAAATACTTGTAGACGCAGAACGCCTTCTTTTTCCAGTTCCTGTTCCTACCTCTGTCTTACTGTGTGACCTACATAATATTTATTTGGAACATTAAATTGTCTATTAAAAAATTGGTACGTGTGTTTTTTGAAAATGGAACTTTTTTTTTTTTTTTTTTTTCTTTTTTTTTTTTTTTAATTTAAAAAAATACATTCACAATAACAAATTTATACATTTTTTTAAATATATTTTTTTACCCCCAAAATTGAGCAGAGCTCGTGCTTTGGGGGATTATAGGGTTGTATTTATTTATTCAATGAGTAAGTCATTTCAAGAAAATAAACATACCAACATACAACAAACAAGCATCACAAAGGACACATGCAAACAAAAATAACAATAGCAATCACAAAATCATCAAAGATGGTAACAAGCAAACAACAGCCAAATTCAAGACACACATACTCAAGCCAGAATAACAAAAACAAAACAACAAAATCAAACCACAATAACAAGGAAAAACGAATTCATCAACACACACCCAAAAAATCAGCACACCCAAGAATAGTGAATCAAAATATAAGACAATAGAGCCAACAATCAAACGAACAACCTCTATCGAATAGCTTTCTTTATATTAAGCTTAAATTTACCTAATTCGTCCGAATACTTAAATTTATATTCTTTTTTTAAGTTATTATATCAACTCACCCCAAGATAAGAGTAGTGGTGCTGACCAGCAGCTGTCCTTTTGTTATTTAATGTTATTTTCTGGTTGTCATATTGTTGTTGTGAAAATGAGTCGGTGTGTTTCGTATTGATGAACAAAGTTTGTGTTTTTTGGTGAACAACTATTAATGAAAGCAGTAGGTCGTAAGGCGGTCTGAAGACATCCGTATCCAGCACTCCAGGTAGGTCACACAATATTATATCTCTCTTCTAAATACAGCCCTATCCACTACCTATTCTAAGGGCTACCTGCATTTACAATACTAAAATCATGATGTAACACCTTGAAGTTACGTACAACTGTACAAGTACGTGCTAAGTTTTTGCAAAGTTAAATAAATGATGCAAAATAATATATAACAAAGCCTCGATTTCTTGTAATCTTGTAATAACTATTGCAAGACTACGAGACTGTCGCATCGCATCGGTTGCATCGAATTCTCCAATTATTGTTCCATCCAGTTTTCATCAAAAAACCTAAACCACCCAAAATATGAGGATTTAAGAAAGTTTCCCCAAACCATATTGGTGTAGGAGTATCCTCCGTAAGACCACCCATCAGGCCATCTCTCGCGCTATTCATCACGGGGCACCTCCAAAAATAATTATGATCCGAATATTGTCGCCCCCTTCCACATGGGCACCACGGATCCGATAACAGACCTTACAAAGAGCTTACCCTTAAAATTTCCATGACCCGTTATCAATTGTGATGTCAGGAAATCAAATGCAAGAAATTTTTGTCTCTACCAGTTTTATTTCTGGAACGAAACGATGCACCAGCCTCGCAGTCTACCCACAGTTCCATCTATCTTGTCAAATTTTGTTCATAGTTTTATCACGAACCGCACTAATCGAGCTAATAACGTTGTATAATTACAATAAACACACCACAAGATGAACAAAAACTATGATAGATTATTCTTGTTGAAAATTATTAAAACTTCACCAGCGCTACATCACTGAGATTCAGAATAAGGATTCTGTGTGATTATACGTACCTTTCCCCAACCTGTTACGTCCAAATAAGAATCGTACAATTCCTTTTCTTTAATTTGAAAGTTTATACTGTAAACCACGGGTCCGTTTTTCAAAAATCCCGATTTAGACCATGTTTCGTTTAAGGCGTGCTGCAGACTTTCCTGGATTGTCTCTAAAGGAAAACTGGTCACAACCCAACCTTCGAGTTCTATCTTGTTCAAGGTCACTTTGCCAATGATACCCTAGAAATTAATTTCATACATGCAACAAACTGCCAATTGATCAAAGAAAAATGGAAAGAACAATGTTGGACAGACAGAAAAATTCTTAGGTGCGGATCCAGAAGAAAGTGGTTCCGGGGATAGCTGTGCAGAAGGGGGTAGCAATAGACTGGTGCAGTGGCTACCTTCCAGATGTTTGGACGATATTAAGAGGAAAGAAATGTATGGAACAATCATCAGTTTTCATACCTTAAAATCATTTACAATAGGGCCATAATTTATTCTTCCTTGGTTCTCGACTAAAATTTGCAAGTTGTCTTTCCCATCTGCGAATATCGGCACAGAATCCAGATTTTCTCTCCTGCTTAAAACTCCGGTATATTCCTAGATGAAAGAAAGATAATATTTAAAAGAAAATACTGTGGAAACACTTCATACTAAAACACACAATAACCGCCCTCTTTTGCTGATTTGAGAGCAGCTTTAAAGCTGCTCTCAAATCAGTAAATAAATAAATTCGGTTAAAATAGTCAGACTTAAGTCTAATTTAACCGAACCAACGTTCGTCATAAATTATTGATATATTCAATTCCTCAAACCCTGGGAAGATTCCCATCATGGTAAAAATCCCATGCAAAGGCAGGAAATGAAATCTTAGCATACGTTATTCCACGCCAAGACGCTAACCACTAGATAAAGTGTCTGTATTCTATAATGTGTCATCTAATTAATATAATTTTGACATCTTACCTGATCCATATAAATGAACGCTCTATCCCTCAAATCTTTTACGAACAATGCTGAAGGATCAGGCCTTCGAAGATCTATTTTGGTTTCGTACAAAATTAGACCCGATCTTTGACCAACCTCTTCCATGGTCGGAGGATGGTCCCAAAATGTGGGCTGTCGACCTAATAATTTCCGTCCTTTTTCGCTCAACAAGTGTATCTGCGGCTCCAACTTTAAGGGTGGAGAACTCCACTTAGGTTTAACAACAGGAGGATCGACTCTGGGAACTGTGAAATACTACAACAAAGTGCAAGAAAAATATAACATTTTGTAAAAGTGACTATTTTCTATCGGACAATTTCAGCTGTTTTCCTACCTTACTTAAAGTGTCTCGAATTGCGAAGTATTTGGGAGTTGGATCTCCTGCTTCTGTGAGCGGCGCATCGTAGTCATATGACGTTAATTGAGGAGAATACATATCACCGAAATTTGCACCTGCAAACAGACGACAGATTTGACTCTCAAAGTACATATTACAGGTAAAGAAAACTAGAGTAACATCTTGACCATAGATTCTGATGTAACCCTATAAAATTCTGTGAAACACCAAGTCTTCGTCGTGCACCCTGGGAATCGTGGGCCACAAGGAAAGGCAACTTCTACAAAACAATGAAAGATCTTACTCTCGAATGTCGATTGATGGGTTTTCTAATACTTAGAATTTTTATGACTTTTGTATCTTCAAGAACCCATACGAAAGTCATAAAAATTCTATTGAAAACCCATCGATCGACATTCCAATGTTTCCGTGACATTTACGCTGGCGTGAGATTACAAAATTTTGTATGGAAACGTGTATAGCGTCCCTACTCCCTACAGAATACTGTAGCCCATACTAAATTCCCGTCAGTTTCTCGCTTACGTTTGTGAGTAAAATTCGAAATAGGGATACAGGAAAGAAATCAAAGGTAAACCCTCCAAAGAACTCATTCTCAGGAGGTAACTTCAATAACAAATATTTTTCTGGAAAAGTACTTTTTCTTTCTTTTTATAGGGTCATTTTGATTTTTGAATATTGAAAAAAATTTCATATTAATACTTGTTATGGCAATCGCAGAAGTAGTTTACCTGCAGTATACTCGAAATTGGTTCCACCGTAGAACATGTAAAAGTTCACGTTCCCTTTCAAATCCAACATCTTTGATAGGGTCTTCGTCACGAGATCCGGGGATACCTTAGCTTCATCCTCGCCCCAATGTGTCAACCAACCGGTGTAGTACTCCGAATTCACCATTGGACCATTTCCAGAAAACTCTTTCATCGTCTTCCAAAAGGATTCAACATCGGAGCCTAAAATGAGGTAGACGACATTATAATCTTTGATAATGTTTAAAGTAGGGTTCTTTCTTTAGATTATAAGAGCACCTGGTCCAAAATCTACAACTGGGTAGACATTTGGGGTGCTTCCACATTGAAGCATGTATTCGAGGGGTCCATCAGTCGTGAACAATACCGCCTTATTTTCCACCCAAGATCGGGTCAAATTTGCGAGCCATTTCATGTAGTCGTGGTCGCAAGCTGGGAAACTCCCGTATTCATTCTCTACCTGCAAACATTTAAAACTTAATGATTTTAAGACACTGATGTTACTCATTCATAGAAATTAATAGAGTCTTAGGCGCTTTCGTCTTAAGCACGAAGGCATTGTCAAGAGTTTCTTATACGAAGGCGTTCGAGATTCGATTAAATTTTTTGAGAAAGAGCATTTTGTAACTAAAACCCCATCATAACTTCACAACCCATAAGGCAGGAATACACTGTAGGTTTCTAGCTAAAGCTTATCTAACAGCGATCTATTAAGAGCCTCTATATTCTATTTCTGGATGTCTTTTTACGAAATTAAGGGCGGGTGTCACCCGCTTTTCACATAGCTACCCATCATTGAGGTTTGACTTACAATCGTTTTTATTACACGGAACTGCAACGACCAGCATTTGATTGCGCAAAAAGTTCCGATTCTTATATATTTTTGGTCATTATCTCCATATAGATGGGATGGACGTGTAATCAGTAGTTTGTCACTTAGAGCGTCCTAACAGAAACCGCCCAAGCTCTATTGGCAGAAGTTTAGCTCTGTAGCCATTTTGTACAGTATACACGGTGACTTTGTTTATGTGTTGTCAAATAATCAAAAATAGTTCCTACGAGATTCGTAAAGTCAGATAGAGTTTTCATTACAATCTCGTTTGAAACAGACATGTGTTATAATGATATTATCTTTTTGTCATATTTTTAATTATTGTTTTGACATGAACAAGAAGTCAATACTCGATGAAATAAGTATTATAAAAATAACTGTTGCTATCTTGTGGATGAGATTTTAAGAATATAAAGGTTTTATTGATACTTTTAAATGTTGCACTTTAACAAAAATCGTTAATGCGATGTTGCATTTTAAAAAAAGGAATACCCATACCTGAACCATAATGATTGGACCTCCGTTCCCAAACAAGTATGGTCTCATCCGGTACATAAGCTGTGCGTACCATAGGGTTATCTCTGCCTTGTAATCTGTTGATTTATGAACCATATTTCATTGATTATAATAATTAAATACATATTTAAAAAATTTAAATATATAAGCTATACTTTCCGAGATTTTAATTGTAAGTTTATAAAAACAAATAAATAAAATAATCTCACCTTCATCATTTGTGCGTAGTTTAATATTTGGATAGTAATGAAGCAACCAATATGGAAGGCCGCCCTAGAAATGATGTTATTACGAGTATGAAAAAAATATCTTTCAATTAAATCATTAATACAATCGTCTAATATAAATGAAAGTCGGGTTAGTGCGAACATTCATAGTAAGGACTACAGAACAACGTCTGTCGGGAAAGCTAGTTTCTTATATATTTTGAAGATTTACGATAAAACAGTTTCGTAACATTTTTAGATATATTAGAAAAAACCTACACCTTTTTTACTGTTTTTTTTTAATTTTATTATTGGAGAACGATTTCGGCTCAACCAGCCATCCATTAAAACCCATTAAAAAAAATGGTAAAAAAGTGTAGGTTTTTCCTAACATAAAAAATAACTACTTACTTAATCTTAGAATTTTGGATTAGATGATAATAACATTCTTGGGTAAAGCGCTCAAGATTTTTTTAATGAATCTGAATCTGTGCTCGCTCAAAGTGAACACAATTGCACTCATCGACTCTTTCACAGTAAGCTACTTAAAGCATGTGTCGTGAAAGAGGAAGATGGTCGGCACCTGGGATCGAACCCACGACCTCTGCACGAACCAGTACGAAAGCCGGCGTCGTACCCGTCAGGCTACCAACCACGTCAATGAAATTTTGTGAATGTTCACCTTAAAGTGTATAGCAACAGAATACAAAGTATAAAGTATACTCCAATCCACCTATCTGAATACAAAATATAGGTAATTCACCTGAGCAATCCTTGCTAATTAAAAAAAACATGAATTACCATATCCCTTTCAGCACATATGTAAGGTCCGGGTCTTAAAATAACATAAAGATTTTCTTCTAATGCCAACTCTATGAATTTCACCAAGTCCCTGTCTTCCGACCAATTGTATTCTCCTTTTTCCGGCTCATGAAAACTCCATTCCACGTATCTGTTAATACAAAAATCGAATATTATTAGATCTTAAATATTGGTAATGCTGGAGAAGAATTGGGCTTAACCATCAACACCAAAAAGACAGGTTACACCAACACACTGCTGCGACTTAGCAACGAGCAATTTCAAAGGGTTAACCAGTTTAAGTATCTGGGGAGTCTGATTACTGATTTCGTTGAACCATATGTGGAGGTGAAATGCAGGATTGAAACCGCCCGTAGCACATTCAATAGAATGCGAACCTTCTTCTGCAATGACAATTTGAATTTAAAACCTAGGCAGAGAAGGGTAAAATGTTACGTGTGGCTGTTGTTCTGCCGTATGCCGTATAAAATGTTCTGCTCTATGGCTCAGAAACCTGATGGACACTCAAAGTCTACACGATGAATCGGTTGGAGCCATTCAAGATGTGGTTACACAGACAAAAACAAAATAATGATACTATCAATACATATTAACGTAAATATAAAAATATTAAAAAGAGAGAATTATTTGGATGTTTAAATTAAGAAGAGTAAGTATGGAAAACCTAACTCTTTAGTGCATATAACCTGGTGGGTACAGATTCAAAGGTAAGTTTCTATGCCATTGGCAATGTCAGTTGTTACCCCGAGTATTTTAATTAGACCGTACTTGAATCCAAAAATTAGGCACTTTTTGTGATGCATTGTCTGGGCGGCGACCTCTCCGCGGGGCTCGGAAAAAATCCCCATAGGTGCATAAGGTCTGCACATCTTCCGTGGGCTGTCTTAATTCAAGTAAGCGCGGATCACTGTTTTCGTGGCAGGTCAAATCCACCTACACACAGGCTCATGAGGATTTTCTATTAAGTGACCATTTGTCATGTTTGCCTTATTTCAGAGAGAGTTCCAATACTAATTGAGCGCTACACGCTGGGGAGATGAAGCCAACTTTCTCCATAGCACATTCCTTGCAGGGAGTCTAAGAGGCGGATAGAAAATATGACATTCATCCCAGCAACTGCAGGCTACACTCCAGTTGGCTAACTCCCAGGAGGGAAACCTAATAAAAAGTATTAGAAATATGGCTGCATCGAATGTTACATGGTCAACAGCAGTAAAGTTCTTTAAAGAGCTATAATTATTAGTAGAAAGGCTTAAACCAAAGTCAAAACTCGTAAAGAGTGCTTTGGGATGTGTATTTACACGAGAAAAGCAACATCTACATGCTCCACGTGTTCATTTGAGAGGTTAGAGAATAGTAGAGGCGTAATAACAGAGGAGACGAAAACCCTGGCTCTGCAATAATTCTAATGGACAGGAATAAGAAGCGTGGAAAAACCTTTTCATGATTAGGAAGATCTGGCGTGACACCAAACAATGAAGCATTATAGCACAAACGGAATAAACTCATACTTATGCAAAGATTGATTTGTCAGTCGGTATCTACATAATAATTCAGTAATGTATGTATATTTATTTGTTTCACTCCAACTGTATGTCAGAGCATCACGCTAAAACCGCAGGTTCTGCGTTGAATATTTTTCTTCGCAGTTTTTCGCAAATACAATTGTGGTAATCTGAGATACAAATATTTACATTTCATTAAATATATTTTAAATTATTTACAAATTTCTAAAAATTTAAAATCTTCATACAAAAATGAGAAAGTCATGTTTTAAAAGTAAAATTATAGTCTAAATTTTGTGTAGAACTGTAGCATTACGGTATGAAAATGTACAAAATCGATCGAAGTTTGATTTGAAATACAAAAAATATAAGTAGAAGTCTTTTAATTCTTATTTTATAAAGATTTTCACCGAAACTTCTTATAAAATATGTACGCCATGACAGATGACTAAAGCCGGTAAAGCAGAGTTCGCTTGCACCCTCTCTCTCCTAAGGTACCTCATTAAATTTATCACTACAGTCATAAGTAGGTCAAACTAACTATACATATTATAATACTAGGTAGGTAGGTACCTATGTATAACTACATTCTTCTTTTAATTTTTTCGCGTATTCAACAGTGAGTATTAATTTTTCCTCATCTTCTATTTTTTTATAAATATTGAAAGTGACATTAGTTTTTCAAATTTTTCGCATATTTAGCAGTGACTCTTATTTTTTCCTTTTTTGAAACATTAGCTAGGTACACATTCTAAATCTTAGCGTGAAAAATTTTGAAAATGATAGATGATCTATAACATTTGACCGATAATCGCTCATTTTTTAAATCTTAGCGAAAATTTTTTTTGAAAATGTGCGATTATCGGTCAAATCTTAAAGATAAATCGTTACGTGTGTACCCAGTTATTAAGATAATATATACTCCTGCCGCCATAGACAATTCAAATTGGCGTTCGACTACAAACAAAGATATCGCTAATGTATAGTGCGAAAAAATTAACTGTCCACTGGAACATATAAACATTTATTCAAACCAAACAATGATCCTTATAATATAAAATATAAAAAGTGGACTGTTAATTTTCTTCCTACTCTACATTGTCGAAGTCGTTTGTAGTCGATTGCCAAATGCATTTTGTCTAGGCCTACTGGTCCTGAGAAGGGGAAAGCTGCATACAAAACCTGTTCAATAACCTACGGCTCAAGTCTGACTAGCCAAATCAACAACGTAAAGCAAGACGGGTATCAGCTAGTAAACTTATATGGTCAATTAATACTGAACTTACGTTGAGACAGTATTGAGCCCAGCTGCCCTTAATGCTCTAAGCCTCTCTCTCCAGTACTGGTGGGGCACCCTGAAGTAGTGTAAGGATCCAGAGACAAACTGGAACGGCTCCCCGTTCATAAGAAATATACCATTATCCGTATCGATTTCAATTGTTGACCGCCATTGCTAAAGATGAAGCATTGATATAAAATTAATATAAGGGTTACAAAAATGTTATTGGTGAATGTTAATTATATGTACTTATTCCTAGAGCTCTTTCATAATTGTGGGTAGGTATTTGAGACAGGCTGAAAACTTGTATAATACTTCTCCTAAAATACCGTAAACACAGAACGCGTAGACTTGGCTTGGGGAGAGCGGGGCTAAATCAACATACATATTTATACTTAAATTCTTTAAAAAATATTTATGCAAAATTATGTCTTTTGTCGATATGCTTTTTTAGTATAATTATCTATTTTAAAATATAAATTATAATTTCAGCTTGCCCCAAAAACATTATTTAATTTTTTCCATAGCTGTGGTCGCCTGACGTAGCTAAGTTCCAACTAATAATAATTGAAGAAAAAATAACAACTAATGACTCTAACAATTCATTACTAATGTTCGATTTTTAAATGGAACAAACCACTACGGGTTAATAATAATTGATCTGGCTTCTTAATATTTTCAATTGTATCTGTAAGATTCGTCATCAACTTCTAAATATTCGGAATTATTGTAATATCTTTTTCATATTTCATCAATTTGGAGTTTTTTTAAATATATTAATCTTACTTTTTTGTTTATTTTGTAACATACACGGCAATTATATTAATTTTTAGAAGGAAGGTACGAAGAAATTCGGATATTATTATCGACATAGATTACTCTCTCAAGAGTGGATTGCCACATTGGAAGGAAGAAGAATATTTTCTATCGTGATATGTCAAATTTAGGGGTCTACCACAAAGTCATATCCTATCCAAAACATTGAAGACAAGACAATTCAGGGGCTAGCTTGCTTGCAGAAGTGCAACTTACCTTATTACGCCAACATTTTTAATAGTGCTTAAGTAAATACCTACATATACAAAATACTTGCCAAATTTTCTGTTTCTAATGCAAATACATTTGAAAAATTTACACAACAAATAAAGGTTAAAATATAAATACACTTAAACATTTTTTTGCAATTACTTATTTTCAAAGCTGAAAATGTCTAATCTGTGTAAACCATTCTATGCGACTGATTTGTAGATTATTTTAACACTAGTGTACTGCTTGTAATTTGTATAGAATTAGATGCGTAGTGTTTATTACACAGTTCGATTGTTTCTTATACTATCTTATCATATGTTAATTAATTGGCAGGTGAAAATAAATGCTTCATTGTTATTCGATCCCCTTTCGGCCACCTGATTACCCATTGATTACAAACGACGTTTTTAAATAAACAATAATTTCTTATTGAGCCTTTCCGTTTGTAATGGAGTTTCAAACTAATCGAAATGGGTTACGCTCACCTGTCAAAAATTCAAATAAAAATTCGTTCTGTCGTCTCGATAGTTAGGTACACGATCTAAATCAATCTAAATGGCCGAGTTGTCAAAAATACGTACATCCATTGACAAAAAAAACCCAAAAGTTATCATAGACTTTTATATAAAACTAGCTGACCCATCGAACTTCGTTCCATTAAAATATCGCTGGGTAATAAACATAGCTAACATACCTACATGACTACACATCGTAAAAAAATAATATGGTTATAATATTATGAATCAGTTATTTCAAAAGCACCAAAACTCACCCATTTTATATATTAGATATTTATATTGATTTTTTTTAATTTTAAAGTCAGAATAATATAATACAGAGTTTTTATAAGTCAGATGATATTAAAATAATTGCACAACTAAAACACCAGAAAAAGATTCATTTATTGCTTTAAAAATACAAAAAATACGCTTAAAATATGTTTGAATGTCAAAGCTCTTTTTGCTGGTTTTCCGAGCATCCTGTAAGAGGCAGGAAATCGAAAAATCAGATCGGGACCGTGAGGTTGACCACCTCACGTCCTTAAACCTCAACCGGTCAGAAAAGGCTCCATAAGCCTCGGACGCCTTTGAGCGCAATGGAGAGCTCTTGGTGCCTCCCTATGCCCCTAAGTGGGGTTTAGGCCTCCTGCATTGCGGGTTGGTTTGGGGGGGGGGGGGGGGGGTCTGCGGCGGGCTTGATTTGTGTGGGATCGGCTTTTTGGTTTGATTGCTTCGATCGAACTAGAGGGTTGGTTTTGTGCGGGTTGGGTTTGCTGCGGATTTGTCTCCTCCGGGCTGGCTTGCGGTGTGCTGGGGGCCTTAAAGGGAGAATGTGTGTGTGTGTGTGTGTGTGTGTGAGGGTGGGTGTGTGTGTGTGTGTGTGTGTCAAAGAAATATTTCTGAAAGCTTGAAATAAAATTAAATTAATAATCTGCGAACCAATGTTTTGAAACTCAATGGTTGTCAGGTAAATAAAAATTGTGTTTTTATGGGATTATTTACAGATGGCTTGTTGTTAGGAAGTCTTTTCCATACTAACATTAATATTACATTTCATACTATTTTATACATATTTTTCCATTAAATAATAGTTATTCTGTTATCCCAAGCTGAGAAGAATCGAATACTTAAACTAACATACATACTCCCTTAAGGCCCCCCACTCTACGCAAGCCAGCCCGGAGGAGAGCAATCCGCAGCAAACCCGACCCGCACGAAACCGACCCCCTGCTCGATCAAAGCAATCAAACAAAAAAGCCGGCCCCACACAAATCAAGCTCGCCGCGGAACCCCCTCCAAACCAACCCACAATGGGGGAGGCCTAAGCCCCACTCAGGAGCATAGGGAGGCATCAAGAGATCTCCATTGCGCTCGAAGGCGTCCGAGGCTCGTTGTGGCTTTTCTGACCAGTTGAGGTTTAAGGACGGAAGTGGTCAACCTCACGGTCCCGATCTGATTTTTCGATTTCCTGCCTCTTACAGGATGCTCGAAAAACCAGCAAAAAGAGCAGAGGTGCTATTCTAAGCCGGCAACCCCACGGCAAACTTAAACTAAACACGACAAAAATCTGTTCAGCCAATAAGCTCGAGCTACGAGTGTTCTCACTGACCCGGCTTTCTTTTATATTATAGATTTCCCTTATTGATAACTTCGTTACAATTTTATACCAAAAAGGTGAACGCTTATTGTCCGGCACTTTTGAGAGATTGTTTGGCAAAAAACGAATTTTGTAGAGAACGATTACCACTTTTTAGACCTGTCAATAAATTTATAGACAGAAATTTACTTTGGTCAATTTTCTTAAAATTATGAATTATATCACATGCTTGAGTTCGAATACTTTTATCGTAGAAAAAAAGACATTTTTGTTAAAAAAAAAAACTTCAAAGAAATTACGAAACTTTAAAGTTTAAACTATCCTAATCACTTAAAACGAGTGCAGTAAAATAAAAAAAAATATTGAACTATCGTTAATGTTCTTGAAATTGATCGATTATATTATTGCAGGAAACAAGATAAGTAAGGCAGAACGGAAAATGTTTTATGAAAATATTATATTTCTACAGTTGTATAGGGCCATAGACCATAGATTTTT